>OW285206.1:10000000-11250000 GCA_935421205.1 Xylocampa areola
TAATTTATAAGTCGAATGCCACAGGAAAGCCCGGTTAAGCAGTCGGCAACCTCCTAGGTTGACATGCGAGATGCCATACACAAAAATAAACAATTACTAGCTGCCCGCTACAGTCCGCGATGATGCAATAATTTACGTGTAAGCTATGCAAAAACAAAGTTAGTACAATTCCAAACTCGAATACACTACAATCATTCAATTTTGGAACCCATACTTTCAACCTTATTCTTGGGAATAGTTATTGATGAAAAATTTTATTGGAAAGAACATGTAAAACGGTCTGCACTCGACTCAACAAATTTGTGTTTGCTCTTCGAAAACTGAGACGAATAGCCAGTCAAGAAACAGCTCTCAATGCTTATCGTGGCTATGTTGCATCAGTGATGCGCTAAGGCCTCGTGTTATGTGGAAAATCAGAATATTTAGAGCATTGATATATATTTTTGAAATATGTATGTTTATAAATCGGTATGAACTTCCCATTGCATGAAAACAATTCTAAAAGAGTGAAAAGCAGAAGCCCAAATAAATTGCTTGCTATTTATTTGGGCTTCTGCTTTTCACATAAGATTACATTTGTATAGCAGGAATTCCAATTCCATGTCATTCAAAATCTTTAACTATTTATTTCCACGCATCGAGTGTTGCTCACTAATAAATTCAGGAAATCTATATTTGCCTGGTTTTTATACAACTGTTTCTATTCAGTTAATTAATTTTTAACCGACTTCCAAAAAGGAGGAGGTTATCAATTCGGTTGTATTTTTTTTTTATTTATTTTTTAAGTTTTTTATATTTTGACATTAAATTTTATCAATACTTTGTGTGAGTATGTATCTATTCATCAACCATCATCAATACATATACATACGAAGTAACCAAATAATTAAGAACGGCTGACGTTTCTGTATAATCATTCATCAAGAATTCCCTTAATCGGCACTGGAAAGAAGTCTTAATATTCTTGATTGATTTGATGAACACATTGGTGATACGATACATAGCATCACGCCTGTATCCCCGAAGGGGTAGGCAGACATTTCACCAATGCTGTTATTAAGTCCCATGTAATAGGTGGTGAGCCTATTGCCATCTACCGGGCACAATTCTAAACTCCGGGCTGCTAATGAGAATTTCCTAACAGAAAAACTCAACAACACTTTGCCCGACCCGAGAATCGAACCTGAGACCTCCTGCTCAGCAGTCTCGCTTGAGACCACTAACCCACAAACAAATGTTTTAAGGTGTGATAAGAAATCACTATAGGAACCAGTTTTTTCTTGAAAACTTAAAAAATCTTGCTCACACCGGTGAGAATATTTTTTTCTATGATATAGAAAATATTTTTTTCAGGCGGTCCTCTTCACGGACGCGTTAAATGCCTAAATATTAATCACTATAATAACTATAGCCACAAAAAAAAACCTGATGCAGCTAACCCAGGATATCAAAAATATCGAATTTTAAAATTGGGGGTCATAGTTCTCACTCAAACCTGTGTGTCACATACAATACTTACTTCATGCAAACATTACACATTATGATTCATTATTTTTGACCCAGGTATTCGCATTTGCCGGTTTAAATTGCGACTTGCATAGTTTACATAGTAAGTTTATATGGAATATTAGTTCAGAAAGAAACTAAAGTCAAAATTAAAAAATATTACTGTTCAATTCGATCACTACTTTTATTTATGATCTATCTTCGATGAAGGATATTATGTGGAATTGGGAATGGGGGGCGTACCCATTCCCAATTCCACATAATATCCTGTGTGTTGCTCACTAATAAATTCAGGAAATCTATATTTGCCTGGTTTTTATACAAGTGTTTCTATTCAGTTAATTAATTTTTAACCGACTTCCAAAAAGGAGGAGGTTATCAATTCGGTTGTATTTTTTTTTTATTTTTTTTTTTAAGTTATTTATATTTTGACATTAAATTTTATCAATACTTTGTGTGAGTATGTATCTATTCATCAATCATCATCAATACATATACATACTAAAAATGTAACGGATCGCTGTATGTACATGGAAGACATATGAGAAAAAATATTATTGGGTTAGAATTTTCGTCTGTTTGTCTGTGCGTTTGTGCACGCTAATCTCAGAAACGGCTTATCCGATTTAAATGTGGTTTTCACTAATATATTCTGGTAAGCTTCCCTTAACATTAAGTGTTTGTTTCGTGTCAATCGGTTCATAAATAAAAAAGTAATGCCAATTGAAAGAATCACATCGAACATTTGTTATTTACGACTTCCACGCGGACACAGCTAGTAAATAATAAATTAAAAATTAAAAATTTATATTGGCGTCGATTTTAATGTAAACTAATTCAAGATAAATCTTTGAAAAGCATTAATGCATGCTTAGCGAACTCTAAAGTTATTATATTAAATGGAAAAAGAATACGGTCGCGAACAGGATTCGAACCTTTTCGGTCGTTCGGTCACTTGTATAGGGACTGAATTGATAGCAATGACGTCGCCATAAGACGTGTTAAAATATGGAAGAAGAATTCGCTGTGGTGAGCAGAGGTCGAGATGGCTTAGTGGTCAGAGCGCCTGGAGTATTTATCCGGGAGGCGCAGGTTCGAATCCTGTTCGCGACCTTATTCTTTTTCCATTTAATATAATAACTTTAGAGTACCAAACTAAACTAAATTTAGAGCATGGCTATCTTTTACGAACAGTTACTATATGAGCAAAATTTGAATCAAATCAATTACGCTAGCCAATGCTAAACGCTTATAACATATCCTCGCTATCGGATTGAAGCATCATTTCGTCAGTCGTCAGCGTGAATCAGCGTGATATAGATTCAGACAGTACTTTGCGGGGCAAGTGGTGAAATTACACGTGTTCTCTACCTTACGCAAAGTAAAGCCTGAATCTATTCAAGGATATATATGGATCGGAAGATTCTAATGCACGGTGTAATAAATATAAAATTGAGATCTTGAGATTTCCGGGTATGATATTGCCGTACATAGCGCCAGTTTTTCTTTATGTTTAGGAAATGGGTTTTAGCATTTGCCTAACGAGGGCGTACCCATTCCCAATTCCACATAATATCCTTCATCGAAGATAGATCATAAATAAAAGTAGTGATCGAATTGAACAGTAATATTTTTTAATTTTGACTTTAGTTTCTTTCTGAACTAATATTCCATATAAACTTACTATGTAAACTATGCAAGTCGCAATTTAAACCGGCAAATGCGAATACCTGGGTCAAAAATAATGAATCATAATGTGTAATGTTTGCATGAAGTAAGTATTGTATGTGACACACAGGTTTGAGTGAGAACTATGACCCCCAATTTTAAAATTCTATATTTTTGATATCCTGGGTTAGCTGCATCAGGTTTTTTTTTGTGGCTATAGTTATTATAGTGATTAATATTTAGGCATTTAACGCGTCCGTGAAGAGGACCGCCTGAAAAAAATATTTTCTATATCATAGAAAAAAATATTCTCACCGGTGTGAGCAAGATTTTTTAAGTTTTCAAGAAAAAACTGGTTCCTATAGTGATTTCTTATCACACCTTAAAACATTTGTTTGTGGGTTAGTGGTCTCAAGCGAGACTGCTGAGCAGGAGGTCTCAGGTTCGATTCTCGGGTCGGGCAAAGTGTTGTTGAGTTTTTCTGTTAGGAAATTCTCATTAGCAGCCCGGAGTTTAGAATTGTGCCCGGTAGATGGCAATAGGCTCACCACCTATTACATGGGACTTAATAACAGCATTGGTGAAATGTCTGCCTACCCCTTCGGGGATACAGGCGTGATGCTATGTATCGTATCACCAATGTGTTCATCAAATCAATCAAGATCATTAAGACTTCTTTCCAGTGCCGATTAAGGGAATTCTTGATGAATGATTATACAGAAACGTCAGCCGTTCTTAATTATTTGGTTACTTCTTAAAATTATAAGTTTTTCAATGAGCGTCCACTCCTCAGAAGTCAGTTGGGTAGAAGTCAGTAAAGACTCTTTGACTTGCAAAATACGCTCTAGAACAGTACCTTTTATATGCTAGAGTGTAGCATATAAAAGGTACCGTTCCACCTGGTAGTACACTCTTGTATTATCTTATGAGGTGTTTGATTCTTTTAATCACCTTTGCTGTATAGATTTTAGCTCGACTTGAGCACTATTAAAATGACGGAACTGTGTTGCAATTTTTTTAAGATTTTTTTATGGCAACGGTTGCCATAAAAAACTAAAAAAATACACACAGTTTCTTGAGCTTTTAGTCCTTATTTTAACAAGTTTTGAATATTGTCTGAAGCACAGCCAATGTGTTGACATTTAACAAGGAAACATCCTTTTTCATATTTGGACCCGCATCTCGAACAGATCATTTCACTTTTTCTATAGGTATTTTCTATGACGACAAGATGCCTTCAAGTCTATGAGCAATATTTTCTCTAGTATGGCGGCTGTCATTGAACACATCTGCCGTTAACACTATAATATTCCTTTCCAAATCTTCTGTAATCCTATGGCAGGTCAAACTCAGTAGCGAAACCCCAGAAAAAGAATCCGTCCAAATGTCACTAAAAAAACTCATTTTTTCAAAGGACTGAAGCATTTCAAGAATTTTCTGCTTAACTTTTCCATATAATTCGTCACAGATAAAAGTAGTAAAATACTGACGGGAATTCATATTATAGGATGATGGATGTACATAAGTGGTTCACAAGTCTTACGAATCTAAAACATTCCACGAAACTAAAAGGCAAGTCTTGTGTCGTAACCATTTCACTTGTTTTATCAACCGCCAAGGACCTCACAGATTTATTGTCCCACTGTTTCGTTTTTTCGACAATGAAATAAACCCAAACACAAAGTGGTTGCTGTAAACCATAGAGGAGTTCCATCGACTACCTTTCGTCTCCATCATCATATTAACTCCAGGTTTCCATTATTTGATTGGGTTTCGTATACCAGTGGCAAGAGGGGTATGCCCGCTATAACTACTCCAGTACTGATTCCTTCAAGCCGGTATACGACATTATACTATTTTCCAAAATCCACGCAGATAGAGTCGCAAGCACAGTAAACTATTAAATAAAAAAAAATATATATATTAATTAGTTTTAGTTTTTATTGTCATTTATTTTATCTATATGAATTATGCATCAAAAAAGCGTTGATCATCGTTGCAGTATACACCACAAGGTGCGCGTGTAGACTTTATTACTGCGTGTTCCATCCTCGCACGTCTCGTGTTCCTGTTCTACGTCGTGTGTCTATATTTAAGCGGTAGTTTGTGCTCGGTTCAGAAGGAAGCTATGAGCGTTGTGACGTAGTTTGCCGAGTGAGATCTTTGCGTTCTGCACGCACTTATTGTCTTGAGCGACAGCGGGATGTGTCGGATGGTGCACCGCGTTTCGGGATCCAGGCCGTGGTTGGCAGGAGTACGCGAACGTTTTTTAAAAGTACAGCATTCTACAAATATAATAATCAAAATGTAGTTCTCGTGATAATGCTCTCATTTGAGTGAAAAAAAATCGTGTTCAAATTATTTGGTTGCATGTTTGGGATTTAGAAATGGTTGCATTCAGGTAATGATTAATTTTATTAACGCGTATTTATATAATATTTTGAACATCTAACATTTTAAGGCCTTTGTGTTTACTGTCAGTAAGGTCTAATTGAAACGTAATGGTTATGAAAGGCATTTATTTATAATTAACTTTTAATTAATATTTTTCTTAAATTTTAGTAGGTGGCTTCCTATCCGCAAGTTGCAATTTTGTGAACCTAAATAAACAGGAAAACAAAGTTGTTGTTTTGAATAAGTTTATTCTCAACTGAATTAAATGGGACAAGGTGCAAATAATAACAGGCATAATTACTGAAAATTATTATGATACATTTACCTATGGCACCAATAAATTGTAAGGATTGAGTTAGTTGTTGGCAAACTTTATGCCGAATGAAATGATTAGTAACGTCAATCGGTTTAGTCACCTTCTCAAGAATCACTACATATTATTAAACAAAGTCCTCCGCCGCGTCTGTTTGTCTGTCTGTTCGCGATAAACTCTAAAACTACTGCACCGATTTTCATGCTGTTTTCACCAATGGATAGAGTGGTTCTCGAGGAAGGTTTAGTATATAATTTGTCTAGTTTTTGTATACATTGGCTGAAATATAATGATAATTGTTGGAGGTTTTATAAAAAAATCAGCCGTCTGGGAGCTTTCACCGAAAACGTTGTCTAAACCTTTTGAGATATAACAAAATGATGTATGGTGGAATTGTTTCTCAGAAAAGTCCGCGATGGCATATGTCTATCTCTTAATGATAACATACTATATCCATTTTAAAGCATACTTTAAAAAATGGGCAACCCTCGTCTTTTGTTAGTACCGAACTTGGCCCCTTTTTACGTTTATGTTTTTGATGGGATATCATTCCTTTTTGGAAGGTATAATATTTTATTTCGATCATTATTGAATACATATATAAGGTCCTAATTTATTAGGTAATTTCCTTTGAAAGGGTTAATATATAAGTCAAATACATTCACTTAAGCTAAGTATTAAATGGAAATAACAAATTATTTGTAATTACCATAGTACTAGCAAGACGAAAACTGCTCCTTGAACGGCGAACATTAAGAAAAAAATAAAATTGACGTAATAATTTGTATTATGGCTTAAATGAACCCTTACCACTTACACATTGACCCCTTAAAAGGAAATTACCTAATAAATTAGGACGTTATATACAATATATCGTGTCTGTGGTGTTGATCGTTGAACGGTTCCTTAATCACTTGGAATCCAACCCTGAGGGCAATAGCCATGACTTGATGAAACTTACAACGGTCTTTCCTAATCGAATGCGTATTACTACATTTCGTGTCTGTGCTGTTAATCGATGAGGACTTCGCTCGGTAGGAGCCAACCTTGCGTGCAGTAGTCATGTCATGATGATACTTAGAATAGGTCATAATAATTGAATACATATACAACATTTCCTGTCTGTGCTGCTAACCGTTGAGGAGATCCCTAGTCGGGACCCAACCATGAGTGCAGCAACAATGTCATGGTAAAACTTAAAACCGGCTATCATAATAAAACACTTACACAAAATTTCGTGTCTGTGCTGATGACCGTTAAAGAGTTCCTTTATCAGAACTAATCCTGGATGTCGATGTCATGCTTTCCATAAAAATACATTGGCATTGGAACTGAACCGAATTGTAAAATATCGACTTCGGAGGTTAAGAGGAAGTGGGATTTGAACTTAAACTCGATTTCCATTTAATATAATAACTTTAAACTCGAGAATTATAAAAGGATCTTTTCATGAAAGAGATAGCTACTTAATATGTAAGCAAGTCTTAATAAACATGTGAAATCACAAATATGTAGGCCTATTAGTTTCTTAGTTAAGGGAGGAAAGTAGCTCGAAGTGGTTCGTGTAAAGATATACACAGGTCGTGCGTCGCCCATTTCGTTCCGAACTTGGCGGACACGGCAGTGTGTCTCGATAATAGCCCGAACTAAATATAAAAATAACGCTTTTTATTTTGACGAATTTGAGTAGCAATATTATACACCTTTGCTACCTGTTACCCGCCAAAGCCACAATGATCCAAACTTCATAGTCACCGATCGTTCCTACCCCTGTTGCGAACATGCGCAGAAAAACATTCAGGTTTTTTTTTTATAAAATGAGGAAGGAAGTTATTGGCGTAGACCAATAACCAAGTCAAACTTAACGTTATAAATTTGTTTTTTTTTTTTTTAGAATACGTATTCTTTTTCCACAATTTTTTTTTTATACGCGAGCAGCATTCGAACCTGCGCCTCCCGGATAGCGGCTCCAGGCGCTCTGACCACCAAGCCATCTCGACCTCTGCCTGGTGAGCAGAGGCCGCGAATTCTTCGTCGACATTTTAGTACGTCTTTTGGTGACGTCATTGCTATCTATTCAGTCACTATACAGGTGACCGAACCGACACGACTAACTTTGCAGTTAATAGTATGTCGTAAAGATGCAATTACCTTAACCCCTTACCGCATACAACACCATATATGCTTGTCAAAGTTTAACATTCTTTTTCCTAAATTAGTAGAATGTTTTTTTTTTCGAAACAAACATTGATTTGATAACAGACATATTCGGGAATTCGAACGTATTTTTTATTCTCTATGGTTAGTGCAATCTGTCAAAATATTGGACGATATGTATCGCGAATCCGATAGTGAATTTAATTATTGCTTATTTAAGTAAAAAAATTGCTACAAAACGGTAAGTAAAAAATCTCAGAATTTCAAAATTCACTCCTTGCATATTCACAAATATTGGGATAGTCATCATTTCTGTTTTACTTGGGTTTTACGGTAATTTTTATTAAAACGCCATATTTGGCTTCCTATGCGTTTTCATCAAAATCACTGTAGGTAATTTATGGCTTCGCATGAATTCATTTTGTCTTACCAGGTTCTCCATCAAGCTTTGGCGATACTTCAATTAGCATACCAGATTTGCCTATACCCATTAAAAAGGCGAGATAAACGCCCGCCAGGCATCAAGAGTTACCTCTGGATTCTGTTCGTATAGATAACGTGGACCATTTTCCCGAGTGGACGAAAAGAAAAACGACAGATATGTCAGAATTGCACAAAATTTTGGTTTTCACAAAATGTTGCGAATGTAAACTTTATTTGTGCTATAACGATAAACGAAATTGATTTAAAGATTTTCATAAGATCTAATATATTGCATACAAAGCCATATACGGATTTGTACTATTTAACAGATAAATTAATTACAATAACAGATAATTAATTTTATTTTGTTATGGATCACTAAAATATCATTAAGCCAAAAACATAGGGGTAAAATAAAAAAAAAACACGAACAAAATTGAGAAACGTAATTTTGCTATTCCATATATCTCTATAGATGTAACGAACGCCGACCGTAAAATAAGTCACCGAGTGCATGTTATATTTTTGAAAAAGGATATTTGTTTCACTTTTTTTAACCGACGTGGTTCTCAATTCGTCGGAACCTTTAATTCCCCGATTACTCGAAGACGCCTCCACCAAACTGGAAAATTATATTTTTGTATGAAACGTCAATTGCCCATGTGGTTCCATGGTCATCAAATCAGGACCTGATGATGGAATCCTTGAGAAATCGAAGGGACTCTTCAAATTTTATAGGCACACTTAAAACGGGAAATATTGTCAAAACTGGCAGACAGCTTGCTTGACTTTTTATTTTTTTGTATTCGGGGGAAACCTTCAAAAAGGCGCCCGGTCCTTGGGGATAAGAGTGTGGGATTCTTATCTCACTAAAACCACCCCGGTGGTCACCATCAGTATATGGAGGGGGGGACTGGGTCCTCTGAACAGACCAGCTCTAGTACTCCCGCTATGCAATGCTTATTATGGCATCCCTGGGGATACTGTAAAGGGGTCTCCCCTAAGCCTCGCTATGCACGGTAGCACGTGACCACTGTACCACCGTCTTCTCTAGGATCACATGATAGGTGAACAGAGTCCCCGCTCTAAGCACCCGTGACCCCAAAGGCCCTCCTGCCTTATTAAATCATATAGGCGGGGTTTCGGCTGTTAGGCGCCGAGGCGATTGCTTCATCGACGCCTTCTTCACCGAGCGGGATCGGCCCTCATACGATCCCGCTCGGCAGTCTCCTTCTGGACCATAACGGTCTCGCAGAAGGCCATTTCCTGCCAGTTCGCTGATTCTGCCAGCATAGCACTTACTACTGCTGGCAGGTACAAGTCACGCCCGACCTTGGCCCCTAGTACCAGCCGTTCAGCTTATGAGGGAGATGAAAAAGAAAAAAACTGCAATTATCTTTTATTTCTTAAACTTCTTCGATATTAATTAGAAAAAACTTCACTTATTTTAGAAATTACTACACGAAGCCATATATGGCACGGTTTACAGTCTGGTTAAATAGTACAAATCCGTATATGGCTTTGTATGCAATATATTAGATCTTATGAAAATCTTTAAATCAATTTCGTTTATCGTTATAGCATAAATAAAGTTTACATTCGCAACATTTTGTGAAAGACCAAAATTTTGTGCAATTCTGACATATCTGTCGTTTTTCTTTTCGTCCACTCAGGAAAATGGTCCACGTTATCTATACGAACAGAATCCAGAGGTAACTCTTGATGCCTGGCGGGCGTTTATCTCGCCTTTTTAATGGGTATAGGCAAATCTGGTATGCTAATTGAAGTATCGCCAAAGCTTGATGGAGAACCTGGTAAGACAAAATGAATTCATGCGAAGCCATAAATTACCTACAGTGATTTTGATGAAAACGCATAGGAAGCCAAATATGGCGTTTTAATAAAAATTACCGTAAAACCCAAGTAAAACAGAAATGATGACTATCCCAATATTTGTGAATATGCAAGGAGTGAATTTTGAAATTCTGAGATTTTTTACTTACCGTTTTGTAGCAATTTTTTTACTTAAATTAGCAATAATTAAATTCACTATCGGATTCGCGATACATATCCTCCAATATTTTGACAGATTGCACTAACCATAGAGAATAAAAAATACGTTCGAATTCCCGAATATGTCTGTTATCAAATCAATGTTTGTTTCGAAAAAAAAAACATTCTACTAATTTAGGAAAAAGAATGTTAAACTTTGACAAGCATATATGGTGTTGTATGCGGTAAGGGGTTAAGGTAATTGCATCTTTACGACATACTATTAACTGCAAAGTTAGTCGTGTCGGTTCGGTCACCTGTATAGTGACTGAATAGATAGCAATGACGTCACCAAAAGACGTACTAAAATGTCGAATAAATAATGAGGAATAAATGAGGAAAGTTATTTTTTACAGGGTATTGAAAAATTAATTTCGAGATGTAACATTGAGGTTATGGGGGATTATATTGAAAAATAAAAATAATTTTATTTGAATTAAGTTTTTTTTTCATACCGATACCGAGAATACATTGAACGCCCCTCGTAAGTATTAAGCATACAAAACCCAGTCCCCCTGGGTACGCCCATGCTTGATAGGCTGGATAGTAAATGCAACCTATATCATAGTATACACATGTTTATAGTAGTGCGTATAATATACAGTATAGAGATATACGTTGCATTTCGGTAATTCTTCAGTCCTCCTGCGACCACGAACGCGGCAAAATTTTCCTCTTCTTTTCTCTCCGATAGCCTCTTTTAACTGTTCTATAACCGAAGCGTAGTATTCTCCGGTTATAGAAACATCTTTTTCCTTATAATAAATATACAAAATTCCTTCTGTGTCCCAGAAAACTGACGCCATGAGCTTTCCCGATGCGGCACTTTGAATTTCTTAGGCGATGGTGTACCCTTTTTATGCCACTGCATGAAATCTTGCTTAGACTCAGGTTCATAGTGATGAACCCAAGTTTCATCCCCAGTAACAATTTATCTCCAAAAAGCAAAGGATAACAAACGTGTAAGTACATTCATGAAGTAGCGTATTACGTAACTAAGCTGTCGCTTTAGGCAGTTGTTGGTTCATTTGTAATTAGGTATTTTTATACTATCTTTTAAACCTTTAAATATATTTTGCAAATTTTAGGAAACTTCCTAAATATTTTTAAAGTTTGGCTGGCACTGACTCCAAAAATAATAATAATTGTATATTATTGTCCTAATAAATTGATTTTATTCAGATTCATCTAAATTAAAAAAAAAAAATTGGATTTAAGTTGAAGTAAGTAAATAATACATTTTTTTTTTAATTTTTTAGTTAATTTTTACTTAACTGAAAGATTTTTGGTGTCGGTTCTTTTTTTTTTTGTTAAAAATTATTTTATTTCATGCTGAAATGATTGTGGAGGACCTTAAAAATTGTCGTTTCCGATACTCTAACCATTTCTGCAAATTGTTTTTTCTTCAAACGTGCATCCTCCAATATAAATTTTTCGATTTCTTCTATGAGATCTGGAGTGGTGACCCCAACAGACCGCCCAGGTCGGGAATCGTCTTCAATTGATTCCCTGCCTTGCTTGAAGAGGTTGTGCCACATGTTCACCATGGTTTTTCCTGGGCAAGAGTCCTCGTAAACGGATGACATCTCTTCCAATATGGTGTGAACACTTTTTCCTTGCTCGGTAAGGAACTTTATAACGGCGCGGAAGGCGATTTTCTCCATATTTCACTATTTCTCCCGGAATGAGTTACTTGATCGACGATAGTTCAGACTAATTAACAAATTTTTTTTTTGGACGTAGCCTCTTTCAGTTGGCCCAGAGGGGTTTGATCTACGTAACCGAATAATAGCTATGGCGAGACAATTTGATACCTCCACCCAGAGCATTATTCATATTACTACAAACTAAGCAACACTTTGCTGGGGGGACATCTAGGCAGATCGGTTTCCTTATTACTAAGGGTCGAATTTAAAGCTACTGGCTCGGCGTGGGCCGGCTCGGACAAGGGTCAGGGCGGACATGTTGAGATATTTCGTGACGGAGCGGGACCTCGCCGGTAAGGTCTATAACGAGGCGGTTGAGCGCGTCGGAGTATTGTTGTGTGTCTGTTGGACTATTGAGCTACAGTAATCCTATCATCGGGACGGAGGAGAGCGTGACGTGGTCGGCGGACTTAACTAATCTGAGACGGCCTGTAGTCGGCGGACGAAACAATTAAGGGATTCGGATGGTTAGGGGCGGATTCGAAGTATTTCTTCGCTGCCCTTTTCATGAATTGCCTAATGGTGGCCACTCTGAGATCGAGGTGGGGTAGAAGGTTCCTAATGCACTATGGGGCGCTTTACGAAGGAATCTATTTTGCATGGTTTGCATTTTATGGATTTTGTAGTACTTAATGTGTGCGAACACAACACTAGCAAAAGTCATAATGGGTTGAATGCACATAGTGTAGAGTCTAGAGTCCTCCATCCCCGCAATACCGCGAACTTAAAACCGCACCCTCGTATACAGGTATTCGGCGTATGATAAAACCTTATCAAATCTACCTTTGGTATGAGCTGTCGACTATTGCACTAAATAAGTCATGAAATATGCAAGGTCTAATGCCAGAAAGCGCGCAAGAGGTGGGGTGGGAGAGAAAGTGCGTAGCTAATATCAAGTCAAAATAATCCTGCATATATTAGAATAAGTTTAAAAATAATGTTTTTTTTTTTGCTGGAAAAAATGAACGAGTGGTCGCTAATTCGCTATAGCCAAAGAATTCCGATATTTTCGTCGTTTTAAGCGATATGTCGCTTTATCCAATGTTGTTATAGGTGGTATGTTTTCTTAATTGTTTATATGGGATTCGGCCGGGACCTTTCCATTTAGTCTTAATAGCCGTAATCCGTCGTTATATGCGGTTTCCACTGTATTTATAATATGTACCTACAAATTTGTACGGAACACTCGGTGGGCGAGTTCGACTCGCATTTGTAAGGTTTTTTATAATTTTGCAGTGAAAATAGTGTATATATTTTTATAAATATGAAGTTGCATTAATTTAACCTAAGGTACCCGCGGGTTATAAGGCCTTGCTAAGGGGGATTTGAAATAAAATAAAAAATATCATAATAATTAAACATGTCTTATAATAACTAGCTTTGCCCGCGATTCCGTCCGCGTGGATGTCGTAAATGCATGTCGTGTATGAACACAAATTCATAATTATTAAAAATGTTAATACTAAGCCCAATGCAAAGCAGATACTGAGGACTAAGCTATGTAGGTTTTACGTAAACAATCATTTTTGAACCTATTATACCTACTGATTATATATTATAGTGCGCGCGGAACTAGCTGGCCGCGCCTTAGGTATGTGAGCGGTGGGACGGAGAGGCGGGGGCGCTTGATGTCATTACTCAGTTCGGCGCCGGACTTCGCGGCGGCAACACGCGTTGACAGTTCAGTTCTGGCTAGTTTAGACAAAACGCATAAGAGATTGCAATAGCAAGATGAGTCCGCGGATAAAAAGACAATCTAAGGAAATAATATTTAAAGTGCATACGTTTTTAAAAAAACGGAAAGCCGATGTCAATAGTTTAGAATATAAAACTGATGCGAATATTCATAAATTAGTGGCAGAAGCAACCGGGATATCAGAACGAAGTGTAAGGAGAGTGATTGCTGAAAGTAAAACATCCTTGCAAAATACAGGGGAAGCAAAATTTAGTTCTCCGCGGAGACCAAAAGAAATAAAAAAGAAAATACAAGTTGATGATTTTGATTAAGGAGTGTTAAGAAGAAAAATAAATCAGTTTTATACGGTACAGAAAAAAAACCAAGTCTATGAAAACTAAATGCTGTGTTAAAAGAGGATAATATTTTAGATTGCGGATTAACTTATTTAAGAGAACTTTTGCACAAACTGGGATATTCATTTAAAAAATGTAAATCGAAGAGATCCCTTTTAATAGAGAGACCAAACATTGTTGAATGGCGAGTGAAATATTTGAGGGCCATAAGAAAATTCAGAGAAGTCAAACGAAATATATATTTTTTGGACGAAACTTACGTTAACCAAAGTCATAATGTCCAAAAATGTTGGCAATCTTCGTCGGAGCCTGGTATTTATGCAGATATAGGCAAAGGAAGGCGTTTAATAATAGTTCACGCTGGTAGTCGGAACGGATTAGTTGATGATGCTTTGCTAATTTTTAAATCAGATTCAAAAACAGGAGACTATCATGGAGACATGAACTCTCGAAAATTTTTACAACTGGGGTTGATCGAAAGTTAATACCTAAACTTCCACCTAACTCAGTCATAGTTATGGACAATGCAGCTTACCACTGTGTGCAAGTTGAGAAGAAACCGACTATGTCCTGTTTGAAAATTAATATGCAGAATTGGTTGCAAAATCATAACGTGCCCTTTTCTCCCACGATGGTCAAAGCCGAACTCTTGGGCTTGATTAATACGACCCAATCAGAAAAAATATACACGATTGATGAACTTCTGAAAGGTGCAGGTCATACTGTTCTAAGACTACCTCCATATCATCCAGATCTCAACCCATCGAGCTTGTGTGGGCAAATATTAAAAATTGCCTGGCCAGAGATCACATTAATGCTATATTGGACGAGAAAATTACAATACTAACAAGACCATTTTCTGAATTTTCTGCCGAACAATGGCAAAAATGCGACGACCACGTACAAAAAAACGAACAAGAATACTGGAATCATGATATGAGATATGATGTGATGGGCGAATTCATTATAAACTTACAAGATGATTCTTACTCAAGTTCAGACAGTTCAAAATCAAGTGATTCAGAGGATATGTCAGAGTAATTTCATATCCGTATATATAAAAGAAAGTCGTGTTAGTTACACTAATTAATTAATATTAATTTCATAAATGATTCAAATATGTCGGAAGAATTTCCTAAATTTGTTTTTGGTTTATTTTGCTTTTAATTGCAATGTTAAGTACATTGCATCCGAATTAAGCACAATATGTTTGTGTCATAGTTATCCACACCAGTTATGTACCTTTTACGTGATGCTCGCACAAATAAACGACAAACAGAAATAATTTCAAAAATTGTTGAAATGGGTTCTGTTGGTTTCCAATTACCACCCTGACATTTTTTTTTGGGAATCTCTTTAATGTACAGAAAGTCCATCTCTACAGATTAATTATATTTATAGCTAACTAGTGCCCGCGACATCGTCTGCGCGACTAAAGGTAGCCTTTGTCCTACCCCAAAATACAATCTATCTCCTTAAAAAATCCCAAATTTCATTACGATCCGTTCAGCCGTTTTGTCGTGAAAAGGTAACAAACAACCCTACAAACTAACAAACAGAGTTACTTTCGCATTTATAATATTAGTTTGAATATCAACGTCATAATGGACCTCTGTTAAGAATGTGTTTCCTTATATCGTACATATAACGGCTATTAAATTACTATGATTTTATTAAACACAATCGGCATTTCTATCATCTTTTAAAATGCAAATAAAAAAAAGTTTTAGTTACATAAATAACAGATTTTTTTAAATCGGGCTAGTAGGTTTTGAGTTTATTATTTACAAACATACAAATTACAAATCTTTCCTCTTTATAATATTAGTGTAGATGTAGATTAGTCTTGCAGACTATGTGGAACAACATTGACACTTAAAATGGCGTCTTCTACCATAAACAAAGACAAAAATAATCTTTTTAAAGACCTCTTCCAATCAATCTTCCTAGCCTTTTCCCAATTACATAGGGGTCGGCTTCCAGTGAAACCGGATGCAGCCTAAAACCAGTATTTTACATGGAACGACTGCCTATCTGTCCTCCACACCTCAGTTACTGGGTAACACTATATCTCGTGGTATGACTGGTTGTCAGACTTTCAGGGCTCTTGACTATCCGTAACGGTTGTCATAGATCTTAATTTGACAACCGGGACCGACGGCTTAACGTGCTCTCCGAGGCACGGAGGGATCTCGGTATTAAATGATGATCACCAATCCACAGACGGACCGGACGGGAAAAAAAACGTTTTCCAATAGGCTTTATTTTACTTTGGCAGGGTAATAAGGCCTATGGTTTCAACTGACTAAATAATCTAGTCATACGTAAAAAAAAATATTAAGATAAATAATCATGTAAATTTAGTTATTTCTTGTGCAATACTTATAACTAGAGACCGGATTATATGCAACTTAAAAAAATCGGAATATGCATGCATATATAAAGGTGTCAACAGAAAACTTAAATTATTAATTTTATTTAAAAAAACAACATAAATCACCAACTTTTATTTATTTTATTTCATAAGTCAGAGGAGAAAAGTATTGTGATAACAGTTTGCTTCTATAAATATAAACAATCAGCTACTGTTCCAAATGTTCAGTGGAAAGATGGTATCTTTGATTGCACAAAGCATTTTTTAAGAAGAAAATAAAAAGACCGTTCGACATCAAATTCACATAGTAATCAATTAAGGTGCTATATTTCCACTTCGATATTGGTTTTGGTGTGGTCGAGTGAACTTAGGCGTAATATTTTTTCACTCGAATACGATTTATAAAAGAAAAAAGTTCACTCAAGTCGCATAGTTCGCTAATTCGTAATAATACGCAATAAATATAATCGGGAACACTATGTGAGACATAAAAACGAGATTCATCTTGAGCCAGCCCGAGATTTTTAAAATATTGTAAACATTGTGCGAAAATATGCATCATCACTAGTTTTTAGTTAAAATATGCAATAACCGGTGAAAAGGGGCTAAATATGCAAATGCATATAAGCAGTTTATTATTCGAAGTTTATTATATTTATTATAAGTATTATTCGAAGGGTTGATTTCTGAATGTGTTTATCTCTTCCTTCTTTTTTCAAAAATATCGTTTGTAAGTTGTGACCGAAGTTCCTCTATAATTGATGACCTTTTTTTATTGATGGCGTTTTCGGTGGTTTTTGCTGGCCTGGGTAATGGGCGTTGCGGAAATTGAGTTTTTTTCAGTTTCAAATGTGACACATCATCTTGGTCATCCGAATCGGAAAACCCATAAACTATCATCATAATAATGCTCGTTTAGGCGGCAATGTGGTCGTTGAAACTATCAGTTTACAAAGTCATATATATCAAGTTTACAAAGTAAATAGAAACAAACGATTAATTCATTACATTACATTGTTAATATTTTAAGCATTAAAAATATGGTATTATAATTGCAAAAAAATATGTGGCTAATAAGGCCCACGACCAAATCTGTTAGGCTTTAATATCCGTCAAGCACATACCTAAGTAAGAAAATTAAATACAACTTTAGACTGAAATACTAAATCAAACTTATAAAGCATCGAAACAATATGAAATTGTAAATAAATAGAGCAAAGGTTTAAATGATTAGCTTAAAAATTATATATCCTCTTCTTTGGAAGCCGGTTAAACATTTTCCAGGGGTAGCGGGGGTTCACGCGTTTGTGACACTAGGGCGACTCGACCTTATGTAATTCGTATTTGTGCCATGTCTGTTCGAAGCGTTCGTCATTTAAAATACGATTTCTGTTACATAGGCCTTATAAGCCGAGAGGCCTTAATGTCCGCGGTACCTTAGTACACAAGATGCAGCGCTCCAGTAGAATGTAAAATATTTGGTTGGAGGTAACATCATTTTACTTTATGTGTATTATTTGGTCCATAACATAATGCCATATTCGGAAATATAGTAATAAAATAACACAAGTCCATCCCTTAAAATTCAAAGTTTACGAGGGGCGTTCAATGTATTCTCGGTATGGGGGTGATTTAATAATGATGTGGGTAATTTGACTAATTAATTAAGTAATGACATTATCTGAGGGTATAAATATGAAATTTCATATAGTTCTGATCATTAGTTTGCTAGTTACCCTTAGTCAACGACAACTGGAATGGCTAACGTGACAATGTCGAAGAAAATCGAGCACCGCGCTGTGATTAAATTCCTTACCAAACAAGGAAAAAGTCAAAAAACTATTCACGAAGAGATGGTGGCTGTTTACCAAAATTCTGCACCTTCGTTATCGACAGTACAAAAGTGGTCAAGTGAATTTAAAAAGGGCAGAGAGAGTATTGAAGATGACACTCGCTCGGGCGGCCCGGTTACTGCCTCTACGGAAGAAAACGTGAAAAAAGTTGAGAAGTTAATACTGAGGATGCCCGAATGAAGGTCAAAATTATAGCAGAGATGACCCACCTCTCCGTTGGTACCGTACACACTATTCTGCATGACCTCCTTAACCTCTCAAAAGTCAGTGCAAGATGGGTGCCGCGAATGCTCACGGCGCCTCAAAAACAAGTGCGAATCGAGTGCTGTAGAGAGTTTTTAAAGCTCTGTAGTGAAGACCCATCAAGTATTTTCGATCGAATTGTTACTGGAGATGAAACGTGGGTTCACCATTATGACCCTGAAAGTAAGCAGGAGTCCATGCAGTGGCACAAGAAGGGTAGTGCCCTCCCTAAGAAATTCAAAGACGTTCCGTCTGCCGGAAAAGTCATGGCCACGATGTTTTGGGACTCAAAGGGAATTTTGATGATTGAGTACACAAAAAAAGGTGAAACCATAAACGCAGCATCCTACGCATCCACTTTGAGAAATTTACGGGAGGCAATTAAAGAAAAAAGACGGGGTAAACTGACCGCCGGTGTGTTGCTTCTTCACGACAACGCCCCAGTCCACACGGCGCGTGTTGCCAAGGCTGCTGTGCGAGATTGTGGTTTCGAAGAAATAAACCACCCACCCTATAGTCCAGACTTAGCCCCTAAGATTGTGGTTTCGAAGAAATAAACCACCCACCCTATAGTCCAGACTTAGCCCCTAGCGATTATTATTTGTTCCCTAATTTGAAAAAAGATCTTCGGGGAAAACGATTTTCCAACGATGAAGAGCTTAGGGCGGCCATAAATGCGCATTTTACAGAGATTTTTTTTTACAGGGTATTGAAAAATTAATTTCAAGATGTAACAAATGCATTGAGGTTATGGGGGATTATATTGAAAAATAAAAATAATTTTATTTGATTTAAGTTTTTTTTTCATACCGATACCGAGAATACATTGAACGCCCCTCGTATGTATGGTAGATCGCCATTTTGTGATAATGATAATATAATCACACTTCCTAATCTACTGATTAGTTCGTTAATGCTCACATTTAAACGACTTTAGCAAACTTGCGGTATCATCCATATCTAGGTTTGCGATTATTTTTTAAGGTTCCGTTCCTCAAAAAGAAAAAAGAAACCCTTATAACATCACTTTGTTGTTTGTCTGTCTGTCTGTCGAGACCCTTTTTCCCAGGAACGCGTGGAGGTCTCAAGTTGAAATTAATATCAATAATAGGATCTGCGGTCCCTTAAACCTTCGAAATTTAAGCCTATTAGACAAGGTAAAAAAAAATACAGCCAAAAAATGTATGCCTTATATTTTGACAATCGCCAGTAAATCAAAACCTATTGGGTACTTAGTTCCCGTTGACCTGGAATCATAAACCAATAAGCTAAGGTTTTTCGAGTATGTGTATATAATATGTATGTCTATTTCTTCGGCATGCTCGGCTATTGGCTAGAGTATGCCGAAGAAATAGCATTTGTATTTATTTTTTTGGATTTTTTAGCATTTGTATTAATTTGTATCATTCGAATTCTCATTTAGCACATTAAATATAGTTTCGAAATTTTGTGAAGTATGAAATAATTAATCGCTTCACACTTTGTACGTTAGCGCGACGCGGCAGCATGTGGCATTCGCTCTCGTTCGCATCCACGGTAATAATTAATGCTAATGCGAATTTGCAAATTTTATCAGGAAATGAAAACGATATTCAACGAGTATTTTAACTTGCATATTAAAATGGTTTTATTTAACATAGTCGTATGAATTTAACATTATTAATTAGCATGCTCATACAAGATTCTCATGCTCATGAAATTAAGGTGAAACAGCTTTAATTGCCATTACTACTACTAAATACATTAGTACGTACCCTAAACGGCTTGATGGATTTCATTATGTCTTCGTCAAAGAGAATGTGTATAAATAATTCGAATACGTTTTGTTACATTTGCGGTAAATATAGGTAGGGAAAAAAATTCAAAAACCTATATCTGTATTTTTGTGCCGTCAAATTACATGCGGTCCGCTCTAACCGATGCAAATTTCGCCAGATATATTAGACACAAAATTATGGTGATTTTGAGACAACATCGCGATATCGGAGCACTTACTTTTCACTTGAGATGCATAAATGATATGATACAAGACTAAGACCTTTCAAAAGAATGATCAGAAATAAAATAAGGTGCATCGGGGCAACATCGGAAGGATTTTTGATGAGATGATGTATATTTATTTTTAGGCTTTTCCATTGGTTAAATATATAATGTAGCAGCATGCTATTATACTTTTTATGTAGAAAAGGGATTGAAGTTTACTTAAAATGGGTTTGAAAATAATTATACTGTATATAATTATATGTATGATTTAAAATAAACAAACGAATAAAAAATAAATATACGGGGTAAGATCATGACGTGGCGGGGGAAGACCGGCGTTCGGGCAATTTTTTTTATAGCGCACGTTTGAGCTCTAGTTTTGGTTACAAATTTTATAAATACTATCAATGTCCACGAATACATTTATTAAAGTAGTATAAAGTAATAAGAAATGTGCGATATAATAAAATCTTGATTTTCATATTCCGGTCTTTCCCCATTTCTAGTCAGTTCAGACAGGGGTTCTCAAGGTTTTAGTATATGAATTGCGTACTACGTAAGTACATGTTATAGAGAGTCTGTAAGTGAACTAGTTACCTTTTCACGATTATTTTTAATTAATACTTAATATATTAGTAGTTAAAACACAATATTATTTTTGTGATAAGCTTCACAAATACCTAGTTACTGCGAAAAAATTATAGCGACTTTATCCCCGACGAATACTGGTAATGCAGTTTATATTTTTTTAAATAAAATAGTAGTAACCATTAAGGATTTTTATTAACCTTACTAAATGACTCATTAAAAATAGTAATCACAGCTATAAGTCACTTAATAGGAACATGTAATGTAGGTATGTTAATAATTATAATTAGTTATGTAGGTAGTCTCGTATATTTGTCATACGGCGCAATGACTATGGTATTTTGTCGGCGATTAAATCTCAGTTGAAGAAAGACGTGTTTTTACTAGCTCCCATACTTAACAGTGGCGACGAGATTTTCGAACTATTTGTGTGCAAGTGGGATTACGAAAAATGAAGGGTTCCATCGGTAGAATAGCGGAGTTCGATATCCATAAAGACGATTGGAGAATATTTGTGGAACGGCTGGAACAATATTTCGTAGTGAACGAAGTGAAGGACACGTTGCAGGTACCGACATTAATAACGGTAATGGGTACGGAAAGTTACGAATTATTAGTGAATTTGTGCACACCGATAAAACCGAAAAATAAAACATTTCAACAGATTGTGGATATCATGGAAAGGCATTTACAACCGAGGCCGAGCGAACTCGCCGAAAGATATAAATTTCGGCGTAGGATACAGAAAGCAGGGGAGAGTATTCTAGAATACGTGGCTACGCTTAAGAAGATGTCTAAAACATGCGAGTTTGGGAGTTGGTTAGAAGAAAGTTTGCGGGATCAATTAGTATGCGGCATAAATAGTGATGTGATCCGACAACGTCTGTTCGCGGAGAGCAAGCTAGATTTCGCGAAGGCGTACAGTTTAGCCGTCAATTTAGAAGCCGCTGAAAAAGACGCAGCCGTAGTCGAAAGTCATGAAACATAAGCGGGTACCGCCGTACCGGTGGAGTGCAAATCAATGACCCCGGGAGCGTCACGCAAGTGGAGTGTAGCGGGCACCGCGCGCAACGCGGGCGCCGCCGGGGCTGACGCGGCGCGGGAGGCCGCGGTCGTTTCACGGGGCACCCAGCGACGATGGCGCGCACCGCCTGCGGCCGCACCCGTCGAGCAGGGTGAGCGGGCTCGGTCACGGTGCATGTGCAAGGTGTGCGGGGGCAATCACGACTCAGCAGGCTGTAGGTACAGCCAGTACGTGTGCCGAGTGTGCAATAAATCGGGCCATTTGCGTCGCATGTGTCCGAGAGTGACAAACCAGTACTGTGTGGACGCAAAGCAGTACCATGGGGATGGAGACCAGTTTAGTGACAGTGACAGAAGTGACGAGGTAACTTTTATAGATTTTAATCAGTTGTCTCTAAACCAGTGTATACCTATACTAATATCCCTTAACATACATTTTTGGTAACAAAGTAGGTATACCGATAATGGCGGCATCACGGTTGCAGCGATGGGCTGTACTATTATCTGGTTATCAATACGACATTGAGTACGTTAGCTCAAAGAAAAACTGTGCGGATGCGTTATCCAGACTTCTATCTCATAATAATAAGCAAGTCAGTACAGAGAAAGAATTTGCATATAGTAATTTTGTTGAGAGTTTCTTACCCGTAACTTATGAAGATGTGAGGAAGGCCGCCAGTAAAGATATTATCCTAAGTAGAATTAAATTTTATATAGACGGGGGTTGGCCTGCAATTTGCCCGGAAGTGGAATTAAAGCCATATTTTGACAGGCGTAACGAATTATATGTAGAAAATGGTTGCATTATGTGGGGCTATAGGATGGTTATCCCTAGCATATTAAGAACACTGGTGTTAAAACAGTTGCATAGCACCCATATGGGTATTGTGAAAACTAAAGGCTGGGCTAGGAGTTACGTGTGGTGGCCGCGTATAGATAACGACGTTGAGGCGTTATGTCGCGAGTGTGAGACGTGCGCGCGGGAGGGAGACGTGCCGCCGCGCGCTACTCCGCAGCCGTGGCCGTACACCTCACAGCCCTGGACTCGCGTACATGTTGACTTTTTAGGCCCATACAAAGATGAATCATACTTAATACTTATCGACTCGAGTACAAAGTGGTTGGAAGCATTTGAAATCAAACAAAAGAATGCGTCTAACGTTATTAAAATATTACGAAATACATTCGCAAGGTTCGGGCTACCAATTGAATTAGTGTCAGATCAGGGTCCTCCATTTACAAGCTTAGAATTTGAATCATTCTTAAAGAATAATGGTATACGACAAAGGTTTTCACCGGCTTATCACCCGGCATCAAACGGCGCCGCGGAGAATGCGGTCAAGTTGTGTAAACGAGCTATCAAAAAGGCAATAAGGGATAATGTTGAAGTTGATGCAGCTCTGCAGACATTCTTGTTAACATATCGGAATACAGTGCACAGTACAACGGGGGAGACGCCTGCTAGACTTTTGCAGAAACGTGCGTTACGTTCTCGTTTAGATTTGCTTCGTAGCGATTATGCTGTAGATAATCGGGTACAGACGGCACAAGAGAACCAACTTAAATACGCGGGCGGGGCTGAGCGTAGTTTTGATAAGGGTGACACCGTATGGGCAAGAGGCTACGGAACGCAAGATAAGTGGGTAAAAGGTAAAGTTTTAGACAGTGAAGGTTCACGGAGGTATGTAGTAAGTAAGGGTAGCGGCCAATTGATAAAAAGGCATATTGATCAAATAGTTCGTCGCAGATCCCGTTTATCTGATGTTCCTTGTCCTGACGATAATTTGCGCACAGGTAGGGGTGAGGATGAAGCTCCGCACGGGGTGACGGTGGAGGATGGGAGTGGTGCTAGTTCATCTACACACGAAACAAGCCACGGTCAACCGTCTATCATAACAGAAGGGATTGAAATGAGCACGTCCCATCCACCACAGCTACCCGAGCCCCCAATCTCTAAAAGAATTCGTAAACCAGTTATTCGTTACGGTTTAGAAATAGATTGAGTTAAGTATAGTTAGTAAGTTTTTCATGATGTTTGTTTAGTTTTATTGTAAGGGTTTGTAATTAAGGGTGGAGGTGTAATGTAGGTATGTTAATAATTATAATTAGTTATGTAGGTAGTCTCGTATATTTGTCATACGGCGCAATGACTATGGTATTTTGTCGGCGATTAAATCTCAGTTGAAGAAAGACGTGTTTTTACTAGCTCCCATACTTAACAGAACATAGCAAAAAAGATATTTATTCTGTCTTTTAAAGTCATATTTAAAATAAAATATTAAAAATATATATATTATAAATATATATATATATATGGGGATTTTTCCCCTTTTGCTACACTATCTATAGCAGCTTCTAAATCTTCCTGCGTATAATTAGTAGCTCGAAGCGTTTTCCTATAATATTTCCTCGGCATGATAAATCTGTAACGAATGCTTTGATTTGTAACAAATATAAAAAATTAAAAGTAGTAAGAATAATAGTAGTAATATTTTAAAATTATACACTGAGTAATGTAAATGAATTGCGTTTATGTATTTTCACCTATGTAGGAATATACATAATACATGCACATAGAATAACAGTGTCAATATCAGTATAATATAAAAAATACTTTAAATAAAATATAATATTTTTATTATTCTTATGCAAGTTTGAGAACCCCTGCATTTTAGTATGAGATTTTAAAGCGGGGTAAGATCGAATGTATCCTATTCCGAACTTATCTCTTGTCATAACATACGGTTAAGATCGAAATTTAAAAAATCTCTTAAATTGTTACATTTATGACTTATCTTGTGCTTTGATAATACTAAAAACATATAACCAAACAGTTTTAAGTATAAAACATATTTAAATCTTACCTGAATAGAAAGTTATTGATATAGGGTTAAGATCGGAAATCGTAAAATTTTGGCGAAAAATTCCACCTCCAAAAAAATACATTTCACACAGAACCAGATAGTAATAACGCTACAGGCTGACTGAGGCGGGGGGTGGTATAATATTGCCTTTGCCGTTATGTTGTCATGCGTAAAGTATTTTGCCTAAAAATCGGGTAAAAAAGACTTTACGTTCTTTCCCCTTTTACGGCCTTACCCCGACGCACCCTACTTAATTATCCACCGAAGGTGATACAACAGCAGATCTATCTTAACTAAATACAATTACATATGCTATAGACATTTAAAGTTAGAATTTACGACATTGCCTGTGTTAGTAAAAACTGTATGACCGGCAGTGGCGTACAGTGGGCTGAAAATCGCTCTTCATAGACTTAGGGATCAACTTATTAAAGCTTCTATTTTTTGGCAGAAATGAGTTTAAGTATCGTATATCTATCAATTTAATTCAATCAATAATCATCAAATAAATGTGTTACTTTACTTATTAGCACTTGATTGAAAAAAATGTATGGAGAAATATGTACATATGTATGCCTTCATCTACAAGTAAATGGGCATTCATGAAAAAAATAAGGTATTCTTTTTATATATTTAGCTAATAATGAAAAACTAATTTAGCTATTTTATTTTTTAGAACATAACTTAAAAAAATTTAGCACACGTAGTTTCTAAACGAACTCAAAACAAACAGCTTTCAGTTTCATGTCAGTTGGTAATGTCAAATTAAGGTCACAAACGTCGAACCGACAAGTGTTGCCAGCTCTAGTATTCAAATTTTGATGGTTATTAATATAAAACGGATGTTTTTTTACGTTTTTGGGCATAGATCTATTTTGATATAATTGTAAAAATATACTTTTTAGCAATATGAGTTCAAAAAATAAAATACATAGTCTCATAAAATGCGAATTTAGTTAAAATAGCTTCACTATAAAAATGCCAGAAATCATTTCCTTTTACGAAGTCAGGCATCACTCAAAATGTCAATCCTCTTCTATCATACTTTCAGTCCACAGAATAAATAAAATGTGAACTGATGACGTCACTTCAGGTGTCGTCAGGTCAAATGAAGGTTATTATTTAATTTTGCCATTTATTTTGTAATCTCTTACTTTTATGAGTGGAAATTAACAAAATATAGCACATAATCAATAAATCTCCAAATCGATTTTCCGTTAGCACGTCTTACGAAAAATTAGGCATGCCCAATTGTTGCAAGTTCGTAACAAAAGCAAAAGATATAATAACTTTAATATAGATGACTCTTTCTAACACATTAACGCATGTGTAGCGACCTCTGAAGTTATATATATATTTTCATGGAAGGAAAATCGCGGTCTCGTGCAGGATTTACGTACAATCATCCAGAGTTCTAGCATGATAAAATATAACGCATTCGTTGTGGTGCCATGTGGTTATTAACAACAGATGCGGCGTTGCGTGCTCCGAATTGGGTAAGGTTGCCGAAGAACGATGGGCGGCCGGACTGTTCTCGCTTCTGTTTACGTATAGTATGGGCGGGCAACGCAACGTTTTGGCAACGCTCCGACGGCGCTATTTTTAATTAACCTTGAGAGAAACCGCCCTTGCCGACTTTAAATGTAAGTCAACATTCAGTTTGTTGCTTATAGCAAGCAACACGCATTGTTAAATCTATTATTTACTCTATCAAAAGTGTTCAGTACTTAACCCTTCTTTCTCGCAGCGCTATATTCGGATGACCTCTTCATGCATTATAACGCTTGGTATAGAAACGGTTACCTTTTTAAAGGTAACCGACCAGCATGAAGGTAAATATCACAACAGTTAAAGTAAGCTTGCTTTTATGTTTAACTAACCCAAGTTGAATAACTGTACTCTTATATTAACCAAACACACGGCAAGTGCGAGTCGAGCTTGCTCTTGACGGTTCTGTATATTTTTTTGCTATGTTATGTAGTTACAAATCAGCAATATCCGGAACTCTTCCTTGTGCTGTGAAACCTTGCTTCTTGCCAAATTTCTTGATTCTAGGGCATCAGGAAGTACCCTATCGGTTTTGATGAATGAATGTGTTTGAGAGTATCTAAATACATTCTAATAATACATGACTATGTTTTGATTTAGTCGGTTTAAAAGCTTGAATTTTTTAAATCTCCAAATGACTCGTTGTTACTTTTTGAGGTACGAAATTCTAAAAAGGTTTCGGATAAAAGATCTACATAAAATAATGAGATTTGAAAATATCCTTGTCTGATATAACACGCCTAAGTACCTACATAGGTAATTAATAACTGGTTTCCGTTACGTGTTTGAATAAATTAATTTACGCTAGGTTTACTTAATGAACTATATATACTCAATAATTTAATGCGTAATCATTTAGCATCCAATACGAATTAAGTCGCCGAGGCAAGCCCCCGGACCAGATAGTGCGACGATGGCAGCGCGGGCGCGCCGCCGCCCGTGCAGTGAGTGCTGCTTGCGCCCGTACCAGTGAAAGGGAGGTTAAATGCGCCGCTAGCAAGACGAATTGCAACAATTTTACAAAAAATGGCGTCATTCATACATTTCATGGTTGCATTATGTTTTAAAAGTAATTATAGTCAAGGTACGCGGTTTATTACACGATAAAGTAATGTTTAATTTAATCGAAAACGATGCTAATGTGCTGTATATGCTTGAAATGTACATAATTATGTATTCAGGTTATCATTAAAAAGGGCGATTCTTACAATAGTTAGATATTCAAGGGTTAATGTCTCGGGCCTACCGTGAATGGAACTACCTTAAGGTACCTGCTTAGGTGTTTGCCGTAGAGTCATCTGGAAATTTGAGTTGACGGACGACAAAAGCCAGGCAAGTGCAAGTCTGACTCGCGCCGAAAATTCCGGTAAAACACTGAACATTGTTACGAAAAGTCGAATTGAAGACAAATTAACTTAGTAGTCGAAAAAATTATTTCCCATACAACGATATACGTCACGGTAGTATCTCCAACTGCAAATGTAAGTTGGTAATTGCATAAAAATTATATTTTTACTACACATTAATGATTTTCGTTTTCTCTTTGATAAATGGATGTATTTTTATCGCCTTGACATAGTAGCTTGCTTTTTTACAGGTCCAATGTACCGTAGATCGGAACGTAGATTTTCATTGCGGACTTGTACTCGGTAATTTACTGTAAGTAGAAAATCTGACAGAGATTTCTTGAGGAACGTTCTTGATAGAGTAATAAAAGTTGGGTTGATAGTGTATAAAGTTGTCCATTGTACAAGTATCCAAGTTGGCCATTTCGATTAGCACTTCAATTTTATTATTCATGTTTAGTATAAGGTTTGATTTTATTCACCTTTTCAGCAGAGTAAAGTAGGGTGATTATTGGTCTATGGCTGATCGGCTGTTCCACGAGTTGAGTTATTATCTGTAACAAATGTTGTTTCAGTCTCAATGAGTGCTACTTCGCAAATAAAGGTGCAGCAGTGGTGCTGGGCAGTGCAGAGCGCGGCTGTACGAACCCGTGGCGAGTTCCGGCGCGCGCGCTTCCCCAGTCCGATATACAACATCATCTACAGTCCATGTTCTACTTGCTGCGTCCCGAGGAAACGCTCAAAATGGTACTAACATAGTAGTACTCCCAAGGCTACATTCACACTGGTAGTAAGCTAGTAGCTTTGAATTAAAGGTTCTTAGAGTTTCATCGCGCAAAATTCGCCAATAAAAACAGTGCAACTTAAAAAAAACTTTTGGCGCAAAGTAAACCACTTCAGTGCGTCAGTAGCCTTAAAAGCGTAGATTAAACAAATTAGACATATAAATGGAATCAATAAATAAGAAAATATGGTTTGATAATCGCTAGGCGGTGAAACTGGAGAGCGCTCACGCAGGTCGCACCAGGTACCTGGTAGTGGTGTGCCGTAGCAACGAGGCGGCGTTGCTCGGCATCGATTGCAATGAGCGAACCTCTGTCGGACTCGTCCTGCGCGTTCTTGCTGATACCTCCATCAAATTGGATGGCGATGGGTACGTCTTAAGTTTGCATTACTCAAATACTACAATTTATCACTTTCAACACTACCTTACACATAACTTAAGCTATCTATAATAATGTCAAATCTTTATAACCTAGCCATGCAATAGTCAACTTCTTAGCCGTTTTCCTTCCTAAACTTTTACTAACTACAGAACAATAACTAATTAGAAATTCTTTGTCCACAGAGGATTCAGTGTATGTGTGTGCAATCAACAACACATATTTAAGCCAGTGTCCGTACAAGCCATGTGGTGAGTATGAGCTACAGTTACATTTCAATAACACAGAATTATTCATAGTACGTAACACCTAAGCCCCGTTATGATTTTATTGAATTTGAAATTAAAATTGATGCGATCTCGTTTCTACATATTTTATTTCTACGTTTTGACAATTAATAATGTCATGTTAGTACTTAGGCAGTTATATGAATATTGAATTGTGTATATATATTTACAGGTCAGCATTACAAACTCTCCACCGAGCCAGTTCGAAAGCCCGGGAACTGAACCACTTCGCCGGAGGCACATCGCACTCGTGGTGCTCGTACTATGAGAGCCACGTGGACTCCGACCGCTCTTGTCTTAACGAGTGGCATGCCATGGACAGTATTGAGTCCCGCCGTCCCCCCTCACCAGATTCACTGAGACACAAGTGAGTGGCTTGGTCATCAATCGAACTCGAGCTCTTCCATAGCCCATATTAAGAACAAAACTTCTCAATCATTTGAAATGACTACCAAAATAAGTTTGTGAGTGTGTAACATAATGGTCATATGTGTTGTGCCTAGACCTAGTTTCTTGGCCTATAAAAGGATCGAACGCGTGCGTTAAGTAAAACACGTTACTAGCATACGAAGATGGGTGGATTTAGGGTTGCTATCTTTGTATTTTGTTTGAATTATACCTATCGTATAATCATATATATATCTAATACATAAATAGTAGGCCATCAGGAACGAGAACGGGCTATCCACCGGTGGTGGGAGAAACCTCCTGACATTTCGTAACTTGTTAGATAGAGTACTGTACTATTATAATAATAAACTTACCCTAGCATCTCACGCCTGTATTCCCGTCATGTTAGATAGGGATGTATTATTTCGCCAATGCGATCTTACGTCACACATCAATTTTGCCTAGCCTATTTCCATCTACTTTGGGGTCAGCTTCCAGTCAAACCGCATGCAGCGTAATACCAGTATTTTACATGGCTATTCCTAGTCGAAGTCATGACATGTTCGAGTACGGAGACCACATAAAGGACCACCAGTAGGGTTACTCTTGAAAATAAATCCGCTCGATTGACATTGGAATTGGAATTTGGATACAAATACTCGTAAGCCAACAATGCTGTAAAATTGGGATAACTGTAATGTAGGTAAACTTATTTTCACATTATACGTTGTTTTAGTGCGTTGATTTAATATTGGAATCCCACAGTACTGTAACAAAGAACGAATAGGCTTAAGCAAAGAATACGAATAATTTTATAAAATGTGTTCGGCACGCTAGTGTGTCGCTGGAGATATGATTGGCAGTCGTGGCCGCAGCTTGCAAGGCCCGCATCGTCGTTTTCCTTGCCCCGCACCCTCGTTCCGCCGCCCCGCTCCAGAATATCACAATTTGACCTCCGCAACCATTTTAAAATGTAACGGCTGTCTGTAATGTATAGGATGATTTCCACCAAACGGCTCGTGATATAGACTCCGAGTCACCTTTTTGGGACACAATAAAATATTCATTGCCATATGAAGTGTAGTAGCCTATTCCTATCTACCGGCCATAATTCAATACTCCGGGCTTGTACTGATAATTACCAAACAGGAAAACACAGCAACGAAAAAAAACTGTAGTAAGAAATACGGTCCTGAGCAGGATTCGAACCTGCGCCTCCCGGGTAAATAATCCAGGCGCTCTGACCACTAAGCCACCTCGACCTCTGCTCACGACTCCATCTTATACTCATTATTCTTACACATTTTAATACGTCTTTTGGTGACGCCGTCGCTATCTGTTCAGTACTTCAGTCCCTGTACAGGTGACTGAACCGACATGACTGAACAGATGCGATTACCTTAACAAATACAGAGGCGCAGGTTCGAATCCTGCTCACGGCTGTAGTTTTTTTTTTTTTCACAAAAATTGCGTTAATGTGTTTGAAAGATTTATCTGAACTTAGTAACACTACCTCGAGTAATCGAGCCGGAATGGTGGCCGTATTAAGGTGAATAAAACCGCTGCTCGATATTGCGATATAATACTAAACTCTCATTTCTTCTCATAATGTTCATGATACATTCCAGTTTTTTTTACGTTTAGAAATTCTCATGTTTATTTTGTCAGAATCTTTCCTAATATAACCACAATGTGCATATAAAAACTTTTACTAGGTAATTCGACGATTTGTAATTGTAACACATCGAGCTGATAATTTTAATTATATTTTTTAAGGCCTCGAGAAAGGGACGAGACGGAACGCGTAATAAGATGTACATTAAAGGAAATAATGATGAGTGTGGATCTGGACGAGGTAACTAGCAAAGCCATTCGAGGGCGCCTCGAGGAGGAGCTTGACATGGACCTCGCCGAGTACAAATCTTTTATTGACCAGGAGATGCTCACTATACTGGGACAGATGGACGCACCTACAGAGATTTTTGATCATGTTTATCTCGGCTCCGAATGGAATGCTAGCAATCTAGAGGAATTGCAACGGAATGGGTATGTTATCATAACTGTTATACAATACTTTAAAATAAAATAAAAAAATTGCCTATTGTTTACTTATATATATTTGTAATTTAATGCTATTTTTTTTTAGGGTGAGGCATATATTGAACGTTACGAGAGAGATAGACAATTTTTTTCCTGGTATGTTCGACTACCTTAACATTAGAGTTTATGATGATGAGAAGACTGACCTTTTAAAGCATTGGGATAACACATACAAATATATCAATAAGGCCAGGAACGAGGGGTCGAAAGTTCTTGTTCATTGCAAAATGGGTATTAGTAGATCTGCTTCAGTAGTGATCGCGTATGCAATGAAAGCGTTCAATTGGAATTTCGACAAGGCTCTCAAACATGTTAAAGCGAAACGAAGCTGTATTAAACCGAATACGAATTTTCTAAACCAACTTGAGACATACCAAGGTATACTTGATGCTATGAAAAATAAGGAAAAGTTACAGCGGTCAAAATCTGAAACGAACCTAAAATCACCAAAAAATATTTCAAAATCTGAAAATAAAGTAATGGATCCGACCCCATTACTGCTGGCCCTGACAGGGTCGTACACGGGTCGGCCGCGCTCGTGGTCGCCCGACACGAAAGTCGCCGCCGAGCTGCTGCCTCCGCCACCGCCCACCTCAGTTTCTTTAGAGAATTTAGCATTCGAAACGCGACATATGTTAATGCCATGTGCTAATGGAAGTTATAGCGTCTCACCTAATCAAATTATGAGGTTGAAAGAAGAGGGTGCTCCTTCTGTGAAGCATATAGTCAATGAAATAGAGAGTGCTGCATCGAGTGATCGAAAAGATTTTAGTAAAAGGTACCAGAGGTTAAATTTTGGCAATCAAAATGAAACCCAAAATTTCAAGTCATGGGAAAATCCGGCTAGCTCCACAAATATAATAGACGTGACTAATAAGCCATTACATATCTCCCCATCAAAGAATCTAAGTCACAAATATCCGCAATCAAATTTCGAAGTCGACAAAATACATACGTGGGACCCAGGGGAGGCTTCCTGGCCTAGAGGTGACGAGAACAGGACTGTTAACAATAGTGATAATATAGTGAAAAGTGACAGTGGAATTATAGACGTTAAGATAAATAAAGTGACAACAAGTGACACTATGGCAAATTCCGTGGAACGTTCAAATGTTGATTGCGACGACAGGAGAGCCGTCGACGATGACGCGCCACCGAGCAGACAAAGCTCGTGGAGCTCGTTCGACAGCGCAGTCGTCCTAGACCTATCGCGACACTCGTCTTGGGGCTCCTACGATACTAGGACGACCAAGACGCAGCCCGCACCGCGAGACGAGCCCAAGCGGGGCAAGGATCGGAGCGACGAGCGTAGCGTACGAAAGGAAGACGGAGATAGAACCGCTGAGGTGGGTCCTCCGCCGCTGAAGCAGACGTCCGACCTCGGCATCATCAGCGAGCACACCGAGACGCGCGCTGGCGGCCGTAGGGCGGATAACGAACGGAAATTCAACGAAACGTGTGCCATACTAAAAGAGCTAGCGAGCGCTGCCGCGCGCATGGAACGAGACCGCGACCGCGGCGCGTCTACGTGGAGCGGGCGCCTGTCGGCCAGCGCCCCCGCCGACACGTGGCTGCGGGCCGGCCTGCGCCGCCGCCGCGCCGCCTGCGCCTCGCACGGAGATCTGCCGCGAGCCGCGCCCGCGGCCACTGCTACTGCCACCGCCGCTGCGGCTGCAGCCGCGGCCGCCGCCGGCCTCGTTAGCAACCTAAAGAAGGAATTCGAAGCACGCTCCGAGACCGATTCGCTCCGCCGCACCGATTCTCGTCGCCCGACAACCACCGAAGGTCGGGAATGGCCGCCGGCATCGCCGCCTTCCGGTGAAGACCTATCTGTTAAGGTGCTGGTAGACAGGTACGACCGGCCCGGCAGATCGCGGTGCGAATCTAGCTGCGAGGCGCGCCGCAGCAGGGCTCCGCACGAGTCGGTCTCGAAGAAGTGCAAGCTCGCGTCGGAGAGCGAAGCCCGCGCACGCTCCGCGTTGCGCAACTCGTTCTGCGGCGCGGCGGATCGGCCACCGCCCGCGCCCACGGTCGTATCGCTGGCTCCCATCGACTACAGCGAAGTGGTAGTATCAACTGTGATGTCGAAAGCTCAAACTAAAAAACAATTGCAACATGGGAAGACCCATCCGTTGACGAGGCTCAACTTGAATCGGTCGAATAATAGATGTTCAAATCCTGTATATAATACTATGTAGAAGTATTTATGTTTTTTATTTATTATGAATTCTTGCCAAACTCGATATTTTATCTTTCTAGAGTTTTATATACTATATTTACAAAATGAAATCACAGTGTATTTGTCTATCACCTAAAATTGTATAAACGGCTGTTTGTGAGTAGAAAAATGTTAAAAAGGAGAATAAATTCAATACAACTGATGTACAACATTTACGTCAGCGTTTCTTATGTGAGACCTTACCCGACTGAAAGATGGTATTATTCAATTCAATTCATTTATTTAGTCAGACAACTTTAGCACACAAGATTGATAATAACACAAACTTGCATTATTTTATTATTACAAACTTTTTTCCAATACATAAATAATACGCACACTACTTATAATTTAACAGTCATATTTGATAATATTTTATAGTAGTAATTATATACATAGTTCATAATTATTGTGTTTAGTTTGCTCAATTTACAGAAAGACGGTTATGTCCAAAATTATTTTACAAAGTTCTTAAAAAATACGTTTGGATTGTATCTATGTCGTCATCCAAAATCCACAGTCTGTAGTCTTTTTCCAGTAACAAATGAAACACGAGGTACGTTTGGTATTTCGCTTATTTTTTTGTAGGAGTCCGTAGTCTTTCTTGGTTTTCTTCTAATTGTTCCAAAATCAAACGCGTATATACCTCCTTGATTGTTTCGAATACTACACTCTGTCTGAAAATGTACTGAATTTATAGTTGTCGTAATATAAACTGTTCATGTCCAAAGTTTGTCATTCCAAGCCATGCTTAAATATTTCAGTTTGTTAGGAAAATCAACACAACCTCAAAACATTTCTCACGCCTACTGTTTTCGGTGCTTGAGCGAGCGAGACAGATGTATTGACAGAATATAAAAGAGTGAGTGACTTATTAGCGTAATAAGTCACTCACTCTTTTATATTCTGCGCGCTCGCTAGATCGCGCCGATTTTATCGTAAAATTTATTACCGCGCAGTGTACTGGCGTACAACTTTAGACGTGCACAGTAATAATACGACAACTTACATGATATGTATATACTTACATAGCATCATGCCTGTATTTCCCAAAAAGGGGTAGGCTGAGGTTTACAAAATCCCATGTAATAAATAGGTGGTAAGCCTATTAACATCTACCGGGCACAATTCCAAGCTCCGGGTTACTGTTGAGAATTTCCTAACAGAAAAATTCAATAACACTGCCCGACCCCGGGAATTGAACCCGACATGCTTAGCAGTTGCGCTTGGGAGCACGAGTCTGACGAGGCAGTTTCATATCAATTTTACCGTTGTTATATCATTTTTGTTGTTATTTGATGTATTCGGCCCGTTTCTGGCGTACTTTTTCTTTCAGATTGCCTGATTTTAAGTGTAAAGTGGAACCTTGGAAGTTTATTCTGTTCAGGGCCAGCAATTATATTTGACATAGAACCTTTTAAATACCTGGGCCCAGATTCAGAACCGTCAGAAAATGGCGTTTTCGAATCCATGCGGAAAGTTGTCAATAAAAACTTCAAAGCGCTATTAAAAAAAAAGTAATTTAAAAAATACATGTTAAAGTTTCCGTTCCGATACGCAAAAGTTTTCGAATGGTTCAGAATAAGCCCACTGGTAATATGCTTCGCCTTTTTTCCATTTAGGTATGTACTCTTTATTTACATAATTTAAATAACCGTATACTACATATTATACAACGTGTAAGTCCGTAGTCATACTTTGAAGGGTTAATATAGGTACCTATACGAACAACTTTTACTATGGAATCATTTGCGAATGCGCAAATAAATAATCGCTCATAATACATTTTGGTCGAATAGGTATGAATAGAGTTGCAAAGGACTCGAGTCCTCGAGTCGTAATTTTAAAGACTCGACTCAATTAAGTTGCATGTGGCGTTAAAACTACTAAAATTGGAAAACTATGCCCAACTCAAAAAGCGTGTGAAATTCAATCGAAATTCGCCTTCGGCATCAAAACGTTTAACAACCGCTTGAGTCTTACAAAGAGAGTCTAAAAATGAACTCTAGTCTTCAAAAAAAACTGCGCACTAAGATGAGACTTGAAGCTCATCATTCGAAATGACTCGAATAGTTGATGAGTTTAAATTGGTGGTTATGTAAATTTGGATACGGGTAGCATAAGTTGTTAATACCCAAAGAAGACTTGAGTGCGACTCGCCGCATAAAAACAACTCGAGCGCACAGAGACTCGAGCTCTCATGTAACATTCAAGAGCTCATAGAGAATTTAGTTCCTAGTCCTGTTGTAATGAGTCTTGTCATTCAGCATCCGAGTCCGTCTATATAGAACTCGAAGACTCGAGTTCTTTACAACACTAGTATGACCATTTCTATGGATGGATTTTTTTTTTTCGTTTATTTAGGCAAATATTAATCGTATACATGGATACATTGACCACTCAAAGTATGATTACGGACTTCTGTTACATGCGATAGAGTTAGTGTCTGTTTAGGCTTTTGGCAGACAACAGTACAGAAAGCCATAGTATCAATTATATAAGGACTTGATTTACTTACTACTTTCATGTTTGTATCCACTACTCTTAAAATATTGGAGTCCGACCCACCACATACAATCAAGTTAGTATGTGGTACTATTTTTCCGCAGTAGAGCTTCGACTGAAAGTTATCCGGCACGATGGTTTCGATTAACTTACATGACCCATAATCCCATAGTTGTATGCAGTCTTTCTCTTGCCAGGCGCACGTTAGAATCTTTAAACATAATCGGATATTAGGAAACCGTTCAATGTCTGAATTACAAAGTTTCTACACACTAGTACATCGTTTTCTAGTATGTCCTATTTTTTTTACTTCAATTTTGTTCAAAGTATATGTACGTATATATTATTTTTACTAATCACTAAATTAGAGCCGACTAAACGCAGTTCAGACTACGTTATACTATTCGGTTACTTGTATGTCACTTCATAAGCTGTAAATATATTACGGCGGCGATCACAGTATATGCTATATTATCGCAAGTGTCCTATCCATTGACAACGTCAATATAATATAGCCTCTTCATCTAAGAGTAGGTATGGCGCAGTCTGAAAGTTCATCGAAATCTCGCTTGCGGGGTGGTGAACGTAAGTTTTGAGATATAGCTCTGAACATCTGTCTCAATACTTATTTTCTTTATTTATTTATTATTTATGTACACACAACAGTTTTTAAATATACAGTCATAAAGCTACTTAGTACAAAGGTACTGCTTATTTCAAAAGAAATTTCTACCAGCAGACCTGTAAAAGGATAAATGTTTTAAAAATCCCAGTAGACACAGTGTGTAGGAAGAGGAAACTAGAGCTAATAGTTACAAAAAAATATTGTAAACAATAGAATAAACTAATATATATAACTAATCTAATACAATAAATACATATATAACTATATACTAAAATAAACTAATATACTAAAATACCAGTTAAGCAGAGAGGTAGTGCTCTTTAACTTGTTTTTTAAATAAGGAGATAGACTGCAAGTTTCGATGTTAGCCGGAAGCGAGTTCCACAATCTTACCGCATGGACAGTGAAAGAATAGGAAAAAAAGTCTGATTTATGGGGTTGGAATTTAAGGAGGGATCTGAGGTGAGACCTGCAGGGAGCATCAGAGGGGCGTGCATAAGAAAATCGCTCACGCAGTTAAGAGGGATATAACGGATTGTGGAGGATGTTAAAAAGGAGACATAAAATCCGAGTGTTCCTGCGAAGGCGGATAGGGAGCCACTTGAGTTCTTTGCGAAAGTGAGAAACGTGATCATACTTGCGTAAGCCAAAAACGAAGCGAATACATAGGTTTTGCAAGCGCTCAAGTTTGTTAAGGAGCTCCTCGGTGGCATCCAAATAGCAGGCATCAGCATAGTCAATGATAGGCTGAATGAGCGATTGGGCAAGGCAGATCTTAGTATTTAAGGGCAGTAGATTTTGAAGGTATTTAAGGGAGTGAAAGGAAAAGTGCACCTTTCGACTGACTTCATTGACATGAGCTCGCCAAGAAAGGTTACAGTCAATCAAAACGCCAAGGTTTTTTGCGATTTCCGTGTATGCGATAGGCACTCCATCAAGACATAAAGGAGTCACACTCGATAAATCCAGAGAACTGCGAATAAACCTGCTGCCTATGATCATGGCCTGGGATTTTGAAGGATTTATTTGTAGGCCAAAAGACCTAGCCCAGGCACTAATACAATCCAGGTCACGATTTATAGCAGCAATAGCAGAACTAATATCAGCCAATGGGAAGTGTCGGTATAGCTGCAAATCATCTGCATACAGGTGGAAGTTAGAGGATATAACTCTGGTAACTGAGTTAATGAAAACAGAAAATAGGAGAGGTGAGAGAACGCCACCCTGAGAACACCCGCAGTGAGATCACACCAATCAGATTTAGTATCTTCATGTCGTACACACTGCGAGCGACCACGAAGATAGGAATTGAACCAGGCTAAAGAAGATGGAGAGAAATTTAAAGATTGGAGAATTCCTAGTAGGACATCAAAGTCCACTGAATTAAATGCGCTACTGAAGTCGAGCAAAACAAGTACAGAGAGGGACTTAATCTCCATGGCCCAGCGAATGTCGTCAGTTACTTTAAGCAGTGCAGTAACGGTACTGTGACCCGGACGAAAACCAGACTGAAAAGAGGAAATTAGAGAGTTAGATGTTAAAAAATAAGACATTTGCCTATGAACAATGTGCTCAAGAACTTTGGAAAGGAAAGGAAGAATGGAAATAGGTCTAAAGTGAGATAAGGCAGAGGGATTGTTTGTTTTAGGCAAAGGTATTATATGCGCTTGTTTCCAAATTGAAGGAAATGAGCTGGATGATAAAGAATAATTGAAGAGGTATGTGAGAATAGGAAGTAGTAAGGGTAGAATAAGGGTAATCATTCTCGAGCACAAGTTATCGTTACCAACTGCTGAAGATGAGATAGCACGGATAGATTTTTTGACATCATCTTCGGAAACAGAATCTAGGTTAAAAGGGGAACAATTCGGCATAGGAAAATGAGAAAGTTCCAACAATGTATGGGATTTTGTAGTCAAATCCAGAGAAAGGGGAGGAATGGAAAAGTATGTGTTTAAATCACATAGATTGATATCTTGACAGATATTGATAGGTGATTTGCCAATACCAACAGTCTTAAGAAACTTCCATGTATCAGATGGGTTACGATTAACAAGAGAATCATGGTAGTAGCGTCTCCTAGTATCCTGACACAGGCAATTGCAAGGATTCCGTAAGCTTTTATAAAAGGAAAGATTTAATTCAGAAGGTCTTCGTTTGTATCTACTCTTGGCTCTGTCTCTGTGTGCCATTATGTCTTTGATGGCAGAGGTTACCCACTTAGTATAAAACTAACTAAAAACGTTCCATTAAAATGAGCGCTGAGCGATTTTGTTGTCCATATAATATTTGCTTTATCTATATCTATACTAATATTATAAAGAGGAAAGATTTGGTTTATTGTTTGTTTGTAAGGATTTAACTCAAAAACTGCTAAACCGATTTTAAATAGTTGAATCACCAGTAGAAAGCTGCATTATCATTGAGTAATATATCCACGCGGGCGAAGCCGCGAGCACAGCGAGAATATACTAGCAGTGCTCCGCGGTTTCACCCGCGTTAATTTGAGGAAAAAGTCTACACTCATTCAAAAAAGTCTAAGCAACACGCATCATTTACAGAAACTGCATCTTTTAATAATTGTTTCTTAATTTTTTTGCTTAACAAAGTAGATTGGTGTACAATCATTTTGATCTCGGAAACATAATTATACTGGCTGATTTTAAAAATAGAAACTTTTCGATTTTTTTGTTTTCATCAAAATAAAAGCTAAGTATAGTGATCGCGAAAACCTAAGATACTACTAAATTAAATATAAATACAGGGGATCCTGCTAAGCAGCCAGGACGCGGAAGGAGTACAATTGTTCGACAGGACCGATACATACATCTAACTGCAAGACGTCAGCCGATGTTAACCGCCCGGGAGATAGGTTTAAAGCTACAATTTTCAAGCGGTGTTGTTGTTAGCCAACAAACCGTGAGAAATCGGCTGCATGAATACGGCCTACGAGCACGATGCCCAATTAGGACTGGAGCAATGGGATAAAATTTTACTTTGCGATAAGTCCCGTTTTGGATTTAGGCCTGATACGAGAAGGGTATCGTCGCCCCGGAAATGCTGTACGGCTGAGATGCGACCAGGAAGTGTACCCTTACAGTGGCTCCACAGTGATGGTATGGGCGGGTATTATGAAGATCAGACGAATTGAGCTCGTTTTTGTAAATGGCAATATGAACGCTGAAAGTTACTTTGAAGATGTCCTCGGACATTATGTTCACCCATGTGCACAAAGTCTTGGCTCAGATTTCTCACTGATGTATATAACAATTCGCACAGCTCGGAGGACCAGAGAGTACTTGCCAACGGAAACCATCCGGGTTTTGCCGTGGCCTGCACAATCGCCAGACCTCAATCCCATCGAGCACGCATGGGACATGCTACAGAGACGTGTTCTAGAGAACCTGGACGGAGTGACAGCTCAACAACTGAAAGACTCAACTTCAATGGGTAATAACGAGACAAGGTAGCTCAGTTGGTAGAGTGATGACCCGGAACGTCAAAGGTCGCGGGTTCAAACCCCGTTCTTGTCCATAATATTTTCAAAGTTTTTTTGAAAAATATTAATTAATATAGGCATTACATGGCCTCAACATGTGTTAAAAATATAATTATATAACTGAAAGACTTTTGGTACTTTTGAAAGAAAATTCCATTGGGAGTGATTGCCGCAGGATTAGATAAACAATCTTATAAATTCAATGAAAAATCGTTGCCGACAAGTCATAAACAACAGAGGCGGTCAACCTTTGTATTGAATATACAAATAATTTAAAAAACTCGTTTAATTTTGTAATACAATATGAAAAGTTTAATTTCGATTTAACTTCATTTTGTACTACGTATGTTACGGTACACATGTTGTTAATTATTGTGATTACATGAACAATTGAATGATGGATTTTGTTGCATTAGTCAACTAATGCATAAAAAACGCTTAGTTATCTATACTAATATAAAGAGGAAAGATTTGATTGTTATTTATAAAAGAAATACAAATATTAAATGGAAAAAGAATACGGTCGCGAACAGGATTCGAACCTGCGCCTCCCGGATAAATACTCCAGGCGCTCTGACCACTAAGCCATCTCGACCTCTGCTCACCACCGCGAATTCTTCTTCCATATTTTAACACGTCTTATGGCGACGTTATTGCAATCAATTCAGTACTTAAACAGGTGACCGAACCGACACGACCAACTTTGCAGCTAATACAATGTCGTAAAGAATGCAATTACCTTAATAATTCAAGATAAATCTTTGAAAAGCATTAACGCATGCTTAGCGAACCCTAAAGTTACAATATTAAATGGAAAAAGAATACGGTCGCGAACAGGATTCGAACCTGCGCCTCCCGGATAAATACTCCAGGCGCTCTGACCACTAAGCCATCTCGACCTCTGCTCACCACCGCGAATTCTTCTTCCATATTTTAACACGTCTTATGGCGACGTTATTGCGTTCCATTTAATATTGTAACTTTAGAGTTCGCTAAGCATGCGTTAATGCTTTTCAAAGATTTATCTTGAATTATTAAGGTAATTGCATTCTTTACGACATTGTATTAGCCGCAAAGTTGGTCGTGTCGGTTCGGTCACCAGTATAGGTACTTAATTGATTGCAATAACGTCGCCATAAGACGTGTTAAAATATGGAAGAAGAATTCGCGGTGGTGAGCAGAGGTCGAGATGGCTTAGTGGTCAGAGCGCCTGGAGTATTTATCCGGGAGGCGCAGGTTCAAATCCTGTTCGCGACCGTATTCTTTTTCCATTTAATATTGTAACTTTAGAGTTCGCTAAGCATGCGTTAATGCTTTTCAAAGATTTATCTTGAAATACAAATATAATAGTAAAAATCGTTCAAAAGTTCAAAACTACCTGTTGCTTAGACTTTTTTGATGTTGACGGAGAATGGTTTGAATAATAGGATCGGTCTCTATGTCTGTCAGGATTTTAAAGGTCAATAAAACCAACATTAAGGCTCTCCGCCACTGTGAGCACATTTACTTTGGGTTAGTGATTAGTAGTGAGTCACTTCATATTACAATGTAAATGTAGGTAATCCAATATAATTAAATCAGAGGTCTATATAAGTCAGGGTGTAGAGGTCCGTTCGCCACGACGGCTCGCAAGAGACTAACGTCCTGCCTGCTCTCGCTTTTTTTTTGGTGATGGCATCTCGCAGGTCAACCTAGGAGGTTGTCGACTGCTTAACCGGACTTTCCTCCTCTCGCTGTAGTCAAAGCAATACCATCGTCGTCGCAATCTCCCTCTCCAATCTAGGTTCTGTACGTCACTATGACGTTTGTGTCTCATTGATGTTCCGTACTAATGACCCGGATGCGAGACATGTATATTCCACCAACGCCATCCCCCCTCATGACCGCCCGCCTTGCACATCATAAATGCGCGCATGGTACTTGATCATTCTTTTTGCAACATTTTTCATTGATGCTCAGCTCCTATTGGTCGTAGCGTGATGTTATATAGCCTATAGCCTTCCTCGATAAATGGACTATCCTCCACAAAAAGATTTTTTCAATTCGACCCTGAGATTAGCGCGTTCAACCAAAGAAACAAACAAACTGTCAACTTTATAATATAGTATAAGTAGATAGTATAGATGTGTACATAATATAATATACATAATAAACATAGCATCTAGACTGTATTCTCCAAAGGGGTAGGCAGAAGTGTACACAGTTGTACACGCCCATTTTACCAATGCTGTTATTAAGTCGTAATGCTGTTAGCTTGACAGCGTGGTAGGCGTAGTGGTCGAGAGACCGCCTGCTGCGCCGCGTGTCGTAGGTTCGATTCCTGCACGGATCTAATATTTGTACGATCTATAGATAATTGCTTCGGGTCTGGGTGTTTGTGTGCTTGTGAGATTATATACGTTTGTAAAAGCACCCACGATACAGGAAGAAATTTCGAGTGCGGGCCGTTTTAAAAAAAAAAGCACCCTGTAATAGGTGGTTGGTGAGCCTATTGCCATCTACCGGGCACAATTCCAAACTCCGGGCTGCTACTGAGAATTTTCCAACAACAAAACACAATAACACTGCCCGACCCGGGAATCGAACCCGAGACCTCGTGCTCAACAGTCGCGCTTGGGACCACTAGACCAACTTGGCAAGTAGGTATGGAATGGTTTATTCCACTTTGCCCCAGCAAGCCGCCCCACTGGTTTAGTTTAGTTTTTGTTGCACACGCCGGCTGCCGTGTGTAAAGTTAGAAGAAGATAACGAAAGATAAAATATATGTTTTTTTTTTTGTTGAAATTAACACTTATATCCAACCAAACTTCTCCATGAAAGTCACAGACTTGTCAAACATACATACCTGTCTTCCGGGCTTATCAAAATCTAGTCCTTCGCCACACATATGTACTCCGACAAAGTACCGGGTAGCGTACGGTTGCCGGTCATCCCAACACATGACTGTGTTATCCCATCCTCCGGATATCATCTCATGCTGTGATCTAGGATTGAAGGCACATGCAAATATTCTTGATGTGTGGCCGTCTATTTTATTGTGCGTATGACTGTGAAAGGAATTTACTGTTGCTCAAATGATTGCAAAGGTGACAGTCGCGTTGACAAAGCAAAATAAGAATGGCGAAGCGAACTCAAGTTATACTTTTTGTGAAAGAAGAATAAGCTAACTGAAAAAAATAAAACGCCTGGAGTACCTATTCATCCAGAGGGAGCAGTTTCAAATCATATTCACAATCGTATTTTACGTTTGTCAGTATTTTTTTATTTAAACATTCATGTAGCTATGTCTGGGCAAGAACGCATTGAAGTTTTCACTTTTTGCTAAGTAGAGACAGTTGCAAGGGAAAGGGGAAGAGGGGGTGATATCAGCATTTCATTTTGGTTGTGTGAAAGTTGATAGATCCCGTCGAGTTTTGCAGTCAAGGCGATAGTATACCTTCAGAAAGTGTGGTAAAATTTAAAAATCTGTTACCTGGAGTAAAAAGCTCGTTCTTGAGTTTGTGCTTCTTCGTCGTACATGTTCAACTTAGCATCATCACCGTAAGAGACAAATTTACTGTAACGTGGATGGTAATTTAATCCCAATGTTTGTCGTTTCTCACGAATTGTGTATAAACACTGATCATATTTATATTTCCAGCATTTGATACACCCGTTTACATCTAGAGGCATTGGCACAGGAATTAAAAAAAAAAGTATCCGGCTGTAGGGAAAGTAGGAATAAGAAATAGGTAACACTGTTATTTTGCCACCATGGACAGGAGGGCAAAATTCTCAAATGCTATTCAATAGTCTCTGTCGCTTTAATGCCAAGCGACAGTGACTGTAAATAGTGTTTGTGAATTAGGCCGTAAGATTGAAGCCTGAAAGTGCTACACCTGCTCTGATCAATCCATGAAGACGCGCTCAACACTGTCTAAATCGAAAAAATATCCGGTCCACTAAGATGCTCTTTGTGGACTAAATATCTGTAGCGGTTCAGGTGTATCTCCAGCAGCCCGCTTTCTATCCAAAAACCCACGTCCTAGATGTGTCCAGGGCGTGGGTTTTTGGATTGAAATATCTGTAGTGACTCGGCATAACCTGAAGCGTGTCTTCGTTGATTGAACAGACTTTAAAAATAACCCTCATCAGGAGAGTGTAACTCCCACATCACTAGATTGAACATCAGTCTATAGGTAATTCAAGATACTAACAAGATGATAACAGCATATTTGTGATAGGATTCGCTTTGCTGACTGGACGGTGTTTGATAGCGGTTACAGGTCCTGGATAAGCGCGACATTCTTCGTCAACCAAAGTGTGTAGACAACTTCCAGTATTGCAACTAAACACTCTCATTGTACCATCAGTGAAACCAGCTGCTATCTCATTTACATCTTCTGTATATTTACAGCACATAATATCCTTATTCGTATCTCTGAAATATATGGTATTCATTGACTAATATAATAAGACATCGATAACACCCGTGATGTTGTAGATGTAAACGTACGGTTACTAAAAAAAATAAAACCTTTATTCATCAACGGTTCGTATACAAATGTCGAAGTCAGTTGAACTATCACCGACGCAATCTATAATAATATTATAAAGCGGAAGAGTTTTGTTTGTTTAAAAGCGCAAATTTCTGGAACTACTAGTAATTAATAACTCATTGATTTGTAATTGCAGACTCTCAGTACCTGTATTTATTAGCAAATGAGATGGGAGTGCAGCTGCCCGTTTTCATACCAAAGCTACTAACGACCAAATACTGAAATCACAAATTTTGGAAGCCCCAAATTCGTGCTCTTTGTCAAGGCGAGCAACACTGACAGCCCGAGATTGAAGGGCTTAGTACATAAAATTGTCTAGTGCTTGAGTTATTGGCTATTAAAGTCAATTCGTGGGAAGAAGGGTGGCGCTTTTGTTTTTAAAACCACTAATCACACTGTATATACTAGGGACTACAACTACTACTACTAACTTGTACTGTGTGTCGTCGTGTGGATTTTATATTTGTAGGTAGTAACGTACATTAATGAAAAGCAGCATTTATGTGTACCTGCTACTGTTTAGCTAACTTTGGTAGGTACCGCCACGATACTGGGGTCAGGATATCCGCGACGAACATATCATATAATATCTCATAAAATAAATTACAGTCAATCTCAAGCGCTAATAAGTTTGGCCACATTATATGTACCCACTTACTTACATAATTGAAAGAATGTTTACTTCTCCTTGATAAATTTGATTCTGCTCAAGGTGAAAAGAACGAGTTTCTACAGCTGGAGTGCTGGTATGTACACTGACTATTTCTTTTTTATTACTTTTGATATAAGTATTAGTAATTGCGAAGCTCTTTCGAGCTGTCTTCATACTAGTAGGTGCCATTGGGCCGGCCACAGTTTTCCTCTGAGGATCCATTCTTTGAGTGTATGCACATTATTATAAACAAATTAAAAATTTTGATTAACTGTATAAATTTTGATTTACTGTCTAAGATGATGGAAAAGTGTAAATGTGACAAACTAGTGATCACAGATTAGTAAATGTATCTTACGATACTAGTGATGGCTGTGGATGCCTGCTTGAGTCATTGACCTTGTTTTATCTTTGAGTATGAGTATATAAACAGGTGAATTTGTTTTATATATTTAGAGGTTTGAGTGAGGTCTTTGCCTTTGACTATGGAAATATAAAAATATATAGGTATTGCAATAGATTTATAAATCCATAAGGTTTTGCACACGTATAGGTAGGTAGGGGAGATCGGGGCTACACTTGACAAACTATTTTTTGATATAGCTTTGTAGCTTCGAAATTATCAAACATTATATATTTATGATTATATTATCACATAATATGTGATAAAAATCATATTATGATGATGTAATTTTATGGCCATAACGGACATACCCCTAAAGTTACAATATTAAATGGAAAAAAATACGGTCGCGAACAGGATTCGAACCTGCGCCTCCCGGATAAATACTCCAGGCGCTCTGACCACTAAGCCATCTTGACCTCTGCTCACCACCGCGAATTCTTCATCCATATTTTTAACACGTCTTTTTGGCGACGTCATTGCTATCAATTCAGTCCCTATACGGGTGACCGAACCGATACGACTAACTTTGCAGTTAATACAATGTCCTAAATATATGTTACGTGTAAGGTGTTGTATGCGCAATTATATACTCCCTTAAATTTTTGACAGCCCTACATCACAGACGGAATTTGTATGAAGAGTCAATGAAACCGTTGTCAACTTTACGTAGGTACTCTACAGAATTAAATGGAATAAATGATTTGTCTTTTATGCAGGTTTCAAGGTCATAGCTCCGGACAGCCGACTTGGTAGCCTGGTCATAAGTACTGATGGTCGTTGGATCGGTCGAGTGTTGAGTATAGCAATATAGGTATCGAGTGGAATCTCATAGCTAGATGGACCAACGTCCCCAATTAGGAAGCGATGATAGACTGGATGCGCTGCGGCGGACGGCGGGGACAGGTATCACAGCGCTGGCACACCCGCCGCGCCACTTGCGAGGAGTCATATCTGTACAATTAACTGTGATAGGCCAGAGTTCTTGGCTGCTTGACTTAAAGAGGCACTTTTAAACGTTTGCTGTACCGTATCTACGACACAGCCGCCGCAGTTATGGTACCTTACTTTGAGTAGGTATCCATCTACAGGCTTTTCGGAAGCTGAGATCACCATGCTTTTTTTCCAGCCACTCTATCACCGGCCTTAACGCTCATATTGCGGCATGTCGAGCTAGATGATTCAATCATGAAAAATTAATGACAGAAGTTATTATATTAAATGGAAAAAGAATAAGGTCGCGAACAGGATTCGAACCTGCGCCTCCCGGATGAATATCCAGGCGCTCTGACCACTAAGCCATATCGACCTCGGCTCACCACCGCGAATTATTTTTCCATTTAATATAATAACTTTAGAGTTTGCTAAACATGCGTTAATGCTTTTCAAAGATTTATCTTAATTGCATTCTTTACGACATTGTAACAACTGCAAAGTTAGTCGTGTCGGTTCGGTCACCCGTATAGGGACTGAATTGATAGCAATAACGTCGCCATTAGACGTGTTAAAATATGGAAGAATTCGCGGTGGTGAGCAGAGGTCGAGATGGCTTAGTGGTCAGAGCGCCTGGTGTATTCATCCGGGAGGCGCAGGTTCGAATCCTGCTCGCGACCGTATTCTTTTTCCATTTAATATAATAACTTTAGAGTTCGCTAAGCATGCGTTAATGTTTATCAAAGATTTATCTTGAATTAATGACATCTCTACAATACCTACCTACATTGGTCGGAGGAACAGTCGTTTAGTCGACAGGAGTCCGGCCGCTACATGCATGACGGATAATTTTCTTATTAAGTAAGCACTTACATCTAGTTTTTTACATTATACGTTGTTTATTAGGATTCTTACTTCCTGCATTGAAATGGGTTTTAATAAAACAAAATTGCAACGCTAAATAAATTTTATTTCATGTCAATAGGTTTTCACACACAAATTATAATGTACAGCTTATACATAATAACATCGAATCTGTCTAGCATTAGTAGAATTTTAATATCACGGAGCAGCAAATAACAAGTATGTGCAATCAATAAAATGACAGGTGCATAAATTGCGTTTATTAATGTTACCCAATCACTTAAATGTATTTTGTTAATAATCTTTTACTAGATGAACTGCTAGTTCAGCGTCATGGCTGATGGCATTGCATAAATAACTTTTAGTAGATTCACTTTACAGATTATTGTATAGAGTGGCTGAGGAAACATTGTACCCAGGTATATTTCATGGAAAAGATTTATATTACTAGGTCGCATCCCTCAATCGTGCGCCGCAACATATACCATGGCGCTTGAGCGACTTCTGAATTTCAAATATTTTATAACATGGTAATCTGCTCGAAACTTAAAAATGCAAAATAAGAGATTAGTATCGGGCTTAAAAGTTCAGAACGTCATCTGTTGCTAAATAGAGTACAATGGTACTAATCCTCTAAGCAATCGATTATATCAAAATGTTGTTATTTTACTTTTAAAGAGACAAAACAAGAAAGAGACGAATTAAAATTAGAAATTATGATTAAATAGTAGATTGTATTTTTCGTAACATTTAAATTAGTTTAAAATGTAGTCATTATCACTATATCTTCAATGTTGATTCGCAGGTAGGTTTAGGAAAAACTATAAACCCTAAAAATGATGCCAGGTTTTATTACTGGATTGATTGATAATGAATAATTTGAAGAAACAATAACAATAACAGAATTGGCGCCACTACCTACAGAATGTTTCTTTTAATTGGTTATAAATATTGCCATTGCCAAGGTAATTTTATTTTTCAGCAATTTGAATGTATAAATAGAGAATTTCATTCTTTGATAAAATAACAGTTAATATTCTTAGCTAGAATAAAATATTATTATGGACAGCAGGTGCTAACGTGTTTTCACCATATCACATAGGGCAACCAAACCACGCAAATCACGTTGTCACACAACGTTACATTTAAAACATTACTTACATTGTCTTCACTATTAGTGCACTCATATAATAAATAGACAATTATTCTACTTCACAAGAAAATTCATTGCAATCTATTCGCATTTAAACATATCGCACATGAATCTTGCAAGAGCCATGACGCGAAGCACCTCAAATATGTAACCTAAGTCCCTTGCTTTTGATATACCTTGATTCTAGCGATTTAAAGGTAGATATTAATATTTCACAGTCAGTTCAGTTTTAATTATCTATTGTAAATGTAAAGTTACCGTGGATCATCCCATGAAGAAAAACAGTTACATGAAATATATAAAAAGATCTATGGGTACACCCATACGTCTTTTTATATGTTTAATTAGTTTTTGGGTTCCGTATTAAAAATGGACCCCATTCCTATACCTACACCAGAGTGTGACAGACAGACGTCACAGAGCTCAGCAAAATTACATAAGGAGGGAGGAACGCGCAATTTCTCAAACATTTTATTCTATCACATTTAGCAGGCAGGACGCTTGGAAACACATACAACACTAACCAAAATTGCGTGGTCGTGGAATGTGACAGAGGGGCACGCCTGTTCTTGCTATCTCCTTAAGTGAGTCTGTGTTTAAATATTGTGTGATCCTGATACGTAGCCATTGACATCACACAATTTTTCTGTGGTCTATTGGCTACGTATCTATACTATAATATTAAAACAAAAAAGTAAAGTTCAAGGGGCCCTACAAGGCAACCAAAGTGAAAAATAAAACGTAGGTGTTTCTCCAGCTGTAACACATGTAACCGTCAAATTTGTTATAGTTTTAGTGCATACTTTAAAATTCTAAATAGTTAGATAACAAATAGTTATGGTAGTACGGAACCTTAAGCGTCCTACTTATCCGCTCTTTTTTTATTAAGAAATTAAACATATTTTATTACTTCACGGGTGAATGAAATGAATATTGAGCTAGCATAGGTTTATTTAATTTTTACCAATTAAATCGAAATGACTTCATGCAAATATCACCATTGTAATTGTTTCGTTACAATATTTTATATCCTATGTAAGTTATCGTTTACATAGTAGATACAGATAGTCAACTGAACAACTACGTTGATCCGTTCCTACGGTATGGCACTTCCTTATGTAAAATGCATATTTTTGAAATTTTTATCAATGGCTAAACCAATGTTTTTGTTACTTATTGTCTAACGCACCTATATGGTTAAATTTGAAATAATATAAATTTCGGAACTTACTTGTAACTAAAATATTGTAGAATTTAAGTACCTTAGCGTATTGCACAGAATGATTCCATTAAGGACTTGAACATTTGGAATAACGAAATACCAGAAAATCAAAGGCCTTTAATGTACATAGCCTACGAAAGAAACGACAGTAGTAAATATGTACTTCTATAATTCCGTCATCTGTTTTATTATGGGAAATTATGCCGGTTTGCCCATAAAGGTCAGATGCTTCATGAGATCAGGTGATCCAAAGATGTTGGATATAAAAGTCACGATCACTTTGAAAGCAAATCAGTTTTTTTTGGCTATTATAAAAAAAATTACAATGTCTTACAGTGTGTATAGTGTCGTTAACGAATTTCAAAACTGGTACCAACTTGTTACTATAAAGATATTTCGTTTTAAATCGGTAAAGGAATAAAGCTACAAAATTATCAATAGGTAATTAATTATTCGTTTAAGGGTTAAATGGAGCTATTTCATTTTATACGTATACCTACTTACAGTAGGTACTGTATTACGTTAAAAAGTCCCCTCGACATAAATGCGCAGTAGAAACAAGGGTCGCTCGCGAAATACTAAAATTTTATAGATATTTCAGGCTAAGTGTGAGCCCGACTAAATTTTATATTAGTAAACACCATTTTTTTTACAACTCTCCACTTCCTTTTACTTGCGTTTATGGGGGTAGACAACCGTTAGTCTCCCATTGATAAAATATGAGTTTAGTAGCAGAATTTGTGGGTGAGTGGGATTAGGTGGTGATGGTTTCATGACCATGACATGACATGGCCCGCAAATGTTCCAAGATATTGTAGAATTGAAGACTTACCCAGTAGCGAAGTGTGGGTAAATATTGTTCTAGAAAGTTTTGGAGACACAAACAATATTCTCAATCATTGTAATTTCTACAATGGTCTAAAACTCTTGCGTTTTTTTTTTTCGGTTAACATTATTGGTTTCTATCGATCAATAATTAGCGCTATTACTTCCCAACGAAAACTATTGAAATGACTTATTCTCGTGGTTAACCTGTGCTGTAATTTCATTGTTTATAGGTACTGAATTTATTTTACAACGTAATACTTAATTCGTTGGTTTATTAAAATGATTCATAAAAATGTATTTAGAAATATTAACATTATTACACAATCTAATAAGCTGTTGGGTTAAAATAACAAAAGAAATAAATATTACTTCTGTACTGGATAAGTTTTTCATATTAATTAATTACCATACTAAGCAAGGTACTGCTATGTGAAAATTGTATTTTAGTATTTATTGGCGATATATCATCTGGATTAAAAATTACTTAGTAAGTCGGTACATAATATAATAATTTTCAATGGCTTAATCATAGACGAGTAAGATAGAAGGTTTATTTTAGCCTAGATATAGATTATTTCAATTAATTGACATTCAAAAACGGAGCGACATTTCATTGGCGTAGGTACTTTTAGGCAATGATAATTTCGCGTGCACACGAAACATATACTTAGGTACCTACTGAATAGGTATACCTATGAGGTACTTACCTACCTACGAACATTTTTTACGTGTGAGTTGCACTTCGCCAATACAGAAAATTATTATTATTTAGAATTCTCAGTATTTTACAATATTTTTATGGGTTGTGAATACTACTAATTAGGTATCTTTAGTCATTATTAATATATTGCACTTCAAATATAATAAGATTAATAAGGAAAACATATCAAAAACGTGAGCGAGCGGAGCAAAACTTGTTAAATAATGCAAATCTGAGTTGTAGCTAAAACAGTTGTAATTCCAGAAGACCAACTTCAAAATATTTAGATCGCATAAATATACAGGTAAATATATAAGGTATTTAAATAGGTATATTATCAGTTAACTTACTTTTAAGGGATCAATGAATGTGTTGAGTAATTCAAAAGTAAATATAGGGCTAAAACTATTTTATTGGTTTTTCTAAATTTCTACCACTATTGGAGCAATTTTCATTTTGTTTAGTTACTTTGAAGTCGTTACGTTATTTACAAATTGTTATTTTTATCTACTTTGTAGTTGTGGTTATATAAAACTTACCTAATATATTAATTAACCCCTTAAAATCAATTTAACTATTATTGTAGGACCGTACTATTATTATACCTACAATACCTATAATAAAAATTGTAGGTACTTACATGAAAATTATGCGAAGAGGTTTTAAAAACAAATAGGGTAAAAATACCCTATGTCCCGTTATCGATAAAATTTGACTTATTGATTTATAGATGTGTGACATCAAAAATTCCTTGTTATAAATGTAATATTTTTATAATACACATAACACAGCACACTAGCAATACTTAGGTACTATACACCGACAATCGACATGCAATTGTAAATTAAAACCAAACAACAAATGGCCAAACCAAATAAGTTAATAAAATAAACAAATTCAAGCGAAAACACACAAGAAAAGTAATACCAATACCTATAGTTACCTATCGATAATATTTTGGGAATATTATGTATGTACTACACTGTCATTTGCGGAAAGATATTTAAATTTTCAATAAGTACCTACATCAAGTAAGCGGAGTGTTCCGGAAAAATTACAAAATTATAAAACTGCGATACGTGTAAGGTTAATATAGTTAAGTTCACAATAGTTAAACGCTTGGTTTGCTGTTTCGTTTAGATACGGAGGCGATAACACATTTGACACGGATATTTTTTGCTGTAAGACTTCTATACGAGTTTAGAACAAACGTAAAATAATATATATTTAATGAAAGATAAAAATAAAATTTTGTTAGGATAGTATGTTTGACGGATTGAAATTTTTGAAAAAACTCAGATTTTCTCCCGGTGTTACTTCAAACCCCCACAAGAGACCTTCAGTAATATAATTACCTACTAAACATATAATTAATGTTTTATTTTGTTGTTAGGCTATGTCTAAATACAATTTTAGTTTGAAATCTAAAATATTATGCCTACCTACCTAAACATAGTATAAAAAGTAAGCAGTATTTTGTCTCGGCAGTGTTATTGAAATAATTACCTAAGGCCGCTCGGTAGATAAACGTGCACTAGGGTTGCCCACTGACTGTGTCTCTTGGGTTACGTACATATTTGATAATGTCATAACATTAAATTGTCATATTTTTTTCAATAATAGTACATTATTACACAAGTGAGATAAGATGGTCATGACAGTCGAGGTTGCTACCCGAGCCCACAGAAGACCATTCTTCTGTGGGGTCGGGTCATTATAAAGTCTCGCAGATCGCCTCATCACGCGTCTCATAAGACGTTCTTCAACACATTTCCGTGAAAATAAAACCTATTGTTGTTAATAAATGTATGCTGAATTTAATGTATATGGGTGCGCAAAGCGAATTTAATACCTAACGGGAAATAACAAAAATGTACCTATTAAACTTATTTTGGTGTTAAAATGGCACGCGGATTTCTTTTTTCGTGTGCGGTGCATTTATTCTATGGGTGCGCAGATGGAAGGAGAGCCACTAAAGAAGTTGCTGAACCGCCAATATTAAAATATAATAAAATTAATATTTTCCTATTTATGAAGTCAATAATAATCTTCATTATGAATCTAAAAGTGCTCGCTCAAAATATACTTGCCCGTAAAGATTAAGAGTGAAAAAAAATATAACTAAGGAAGAAAGAAATTTATTTGACTGCAGTCACACGCCACTACAATCGTTTAATATATATGTTTAAATATTATATTTTACTTAGTTTAATCAATCAAAAACATGCCATATTTTAGCACCGTCTCGCACCGTCCGCGTCCGTAAGTAACTGCAGTGCAATAGCGAATTCGCGACTCTTGAGTACCAACGTTTCCGAGATTAGGAAGCGTGCTGCTTCAACCGTTTGTATGAAGACGGAATACTGCTTATTTTAGTATACTGTGACCAAAAGTGTGCCAACTAAAAATATTCCGAGATGCAATTTGACGTGCCTAAATTTGATCTTGACTCTTATTTTCATCCCGTTTCGCTCATATCTGTTAGTTAAATGCTATAATTTAATTTAGTTGGAATACATTGGAATTAACGTCAATATTAGCCAGAGGTTTTGCGAATTGTGTGGACAAGGGGAGAATTTTCATTATTCGCCAGAAGCCGACACAGACTAAAATAGTATTATTTATAAAATAAATTTAGAGGTTTAACCACTACTACTCATAACAGTTTTTACGGACATATCTATCATGTTTATGATTAGGTCCTTTTTAATGGTAATTTAAGATATATAGGTACCTATAAATCAGATAGCTCAACTATATTAATCCCTTAACAGGATCTCTACTGGTGAAGTAAGGATATTTAATTATATTGTAGGCACTTAGTCGTTTTTGCGGTTATGGGACTCGAAATCAATATTGTGATTGACATAAGGTGGCGTCTATTACTTTACGTGAGGTGATAAGGGAGAGAGGGGATCGAGCCGAATCTCACGCGGGGAGGGCTTGGCAAATATAGTATTTTTTTTTTCACAAAAAAAATGCATATTGCGATATTTCTGAACTAAAATATGACTAGATCTCAGAAAAGCATGACGGAACTTCACCACAACAGCTGCAGAGCACCGGCGTTTGGTCCGCAGTGCACCGGCGCGCAAAGTGCGACTTTTGACTGATTGTCACACGTCGAGCTACTGTGTAAGCGACAAAAAAATTCACATGGAAATGTTGGTTGCCGTAGTCAGTCTTGAGACCACACATGAGTATTGAGTACTGAATAAGAAAAAGGAAAATTAAGTTTTTCAAATACTAATAATCTCAAGACATCTCACCAGGTGTCGAAAAATCACCAAAATCGCCTCACGTAATTAATGGACGCCTATATGAGCCTGTGTTTTTATACCACATAACTATGATAACAAAAGTTGGGAGTCGAGTGTAAAGCTAGACTACATTAGGTCGACCTACACGACTCACACATACAAGGAATATTATTGCGAGAGACACGACGGCTATGGAAATGTTGAAGCATTCCAGTTAGCGCACGGATTTATACAACATCGATGCCTTTTTTATTCCACCTACAGCATCTTCACTGGTGCGGCGGTTCGTGGTCTAGATAAAAATATTATTATTCTATACGACATAGTAACGAAACTCGAGCTCATTTTTAACAAATACCAATTTGTTTCAATGTTTACAAGATTTTTTCAATTACTGTGGGCTTAGCCGCGAGAAGGTAATATTTTTTTAATTAAGGTTTTTTTTGTGAATGGTAAAGCTGGTGGCACTGTGTATGGAATATAAAAAATGAGCATTATTCGAACAATAGCGCCGAGTTTCGAACGCCTGGCGTATTTATCCGGGAGATGCAGGGTGCAGTTCGAATCCTGCTCGCGACCGTATTCTTTTTCCATTTAATATTATAACTTTAGAGTTCACTAAGCATGTGTTAATACTTTTCAAAGATTTATCTTTAAATTGTTAAGGTAATTGCATCTTTACGACGTTTGGATTAACTGCGTTAGTCGTGTCGGTTTATTAATTTGCACCAGTCGAGATGCCGTAAGTGGAATAAATGCGGTTCAAATCGGCGCGCTCAGTGAAATGTTTCAAAATGTTTTGGCTTAGGGTACGTTGTGTGGATGTAATGTAGCTCTAATCAACATCTGACCACATAAAATGTATGGGTTTTGATGCACCCAGCAGGCGTATTCGATAACTCGGTTGATCTCTAACGTTAGCTACATTATAGTAAATTGCGTCGTATGTTATAGCTTGTCTATTAAGAGCAAAAATAATATAAAACATGATTCATTGTACTACAATGTGACCATAATTTGATGTCAATCAAAATAGCGAATATGCCTGCAGATCGGCTTACTTGGCCCACATGTGCCTAATGTAGCCCTCGCTTCAAAAGTACTATTCAGTGAGACAACCAGGCTAAAATTCACCTTTCGGCTCAGTAACGTACAGATCTGTACGTTGTAACAATAAAAATCTATTGTGTCTGCTAATGACTGACGCAACAGCTTAATAAAGCTTTAAAGTAAATCATAATAATAAGCGACAACCATCTGGACAATGGTACCAAATGATCAGAAAAATTTAATGTTTGTGGTTTAACAAAGAAGAGTACTTACTACTCGTGCACCCAAATTACAAATCCATTGTCTTACACTATTTGAGTGGTTTAGAAAATCATAATTATATCATACATCAAATGAAGTGTATTAAAAATATATACAATATTGTTGAACAACTACTATACATATCAATTTACACAGGATTTTAACGAGAATAAAAATGTAATACAAGGGGAATTATTATTTTGTAACTAATATTATAATAAACCAACTTCTTTTGTACTTAATGTAATGATTTAGGTAATGGTGGCTACTGAAGTAGCTTTAAGTGTTTTTATTATAATTTTATAGATGGTGTCATCCATATAACTCGCGGAGTAGTAAGCAATAGAGTTCCAATAGTAATAAGTATTTCTCCTTATATTCAAACTCAACCAATTTCTATGGTGCGGCACGGAGGAAATACATGTCATATCGCCTAGTCTAGGGGTCATGTACGCAATTTTACAGTGGCGATTTACGCAAAATCTGTATTTAGATTTTACTGATTTCAACCACGCAGTTTTATAATTATTTATTATTCAATTTGTTTGATACTCCGTGTTATCATCAATGAAAATGAGAATCTAATATGGTACATATTTATAAAAATAAATAAAAAAAGTCTATTATATGACTCACGTTTAAATGATGATAATGTTATCACACCAATAGTCGGATGTCAACAAAAAATACCGGGATTTCTTAGGAATTATCGTTCAAGTTTTGTGAAGATTCATCCTTTTCGCATAACTGCGCATACTGAAGTTAGACTTTCTAAACGGGATTGCAGGTACAGTTGTATAGAAAATTGTTTACGTGCTAAAATATTTAAATTTGTTAGGAAAATCAACACAACATTGTACTAACGCGACAAATGTATTAACGGAATGTTAAGGAGTGAGTGAGAAAACACGCTGTTACAGAGTTCGCAAAATCGCGAATGCGCCCTGTCGAATTTACTCTAAAATTGACGCTGCCGCAGCCATTTGAGTACAACTTTAGACATGTACAGGTTTTTGACAATTGTTTCGATTTAGAACATTATAACTTATACCGATTTATTAATCTTACCATTAGTAAGTATTGCATACCCAGACTAAAGCAAACTCCCAGGACTTAAATCATTTACAAAGTTGCACAGACCCCTCTTTTACTTGTTAATATAATATATTTTATATTATTTTAGGTACTAAGAAACACCGGTATTTCTTTGGTTGTATGGTGTTTAGTTTTTTTCAGTAGCAACATTTAATATATAAGTAGTTTGGAATCTCATTAGAGATCTATATACTTGTTATGGATGCCGTATTATCAACTCATCTATGTATACACATATGCAGTCTTGCAATTTGTACAAACATCCTTCAAATTTTATATACAGTTGCTATTGGATCAGTGCTCTACAGCTACGTCTATGTATACCCATTCAGTAAACAATCCCACATTGCTTAGTAACAAAAATATTCTAACTATTTATTTTGTCAAAAATAGACATCTGTCTACAATTTTCATACCCACATCCACCTGAGGAAACATACACAATAAATTTATAATAATTAACATTATTTGTTAAACAATGATAACAATCAATAGATTTCTATTTTTTACTATACAATGTATGAACTCTCAACAGTCTGCTTGTAAATCATATCATTACCTATTAATGTACAAAAGCACTGTACACTTATTTTCTATTACACTCTTAATAGCACTGAAGTTGCGTAAGATCCAAGATAGTCCGATTTATTGCTTTGCAAATTTCATTAAACAAAATAATTTATACTAACTACATCTTTAAAGTAGTCAGTGTTATTGTTAAAATTGTATCTCTAGAAAATTTTCACTAAATGTTATTATTTCTTATTTTTGCTTATAAATATTGTTTTCATAAGCAAAACATTGGCCTGTTGCTGCTCTCATAAGCAAATTTAAAATGCCTATTTAAAATAGTATTTTTTCTTAACATGACAGTATGATTCCTTGGTAATGGTAACTAAAAATTTTTTAAAGGCCTCTATGTCTAGGTCCTTTATGGAAATAGATTTTTATTCATAGCAAACTAAAAAATATTGATAACATTAAATAAATATTTCATGAGTTACCAGTGGCTAACGTATAATGCCATGGAAAAAAGAAAAACACAAATGAAGAATATTAACAATTTGCGAATCCAGATTCAGAAACATGTGAGGAAAATAAAGTACTAGTGGTTGTATATCGCAGTGGCTATACAATAGCGAATTTAATGCTCTCTAATGCTCTCCAAGCTTATTGATGCAGAATTGACTGACCGTTGCGCCTTACTTTGAGATAAGCTGTTTTGGACAGATTGTTAATTATCCACATTGATTAGTTTATTATAAGCCCTACATAGTCAATTGAAATGCTTAATACCTATCCCACTAGAGGCTTGTATAGATTATTAATAATAATACTCTTAAAGCATTATACACTATAGAAATATTATTTTTAATTCAACATAATGTTATTAGATGACTCTGAAAGCCAGTCAGTTTTAAATACTGTTCTAACAAATAGTAATAAGTGATATTAGAATTGTTTAAAAATAGATAGGTATTCATCGCTTGAAGTCAAATTGCAATAAAAAAATTAATTAAATAAGTTGGTTTTTGCAATTATCAATTTATACAATTCTTGATATCTTTCTTGAAGTAGTGCTTTTGAATTGTAAATCCAAGCATTGTTAATCAGGACTAGAATCAGTTCTCGCAAAAAATAAGGTTGTTTTCTCCTCTTTTTGTATTTAAACTGTTTCAACATAATAATATATCTGACATTGGTAAAACCAAGGCACAATACATATTTTCAAAACTACTCCATGTAGTAGTACACCTACATGTTTCTTAGTCTGGATTTAATTTAAATATTACTAAAAAAGCCCAATCACTTGCAAATCTTAAGATATTCCATTTAAACTAGTAATACCAGGGATAGTCTCATCACTGTAGTGAAAATGCTTTTGTGAGCAATTATTAGGTATTAAAATAATTTCCACATTGAGCAAACAAAACTTGTCTTAAAATATTGTCTCTTCAAGTGGCACAGACTCGACAAGCCGCTAAGGATGTAGGTACTTGAATATCTGAGGATTTTCTATAAATCAGACTTTTAAAGTAACATAAGCATTTAATGGAAATAACTGTTGTAATGATTTTGGCTACAAATAATAAATGATTATGAAATTATGATTTGTATATAAGCATAGAATTTTTATGATTGTATGTTTATCCTTTATTTGTTAATAAATTAGATTTTACTTTTACCCCTTTCAAAAATCAAACAAGCACAACAACAATTATTTCATTATCTATGAATATATATATATACATGACATAATTTATCTAGTGTATAACAAAAATGTATGTCTGATCCATGATACTGCAATCTACTTTATTAATTAAATAGGTTCAAAATCAATAAAACACAAGCAATTCCACAATAAATAAATAACATCAGTAGCAAACTAGGTATGTAACCCACTCTCTTTCACCATTAGAACAACCCTTTTGTAAGTGTAGATAAAACAAATGATAATTATCTAATTGTTGCTACAATCACAGAAATTATTGTGAGCTCTTAACCAGATGAAGGATCAAACAGAGTGGCCTTGGGACTGGTGCCGCTGTCCCCACTGACTAGAGGGTCCCTGTGCAGAATTACCTTGTTGCATCCAAGAAAGAAAGTTGGGTGGAGCTGGTGGTGCAGAAGAAGCTGGGCCAGCAAAGGCACCCTGCTCGGATCCACCGGACGGCATGTTGTTGATGAGACCCCAGCCTGCTGCTTGATTTAGCGCAGCTGCTACTAGAGCCTGATTAACTGGCAATCCTCCCATTCCCAGTGGCATATTGCCACCCTGAGCTTGTCCACCACCTCCAGCAACTGCAGTTTGTCCATGTTGTCCTGATATACTCAAGGCTTGCATGTTAACCATATCCATATTACGGCTGCTCCAGGAGTTATTGTTTGAGGCATTATGTGGGTGCCCATCATCATAATTCCTAACTGGCATATTGCGCTGGTTTGATCCACTTTTGTTTTGTTTGGGTGAAGCATTAGAAACATTCACTGATACGCCCTTGATTATGTGATCTTGACCACAAAGGCTTTGGGCAACCTCAGGATCCAAAAAGGTAATAAAGCTGAATGCTCTAAATGGTTTTGGAATAAACACATCAGTTACTTCACCAAATTGAGAGAAATATTCTCTCAAGTCATTGGCTGTCAATTCTTCTGTACAACGACCAACAAACACTTTACAGGGCATAGATGCAACTGAACCTTCTTTTGAATTAGGTATCCGAACATCACACCATCTTCCATCAATCATGTGCCGCTGAGCAAGAACTCTCATTTGAGAGGTATAAGAAGCAAATCTAATGAAGGCAAAACCTTTTGACATTCCTGTTTTAGGATCTCTTTTTAATTGCGCCATTAAAACTTCTCCAAACTTCTCAAAATATTCACGTACAGTTTGCTCTGTGGCCTTCCAAGGCAATCCTAACACTATCAAATCAGAGCATAAATTATCATTTCGTTTGTTCTTCGTCGCAAGCGATTCAGAGTTTTCGCCCGATTTACGCTTAGTTTCTTTAGGAAAGCTACATATGTATAAATGATTACCCCAACCTTCTGGAGGAGGGTACAATCTGCCATCTCTTAATCTGATACCCCTGATGTTTTTCGTTTCGGGGTGACGATATTTCAGACCACAACAACCCGGAAATTGCGCCGATACAGTTGTTAACATCAACGTACCATCTTCTTCGATTGGTAATTCTATGGGTTCTTCATTTTCGTCTTCAGCCACGGGCAAGTACTCGAAGGACATTATTTCTTAATCATGAACAATATGATAAAAATTGATAAAAATAAACAGATATTATACTTAACACTATACAAATGTACAATTTTTATGTCATTTAAATAAATAAAATTAATTAACGTCACCTACGGGTTATGAACCCATTGCAATTCGCAGGTTGAAAACATAGTTCGATAAAATAATTTTGATCTATCGTAGAGGTGGATTCAAAGGGAATTTGTAGAGTTACAAGTGTCAAATATTGGTGATCATGCTATAGTAATAGACAACTTTCTAAAATTGACATTTTACATCACTTCAATGTTGCCGCTACTTAATAGACAATTTATTATTTTTTCTGTGATTATATAAACATTATTGTTTGAAGTTCTGCAAACTAGGTCTTTTAAGTCTGGTCTTAAACTGTGTTCTGCGACCCGACAAGATACAGACTGTGGTTTTGAAGGGTATATTGTGGGAACATATACAGCAACCAGTTATTTTTGTATAACAATAATGGAAAGAATAATAACACAGAGGTCAGTACCCTATTCTTCTCGTAAAAGTTCACGTTCTCTGTGAAATTTTCATATATTACCTACTATGCATAGGATTAACCAAGGATCAACACAACGCCACAACGAGCACACCGCCCGATAGGAAGGTAGGTTGTATCGTAGGTACCAGTTAACGATAAAGACGTGGTAATGTTATCTAACAGTATTCTATCTTCATTAAAACGGTCGGAATGCGAGTCATACCTACGCGCTTCGATTTCGGTACACACTCGGTAGGAAAACAGTCGCAAATACGCCGCAGTGGCGAACGGACAGTGTGATAGTTTTGTAAGCAGTAAGCGTGCGATTTGTGATAAATATTCATTGAAATAAGTACAAGTTACTTAATATCGCAAAGAGCAATTAAAGACTATTGTGCTGTTTTTGGTTGCTTGAATTCGTCAATAACGTACCACCAGTTTTATTTTTATTTTTACCTACTGGTCTTTTCAACCGAGTAAAATACCTGGATTATAATTAAATAAGCAGATAGGGTGAAAAAGTGACACAAGATTGACCTTCATACGCTCGCGTAAAAAAAATCTAATAAGTAGTTTCCTAGGCTATATAGGCGATCTACTTACTTATGTACTTAGCTACTTACATATATTATTAAATTAGACGAAATATCATTATGAAATGATTATGAGAGTAATAAATGGTAGGTACCTTCACTAGGTGGGTACCTACCATTTATTACTCTTTATTACATAATTTATTTTTTTATTAAGATTTTGTAGTAGTTAGTTAGAGGTTTGGATTGCTGTAGGTAACGCGCACGCGACGACACGGTTGATATTATGTATTAACTAACGTTTACATCTGTTGGGTAACCAAAAAAATTGGTATTTCGAGTTGCTCCGTGCTGTAGGTAATTGGGACGTTAATAAGCCGAGATGAAAAAAGATAATTATTATAATTATTTAACAATAAAGCTTTTCGTACGTCTCAGTCGAGGCGCATATATTTTTCAGCCTCAAATTTATATGGACTGTTTTTTTTATGTAATCTACTAATCAAAAAACACAACATGTATTTATAATTGAACACTTCGTATTTCATTCACAAAGAATATCAGTTTTTTTTAATAAATTGCTTAATATACTATCCAGTACATATGTCCGGTCAGCTGCTGGCAACACCGACAAGTTCACTTCAGTGTGGCTGTTGGCTTGCATCAAAGGTCGGCTTTAAGCCCTTACCTCTTCCTGATGATAATGGACGCTCAGACGTTGGACATACAGGAAGAGGTACCCTGGAGCATGCTGTTTGCCGACGACATTGTTCTTGTTGGTGAAGATGGACCCCAGATCCAGAGCAGACTGGAGAAATGGCAACAAAATCTGTAGAGTGTTGGTTTAAAAATCAGCAGAACCAAAACAGAGTACATGCTTTGTGATTTTGGGGGTCTCTCCAGTTTTGGTGCTATACCGCTGGGTGGTGCGCTATTACCAGTCTGCTCCGACTTTCGGTATCTACGTTCTATCGTCTTGTATGGTTCAGAATAATATGTAAATGAACTTACGTATTGAAGGTTCGCTACGGAAATCGTGTTACTCGTAACAGTTGTTCAAAATGTACACCATCAAGACCAGACAACATCAAACATAACTGGGTACGTCACCTGTTGTTGTCTTTTAAACTACCTAACACACACCATCACATTCTGTTTCACCTAAGTCTGACTTTATAAGACACAACAAGCGCACTACATTAGCACTACACTAATTTCTCCGGTGTACACTAACCTTTTAGAATCTTATAAAATAAAATTATACGGCATAAGGCTCGGGGACCGAGGAGGCCAGGATACTGTGCCCCAAACGCGTCGATAATACATGTCCTCTCTGTGCAGTGCCAGTGGAATCTCTATCAGAAACTCATTGACCACGTGATGTCGAAGTAGCTAAGGCTGGTGAGACGACTTGCTCGAACGATGGTCTAGGACTCACCCCACTTGGTTTAGCTGAAGAAAATTGGTGTAAATCTACCGTACTCGGTACCTATAACCGCAAGGAGGTATGGCAAGGAAAGGAGCTACACGGACGATTTTTCCAGGCACTTCATGGGCCTGATGTAGATTTCCTCTCGTCGATATCCTGGCTACGTTTCGGTGACCTCTTTGGGGACACTAAAGGGTTTTTTTGTGCAATTAAGGACGAAGTTATAATGACGAACGACTACCGGACAATATACCATTCTGAAGGCTGGAACAGTTGACATATGTCGGGCATGTCATCGTCCGGGTGAATCCCTTAGACGCAGCATTTCCGGTTGTTCTCGTCTTGCTAACGACGAGTACTTGCATAGGCATAATCTAGTGGCCAGAATAATCCACCAGCAACTTGCTCTGCGATACAACCTTGTGGAGTCTGAAGTGCCATACTACAGGTAACTATACGCCCGATCCAGTTCTCGAAAATAGTCATATCACATTGCACGGGGATCGATCTATCTATATAATTATTAAATGTTAATTTGAAAAATATGAAATTTGATAAATAGTATATGTAATTTAAATGTTAATTTGAAAAATTTAACTTTCTATCTTGGACATCTGATCATCTCTACCTACGTCATACGGTCGTACAGACTACAGCAGAGTCACTCTAAGTGATGCTGTTGTATTTTTTTATCCACAACTTAAACAACTTTATGCCGCTTGGCTGCGCTAACGGTATTCTAAAATTCTAAACATTTTTTATCTGTGCAACATACTATAGAAAATAATAGAAATATGGGGTTGACTGTTTGAAAATTCAATTAAATAAATGCAGAAAGAAATATTCGTCAGAAAAATAGCAATTTTATCGAATGAATTTGATGGGCTCTTTTCAATACATAGCTTATAAAAAATATATTGTTTTATAAAGTGGGTGAATCTTTTTTCAATTAGTGAATGAATTTGTATTCATTTTATCGAAGTGGTCATTCTAACATAACCTAAATGTGTTATCTGCAAAAGATTGATATTTGTTATAGTTTATAAATCCTTTAAAATGTTAATATCATAAAATATCCAATGTAATAAATTAAGATTGATATGGATGATGACTCTAAAGAATATAGAAGAAATAAACCACAACAGAAGTTTTACAAGCCTGGTAGTGGACCTTTGAGACGATCAAGTTATGGTTTGGACGCAAAAATGGATATAAATGACATAGACGGAGGTTGTAAAAGCCGAAACCAAAATTATTATGGATCTCAAAATTCTATCACTGATGATACAAACGACACATATAAAGATGCAAATGTGCGTCACAAAAAGCCTGAACAACAGCTTTATGTGCCTAGGTCAGGAGATTCTTGTTCTGATAATGGTAGACAAACTAAAGTACCAATGAGGTGTGATAATTCTAGTCAGTATGTCAATAGAAGAATGTCTGAGAATCCAGACAGACAGGGTTTGAATAGTGGTTCAGGGTATTCTAGAGGTGCCCCCAAGAGGGACAGATCTTTTGCAGATTATCATCATAAAGATGGTACAAACAATGATATTAACTATAATAGACAATATAGGCAAGCTTCAGAAACAAGATCCATTTCACCTGCACACATGCAGGACCAAAACTCTATGGATAGAAATAGAGATAGTAGAAGTATGGAAACATCAGCAGGAAGACACGTGACATCTTCTGGTGGTAAGCCACCATCAGGGCGACGAAATTCATCAGGCTATACATCTGACTCATCAAGACCAAAACATATGGTAAATCTAGATAATATACCACCAAGATTTAGAAAGAAATTCTTAGAACAATCTGGTCATCACAGTTTTGATAGTGCTGACCAAATACGCAGAGACAAATATTCCTCTAACCATTCTGTGCAACCAACATACAATCAGGATACCTATTATAACATTACAAATTGGTCCCAAACATTGCCATCAAGAGGCAGAGGCCGATTAAGAGATAATGAGGGCTTTGATAGGGAAAAATTCATAAGCACATACTTGAAAAACTATGATGTGCAAAATTCAAGAAAATCAACTCCTAGCAGTTCATATTTAAATCTATGTGATACAAATTCAGTTGAAAAAAATATGACTGAAAAAGCTAATACTGGACCAAGCAGTACTGAAAGTCAAGAATTCTATGATGGTAAGTAGTAGAATATTAATGTTGACCTATGAATTATGAGGTAATATATGGTTAATAATTATAATATATGGTTTACAAATGGTATGGTTGGCAAACCATATTTTATTATTTATATGTATATACTTCAAACCATTGTGTTTTGCATTACTGAAAAAAATCCTTTTTTTGGGGTAACTTTAACTGAGGTTCCGGTATTTACAGCTGTATTCAAAAATACTGTTTAGTAAGGTTGTATTTGTATGTTATTATGATATCTTTGATTGGAATTGTATTGACTTTAAAGATATAGGTAGATATAATGTATTTTGGGGTTTTTAAACAATGATATTTAATAGGTTAGTTATTGACATTCCAAATAGAGTAAATATTTACAACTAGCTGCTTTCAGAAAGCAGATAGTTGTAATGATGTATATACATTATTTACTATCAAAACATGATAACATACAGGAAATACAAATATCACATAATTTGTTTTTGTTAAAAATATATTAATGTTTTTAAATATTTACAGTAAATGCAGTTTACATTTAGTTTTTTCTTGTAATAGATTGGAGATGGATAAAGCAATAGTTTCAATCACATTTATCACTTTTTATCATGCCTCCTGCATGCTACCATGGTCATCACCAAAGCTCAAACCATGTTAAATAAAAGTGTTTATTTTTAACATAGTAGTAGTTTTGCTTGAAATGTTTTTATAATAGCAGTTTACAATAAATAAATAAAGCTTAGCATTTGAATAGTTTCACTGCCAATGAGTTCAGCTGGTAAAATCCAAGATATGGGTATAAAGGCTGCTACGCTATTCATTCACTATTATAAGTGCAAATGTTTATGAGGATGAATGGATGTTTGTTACTCTTATATGCAATAACTACAGAACTGTTTTAGATGAAATTTGGCACACAGATACTGTATAACCTAGATTAACACATATAATACCCAATGCTGAAGTCCATGTTACATTTTTCTACTAAGCATTTAAGATATACTGCTAAATAAACAGATTGACTGGTTATTTTGGTTCTCAGTGAATGTATATTGCCCTTTAACAAGTGAACCCAAGTTGACAGCACAAGTGCCGTCACTTTTTGTGTTCCTTGTATTCAAACCATTCTAGGAACAAATTATATTTTATTTTATTTACCAGAGTTTTTTAAGATATTATATATATATATTTTAGCATCCCAAAATGGTACAAGTAGTATGGCTAACACTGTGTCAAGTAGCCAGTTGGAGCAACAAAAACAGGAGACAGATAATGAGCATGACAGTGAAACAACATCACAGATCTCTGCAACTTTATTGGACATTTCTAATTTGGTAAGTACTGTTATAGAATTATTAGTGAGCTTTGATTGTACTAGTAGGTGTAAAACAGATATTTAAAAACTGAATAGTTGATGTAGATGAAGGATATACCAATGAGGCAACCTGTCTGCTTAGTATAATTTTTGCTTAATAGTACAATTACTATTATAATAATTTATGTAAAATAATCATACTTATTATACTGGTTATTTTGGTTCTCAGTGAATGTATATTGCCCTTTAACAAGTGAACCCAAGTTGACAGCACAAGTGCCGTCACTTTTTGTGTTCCTTGTATTCAAACCATTCTAGGAACAAATTATATTTTATTTTATTTACCAGAGTTTTTTAAGATATTATATATATATATTTTAGCATCCCAAAATGGGATATATATTATTCAAATCTACTTGTGTAAAACCACTCCATAAAATGTGATAGACTGAGTGAGAACCACTCCATATGTTGGAAATTCCCAAAACCCAGACTGCTATAATTTTTTTTTTAAACCTTTTGTAGCTTTGCTCAATATAAAATAATAATTTTATGCTTGTATTACGCATTTTGTTAATGTTTGGCTAAAGTTATTATTGGTTAGTTGCTACAGTATGTACAACTTGGTGATATCTATATCTCTTTTATATCTGTACATATAATAGGAAAGTAAGTTTCGTGTGTCTATTTATTTACGGGCCACCATGAACTAACGCTTACGGAATTGATTAATCGAGTGAGACGGATTCGCGTATCCGTCCTTTTTCTCCGACTCTTTCGCAAGCATCACTAACTGGTAAAGTTCCCCAAACGCTATTGTTCCCGACTAATATATCGGATCACAGCCGGAAGCGAGGGATTTAAGTATTGAGAAGAGACACCAACATTAAAATTTATATTGCAAACATGATATTTATAAAATATTTTATTTAGGATTGGACAGAAGAAGTGGAAAAGAATATAAAACTAGATGATATGTGCGATTCCTCTGCAAGTTTTTCGCAACAGTTGATTACATCGTCAGTTCAGGAAGACACAAAGCCCGTTGAGCCACGTGAGTCTAAACGTAGCGGGAGACCTCGGCGTAAAGATCGAAGGTAAATCGACGTGTTGCCGCGGAATTGAAATCACTTACCAGAAATACAGTCTGTTGTCATATTGTTTTATAATTACAGAAGTTCAAGTAGGGGGCTTAGAAATTCCGAAAAAAAGTCTGAACGTATCAGAAAAGATAGCACAGCAAGCGTTCAGCATGAACCAGAAAGGGGCAGAAAGGACAGTAATGTTAGCATACAACACGAAATGATACACTCGGGATTGAAACAAAGGGAACGTGAGAGACGAGACAGCCACAAGAGTAACCGGTCTTCTACTATTGGAAACAGTAGAGACGATTTGGACCGGTGGAGGTCGCTACGTTCCTACAGCAGGGAACAGAGTACAGAAGGGTTAGTAAATTCGTTTCTGTTTCTTTCAGTCATTAACCAGTACCAATAGTCCACATACAATTTGTACTATTATAGAGTTTTAATAGATTTTGTGACATGATTTCAAAATACATAATTATATTTTTACAGCCGAATTGTGTCACAATGCAATAGCCGAGATGCATCAATTAATCGTGCTACAAGTCCAAGGGATACTGAAGGTTTTCGAATCCCATCTGCCGTCTCCAAATCTGCAGCATGGTTGTCAGCAAATCAGGTAGATTTATAACGCGAAATGATGGCAGACTTATGTCAACTAATTGTATATTATATACATAAAAACATCGTGAAATACCAAAAAGTTGTATGCCTAGGTCCAAATTCCTTATCGTAAATGAAATATCATTAATAGGCATGTTGACTGATTTTGAAATCTCCTTTTATAATGTGTTTTTCGGAAATAGTAGACGTATACCTAGTCTACTATTTCCGAAAAACACATTATTTCAGCAATAAACTAAATTTTTATGCAGATTATTGCATTTAAATCTATCGAATTTGAATAAAGCACGAAAACGCTCATGGGTGTTGTGGCGCAGCTTATGATGAGCCGTGACGTCACACTTCGATAACATTGGATAAAAATCCAACCAACAAGTACGACGGTGATTGACATTTACCGGGGCGTGACGTCATTCGCTGTAATTGGTGTTTCAGTCAACATGGCCGATTGCAGTATTTTATACTTCTATTTTATTGAAAATCTTATTAATCTTAATGTTTATATTAAAACTAGATAATTTTTTAGAATCCTGTATACATAGAATTTGCCCTAAAACCATTTATTCTTTGATTCTTTAATACTGTCATCATGCCTATTGTACATTACAAATGTTGTTTACTATTTATGTTGACATTGGCCTTATCGTAGCGTTTTTTATAGAAGAAGAATGGTTCATGGGCGAACGGTAGAACGTCTAGCATGGAACGCGGTCGACAGTCCCCGGCGCCCAGCCACGCCAGCGTGAGTAGCGCTACGCCCGCACCCGAGGGAGGGTCGGCCAGGCGCTCGCGGAAACGTTCGGGCCGACGTGCTAATGAAAACCGAGGCAAGTTTCCAACCACTAACGATGGTATTGTCTTTTGTACGTGCATCGATAGTGCATCCTAATTAGGATGCACTATCGTTTTCGATTCGTGAAATTTCACGAATCTTTTCGTTCGATCACGAAATCTTAATAGGTCATGTGACGTTCTACATTTGATCGTGTTAATAAACCAGATACGATTTGGTAAATAGCCCCATTCAGCTGCTGAAAATAACGATCGTCGGAAGTGTGTTGAGTTAACAGTGCAATTGTTTCATTAATCTTTTGAAAAGCGATTAACAGCCCTAAAAAAATATTGCAAATATTTTAGGTATATATTTTTTTTTTCCTATAGAGCGTCGTCGTGGACGAAACGCCGAAGCTCAAAATGTGCATCCACATCCGCAGCACCCGCAACATTCTCAGCATCAGCAACATTCGCAACATCAACAAAATGTCCAACACACGCCCGTCGCAGCGCCAGCGCCGTCCGCGCCAACCCACACACATTCGCATGCCCCCACCTCAGGAACTCTTAGTTGGAGGGAGGAAATTATCGAGTCGAAAAAGTTCAACTCTCACGATAAGTAATTATGTTGTATAGTTATTTAGTACTAACTGTACCGCGGTTTCACCCGCACTTTAGAAGAACTCACTGATTGATGATTTATAATATTACTATAGACATATTTACATTATTATTCAGTATAGACATTAATTTTAGTAACACCACTACTACTATAGTCATATAACCGAGCCGAAAGTAGAATTTTTAAATTTCCCATTATCTCCTAAACTTTGCGTCCAAATAACTTGCAATGAAGGACAAAGTTTATCGTCATAAAATTGTCTTGATGATGAATTAACTTTCGTTCGTAAGGATTAATATGCCATGCCTAATAATAATGAAAATCACTTTTAAATTTTCTTTAAATGTTTGTCTCAAATACCTTATTGCTGCTTATGTATAAGAGATAGGCCTATGGATATGTCGCAGATAGATAGTTGAACCCGTTTTTTTACAAAACTGATAGCTGATTTACAAAACAGTACTGATCCCTTTTATAAAACAACTGAAAAACGTTGAGCTGGATTCCCATTGCGATACGTTAACAAAACTGCTACCCACGTTTAGACGTAATGCATAATTACATATCTACAGTGGATAGATGGCGGGGCCCCTATTTTTGTGTCTGTAAGATCAGAAATAACCTAAACACGAAGGGGAGGACGGGGCTCTTCCAACCTAACCTGTCCGTAGCGGGGTACACAAAACTCGAGCTCGCTTCGCTCGCTCATGGGTCAATTTCATTTATTTTCTTTCATAATCCCGATTTATTGACGAATAGTATATTGGTTTAGTATTTACGTAATTCAAAATTTTCATCATTTTTTTTTAAGTAGGATAATGTTAAATTATTGTTGATAAGACACACAGAGCCATATGCAACAAAATTTCGAACTAAAATCTACAATCTGACAGTTTATTTCGCGCTTTTTTACATTTTCTAAAAATGCTGCATGTTATAGTTCAGTAATTATGCAAAACCGCTAAACGTCGTTCAGCTGTATTTCATAACAGTACTGTTTTGTAAATCAACTAGCAGTATTGTAAAACAGCTGATTCTACAATCCATCTACGACAATTATATAACATTGTGTTTACATTACGCCAGCGCACGCTGATAAAACAGTCCGTGAGCGGTTTTTCTTCCGACTAACTTAACAATAATCAACATTTAAGGCTAGCTGAAAGGTGTATGCTAGATAGCATGTACTTCATGAATCTGGCTATCATATAACAAAATACTTTTTGGAATATGACTGATAATTCCAGAGACTAGCGCGTTTAAATTAATAAAAAAACTTCAGCTTTATCATATTATAAACAGGTGAAATTTTGAAATGGGCGTGGACGGCCTTATCTGAAACTATAAGGAATAGCGCAAAATACTCAAAGGAGCCTCGTGCCCGATTTTGATGCAAACTAAAACAGCATCATTGCATTTTTGAAAAATCAATTAACCCGTTGAATTTGAAAAACAAAACGCATACTGTATTAATACACCATTCGATAGTGTTGGTAAAAAGGATCATATTCTGGGAAGTAATGACATACGGCAAAATAAGCAACTCCATAGAAACAATAATAAAAGGATGACCTAGTTATTTTGGAAAGGTGGTTCGTGGACAACCCCTTGTTAACGACGCGCGCGTTTCGAGTATTTTTTTACGACGTATACACACCAGAATTATAAAAAAAAAAACATCACCACGGACTATCTAACTGCACGACGAGCGCTCTGGACTATCTAAACGATTACCTGCATTTATTTATTAAAACTTTGTTTCTCATTAAGTGATTTTGTAAATCTTTGAGACAAAATTATATTTAAACCATAATAATATTTGTTTATTAACACGCTTCTATTAGCTATATATAGGCATTTATATTGTTCACATTAACAGGTCATAGAGCGATAAATCAACGAGCTTAAATAACATTAATTTAACCCAATTTATTTATCCATATATCTTTTATATTGTCATCTGATGGAAATCCGAAACAATTTAAATCTTATGAAATATCATTATAATAATATTCTAAACATCGTAATACAAACTGGATTTTGAGTACGGCCCTGTCTATTCAAGGATTGCCTTTTCTGCACTGTAGAAGGCGGTTAATGAATATTCTATCATTTTAAATAATGATAAATCTTAATACGATTCTTTTTTGCTATATCTTAAAATTTGTATAGTTTAAAGTCTAGTTAATCAGGAATCTGAATCAGGTTTAATTATCATCTGAAAAGTATTTTTTTATGTAATCTTCAGCAATTTATGTGATATAAAGGTTTAAGCAATGTCTGGCGGCGAGTAGAAAAACTATAGAACTAATATTTTTTCTACTCGCCGCCAGTACTTTTTTACGACATTTCATAGATTTTTCTAGAACTTGCCTATTAAATTACGTCTAAAATTATTTCCGAATCAAATGTGATTCCATTCATGTTCCGTTTATCCGAGTAATTCTTGCAGGATAAAATAAAACACTTCTTTATTTATCATAATAATGTCGTAGGATATTTAAAATACTGTGGGATCGCGAAAGTCGTATGTACGAGATGACTGCCTGCAGACTGAGCATGACTGAGCATGAATGGGCGTGGCTTGACCGGGCCACTCCTACTTGGATGACGCCAGGACTTAGTCACGGTGACCAGTCGCTTAGGCCATGTCCTCTTTATAATTAGATCATGTAACACGCCCATTTAAAAAATTCAACCTGTAAAACATATTATAGTGTACACCTAGGCTTCACAGGTATAAATACTTTGCGTATCATTGCAGACATCCAGAGAACTCCAACGCACGCAACAAATCGACTACAGACTCGTCAGTGATGCAGCCTGGGTTAATTATGTTGCCACAAGGTTCCATGACGAACATGCAAAAAGATTTGGGGTGAGTTCCGTTGCAACTTTTTATCGGTACATTAATCAATAAAATATAGTCATCTAAGATTAAGATAACATTATGAACATTTTCAGGAGGGGAGGTTCAGTTGAAACACAGAAAACATTATTTGATCATCAGAATCCATCCAAACCTATAATTGTACAGACAAGTCCAACAAAAATAGACATGAGAATGGAAAGAGGTAATTTCTATTTGTATATAAAAAACATATTCCGGCTAGCATTATTTCTATAAAAAGTCTGTTCGGCAGGTATGAAAGAGAGCAGTTCTCGTGGAAGCGCCGGCTACGAGGCTAATGATGCGGCTCGCGCGGTCCGTCACCGCGCCTTGCTGCAAGAGGTAGACCGCGCTGACGTCATCCTACAGACACATATCCTGAGAGGACCGCTCGGGCTCGCCGAACATTGGCCCGATGTTATTGAAACTAGGTTCGTACAAACATCTCTCAATAATCTGACCCCTATAAATAAAAAGTAAATTTATGGACTTTATGGAAATAGACATTACTCAGTTAACATAGTAGGTGCGACTCAAGTCTCGATCAGCTAAATAGGTCCTTAATGAGTTTTATTTTGACAAGAAAAAAATTAAATAACAGTGCATCTGCAACAGTGAGTGTTTTATTTGGTGTTTCAATGCATAGTTGATAACTCAGGACTCAAATCGTGACCACCAACGTAGGTTCGAGTGAGCCATGTCTGTTTGAATTACGATGAGTATAATTATCTTGGTCAACTAGTCTTGTTTAAACACCAGCAAGAGATAGAAGTCGAAGAAAATGCGTGGCAGAGCTTGAAGGGTAATACCCGCAGAAGCATACCTCATCAGATATTTTATGGATATATGTATAAAATTTAATAATGCTATCTTAATTACTATTTTTCAAAGAAACATTGAAAAATAATAGCCAAGAACGGGGTTGGAACCCGCGACCTTTGACGTTCCCGGTCATAACTCTACCAACTGAGCTACCGTGTCGTGTTCAAATCCATTGAATTTTTCAATCTTCTTTGTATTCGTCTTAAGGAGACGCCTGGCGATATTTATATAGCAATCATTTTTAGTAGATTTGTAAATGTTGTTGTGTGTGGTATTGGCAATTTTAGATAAATTTTGTACATGTGAACTAAATGCCTAGCCCACTTGAGTTTAAACCTTTACATGCTATGGTTATGGTAATTTTTTAACATTGCGCGTTTTCATAGTTTTTGTTTTTCCTGCAATATTTCCAAACTTTGGAAATTTCCATTTTAGTCCCCGACTAAAGATTTTGTAGTCCAATCTATAAGAAACAGCAATTAATCAATTTTAAAACAATTTAGTACAATGTTAGATTAAAATGCCTTAATTAATTATAACTTGCTATTATTTTAGTAATCTGAAATCGCCAACCCGCAGTGAGCTAGCATGGTGATTAAGCTCGTGCCTTCTCTGTATGAGAAGACACCTTGCCCTGCAGTGGGACAATTATGGGCTGGTTTATTTTTATATATATTTTTTTATATTATTTTACAACTGAAACAAGCTGTCAGAAAGAACTTACTTCAGAAAATTCTCCCAACTGAATATTCGGTCATGGCAGCCTATCTACACCGACATTAGCCAAGTACGCAGGAGATATTATATCGTACAAGTGTATACGCAAAAAAGTGCATTTCCTCGTCCTTCACACTCATATTTCGATGGGACGGCAATCTTTCACGACCGCAGAGAGATCAGGTGCAGGACCGACGGCTTTGCGTACTCTCCGAACCACGGGGGTGTCACACCACCAACTTCCTAGCGCCGGTTTGCTAATAAGAATTTCCTAACAGAAAACCCCAATAACTTTGTCTGACACGGGAATCGAACCCATGACTTCACGCTTAGCAGCCGCGCTTGAGGCAGATAGATGTACAGTTGTTTTATCTCACGAAAGCGGGTGAGCCATACTTGTAGTTGTAATGCGTGTAGACACGCGCTCTTGTGTGCGTAACTACCGGTAGCGTTAGCAAGCTCATCGCTAATGAAAAAATAATAAAGTTATTCGATTTTTGCTGTGTATAGATAAGACATACAATACAATAAAAAAGAAACTTAATTTCAAGAAACATTTAATTTTAGCAATATCTTGAATACAATTTATATTTTATTTAAGCTAGTATTTCAAGAATCGTAACTAGAGTCTTCTTCAGAGTCAGTTTCTTCTTCACTGTCATCTTGTAAATTTATTATTAATTCAGAATCAAATATTTCATATATTCAGATTCTTTTTTAATGACACTATTGCAAGTATTACGCCATGTCTCACTTGTTATTTTTGTAATACTCTCTTGGATAAGTTGTTCTGTGTTGGTCATATTTTGCTCAACGTTTCTTAGAGCAATGTAGTTTTTAAGGACCCCCCAGATGTTTTCTATGGCATTGAGCTCAGGGTGGTAAGGAGGGAGGCGTAATACTTCAAATCTTTACTTTTTATGTAGTCATCGATTTTGTAAGTGATAAAATCACTTTTATGGTTTTTTATTATGTCATATAACTCAACTTTGCGCAAATTTGTGTCGAAATGTATACCCTTAGAAGTGAGCCATTCTTGCATCTCAGATTTTGTTGAGGCTGTTGTCGGCAATTTCTCAGCACGTGTATTGTGATACGATGCATTATCAAGTACTATTACGGAACGATCTGGCAAATTTGGCAGCAACTTATCATTCAGCCATTTTACGTAATTTTCAAAACTCATGTTGGAATGGTAGTCTCCAACTGTGGAATTAGCTTTGTAGATTAAGCACGCATTCTCAATAAATCCGGCATCGGTTCCAGCGTGTACTAAAATAAAACGAGTACCTTGACTTAGTTTTTTACAAAATGGAGATGGTTTGTCTTTTTGGGCCCAGGTGTTATCTCGAACATGTGTTGTCAATACGTAACTTTCGTCAGTATAGACAATATCGGCCTATTGTCTATACTACCTTGAGAGCGGTATTCGGTATTTTTTTTTAAATATTTTATTCTCCACATCTGGATATCATGCCGTTCAACTAATACGTTCCTATTGTTATCGGTTTTGCGCCACTTGTAGCCCAATTTATTTAATAACTTACGTAGCGTTGCGAGACATCCATCGAAACCAACTTTTTCATTCAAGACTGACCTTAGTTTTGCCAATGTTGGAATTTGTTTTTGTACGATATGAAAATTTTGTATTGTGCTCCGTACAACATCAGCTGTAAATCCATCAATGTCTACTTTATTTCCTCTCTTTCTTCGGTTTTTCATTGGTGACATAAAATTCGAAGATGTACTTGCGACATCTCTTCCTTCTTTTAATATTTTTTTGCACTGTTCTTTCACTTACCCCCGTCGCTGCTGCAGTGCGTTTTGTTATATTACGCAAATGTGATAAATCACTATTTGGTTCTCGATGAAGTTCCGTGAATTCATATTCTTCTTTGAGAAAACTATAAATATTTGCAATCATTTGGCGAGCCTAAAATAAACAATACATTATTAAAATCTTGTTTAACATGTTCTTATTAAACTAACTAATACGTTAATTCATTACACACAACATAAATACACACATGAACATTAATTTGCCTTACCTCACTGCGAACAACTTTTCTCCGTTTCTTCGTACCTTCCATGCTGACGGTATTCGATAAATAATTTTGGCGCGAACCAAGAAGCACTACTGACTCGGCCGGCGATTCGGCCACGACTGGACGCTCCTGAGCTTACGCACGCAAAGACAGAGTGCATGTACACTTACACACACAAGTATGGGTCACCCGCGTTCGTGAGATAAAACATCTATACCATTACCATATAAACAAAAAATTGTTTTGATTTTCAAATAAAACTACTTCAATTGCTCTCACTCATAAAATAAGTAATTCAGTTGTCGCTTTCTACACAAATACATTTTTACAATCAATCTAACCAAACTTTATGAATTTTGTATAAAACATAACAGTCTGCTCTGCATACAGTAACGTAAATTATATTGCACGCCACTGCCTGCTATGTCATGTCTTAACACGGCGAGAGTTAAAACACAAATGAAACGAAACGCGGCTAGCACCGTGGGCATGGAATGTTTATCGACTCCTTCAAAGGATACCGACCGCTATGTCAATGAAAGCTGCCGCAGTGTCCTAAAGACAGAGTTAAACAAAAAATAACCGAAAACTGGGCACATGTTATTACACAGTTTTAGTTTTCATCACAATCGGGTCCGAGACTCCTTTGAGCATGTTTCGATATTCCTTTCCTCGCTGGTTTCGGATTTGTTCATTCTCGCCCACGTGAAAAATTCATATCTGTATATTATGTTTAATGACATATTTTTAAAAAATAAGGGCTTAAAAAATATTTTAAAGTAATCTCAGGTTTTACGTAAACTTTTGTTGATGCGCGTAGTCATGTAGATCCTGCCTGTCTTATGTAGCAATGTAACGCAAGATACCGAACGTGAAACTTACCGTCATTAGAAACCCTACCCTGAACTATATAATAACTCGTGTAATGGATGTTGGGGAAAATCAGTGTGGCTAAAGTGGGAGTGGTGGGTTAAATGTGGATGTACATGTATGTACACCTCGGCCTACCCTTGCGGGGCTCACAAACGTGATGCTATATTCGTCGATTCGACGAAGGTTAGGTGATTAAATATTAGACTTGATTAACATTCTAGTCTCACGAACAAGTTTTCCACACATTATTGCTCTATTGAACGCATTTTTCACATCTCTGAAAATTTCATAATATGTTAATCGTATTAATTTTATAAATGTGAAAGTTTGTATGTTTTCTCAATCACGCAAAATGGCTGAACAGATTTGGTTTAGAGATAGATTGGACCTTTTGTCGCGCACACGTAGTCGTGAGCACCAGCTAGTAAAATGATGATAATAATACAAAGACATCTCAATTTATTTTTATTTCCAGGACCTTTTTACAAAATGCATTACAAAGACTCCTCATGTCAGATCTCAAGTACTGTCAGGCAGACAATATTGAACATCATTTTTGGAAAATTTTATACTATAACTTCATAGAACCCTTAAGAAAGAGTTTTACTCAAATAACGCCGGAAGATAAGCCGAAAATAGTGAAATTAATAAATGTTATTATCGAAGAAGGGAACACGTTTTTTGAAAACCTAGTACAAATGTTGGAGAAAACTTATAAGTTTAATGTTGATGATTACATAAATGATAATCATGTCTTGCCACCCAAAGGTCTTGGGTATGTGGGTTTGGCTTTAATATCAGTTCAAAAGATATACGTCTTTTTGGGGGATTTAGCAAGATATAAGGAACAAGTGAACGAGACAAATAATTATGCTAAGAGTAAATTTTGGTACACTAAAGCTCAACAAATCAATCCTAAGAATGGCAGACCATACAACCAGTTAGCTATATTAGCAATATATGCTGTGAGTATTATATTTTTTACCCGACATCTAATAAACATATAAATATACTTAAACACAATTAATGAAACTGAATATAAATAATTCTACTTGCAGAGAAGAAAATTAGATGCAGTTTACTACTACATGAGAAGTTTGATGTCGTCCAATCCATTTCATTCAGCACGAGAAAGTTTACTGTCACTGTTTGATGAAAATAGGAAAAAGGTGGGATAATTCTTTCTGTAATACTCTAGTTTAAATCGCGTCGTACTAATTTATAATGAACATTTGCATAACATAATACAATACGAATATTCTTTATTTTAAAGCGATAATAAAGGATAAACGGAAATATTTCTAAGAAGGCAATTTACAATGGCGATTTTATAATACATGGTTTATAATTTTCTACGTAGTACGAGGCGGCAGAGCGTAAACGTCGAGCTGCACTAGAGGTGTCAAGGAATGCCGAGAGCGGGGTGTCTGGCGCGGCTGGCACCAGCAACGCGGAGAATACCGCAGGCTTGAAGAGGGAAGTGTGGGTACGGCCCAGCGGACACAGAACTACCACCTTCCGGCCTGCCTCCAGGGACGAGCAACTTGCCTCCATGTCTTCCGTCGAGGTAAAATCCGAGAGTTTCTAATTACAATCTTTTCAATTTTAAGTTCTCTTACTTATTGTTTAAATACAATAATAGCCGTGTTTCTGGTCATGAATAAGAAAGAATCATCTCATTTCGTGGCTGTCGTAGAAGGCGACAAGGGAGTTCAGGACAGGATCAATTGCTAGTACACAAGCTATAAAAAAATACGAATAAGTTATTCCGAGATAAAATGTGAAGTAAAAGAAGACGCAAATACAAGTTAAATAGAGAATAAAAAAAACATAGCAAATATCTCGCGGTACAAAAATATAGAAAAAAAAAAGCTATTTGATACTAAGCTCCTTTAAGGTCGGTATATTAAATTATTATTAAGTAAATCTTAAAAATATTGATGTAGAAATATTTCAGTATTTTGATATAATTGCTTGTTGTAAAAAACAGTGCTCAGAGGTTTTATTGAACACATTTACCACATTTTCAACGATTGGACATTTGATAATTGGACATTTTGAGGTTTGGGATGTTTTGAAACTGTTGGACATTTTCAGAATTGAACATTTTGATCCTGAACTCTGTTATTCCTCTACTTTTTCACCAAGTTAAATGTAACTTTATAGTTTCTTAATTGTTACAGTTGAACAAAAATTTTATTACCAGTTATCTTCACGTTCATGGGAAGCTCATCACCAAAATAGGGTACGTAATTTATTATTTATAAACATAATTGTAATTTATTAAGAAAAATAATATATTTATATACTCAAATTGATTCGACCGCTCATGTCCTAATAGCGATAACCTTTTGGATCGTAAATGTTCTGGAAAATATAAGTAAGTAAATCCTATATGTATATTAATTATGTACAACGGAATAAATTGTTAATGGTTAAGACTTCCCTATTTTCAACAATATAATTATGTACTTATCCTCATGTGCACATACATTGCGCTGTTATTTATTTCATTGATGTAAACAGAAAAGGGCCTTTTTATACATTTATACAGGCTGCTGATATAAAGGTTGGTTCGGCGTTAACGTGAAATGTTTAAGTAATCGTGTTTCATTGTGACTGGAAAGATGGATAGCTTTATTTAAATGCATTATTAAAATTTGAAACGGTGTCTTAGTTGTAAAATTCAGGATTCTGTAAATACGGAAGTCGCTAAGTTGTTGGCTGAAAAACTTAGACCGATACGACTATGAAAGCTACGAAGATTTTATCATCGTAGCCGTAATTTATTTATGTGCATCAAATGTTTTGAATTCAAAGCAACGCAAATGTTAATGGCTAAAATTAATTTAAGATTAAGTGATTCTTCGTTTGTCAAAAATATACTGTCAAAGTATGAAATGATCATCGTTTTTCTGCATGTTGTAGTAATTCATTTTTAGTAGTACTATTGACGAGATGGTACGATTATAAAATTTACCAAAACAGAAATAATTGGGTAATATTGGGTCTAACTTATCGCTATGGGCGGTGTAATAATATAGCAAACTAGAGATTCACTATAATGAACACTGTAATACAGTTTGATTGTTTTCTGGCAGAATGGAGACGTTTCACGAGTGCGCGAGTTTGATGTTGCGTCAGTTTCGCGCTCTTCTCCATCGCCAACCATTGCCAACATCTGCCGTTCGTCTCCTGCAACTTACAGCTCTCAACATGTTTGCTGTTGAAACCACTGCTGCATCACTTAAAGGTATTTCTTTATACTCTTACAAGTTTTATAAGATCTCTGCTGAGATAGGAAGTAAACAGCGAATTCTGTGCGAGTGGAACTCACGTTCTGAAGGTCCCATGTCTCGTTGTTTCGTATTATTTGAAGCTAACTTGACAAAGTTGTTCTGGCTACCTGGAGTATTTTGGCATGGCTTGTCTCATATTGTTTTTATACCCTCCTTTAACGAATATGTAATGAACGGGTGCAACATTAGACAAAATAGCACTTAATTCACATAATATACATATCAGAAACATACAAACAAAATAAAGCAAAATATGTGTTGAAAAACGTCGTATTAAAAGCGTGAGCTTTGGTCAACATAAACGAACCTATCTCACTTTACAGGAAAATAGAATAGCCGATATAGCGAAATCTAAAAATATTATTTCCTTCCACAAAGAAAAGTATTTGTTAATGTAATCGCATCGCAGGTACGACATTGAATTAACTGCGAAGTAATGATGACGACCATAAGACGTTTAAAATGTGGAACAAGAATTCGGAGTGGTAAGCAGCAATCGCGAAGGTTTAATTGGCAGAGCACCTGAAAAGATATGTATAGCGCTGCACAGCAATTATGAGGGATAAAAAAAAAAGTAATTTTGTTTGTCTTTTAACAGATTTTACTTAAAAAACGGTAGATAAAATTACATAACAATTGTTACAAGACAAAATGGTCTTAGACTCGGCATGTCACAGTGACAGTCAACAAATAAACTTGTGATATTCCGTCTAAGCCAGTAATGCAAAACTACACAGTACAATAAGTCTAATATACATAGGTGGTCTATTTAATTATTTAACTTTTTATGACAATTATAATTGAATAAAAATTAAATGGTGTAACGAGAAAAAATAAGGTTTAACGCAAAACGTAATTTAGGTACTTGATGTTCATTTATTTTTCTATTTAAATATCCGTAAGATGGGTATAGGTAGTGTAACGATACATACTTTTGCGTTTTTTTCTTTTTTCATAAATTTTTAATTAATAATATACATCATATATAATTATATATTTTTTAATACATGTTGAGGCCATGTAAAAACACCATTCTTGCCCCATTCTTGTCTATTATTTTTTCAATGTTTTCTTTGAAAAATAGAAATTAATAATATACAGTTGATTGGTTGATTGAATGATTAATATACAGAGGTACATATATTTCTATATTTATACAAAGATATGTTCCTCTGCTCAGCGCCTATAAGTGATAGCGTGATAAATATGTTTATTATGTTTCCTTGCCCACTAAGATACGCTATAGTGAAAATCCATATTTTGGCGCCAAATACAGAATCAGAGTAGGAACAGTGTAGTAGTCATTTCAAATATATTTTTTATGATTGGTTAATGTTATGGTTACGCCCTTCTACTTACTTCTTTTAAACTTTGACCTGCACTAAGAATTTCTCCGTGTCGTGGTTGCTGATTATTCAATACCTATGCCTTTATGTTAAATTTGTATCTATAAACAGATAAAAATTTCATATAAAAGCGTATTGAATTATCTGCGGATCATATATCTATATATCTTGTAGTAACTTGATCCAGTCATATTATTATGGGTCTCAAGTAAGCCCGGATATTTTCAAGTTATACATAATTGTGTTCTTGCCCTTTTGCTATAGGCATTTTATATATTATGTAAGTACTGAATACTTTAAAATTTCTAAGTTTTCTTGCTGTTTCTTATTTTTGTTAGGGTGCATCTAGATAAATTTGACCAGCAATAGTTGCACCTAGATATTTTTTTAATAATTTTATTAAAAATATAAAGCTTTTAGTTAGTTGCTTGTAGTTAGTTCAGTTTCACCTGTCCCAGTGTCTGTCCATGTGTAATCAAATCTCGCAAGCTGAATTAGAAGCACTTCCTCTTATCCTACGAATTTGAATTTGTTACATATTTATTCAATTCCGATGACAGCGCATTTTAATGGTAAGCCGGTCATGCTTACCATTAAAATGCACTGTAAATATATCTACATTTTATTATGATAACCGCTTATAAGTTTTATAATGACATGGTTCCTGAACTCACGGTTGCATCCTGTCTGGGGAATTCCTCAATAGTTAGCAACACAGACATGAAATTTTGTATACCCATTCTGTCACCATGACAAGGCTACTGCACTCGAGGTTGCATCCTCACGAGGGAACTCCTCAACGATTAACAGCACAGACACGAAATGTTGTATATGCATTTGCGCGGCTGACTGTAGGTGTTCACAAAATTTTTCAGATTTTTTTATTCTTTTTCACTCTCCTCAATTGCTGTTGATAAAAACTTAAGTGCGGTTGTATAATGTTGCAACTTGCGCTATTTGTGGATAGAGGTTTAAATATCGCACTTAAGCTATTTAATAAAGCACGGAAGTAAGTCGAACAAGTACTTAACCGGTTTAATTTTATGTATATTCTCCTCCCATTATAATAAACTTAACTGTACTTGAATGAGTAATTTTATGTTATAGAGTTGTCTGCTCGGTCAGTCCGAAGATCTCGAGTGCACTAAATAGGCGCCGGTAATAAATAAAATAAGTTGTTAGACCAGTTTGCATTTTTTAAAATGAATGTTTAAGGAATGTAAGATGAAAATACGATACCTGTTTCGCAAATATAACAAGGCAGTAAACCTATCTATGTAAAATATATTAACTTGTAAAGTGTAACCCTGGCAGAGTTATGACATTTATCTGTGTGAAACGCATCACAAGAATCAAGTTAGTCGCTGATGCATCTGAAATTCTAAAACTAGTTTCAAACTTGACCTTCATTATAAGATACCATAAATATATCACTTTTTCTAAAATATATATTTAATAATATATAATGTATAGTGTTGTACTTTATGATGTTGTCGTTATCTTGTCACGTAAATCATAAAATATGTCGTTATTACGTGCGCACTACAGCAGTTCCCAACGCCATTGAGTTTGATCTTCGATAGAATTTAAATGTTGGTGCAAACTGGCACCTTATTTATTAGTACTGCTGCTCAATTCAGGCATGGAAATCTAAATGATATTGTGTATATGTGCTATCACATCTGGAGATTATTCTGGACTTTCATATTAAACTGAAGATTTAACAGCGCAGTGCTTTTTAGGGTTCCGTACGTCAAAAGGAAAAAAGGAACCCTTATAGGATCACTGTTGTATGTCTGTCTGTTTGTCAAGAACCTTTATCTCGAGAACGTGAAATTAAAACCATATACTCAGATCTACAGTTCCTTAAAACTGTGAAAAAATCAAACTTGTAAGTTAACGTGAAAAGATACGGCCGTTTATGCCGCAAAAAACGTGTATTTTGACACTTATAAGGGAATAAAAATTTACTTGCTAAATTTCATAGTTCTACGTCAACGGGAACTACCCTATACTTTCCGTTGACCTAGAACTCTGAAATTTGGCAAGTAATATCGTCTTATACTACAAATACAGCGAAAAATCTGAAAACTATATATTTGTAATTAAATTATAAAATATATAGTATTTATAGGTTTTGAAAACTGCATTTCGGGAAAAGCTCGGAAAAAAGTGTGAGACACGATTCCTGAACTATTTATAATATTTACTATTTTTCAAGTAAAATAATATACCAGTTTTTAATATAGGCATTACATGGCCTTAACATGTATAAAAAAAAATATCATTATAAATGTATTTATAATATGTACCTACAATTTTGTACGGAACACTCGGTGGGCGAGTACGACACGCACTTGTCCGGTTTTTAGTAAAGGTAGAAATCTCGATACGTCTCATTAAAAAAAAAAAAAAACTGTTTGCTTGCACTATTTATTCGGTATATGTATAAGAGCTCTGTAATACGAGTAGCCAGATATTCAATAAAATGCTATTTTAGTTGTATTTGTATAAAATACACACAAAATCACTTGAAGTCAATTTCAAGTGTTTTTATGTATTGTTTAAAACAATAATTACATTATTTCGCGTAAGGTCAGTGACGGGCGGAGGATACATACTTGAGTATTTATAATTTATGTGATCAGACGGTCGGGAGCGAGAACGCTTGGGTGCCATCGCCGCCTTCTGCGAAGAGATGATGCTCGGACCTTCAATACATCATCAGGAGGAGTAAGAGTTAGAGGCGGACTGTGTGGTTTTTAGTCGGTAGGAGTCCGGCACACGGTCCCTGAAAGATTCTCCTCAAATAACAAAAAGAAAGGAGTTGTAGTCAAATCGGCGTCGAGTGACAGGTTCTATTGAAGATGTCGTGGTTGGAGTAGATAGTCGTACGTCCTCCAGGTTCCAGCGATAAGGGCCGCATAAGGGTCTCTTCCTAAGCGCCGAGTTCTGGCCGTCGAAGTAGTATTTCGAAGATACAGGAGACCTAAGCTTTACGTATCCAGTGTCCATGTTATGTTTAAGTATATATATGGGGAGTATGACCGACTGAATTTTCGGCCACGGTGGCCTATCTCTACGGAGATTAGTCAAGTATGCTGGAGATATTATAGTGCACAAGTGTATGCGCAAACACAGGTGCACTCCCTCTTCCTTCACTATTATTGTCCGAAGGCACGGCAATCCGACACGACGAAGCAGGGCACACCGTCAATTTGATAACTGCGGGCTGCTACTGAGAATTTCCTACCCGAAAAATCTAATACCGCTTTGCCCGACCCGGGAATCGAACCCAGAACCCCACTGGACCAATGAGGCAGTCAGTATTTAAGTAAGCTATGAATATGTATTAGTTTATTTTAATATATATTTGTATTTATGTATTGGTTTCTATGGGCCAAAGAATTTGAGAATTTGATGAATGTACGAAAATAAATTTTAATTCTATCCAGTTGGGCAACAGGTTTATAAAAATGCTTAATTTGCTATTAATAATGTAATAAAAGTTCTATATAACTGGTAATTTCAACGAAAATAATAATATAAAGCGCCATAAAATGTAATTAAGTACTCTTCTAACTCTACACGTGAGTTTTTCATTTCCAATAAAAAAATATTATGTTAATTGATAACAAAACATTCGAACTAAATGAATTGGAAATTATAATGGATTCTTTTGCAAGCCCACAGAAGTTTCTTGTGTCAAGAGAGATAGTGTTTTTCATAAAAGGTATCTTTTAAATTAACTCTTTCTTCATAAATTTGTTAGTACCAGTATGAAATATTATTGAACTTAAATATACTCTTTACGGCCGACCCTAGGCAAATACAGGTTGTAGGTTAAAACCTGGTATGAACAAATGTGACTTTTCAATCATCTTGAAAAAATCTGGACTTAATAATCCGTAATCGCCAACCCCTACTTAGGCGTGGTGATCAATTCTCGTGCCTTCTGAGAAGATGCCCTTTCCCTACAGTGGGACAGTTGGGGACTGGTTAATGCTTTATTTAAAATGGCATATGGACTTACAACAATCGCATTATGTTTTAATGCCATAAAAGTTCCAACTTATATTTATTACTTATATGGCAAATATTTGATTCGTCTCGGCAATTACTTTAGCGCTCCCCAAAAATTAATTGATTTTTAGTGAGTATGTGCAGGTTTTCTCGTATACATATTTTACGACTTTTGGTATACTAAAACTAATCGCATAAGATTAAAAATAAAAACATTTATTAATAATGAAATCGCAATGTGTACACGTATTCGATTTACGAAAATAATATATAACGTGAGTTGTAAACGTGGCTATTTCCTGCGGCTCCGTCCGGGCGCAGTAAAGGTTTGTAATTACAAATTACAAGTTATTGGAGGTTGATGCACTGCACTCCGTCGTCGTCGGGCCGCCTGCGCCCGCGCACCGCACAAATGCACACATTTGATGGCGACAGGTTCAACAAACTGACTCGGCGTCGGCACGATGACGACCACTCTTTTACACCATTACTCGTAATAATGTTTTGAATTATTATAGAAAAATTACGGCTTTCGAGACCCTTAATTACGACGTTCGGCAAGACGATGCCCTTTGGCAGCGCTTGGGACGAGAGAAGTTCCTGGAAAGATAAGCGATTAGGTTTCTTATTCAAGAATACATATAAATCAAACGACGCATAGATTTTGAATTACGATTACAAAATTGTAAGGGTACTAACTCGCCTTAAATTGAAGAATCGCATTGAGCGCTGTGCATTTTCGTAGTAAATCAACGTATGTTTATCTATCTGACATATTTTGTACCCATGCATGCAGTTAGATAACTGCAGATACGTACAGCAACAAAAAACTGATTTGCAAGAATAAGGACTACTTTTAAAGAGATTTACTGAAACTCCTTTATCTGCTATGCTTGTGTACGTAATACATATATTTGTATGCTTGAATTTATTATGACACACGTTACGAATTTCACTTGCAAGGTATTTTCTCTGTGCCTGTTTATCCAGGTATTTGTTAAGCAGTAGAGTAGGTGTTTTGCAGGTGCAATCCGTGCTGTGTATTTTTAGACGTCTATTTATATCGGACCGGCTCGAAACGACCGATGAGCTGACGGTGGATGATCCAAAGACTACGTGCTACTATCACTATACATGCATGTCTAGCTTTGTTCCTAAAAATCTTGACTATAAATAATTAAAACAGAAATATTAAGACCGGATGGTCTTGATCACAATGGGGCGCGCGGATCTTGCACTTATTCAACGATGATGGATAGGATTGTGTTTGCTAATCGCATTGATTTTATTTGCATAAGTCATATGAATAGACAACAGCTATGTTATTAATTCCATGGAAAAATATGAGTAATCTAAAATAAAAAACACTATCACGTTCGTTTCTTTTTAAAGTCTCTTCCACGTATATTGCTCACGGAGAACACGATGATTCAACAGGTAGCTAGTTCCGGTTGGTCCTGATCGTAAACTGATTAATGCAAACTGCTTTGTGTGAGGTGGATGAAACTCACGATTGTATGCACATACGTAATAATACTTATTTGCCTGAATAGATAAATGTTGCTGTCAATTAGTCTAAAAAAATGTTTTACTACATATTTGTGTAATGTTTGTAGGATTTTGACTTATGTTTCTATTACTAGCTGTGCCCCCGCGTTAATTTGAGGAAAAAATCTACTAAAATATATTCCACCAGCGCCCTCCCCTCCCTTCCATCAAGCGCGACTGCTGAGCATGAGGTTTGATTCCCGGGTCGGGCAAAGTGTAATTACATTTAAAATTTTATTTATTGTTTGCCACCAAATTTACAATATCTACGTAAAATGTGGGGACGAACACGATTTTTTATCCTTGGTGCTTTTAAAACCACATATTTCATTGTGGATATGCTTGGAGAATTGTAGATCATATCATCTTAAATTTGTTATAATTCCTAGTGCACAAGCAGAGTCTAGATTCTGTGCAATAAGTCCCAGAACAGTCTCGTACCAAGCACCTCACGTTCATGTGGTGAACGTGTTATAAGTTTATAACGCTAAGGCCGAGATAAAAAAAACATTAGTTAGCATGTGCTTTGGCTTAGTATACCTACCACTGTCACGGAATTGTCAAACTGCAAGTGCCAGTAAAGAGACGGAAACTTAAGTAAGCCAAAGTAATAATGCTAAGTAATGTTTATTTAATTTGACCTTACACTAGCCATGGATCTCGAAATTTATGAAATTTCAATTTTCATAATATTTACAAGTGTTTTTCTTAAAATTTACTGAAAGTTGAGTCCTTTTTACACCATTTTTTATTTGCGTGGATAAGTAATACTTATGTTAATTTGATTTAATAAAACGTTTAATTTCATACTAAGTACATGTCTTTTAATTTATATAACTCCATTTTTAGTAATTCATACTACCATAAGGTAAATAGGAATATTTGAAATGTGTGAGTGATAAGCTCGCGCTCGCCACGCCGTATACGTTTTGGAAGTGTGCCTCCTCAAGGGTTAATATTATAATTTATTATAATCGCTATATAGAAGCATGAAGAGCGCATTTTTTGAAATTCACAGTTATATTTTTATGGTGTTTGTACATAAGATGGTAACGGTGGCGAACGTTCGGCGTGGTTGGAGTGCGCGCTGGGCGTGTCGCTGCTGATGTTTGGCGCCATGCTGGAGCGATGCTGCGCGCTGCTGCCAGAGGCGCCGCTGTCGCAGCACCATACCGACGCGCTGCTACTACTACCTGCTATCAAGGTAAATACGCTTTACGTCGACGTGCCTTCTCATCTAGGCCGCGATAGAGTCAGTATTTAGATACAATAACTCACGGTGAAAAAATATTTTTTTCATATCTGTTTCTGCGTTACGCCTACGTGCATAGTTCGCTTCATAAAGTGTATCAATTCTATTCATTTACTCAAGTTTGTAAAACAACATCTTATACATTAACAAAACGCTAATGCTACATTGTCTCCCGACAAGTTTATATTATACTGGCATTCCACAGCTGTATAATATAGCTACATATCTGTTGATTTGTGGGGTACTATAAAAACGAGAGCCAGCTTGTTTTTTAAACGGTTAGAGATGTACAGTTAAAAAACGCCAATTACTTTGGAACTTTGTTGTAACATGTAATTAAGAAAAGAGCCGTGTGTGCGCGTTAATGTGTTAATAAATTATTAAGTATGATCGTTTCATAATAGTTATTTATATTTTAAGGTGTGGTCCGACTGGATGTTATGCCACAGTAGTATATGGAATCCACCACCATCATTCGACAGTTTTGAAATAGAGTACGTATATAATAATTTTGTACCGTTAAATTAATTGTTGTGAGTCTTATATGATTGTGAAATGAATGATTTTTGTTTAGAGCTGATAGCGACCCATGGGATTGGCTTGCGAAGCTTATGAACATATTGGAAGCTCTCGATGACAAGTCAATAGAATTCGAAAACGAAACGAAAGAAGGTGAGGTAGTTTTTTTTTGTTTATGAAATGCTGAAAGCAAATATCTGTGTTTTGGTACCCAGTCCATATTGCTGGGCACCTTAAGCCCAGCAATATGGACTGGGTACCAAAACACAGATATTTGCTTGACAATAAACATGATGACTCATTTTGAAATCTCCTTTTATTTATAATGTAGGTACACGTCTACTTTTTCCGAAAAACACATAATTTCAGCAATAAATTAAGTTTTAATGCAGATTATTGCATTTTAATCTATCTAATTTGAATTAAGCGCGAAAACGCTCATGGGTTTCTTGGCGCCGCTTATGATGGGTTGTGACGTCACGCTTCGATAATATTTGAGAAAACTTCAAGCAAAACCACGGCGGTGATTGATATTCAATTAAGACGTGACGTCATTCACTGTAATTGGCGTTTCAGTCAACATGGCGGATTGCAGTATTTTATAATTATATTTTATTGAAAATTTTATTAATTTTAATGTTTTTATTAAAACTAGGTAATTTTTTAGACGTAGTTCATATTTTTTTTTCTATAATACTGTTACCATGCCTGTTCTAAAAAAAACCTTATTAATATTTAACGTAATAAGTTTCATTGTTTCTGATATAAAAATAAATTAAGCCCATAACCCACATTAACGGCTTTGCCAGTATAAACGTTTCTTATGTTCCACAGATTCCATAAGGATAAAGGAAACGATAGTGCATGTTTGTAACTAGTATATCATCGGCCTCCTTGTCGCCGCAGATTACCTGGCACGCGTAGAAAGTCGACACCATATCAATTAACTGTTCTATATTTGTAAACAAAACCATAAAAGTAGTACAAGTCATTATATTTTAAACTTCGTTTAGTTTATTAAAATAATTTGTGTGATTTTGGAAAATATATGTTAGAGATATACGTTACACTTTTAGTTATGTAATAAATTTAGGGGCCTGTCGTAACATATGGACTGCGTAGACAGATTACCGTAATCAAGCCATTTGTCTATAACAATATGCACCGTAGGTAGCCTATCTCCACGGAGATTAGCCATGTACGTAGGAGATATTATAGTGCACAAGTGTTAGGTACACTTCCTCTTATTTTTATTCCTCTCGGGTATTGACTACTTTCATGCCTTTTGCCATTTTTATTTTAATATCTCTTTTAAACCTGTAAACAGGACGCAACCGCCTACAGTATTTCATACACTATATTATCCTTAAGTATTGGACCTAATATATTGGATCATTGATTGCGATGGGTTAGTATGGATTATTTGGTTCTTGGAAATTAAGTTGATTATAAAGACAAGCAAAACAGTCCATAATTCCAAGAGTTTTAACAACTACAGATAAATCTTTGAAAAGCATTAACGCATGCTTAGCAAACTTTAAAGTTATAAATTTTTGTGGAAAAAGAATACGGTTGCGAGCAGGATTCTGACCACTAAGCCATCTCGACCTTGCTCGTCGAGATGGCTTAGTCGGCGCCTGGACTATTTATCCGTAAGGCACAGGTTCGAATCCTGCTCGCGACTGTATTCTGTTTCCACAAAAAAATAATATTTAAATACTATTTTACCTAGGTTGGGAATCAAATTATTGAATAAATAATCCTATATACAAACAAGTCATGTTACCTAGGTTACGTGTGCGTGCGTTTGCCGGAGGACGCGTCGTTGGGCGGGTTCACGCCGCTCATGTACATGGAGCCGGCCGTCGCGTGGGTGCGGCCTGACCAGCTCGGACAGCACCACGCCGCGGAACATGCGCTCAGGATCAGTAAACTACTCTTCTTTGGAACTGAGTAAGATTTCACATTCTAACTATTCATTTAACTTACCATAAACCTTATCCTGGCAACTACAAACACGACGGCCTTGCCGTTCAATTGCTGATATTCCAAATATGCAGCATTTTTTTATATAGATTGATGAATAACCTAGTGTCAGTGTGTAAGCCGCCTGTAGGTCTCTGACATTGCTCTACACACTACGAGAATATTTCTCAGATGTGCTGGTTACCTCACCAGTTTTAGCAAGTAATCATTAAATATAATATGCTCACGATTTCTAAAAGTCTGAGCGTCAGTGCGTGTCTTGGATGCGAATCTGAGACGTTTGACCTGGCAGTCCAATGGTCATACCACTAGGCTATGATTGCTTAGGCGTGATGGTATGTGAATGTTAACAGGTACTTGGTGGGCGTGGAGCCGCCGGTGCTGCGGCTGGAGTACCCGGCGGACGCAGCGCCGCGCTATGTCAGCGCTGTACAGCGCGCGCAGCCGCTACACGCTCCACTGCAACAACTGGTAAACGAAAAAATAAATATATATTTATGAAAAACAGTAATAGCACTCCTAACTGCCACGTTGGTCTAGTGGTCCCAAGCGCGACTGCTGAGCGTTTTCGGGTTAGGCATTGTTATTAAGTTTATCTGTTAGGATAATGTCAGTGCCTACGGTAATAAGCTAGTGAGCTTGTAAGCTAGTAAGTTAATAGGTGGTGACCTATTAAATTAAAAACAGTAACAGCATTGGTGAAATGTGGGTGTTTTACTGTGTACGCCTCTGCCTTCCCCTTCGGGTAATACAGGCGTGATGCTATGTTTATGTCACAATTAGCACACACACGAAGATCCTAAAAATAAGATACAAAAAGTACACAGTTATCTAAGTACTATGCGATCACGATAAGATAGGAACGTCAATGACCTTTCTCTCAATAATAACTTGTACAATACGATTAACAAGAAATGTATTATGAATTAGCTTCTGCCTGACTTCAAATAGGGTTCAGCTGGGATAAAAAGGATGTGTTATTCCAGGTTTGAAATTTTATATTAGTTTATTACATAATTTAAACTGTATTTGTTCTATTAACATTACAATATGGCGGAAGGTCATAACCTATTCTTATCGTGATCGCATACTACACACACACGTTAGTAAACTAAAAGATAATAAATACAAATGAGAACAGTAATAACAATAATAATAATGGCTTGCGACGCCAACGGTTCCGTGCATGCGGTGCCGTTATCTACCTTCTGATCGGTATCGGCGTACTCGCAACAGTGACGTACAGTAATACAGTATATCATCATCCATAATTTATAGCTTTTTCCCAAATACATTGTAGTCGGCTTCCAGTCTTATAGCTTAATATCAGTATTTTACATGGAGCGACTGCCTATCTGACCACAACCCTGGGTAACACGATATCTCGTGGTGAGACTGGTTTTCAGGCTTTTAGGCATGTACTGTCATAGATCTACGTTTGACTACCGGGACTGACGGATTGACGTGCTGTCAGAGTCGCGAGAATATTTGTGTGGTTGACAAATCTTTGCTAATAACTAGGAAGTGTGGTGCATCCTACAGAAGCGATATTTTATCGAGTTAACATAAGATGCAGTTAATGTCTGTTAATCCACTTATGGCGTGTAGTTTATGGGAATATAAAATATATTCGTTAATTAGCTGGTAAGTTTATAGCGCACTTACCACTTTGTTAATTAATGTTTCATACAATCACACCTGTATCAGATTGGGGTTGGCAGAGATGATTCGTTTTTATCTGTTTATTTTGACACACTTCTTCGATTCGGATTTTGAAACTTGGTGTTTTGTTGTTAAACTTTCGTAAATGGTTTAAAAATATAGAACTCAATGTTATCTACGAAAGACATTGCGAAAAGTAGTCAAATAAACTCTTCTCGTCTAAATAGGCATTTAGACATGTCTATTCTGATGCAGCCACAGATATCTAATTAATAAGTCACTACAAGTGTTAAGAGCGAGACGGGAAATATTCAATTTTATTTTGTATAACTTAAGTGGCGTCCTGATAGTGTGTCAGCCTTTAGTTTGAATTAAGCTGTTGCCTCAGTCATTAGCAGACACAATAGATTTTTATTGTTACAACGTACAGATCTGTACATTACTGAGCCGAAAGGTTAACTATATTTAAATTTTACGTATCTCATCGTTCTTTTAGTGGCAGTTCAACATAGTATCGCAATTATATATTTTTTTTCAACATCAGAACGACACCATTATCCATTTTATTTGTGTAAACCCAGCTAAACCGTATTGTTTGTACTTAGTCTGAAAACTCCGAGGATGAGAGTAACGTAAGCGGAGCTACTAGCGAGCCACCCAGCCATAACGAAGGTATTGAGGCTGAAGGTACTGACGAAGCAACACGTAAGCTCCTGCGACGCAAGGAACAACTCGAGACCAGGAAGGCAACTCTGGAGAAACATCGCCAACGTATGCAAGTATGTATCCGAATGGAAATACGTTTTTAATAATCTCAAAAAATCGTTCGGATAACTCAAGGATGAAATTGGGCGTGACCATATGGAATGTACCTTGGTCGTGAGCGTCATAAAGCTCATTATAAATTCACAAACTTAATAATTCAAGAAAGGAACACACGTATGTTTAATTTGTATATTAAAATTGCTTTTTTATTAGGAAATTTTGCGTGGCGGTTCTGTTGGTCTTGAAGTGGAAGTTCGTCCGCGGTTGTTGGTGCCCGACACCAACTGCTTCATCGATCATCTAACGCTGCTACAGGCTATCGTCGACGCTCCCGCGCAACCTTACACCTTGGCGGTGCCCGTCGTTGGTAAGTAGCCGACAGATTTGAAAAAATAATAAATTTACGAACATGATCATATCGTATTGCAATGAGCCACATAGGTTAGATTATGACAAAGAAGTCTTACCCAGAAAAGTTTTTCTAAAGTTGTAATATTACATGGAAAAAGAATAGGGAAAAAGATGAGTGGATGTCGAAAGCGCCTGGAGTATTTATCCGGGAGGCGCAGGTTCGAATCCTGCTCGCGACCGTAACCTCTTTTTCCATTTAATATTACAACTTTAGAAAATCTTTTCTGGCTCCGACCACTAAGCCATCTCGGTGGAGACGGGTTAGTGGTCAGAGCTCCTGGAGTATTTATCCGGGAGGCGCAGGTTCGAATCCTGCTCGCGACCGTATTCTTTTTCCATTAAATATTACAACATTAGACCATGCGTTGATGCTTTTCAAAGATTTTAAGTTTTTCTATACAGCTTTGTGCCCCAACTTGTTCAATCTCACCTTCGACTCAATTATCAAGTGTAACAAACTAGTTGTGCCCCGCGGTTTTATCCTCTTTCTACACGTCGACGCAAAAAAGGAGTGTCATGTTTTTAGGGTTCATGTATGTATGTTTGTGGGTTTCTTTATTCCACCATAACTTCTAACCGCCTGAACCGTATTAGATTTATGGTTTCAATATAATCCTTACATTATCCCGGGTAACACAGGAAGGTAAGATTTAAGGAAATATAGTGGCTATGGTACACAAAATGGTGTGAAAAAAAAACACATGGCATTTCATTAATTACATATTAATACCTATCGATCCCTCTATAAACAATTATCAATTTCCACTTGCTACGATTCCGACACACCTCTTTCGCTTCATCTTTGTTCATTAACTTCTTCATGCATGCTCGTCGGTTTTCGTTAACAAAAATAAACAAGATGTAATTAATAAAAAAAAGTGTTTACTTTCAATAGACCGTATAAGGTTTTTTTTTGTGTAGCATCTCGCACGTCAATCTAGTCGGTTGTCGACTGCTTAACCGGGCTTTCTTGTGGATGCCTTAAGAAAATTAAGGTCCCCAACTAGGGCATTCAACTTGTAATCTAAACGTCAACAAGCTAAGCTTAGCGTACTGGACTCGGCGTAGGGCGTCGCTGGTGGGAGGACAGCAAGGGACTGGCTGATTGGATTGAGATTATTATTATTTAGGGACGAATGTAAAGTTACAGGCTAGCATGAGCAAGGATCGGGGTGGGAATAAGGAACAACGAAGTGATCTTGTGAGGTTCGAAACCGCAACAAGATTCATTGAATTTATAAATCAACGAGCACGCCTACCATGTGTATTTTTTTCACAATTTGGTGTGGCATAGCAACTATATTACTATTTTTTTTATATTGCTAGTCTATGTTACCCGGGAAGTGTAAGGATTCTAACGATATCCGATACTTCTTAATCGGTTCACGCGGTTAGAAGTTACAGTGGAATAAACAAACTCATCTAAAAATATAACATTCCTAACGTCGCCAAAAGAGGTATTAAAATGATAAAGAATTCGGGGTAGTGAGCAGGTGTCGAGATGGCTTAATGGTCGGAGCGCCTGGAGTATTCATCCAGGAGGCGCAGATTCGAATCCTGCTCACGACTGTATATTTCTATCCACAAAAATGTATAACCCTCCACCTTTTGGGTAGTCGTGTAAAAAGCGTGGTTTTGTCGCAGTGATGACGGAGCTGGAGGGTCTCCGGCGCTGCGGGCGCGTGGGCGGCGCGGCGCTGGCGGCGCTGGCCTGGGTGGGCGGCGCGGGCGGCGCGCTGCGGCTGGCCACGTCGCGCGGCTCGCTGCTGGCCTCGCGCGCCTGCACCGCCGAGCGCGACGGCGCGCGCGCCACCAACGACGACAGAGTGCTGGCCACCGCGCTCAACCTGCACAACAACATCGCCGCCGATAATGGTAATATCACATAACATAACACAGCATAACGCCTGTATTGACAGGTGTACACTATTGTACAACAGGGTTCCCGACCGTACTGTTAAAAACAGTAGATATCCCTCGTTCCCTCGTTAATACTTTTTACTGTTCTATCAAAGAAAGTATATAAAATACTGTTTTCATGACCGCTTTTTAACAGGTTACATCATAACAAAAAAACCATTTACAACAAAAAAAATAACATTAATGCATAAAGCTGCGAAAAATGTCTGTGTATGTTTCACATACCAAAAAAAAAATGGATAACATCGATCGAGATATGAGACTTGATACAAGAAATTATATACTTACATAGAAAAGTTAAAAAATAAATCTTTGACATTAAATTATGTTCTATTTCTCTAAGAAGATACAGAAATTCAGTTTCTTATATTCGGTGACTACTATATTAAAAATTCCTTAACAGAATGAATATCTTGAACTTTTAATTATATTTAGTTTTAAACGATTAAGTACTCTTAGAATTTAAAATTGATTTATTTTAAAATCGTTTATGTTTGTTACCGATTTGAACGCTTCACTTCCCTAGTTGAATCAAATGATAGGTGTCAAATGTGGCTTTTTAGATCTCGTCGACTATAGTATTCGGAGCTACATATGATGAAACCTGTAAAAAATAAAAAACTCCTTTTCTAAAAAATTACTTCTGTACCATGGTCAGCCTAACATATTTGTAGCCGCTATATCAGTTAGTCACTAGTTTAAACATTATTTTATTATGGTGTCGAACGAATACGAATCAAAACAATCCTCCACCTGGTGGCGGCGGAGTCTACGAGTACTACCGACTAAACCACACTGCCGCCGCCTCAGCACATACAAAATGGGAGCTACGTAGCGCTTTCATAACTTTAAGATATTTATATCCTTAATTCATTAAAAGTTGCTTCTCTTAATTTTAATGCTGTCTTATAATTAGGACACAATTTGATTTATATAAGACCAACTCGACCATATCTGTAATCGACCAATAGTTTTGTGGTATAACATCTCTTCTACAGGAAAAATCTGAGTGAGCGGCGTTTCAGTCCCAATTACACTGTTGCTATTGGTATAGCTACGTTTATTTATACGAAAACCGAAATATCTTTAAAGTTTCTCACTCGCTCGTGATAATACATTTTGATAGATATTAAGTAATAAAATCAAAATCATACATTGTAAGCTGCCCGTTGCCAGACCTATCGAAATACATGAAGTGTTCGTGATATCGGCGCGTGCGTCCAAGCGGGGATGTGTCGCCGTCTCGACCCAGTCCGCCGACCTAGACGGTGGCGGCCTGCTACTACATATCTTAGTTCGCGTGAACGGTGATGTTATCTGCGCTGGCGCCGCGGATTATTTGTTTTAGTGTCGTTTCCTTAATAAGACTTCGATACCCGACGCCTTACTCCGTATTGTCGTATATTGCGTTTTCTACTGATTTGAATTATTTTACAGATACGCGCGGTGACGATGGCAGAGAGCCGTCGAAGGTAGTCCGCCGAGTGCGTGAGGTGGTGCTGCTGACCGACGACCGCAACCTGCGCGTGAAGGCGCTGGCTGCAGAGCTGCCCACGCGCGATTTGCCTTCCTTCGTCCAGTGGGCCGGTCTGAACCGCGAGGAAACTACGGTCAATATTTTTGTTTAATTAACTAGATATTCAGTTTTTTATTAGCTTATAGGCTTGCGTTTGACCGCCATCACGCCTGATGTTAAGCGATAATGCGATCTACGATGGAGCACGCTTGTTGGAATACGCTTAATTAAAGCGTTAATTATAATTATTGTAGATCTTTTTCTATAGACTAGTATATTTGTTTATCTAGGTACTTGTATTTATCAGTAATTATTAAGAGGTAGCACTCCTCCTAGTTGTGGACGGAATACTGGAAATACGGTTAAGTTTAATTTTCTGTTACAGAATCCGCCGCCGACATCGGCTGATGATACGACTGCCGCACGTAATTGACGGGTGCGCGTGCGAACGGCCCCAGAGACAACAGTTTAGCTCATATTCTGATTTACTTTATTATTAACGTGAAAAGCGAGGTGACTTAATGTTGCAAATATAATAGTGCTTAATAAAGATAAAATAGCGTTCTGTCCCGGGTGCATGCGCGTTGTATGGATCTGAGGTATATGATTGCGCCACATTATAGTATAGGAATTGAATAGATTAAGTAAAATTAAATACACCAATAGATGGTTAAAATATAAATAGATTTTGTTAAGGGCTTTAGGATTCCACCTACGTGTTCCTGGGCTACATTTACTTTGTTTTATTTTTTTACGTATTTTCCGTTTTATTTTAAGGTGTTAGATAAATCGGAAATTCAGTGTTGCTGAGCTATTTTTATTTACTTTTTTTTTGTAATATAGCAAGTATATTTTTTATTATTTTCTAGTTAGGTGATAGTAACAAAATGTATTGTATTAACTATCTCTAACATCAAGTACAGGACACATAGTATGTAATATCGTTCTTATACAACATTGTTAACTGATCCAATTATGATGATTAATTAATTAATGAATTGATGACTGCACGTCTGCATATTTTTGATTTTTAGAAACTATAATTTTAAATGAATTTAAGTACATACATTATATTTACCTTTATTATTATTTTTGCATGATTTCATCGAAATGTCACGTGCCATTCATTGCTACTTCTCGTTAAGCGGCACAAGGTGTGTTGCCTTTGCCTATACAAAAATAACAAAAGCCACTTTTGATGTATTGAATTATTTTAATATTATACTAATATACCAATATCTGAAGTTCGTTAGCTAAACTCGTTTACTTACTGTTTGACACTTTTATAATTCGAGTGAGCAACCGCATCATGATAATTTTATAATAAAATGTAGTACAAAATGTTTGACATTACAAGGACACTTGATGTTTTTACTCTGGTTTGTATAGAACTAGCATAGATAACACGGACGCAAATATTTCATCACTTTTATAATTATCAGCATCGAAATGTCTATCTTAAAATGCAATTATACACTCGAATAGTTTCAAGTATTTTACTAGATAAGTTTTTTTATCCCGATCAGAGGAATGCATGCATGCGCTACCTACATATTAAGCGTTTATTGCGGAAGCAGATGTAAGAGCCCGTAAATTGATTTGACTAAAATAATAAATAAAATCAAATTATACATCGTTATCATTATTTTTGTTTCATGTTTCAACAGCAGGTTATAATTTTACATGTAGATAAAAGTATTGTGTATAAACAGATTATGATGATAACTATATCGTTAACAACTATTGTAACAAAGTTTTTCATTTTTGAAACATTTGATGCTGTTACTTTTGTCTTGATCATGACGTTTTAATTAAACATTGAATTACTTCAATAAAACGTGTTTTGTATTTCCTTCCTTTTTCTGATATTCATATGTTTATAAAAACGTATTATATAAGGTCCTAATTTATTAGGTAATTTCCTTTGAAAGGGTTAATATATAAGTCAAATACATTCACTTAAGCTAAGAATTAAATAGAAATAACAATTTATTTGTAATTAACATAGTACTAGCAAGACGAAAACTGCTCCTTGAATGGCAAATATTAAGAAAAAAATAAAATTGTTGTAAAAATTTGAATTATGGCTTAAATGAGCCCTTACCACTTACACATTGACCCCTTAAAAGGAAATTACCTAATAAATTAGGACCTTATATAATTGGTCCTAATTTATTAGGTACCTTCTTCAGAATAATATATTACTCAAAAACATTCACATAAGCCAAGAATTAAACTGAAAGAAAAAAAAATTGTTGTGATAGCCAAAGTACCAGCAAGACGAAAACTGCTCCTGTAAGGGCAAACATTACGTAAAAAAATTGGTTTATATGCATCCTTATCAATGTCATATTGGCCCCATAACAGGCAGTTTTCTAAAACATTATGATCTTGTATAAGTACAGATAAATCTTCAAACCCATTAACGCATGCGTAGTGAACTCTAAAGTTATTTTATCTATAATCTCGGGACATCCTCCATTGGAAAAAAAAACCGGTTGATCTTAAAAAAGCTACTATAATGGTTCATCCGATTTAAAGTTAGTCTCATATGATGTGGTAACGTCTGTCGAACTGTCCTATTCATCTGAACTGGTTCAGAACAAATTGATGGGCAGGATTTGATATTAAAATAGATTTGATTGTACTAAAATACTAACAAATGAAATTTAATACAAACTTATAAAAAAGATTTAAATAAAAAACTAAATAACCGCTTCGTAAAGGCCATGTTAACTTAAGTCAACATAATTCTTACAATATTTTATGATGCATAGTGAACATCATTACGTCAATTATGTGCTAAGTGTTCATGTCTATATGATTATGTTAACCTTCACAGCCACTAAACGTATTAAGATGAAGTTCGCACCTATCAAAAGACTTTTTGAGATTATGATTAATTGTTTTCTTGAAAATGTTTATCTTATGCAGCAGTGTAGAAATCACCACCTCTGTCCAAAAAGGCGAACGTTTATACTAGACTTTCGCTGGCTGAAACCACACAGTGTTCCTCGACATACCAAACAATCCCCTGGGTTCTGTCGGGTTTGCTGGCAGAACTTAGTTCGCTGCCTGACTGAGACCGTGCATAAACCCTGACGCGTGCAGAACTCTAAACAACCAGCTGCGCGGGCCTATTTCTGGTCAAATGACAGAATCCTCTAAGTCTGTCAGGCTATATCTAGTGGCGGCTAGAGATGGTTATTCGCTTTCTGGCGTCTTGTGCGTTTTCCGTGGTAGAGTAGGTCCATGCCATTGTTCCCTTCCCCTTTACCACTGCTGCCTCTACGCTGATAACCTAATTCCCAGCAAAAGGTGTCGAGGGCCTCCCATACCTCACGAGAAAGGGCACCTGCCCCGCTTGCTCTAATCAGCGTTATATTTGCCCTATCTGGGCTGAACTATAATTTCTTTTATTCCATGCCTAATGTTACAAGACTTAATTTTTGGGTCAAATGATTATTCTTCTTCGCCATTTATATAGATGGCACGAATTATATCGTATTATCCGAGTATTTCGCCGTATGGGACAGCGCATTCGTCAGCGTTCATCAGTTCCTCCTGCGTGTAGGTGCAAGGGCATGCTGGACAAGACTGTAGAGACAAGTCGTGCCGACTGTGAGAAGGTTAAGACCCACTTTTACAGGCTGTGTTGTGCTTTAGAAAGCCAAAGAGGTAAATTTATATTGTTTCCTAACATGTAGGAGTCAGTCAATTTATTTTAATCAGCAGCCAGCTATGTTATAGCAAAAGCTGGTACTCGATACAACAGATTGAAGCCATAGTCTTATGGACTCGTTTGCAAAAATGATAGGTATGGAATCGCACCGATCGTACCACTACATTGACACGGCTCAAACACGCGCACTTATAGTAGTGGGAATTATGAGTCAAATCAACTAATTTTGATACTTAGAAATTTTTGTTTTCGAATTCTTTATATTTTTGTAATGTGTTCGTAGTAGATAGACATAAGTACTTTTATTTCATTGTCTGATGCTTTAGAGTGGTTAGAGGAAAGCTAATGGAGTAAACTGAATGAAAGTGTACTTCGGTAGCTGCTCCTGGAAGTCCTAGACGAGTAGAGCTAGGTGTGCCGTGTTTGGGCTCGTTTTGTATAGAATCTATAAATAATTTTGATACAGACAGACGTGTTGCTGGGAAGTTTGTTGCGCCGCTTCTTCTTTCCAGCTAAACACTAGGAAGCGGTGAAGGGTGGGCTTTTTTGGGGGCTGTCTTAATGTTTGACGTTCAAAAAGCGCTAATTTTTAGCCTAATTTGAATAAAGAAATTTTGATTTTGATTTTGTTAGTTATTAATTTTGTGTGAAGACGTAACAGAAATAGATTTTACGATATTAAACACATAATATTTAACAAGAAAATCACCAACATTGGAAGATAAAGGATAAAATCTAGAAGTGGTAATTATTGATTATTTTTTTTTTTCCATTTCGCCGCAAAATTCACCGAAAACACCTTGTTTTTGTTAGATTTGTAAAGGCTTCCTTAAAAGCTTAAATACTTGGTCATGGTCACCGGCAGGATCATTTTCAGGGAGGTGTATCTGCAGCTGTAAATTATCACAAAAGAAAAAGTTAAAGCATGATACTGAATTCATTGACAAGGTATTAATACATTTTTGACTGTAACTGTAATAAAAATAACAAATCTAATTTTTATCTTATAATAAAGATTTATCTTGAAATCTAATTTTATTTATGTTTTCGTCCAGTAACGAGGGGGTGCAAGTGCTCCCTCTTGTAGCCCCGTCCCAGCGCCCATGCAAATAGGCAGGAGGACATAGGTACCTACTTTTCTCATAGATCACTTGTCTTAGGGACCACATAGTGCATCGGCGCAGGAACAAGTGGTACCTAATATACGAACTGATTGATTTGCCTTTGCGTAATTTATGGTTTTAAATTTTTGCATGCAAATTTTCGAAAGAGATTAGAATAATAATTATTATAGTAGTTTAATGCAAGGATCAACATTTTTATAGTAAGTAGCTACTTAATATGATATACTTTTGTTCTGCGGTTTTTAACTTTGAAAACTTTAATCAACTTGTAAATTTTACAAGTAAAGTTTCTTAAAATAGCTCCCTTTGGTTTCTGAGTAGATTTTATCTAATAAAATAATTTTTAACAAAAAAAAGAACCGACTCCAAAAATCATTCTGTTAAGTAAAATTGCACTAAAAAGTTATAAAATAATTGCATTATTTACTTACTACAATTTATAGGAAAATACTTTTTTAATTTTAGAGGATTCTGAATAAAATCAATTTATTAGGACAATAACATACAATTATTATTATTTTTGGAGTCGGTGCCAGACAAACTTTTTTAAAGGTACATTTACCATCATTATTTTTACGATAATGTATATAATGTATACCTAATTGAAAAAATTTACAAATGAACACAACAACTGCCTAAAGCGAACGTAATACGCTACTTCATGAATGTACTTACACGTTTATTGTCCTTTACTGGCACCGACTCCAAAAATAATAATAATTGTATATTATTGTCCTAATAAATTGATTTTATTCAGAATCCTCTAAAATTAAAAAAGTATTTTCCTATAAATTGTAGTAAGTAAATAATGCAATTATTTTATAACTTTTTAGTGCAATTTTACTTAACAGAATGATTTTTGGAGTCGGTTCTTTTTTTTGTTAAAAATTATTTTATTTCTTACTTTTTAGTGAATCTTGCGTACCATAACTGATTTATCGGAAGTGAATATGGGTAGACCTATTCAACGCGCTGCCCATATATATCTGTCGCAGATGGATTGTAGAATCCGCTGTTTTACAAAATCTCTAGCTGCTTTTCAAAACAGTACTGTTTTATAAAACAGCTGAACAACGTTCAGCTGGATTGCCATTGCGATACGTTTAACAAAACTGCTACCCACCCTTGGACGTAATGCAGAATGACATATCTACAGTGGGACAGGTTTGTTTATTGTATAGGTATATTAAATGGATAGTCACCATTCAAGTAAAAAAGCGATACTGTATTCTGATTTGACTTTCCGTGGCTGGGTCGACGGAGCCCCGCTTAGCGGGGCTCCTATTTTTTTGTCCGTAAGGTTAGAAAAAACCTAAACACGAAGAGGATGACGGGGGCTGTTCGCTCGCTACGCTCGCTCACGGGCCCCCGTCATCCTCTTCGAACCTAACCTGTCCGTGTCGGGGTACACGAAACTCCCGAGCTCGCTTCGCTCGCTCATGGATCAATTTAATTTATTTTCTTTCATAATCCCGATATATTGTCGACTATTATAGTGGTTTAGTATTTACGTCATTAAAAATTTTCATTTTTTTTTTTTGCTATTGAGAAGTAAAATAAAGTTAGGTTATTATTGTTAGGACATACAGAGCCATATGTGACAAAATTTCGAACTAAAATCAACAGCGGGTCAACGATCAGAGATTATGTAAAACAGTGTGAAATGAACTGTCATCATTTCACACTGTTTTACATAATCTCTGATCGTTGACCCGCTGCATTGCTAAACGCAAAACGTTCATTCAATTCTGCGTGTTATAGTTCAGTAATTATGTAAAACCGCTAAACGTCGTTCAGCTGTTTTTCATAACAGTACTGTTTTGTAAATCAGCTAGCAGTTTTGTAAAACAGCTTATTCTACAGTCCATCTGCGACATATCCATATCAAAGTAGGAATTCTAGATCTGAGGCTATTTCAAAAGAGAGTAATAAATTGCGAAAACAAGATGAAATTAAATAAAAAAAAAAAACTGACTAGCGTATGTTACTCACGGGACAGTGTAAGGATTCTAACGATACCCCATATATCGAAATCAGTTCAGGTATTTAGAAGTTATGGTGGAATAGGTAAAGAAACTCACAAACATACTTACACATATACATACTTATATACACTCCGTTTTTTGAGCACTCGTGTAAAAAGAGATGTTTGAGAATGCGGTCTTACGAGTACACTAAAAAGTATTAAATAGCAAAAAAAAAGACGGATTTCCGGTGCTTCTCTTCCGGTTTCATCATCATCATCATCATCTGATGATGAAGCTGGAAAATAGGCAGTTCATTAGAACTATTCTAGAGACCGTAAACACCACCGGAAAGTCACAAGAAAGCAAAATACACCATTTCGTTTACTTCGACGACGTATTATTTTTCAGTTATTTTGATTTAAATACCAAACTACTAAACCAATTTTCATAAAATTTAAATGGGACCAATCTGAAACTAAATCCTTTCAAATAAAAAAATAATTTTCTAAATCGGTTCATAAATGACGGAGTTCTGAGGTAACAAACATTAAAAAAAAAAAAAAAAAAAAAAAAAAAAATACAACCGAATTGATAACCTCCTCCTTTTTGGAAGTCGGTTAAAAACAAGGTCTAAAGTGCTGGTAATTGCACTATATAATAAGTTGTTTGGATAATACATAATAAAGCAATAATTAATAACCGATTTCAATACAAAGGAGGCTTCTCTTTACATTGCACCATTTATAAATTTTTTGTCCAAACTTCTTCACAATAATTACAGCATCGAACCATCTTGCCATCGGTATTTTTTTATTGTTTTTTTTTTTTTAAATTACGAAGTGGGTCGTCTCTTAAGCTGACAGAAAGCGAGGGATTAGAAAAAAAAACTTGCTGACCAGTTCCTTTTCAGGAATTCGTCGAACTCACCATTACCGTGGTCAGCACTCATGACCGGCACAAGTTGTGCTGCTGGAGACTGAGCGCGTTTTTTTGTTTGTAATTATTAAGATAGGATTTAAACGACAGGTTGGCTAGTGTGGCTTCATCAGCTTTTGACCTTTAACGTATGAACAAGAAAGTTTCTACTTTTCGTGTAATTTGTTACTATACTTATATGTAATGAGGTAGGTACCTTCCTAAGTGATCTGGGGGAACTCGGAATTAAATTCAATATTAAATATTACTATCCATTCCGCAAATGGGCAATGGTCCTCTTCGCCCCCTCAATAGTAGGTAACTGTACCTAAGCATATATCACATTGGATAAAGAAATTATCAAAATCTTGATTATGATTTCATAATCAAGATTTTAAATTCAGTATTCAAATTTCTGAATACTTTCAAGCTCATATTATTCATATACATCTAATATAATAAACAGTAAATCTATTCATGTTTTACTGGTGAGAAATTCCAATGTTAACACTTGAGCAATGGGAATTGGCAATGTTCCGAGGCGAGGCTAGGCGCGCACCGGTGTGGAGGTTGTAAAAGCACCGTTATACTTATTTACCGTGCGCATCTTGCTTTAGGCGCTGCTTTAGCTTATTTAAAATATGTACGAGATGGATGCAAATGCATGCATGTATGTTACCCACGTCTGTACCGCTGTAGTTTCGATGCGATCGATAGGTATTGTTTGGTGTTATGTAGTTACATAGGTACTACTTACAGTCAAATAACACGTCATATGAATTGTGTTAATTGAAGCTAATTTGCCAGTTTTTATTTCTTACTTTCGTTTTAATATTAAATAGGTTGGATTTAACCAAAATTTTCGTAGGATAGGAACTTGTTTAATTTAATTCCTATTATTTGTTTGATTAGAATCGTTTTAATTCGAGATAACAATATTTACCCGCGAAGTGTGAAGTGTGGAGAGGTAAAATTAAACAATTTATTTCTATAGATAAATCGGTAATTGCATGTTGTTCATATTACCTACAAGTAGATAGTTATTGTTGATAAACTCATAAGTACCTATGTTATACTTACATGTGCTATATTTATTGTAACTTGATTAATAAAATATAACTTGATGTATTTTTCTAGTAGGTATAATCAATCAAATTAAGTGTTTCAATTCTTATGATAGAATCAATTCAGACATATCTTTTTTGTTATAAGCTGTTGCGTCAGTCATTAGCAGACACAATAGATTTTTATTGTTACAACGTACAGATCTGTACGTTACTGAGCCGAAAGGTTAATCAATATAAGGGGTCTCAACTCAATTAAATGCGAACCTAGGGTTATATGATATAAAAAATATTTTAAGTGGAGAAAGTGGGGTAATGATAACTCATCCTACTAATATTAAACGAGAAAGTTTGTATGTATGGATGTTTGTTACTCTTTAGTTATATTTAAAGTAAAAATATTAAACAAAATAAAAAACATTGTCGTTCCTATTTACTCGACACCGAGCGGGGTAATTGAGATCTGTCCGCGGAGGAAATAGGAACGCTTTAGAGTAATGATGAAAAGCATAATTAAATCTTCTTATGTGCCAAAACCATTACAATAATAAAATATTTTTTGACTTTTCTTGACACACATGATCCAATATAGGTAGGTGGTGATTCATATGTGTACTGAAAGCAGATTATACAATAATTTTGATCATGTTCATTTTCTTCTAAGGTCTTTTTCTATTTTCTGATACATTTCCTTAACCTGTGATTCTTCTCTGCGGCACTTATATATATAGATTGTATATCTCCGAATTCTCTTCCTTGTATAATTTCGAGGTATCTAAGACAATTATTTTTATAAGATTAGAGTAAGAACATCATTTTGAAGAATCTGAGCCCTCCTGACGCCGTTCCTAATTACCGGAAGTAGACATTTGAAAACAAAATAAGAGTTATTTACGATAACATAACAGAGCATCACGCCTGTATTCTCCGAAGGGGTAGGCAGAGTTACACAACTGTACACCCAAATTTCACCAACGCTGTTATTAAGTCTCATTTAATAGGCGGTGAGCCTATTGCCATCAACCGGGCACAATTCCAAACTCCGGGCTGCTACTGAGAATTTCCGAACAGAAAAACTCAATAACACTTTGCCCGACCCGGGAATCGAACACTCTCGGGTTCCTTCTGCTGAGCAGTCGCGCTTTGGACCACTAGACCAACGAGACAACAAATTTACAATAACTTCAATAATTAAATAAAACTAAGTACATGAGGTTTATAAATAGTTAAACCATGCAAGGAAACGAAATATGACTTTTTGAACTAAAAATATCACATTTAAATCGAATACTACACAAAAAAAAATTATAACAAAGGTATTAAATATTATGTAGGATTCAAGATATGTCTTTGAAAAAGCATTAACGCATGCTTAGCGAACTCTAAAGTTACAATATTAAACGGAAAAAGAATACGGTCGCGAACAGGATTCGAACCTGCGCCCCCCGGATAGATACTCCAGGCGCTCTGACCACTAAGCCATCCCGACCTCCGCCCACCACCGCGAATTCTTCTTCCATATTTTAACACGTCTTATGGCGACGTCATTGCAATCAATTCAGTACCTATACAAGTGACCGAACCGACACGACTAACTTTGCAGTTAATACAATGTCGTAAAGAATGCAATTACCTTAATAATTCAAGATATGTCTTTGAAAAAGCATTAACGCATGTTTAGCGAACTCTAAAGTTACAATATTAAATGGAAAAAGAATACGGTCGCGAACAGGATTCGAACCTGCGCCCCCCGGATAGATACTCCAGGCGCTCTGACCACTAAGCCATCCCGACCTCCGCCCACCACCGCGAATTCTTCTTCCATATTTTAACACGTCTTATGGCGACGTCATTGCAATCAATTCAGTACCTATACAAGTGACCGAACCGACACGACTAACTTTGCAGTTAATACAATGTCGTAAAGAATGCAATTACCTTAATAATTCAAGATATGTCTTTGAAAAAGCATTAACGCATGTTTAGCGAACTCTAAAGTTACAATATTAAATGGAAAAAGAATACGGTCGCGAACAGGATTCGAACCTGCGCCCCCCGGATAGATACTCCAGGCGCTCTGACCACTAAGCCATCCCGACCTCCGCCCACCACCGCGAATTCTTCTTCCATATTTTAACACGTCTTATGGCGACGTCATTGCAATCAATTCAGTACCTATACAAGTGACCGAACCGACACGACTAACTTTGCAGTTAATACAATGTCGTAAAGAATGCAATTACCTTAATAATTCAAGATATGTCTTTGAAAAAGCATTAACGCATGCTTAGCGAACTCTAAAGTTACAATATTAAATGGAAAAAGAATACGGTCGCGAACAGGATTCGAACCTGCGCCCCCCGGATAGATACTCCAGGCGCTCTGACCACTAAGCCATCCCGACCTCCGCCCACCACCGCGAATTTTTCTTCCATATTTTAACACGTCTTATGGCGACGTCATTGCAATCAATTCAGTACCTATACAAGTGACCGAACCGACACGACTAACTTTGCAGTTAATACAATGTCGTAAAGAATGCAATTACCTTAATAATTCAAGATATGTCTTTGAAAAAGCATTAACACATGCTTAGCGAACTCTAAAGTTACAATAAGCTGTTGCGTCAGTCATTTGCAGACACAATAGATTTTTATTGTTACAACGTACAGATCTGTACGTTACTGAGCCGAAAGGTTAAATGGAAAAAGAATACGGTCGCGAACAGGAATCGAACCTGCGCCCCCCGGATAGATACTCCAGGCGCTCTGACCACTAAGCCATCCCGACCTGCGCCCACCACCGCGAATTCTTCTTCCATATTTTAATACGTCTTATGGCGACGTCATTGCAATCAATTCAGTACCTATACAAGTGACCGAACCGACACGACTAACTTTGCAGTTAATACAATGTCGTAAAGAATGCAATTACCTTAATAATTCAAGATATGTCTTTGAAAAAGCATTAACGCATGCTTAGCGAACTCTAAAGTTACAATATTAATTGCTTTTTCAAAGACATATCTTGAATTATTAAGGTAATTGCATTCTTTACGACATTGTATTAACTGCAAAGTTAGTCGTGTCGGTTCGGTCACTTGTATAGGTACTGAATTGATTGCAATGACGTCGCCATAAGACGTGTTAAAATATGGAAGAAGAATTCGCGGTGGTGGGCGGAGGTCGGGATGGCTTAGTGGTCAGAGCGCCTGGAGTATCTATCCGGGGGGCGCAGGTTCGAATCCTGTTCGCGACCGTATTCTTTTTCCATTTAATATTGTAACTTTAGAGTTCGCTAAGCATGCGTTAATGCTTTTTCAAAGACATATCTTGAATTATTAAGGTAATTGCATTCTTTACGACATTGTATTAACTGCAAAGTTAGTCGTGTCGGTTCGGTCACTTGTATAGGTACTGAATTGATTGCAATGACGTCGCCATAAGACGTGTTAAAATATGGAAGAAGAATTCGCGGTGGTGGGCGGAGGTCGGGATGGCTTAGTGGTCAGAGCGCCTGGAGTATCTATCCGGGGGGCGCAGGTTCGAATCCTGTTCGCGACCGTATTCTTTTTCCATTTAATATTGTAACTTTATTATGTAGGACTTCCCGTTACGGTACACGCGGCACCTTTTGCTCTCAACTTTGCGGGCGCAGTGGCTTTGGGTAGTGATTGAAGCATCTGTTGATCATGTGCAGGACGCGGTAGTGCGGGTGGAAGTATATTATATCTGACTGTTCCCATTTACCCGTCGTTCTCAATTACTCCACTTTCCCCTATATCATATAGAAGGTATGGTTTGTTTACCTTTATTACCTATTACCAGTTTTTAGGTTCTGGCATTTGTTGGGAATTCGAGAGATCCAAACCTCTATTAGGTTTTAGTATCTATTATTTAAGCAGTTAATACTTCGGACGTTGTTTAGAACATAAGATGCCTGCATAATAACTTAACTAACGGTTGTTTTCAAACAGGCTTACGGTTACTAGAATATATCGATTTACTAGTTTTCTAAAAAATGCTTTTAAGGTCATAGGTCACGTTTATTACATTTAAATGAATGAAATTAAGCTAGATTAATAATTATGATAATTTCCACTAAGTAGATTAGACCTACTAATTAAAAATTAAGTACATTAATAATGACTTATACCAAACCTACGGCTCAATAAACCAGCCATCTTTCTTATTTAGCCATTCAATTGTTTAACATAGTCGAAATGCACTTGGAATCAGTGTTTACTCAAGAAAAAGTTTTCGTGAAATCGCTGAATAGAAAGAGACTTTGAAAAATATCATCCATCAACATTTAATTAATCATTTATATCAGGCGTATCATTTATATAATCATTCATAAGGCTTAGGCTAAATTAATAAGCCAATTTATTTGAAGATGGTTGCAAACTTTGCGACATTTTACCATGACCTATTCTGAAACGAATGTTAACAATCTGTTTTCAAATAATTCATAAATGAAATAATTGATTCGTGAGATCGTACCTAAGTAATTATATCTTCATAGAAACTTTTTGTGGAATAAACTCATCATTAAAAAATATTGTGTTAGATACTAATAAACACCACTAACGACTAAATAGTTTATTAGTTACCTACCTTATAAATTAACGGAAACTTATTTTAAAAAGTGGGAGGTGCATTCAATATTAGTAGTGAGCACCTAGTAGTTAATTGATATATTCAAAAGTGTTAGGTATCAATGAAATATCCTAAACATTAAGCGGTTGCTTAACATAAAGTAAATAATTATGAAACGCATGCAGCACACGTGTGTACAGTAGTGTAAAGCTTCTTCTAATGAATGTTTACTAACCTATCCTAATTACCAGGGAGCACGTACATTGTTTAAGCATCGTTTCCGAATGCACAGGCGCAGGCGGTAGCTCCACGCACGACGTAGGTACTAATATAATCCTATCAGGTTTCACACCATGGCAAAGAGATTTTAAATATTTACTTAAGTCAACGACCCTCGTATGTCATTATTGAACGACTAATATTGAATTTAATTAGCATTGCAAGATTTAAAAAAGCAGCATTAAGATTTTCACAGCTATGAAAAAAAGGTCCGACAGCACACAGACACCAATATAACCATAAATGATGTAGATCTGTGAATTAAGCTCCTAATAGTAAGTATGTATATAAGCAGGGCGGTAAATTTACTATATCTCCGAAAATATCAGCGAAGATAAGCAGCGTTAGATTATTTGGTCGGCTTCCAGCCTAGCCGAATGCAGCTTATTACTAGTAGGTATTTAAATGGAACGACTGTTTAGCTAAGCTTCACACTTTCAGACATCTGACTTCCTGACTACCCGTAATGTCATACTTCTTTGTTTGATATGCAGGACCAACGATCTATCGTGCTTTTCTTCCGTAGAAGGGTCTATAAAATGATGATTACCCATCTATAGACCAACCGCAGTAAGCGTAATTTAACTACAATAATCTCGAATCGTGTGGCTGTAACGTAGCCACGAGCTCCTTCACCTGCAATGAAATATTTATATTTTATTATTCTATAGTTCGACAACAGACTCGGATAAATGTAAAAATTTTAGTGGAAAGAAAATATAATAAAGAAAAATACGGCGGTGATGATCACTGTATAAAGCCTAAATTACATAAATGCACACTGTATAAAGGCAATGACGCCATCATACGACATATTATTGTAGAAGAAACATTCGGAATCATCCGGGATGCGCAGGTTCAAAATGTGTACGACCGTAATTTTTTTCTCACAAACATTTTTAGTTCGAGTTCGCTACGGATGTGTTAATACGTTTGAAAAATGTATCTATAACAGACACAGACAAATAAACTTGCTAAATCTAATTGGTGTTTTTGGGATGTTTCTAAAGCATCTAAATCCGTCTATCACGGCAAGTTTATAATATAAGTAAAATATGGATAATAAACAACGCAGTGTTAATATTTAAAGCTTCTCACATGAATACACATTACTGAGAATACTTATTAGATGTGTTGCTTGCCTCACGATGTTCTTTTCACCATTTTAAGCAAGTAATAATTTATAATACGCTGATTACGAAAAATCTGTGGCGTATGTGTGCCTTGCATTCGAACCTGCGACCTTTAATTGCCTAGTCTGACGATCATGCATATTACAAATTACAGATAAAAGAAACAATTGAAGACAGGTATTTTTTTTCGAGGTAAATCGACAGATAATTAGTGACATTATATTTTTGCGCGCGGACAATCGAGTACCTTCTTGGTTTCAATAATAATGGGTGATTTAAAACGATTGACACGTGATAATTTATCACATACACTTTAATAAATTCATCTCATGGCAAAGAGAAAAAGAAGCTATGCTATAATGCGAATTCGCGTGTCTTAGCATGCTAATGCTATATTAAAATGACTTTGATAAGTAAATAACCACATGCTATACGAAATAAAAAGCTCGTTTAACATCACGTTAATTTTACTTGTTTGCTTCTCAAGAACGAGTACACGTGTTAAAATTAAAATTAAAAATATCGCATTACCAAGATAATATTCCAGTGGATGCGAAGGAGAGCACACGACACATGCTGCCGCGACCCGCTAACGAACGAAGTGATGAATGAATTCACAACTGTATTTAATTTGATAAGTGCTAAATGAGAATTCAGATGCTAAAATTTATGCGAATGCTAAATAATCCAATACTACAAAAAAGTGTTAATTTTTTTTATTAAAAAAATAAAGTTATTCATGTCGCCGCTAGGCCTTTGCCTTGGCTTAATAACCGGTAGATTAATTAACAAGAGTCCCGACCGATGCAGATGGCTTGACGTTCTCTCCTAAGCACAGAGACATTTAGATGAAACTAATCGTAGCGGTAACTCATTTACTGACAGACCACACCAAGCGCTGCCGTCGTCTACCGACCACGGTATGCAACGGGCTATGTTCATGAGTGTCTCTCCTTTTTTTAATGAAATCGTATATCATCATTCGTGAATTCAGGCCGTTTTCCCATGGGAGTAGACAGAAACTACAGACTGCAACTGGTTACGATCCCTCCTTTGCATCGTCCACGTTCATTTCGATGTCTGGTCGCCGGTTCCGGCGTCACCTTCCACGTTTCCATTGAGACCTATAATGCAGGTATCTTTTGTTAATTGCCTTTCATTCTTCATAATTTTACTCGTAGTTACACTACACATAGGCATTTCTACAGCATTCATTCTACTTTAATGTCTATTCTATTCTACTATTCTATTCTAAGTTTCTCTCCTGCTTACCATCCATCATCCAATGGAGCAGCAGAAAATGCAGTTAAACTATGTAAAAAGGTTATTAAAAAGGCTGATAGAGATGGGGTAGATATTGATACAGCTTTGCAGACGTTTTTGCTGAATTATAGGAATACACCCCAAATCACCACGGGGGAGAGTCCTGCGATGTTATTGCAGCGCCGTTCATTGCGAACGCGGTTAGATTTGTTGCGTAGTGAACGGGCAGTAGAAGATAGGGTACATGACTCTCAACGCCGGCAGACTGCGAATGCAGGGGGAACCTTAAGGGAATTGAAGCAGCGTGAGTCAGTTTAGGCTCGAAGCTTCGGAAAGGCAGATAAATGGGAGAAAGGAGTAGTATCGGCACAAAAAAGCTCTAGAGAATACTTGGTAGATGGGGTGATGGTCGATTTGAAAGGAGACATATAGATCAAATTAAACGTCGATCTCGTTTATCGGATGTTACCGTCCTGAAGCAATGGATGTCGTGGAAAGTGATGTCGTGAATTCGGGGGGGACTGGAAGTGAGAATGTGTGTCATGTGCCAGGGGTAGAAACAGTTGAAGTACCGGGTGATGTTGTTAAACGTAGTAGTATACCGGAAACTGAACCAATCAGTCCGGTACCAGCGCAACAACCGGCATCACCCATAGTGAATCGTACCGTACGTACTCGTAGACCCGTGGAAAGATTTAAAATAGTGTAGCATTATATACGTACTTAAGTAATAAGTGTTAAAAATAGAACAAGTCATATAAATATTGTAGTATTAATGTTACTGTTATTAAAGTATATTAACAGATTGTCAGAAAATGTACCTAATATAGTAATAAGATATTACTTATATGGTAAGTTACGGTAACATTTAAGTGGGAAGGTGTAATGTAGGTATACCGAAAATATTACTATGAATATACTGTGGGTACCTGGTCCGTTAGTCATTCCATCTTTGTAATAAAACTCAACGCATCGTATAAAGAAATTATTGTATTATTGGAAGCTGCACCCCTTTCCCAAATATCTCATGCCACATCCAACATTTTCTTCCATACATTAAGCGCAGAGGGGTAGCAACAGTGTACCTGAATATTCCACCACATGGATAGAATATTCCACAACGTTTTATATAAAACAAAAAAACAAAAAAAAATTGTTCACCCCATAGGAAAAAATCGTTGCTACGCCTCTGCGCTTAATGTATGGAAGAAAATGTTGGATGTGGCAAAATAGACATTATAATACTATTTAAATAATATACATTATAATACTATATAAATAACAAAAAAATATAAGGATACACATACTTAACGATATGTACATGCTATTTAAATAAATAAAACGAAGTAAAAGATGAGATTGAGATTACATTTTATCAGCCAATATATTGTGAACGTGTTCACGCAATTTTATTTTAAAAGAGTAACGACCAGTAGCCTTCATGATTTCCATGGGGAGTGCATTCCAGAGAAGAATATATTGTATAAAGAAAGAGCAGTGCAAAAAATCAGAGCGATCAGAAGGACACTGTAGGAGATGATTATTTGAAGAGCCTAGATTTTTTCTATGGTTAGAATATATAAACTGGAAATGAATAGAAAGATAAGAAGGAGAGTTAGGAGAGTCAAGAAGAGAGATTAAAGTGGTTAATGCCCTCACCACTCTGCGTTGCCAAACTATTTAAGACGCAATCGATATGCCGACACATGATTATATTTACGAAGGTTGAAAACGAATCGAATGCAGTTATTCAGAAGGCGGTTGAATTTATTGAGTAGATCAGCATTCAGGTCATAGTAACCATAGTCAATCATGGGAAATATTAGGGACTGTACAAGCATTGTCTTGTATTAGATGGGAGTAAGTCTTTTAACCTAGGTATATAGTGACCTCAGCTTTCTGATAACTTTCTGGCTAAAGCTTGTGAATTGTGTTTGCCAGCTAATGGTGACATCGATGTTAATGCCGAGATCTTTAACATCAGAGCTAAGGGGAATGATGGCTCCATTAAATGCAAATGATAATAAATATAAAATGTTCAGTTTCCTAATATTGTGGGAGCTTCTCTCAACAATGGCTAGGCACTTACAGGGATTAACTGACACATCGAATCGATCTGACCAATTCTTGATTGTATAAGGGATATTTTTCCAATAACTAAAAGGTTTCTCGCTAGTCTACGAGGTTTCTGTTCATAAAATGTTGATTTATCATGTTGTTGGTTGAACGATACCAACTTGAAATTTGAAGTAAAAATATTTCTATGACGTCACAGTATTTCTAAACTAATTGTATGGTAAATAATACAGATATATAATTATTTTTCATGGATATAAAAGTATACATCGTATTTCACAAACGTCTACAATTACTCGAAATGCTTGCTCTCTGCTTTCTTCCTTCATCCTGGAAACCGGCTCATATCATACACAACTAAACTACTTCAGGTTTATCTCAATAAAGACCTATTTCCATTCGTCCTTTTCTTTGTTACGGTATAGTCCACGGATAAATATTTTTTTTTTAACGTCACGTCTCCGTTACTTCGCACTTCTAAAGTTCACTGATGATATAGGCTATGGCGATTTGTACACATTTTAGAAATATATTAAATTTATTATTAGTTACCTAATTGTACCAATTGATTGCAATGAATCGCGACCTGGATTCTATTAGTGCATGGGTTAGGTCTTGTAGCCTAAAAATAAATCGTACTAAACCCTATTCTTGATGGTATCCCTCTTAGCCTACACCGCTAAGAATGTAGTTGTCATGATTGATTTAAACCTCTCTCCTCAACCTCTAGTAAAATATCTCGAAAATTTAATATCCTTATAAACAGAATTTTCCCTTGCCCAATGTCTCATTCAGCCTATCATCGATAATGCAGACCCCTGCTATCATAACTTCTAATTAAAAAAGTGCTTGCAAAATTTGTGTACTTGTATTAAAAAATATATGTTTCTTTGGCATGTATGATCAAGTTTTTCACTTTCGCAAGGAACTCAAGTGGCTCCCCATCTGACTTCGTAGAAACACTCTCTCTATTATATCTCCACTTTAATATCGTGCATAGTCCTTTATAACCCTTATACCTGCGAGAGCGTTTTCCTTATGCACGTCCTTCTGATGATTCTCGTAGGCCCACCTCAGATCTCTCGTTAGATTCCCATCCCATACAACTGATTTTTATTCCTACTCCATCTCCTATTCACGCAGTGAAATTGTGGAACGCACTTTCACCTAACAAACGTAAATAATTCACAGACTGTCTCTATATTTAAAAGACGTGTTAAAGTTACAAGTACAGTGCCTGCTGCACTTATATAATTGAATACGTTACAACATGATACTGTTTATAATAGCGAAGTTAATTAAAATCAAGTATAATTAATAAATATGTCCTCCTCTCTCATACTTTTGCTGTGCCCTATCGGGTCCATAATAATTCTACTTTAATTAAATTTTGCCATCCTATGTACATTATGGTAAGCAAATAAACGATTTGATATGTGACAAGTGACACGTCTTTCTGGAGAAGTTTCACGACAAGAATCATCTTTTTATTTCCTCATACACCATTATTATTCTAGGGTGGACCAGTAGGATTCTAGGTTTGGAGGATTATTGATCTGTGGATCATCATTTTCATATCGAGACCCCTCCGTTCCTCGGAGAGCACGTTAAATCGTTAGTCCCGGTTGTCAATTTGATCTATGACAGCCGAATCAGTCAATATCATACTTTCAGACTACCCGTCTGATGCCTAAAAGTATGATAGCCAGTCTTGCCACGAGATATTCTGTTACCCAGTAACTGGGGTGTGGAGGTCAGAGAGGCAGTCATCCATGTAAAATGGTATATATTAAGCTAAATCTGGTTAGACTGGGAGCCGATCCCAACGTAGTTTTGAAAAGGCTAGGCAGATCATCATATAGGCTGAAGCACCAGCACATCATAGCCAGTCAAGCCTTTTTGGACATCGACTGATTAGCCATCGCCGCATGTGTAGCATTCACTATATTCCATATTCCCTATCCATATAATAATCACACTTTTTTTGACATCTGTACCTACCACTATTTTAAATCTTAAAATACTCACACGACTATTTTCAATTGTTTTTCTGTCTGCCAAAATGAGTGAATCTAACGAAGAAATTCGATACATTCTGAAGTTTTATTATAAAATAGGGAAAAACGGAACACAAGCCGCGAAAAAAATTTGTGACATTTATGGACCTAATGCAGTATCAGTAAGAGGAGCATAAAGTTGGTTCAAACGTTTTCAGTCCGTGAATTTGGATGTCAAAGATGCAGCTCGCTCTGGTTGCCTTCATACGATTGATGCAATTTTTGGAAAAGTGGAGTAAGTTATATATATTGGTAGTTACGACATAGCCGAGGAACTGACGATTGACCACAAAACAGCTTTGACGCGTTTGAAAAAGTCTGGCTATACAAAAAAGCTCGATATTTGGGTGTCACACGAGCTCACTGAAAGAAACCTAATGAATCGTGTACTCATTTACAACTTTATTGAAACGTAATGAAACCGAACCATTTTTGAAAATATTGATCACTGGTTATGAAAAGTGGATCACGATCGATGATCGATGATCGATCATTGTCGTTACAAGAACGTGCGAAAAAGATCATGGTCAAAGGGTAGTCATGCTCCACAGACTGTAGCGAAACCCGGATTAACACGCAATAAGTTGATGCCGTGTGTATGGTGGGATTGGAAGGGCATCGTTTATTATGAGCTTTTATCGCCGGGCTCATTAGTTGTTGGCAATAGAGAATGAGTTTTCTCATTAGACACAAGCAAGAAAAAGAGAAAAAACATTACAAATTATGATTACGCCAGACCGCACACACATCTTTGGCCACTCAGAAAAAATTGAGAGAGCTTGGTTAGGAAGTGTTAATGCATCCACCATAAAGTCCTGACCTTGCACGCTTAAATTTTCACCTATTTCGGTCTCTTCAGAATTCTTTGGATAGTGTTAGGTTACTATGAAGAGCGGACTGTCGAAACTACTTGCTTCAGTTTTAATTTTTGGCACTGCCAATCATTATACAAATACTGGGTGCCAATCAATCATTGTACTATTGGTAACTGCCAAACTTCGTGGATAATTCATCTTAAAAATATTTTTTACAGTACCACATAATGCCGAAAATAAGCAGAGGTGCTGCTTCTTACTCAGAATAGTATATGAAAGAAGATATAATAAAATCTATTGCGGCAGTATAAAATGGCATGCCCAAAAAAAGCTGCGGCGACAATATTCGGAGTGCCACGGGCCATGATATAATTTAGGCTTTGTTCCCTGTTCGTAAAGTCTAAACCAGGACCAAATACAGTCTTAAAAGAAGACGAATAAAGAGTTTAGTAAATTGGATAATTACGTGCTCAAAAAACGGGTTTCCGAGAAGGAAAGAAGACATAATAATAAGTGTAGAACAATTTTTTAATAAAAATTCGAGACAAAATTGTTTCATCAATAACAAACCTGGTGAGGGTTTATTTTTAAAACGGCATCCAGAAATAACCATCAGGACTTCAGAGGCAGTTACAGCAGCAAGTGCAAATGTTTTTGAAGCAAATTTTAAGCAGTAGTTATTCAAATTGAACAACGTTTAAAAGAAAATGACTTTTTCTAAATTTTACAAGAACGTTAGTTTCATCGCCACTATATACACGGAAAGCCGTGTATATAATGGAGATGAAACTAACTTTCAGCCGTGCCCAAAAAATACAAAAGTTTTGGCAGAAAAAGGCTGTACAATGTCTTTGAGGTGGATCATGCACAGATTCAAGTCATGTTTAACTGTTATGTTCTCGTTTTCGGCCAGCGCCGAAACTATGATTATTTATCCACTCAAAAGAATGAGCGCGGACATCAGAACATCAGTTCCGTCAGATTGGGGTCAAGGTCTGTCGGATTCTGGGTGGATGAATAAGGATATTTTTTTCAGTATTCCCTATTTGATCAACGCCATCTAGATTATAATGACATGTAAAAGAGTTTTTAAAAGACCTACTTACAGAATAAACAATATCACTTTGACGTTTCACGTTGACTTTGGCCCTATTTTAAAAACTGCTTTAGCTGCCACCATAAAAAATGGTTTCTAAGCATGTGGTCTTTGTCCATGGAACCCTGAGGCGACCGACTTTTCTAAATGTCTAGGAACAACTCGCACTGATAATAACCCGTGCTCGAGTTCTGAGCAACAAAAACCTACGTTAAGCTTAGATTAATTCCAAAACTTTTTGGCCCTTTTGTTATTAAAATGTGCAACCGCATTCATTGATAAAAAATCCCTATCAAGGTGCTTTACTTAATGGTTACCATTTTTTGAAAGCAGAGATTATGAGCGAGCAAGAAATAAATGAAAGTGACAGAAATTCTCTACTCATTGACGATACATGGGTTCCAGTGAGTGAAATTCCGATCGTTGTAGACCACCAGGAACATTTAGAATCTGCATCAAATGCAGTTCAAGAGGTACTTGTTGACAACATAGAAAATTTTAACCAATTGGAAGATCTTCAGACTGAACCAAATATAATGCAATAGTGATACTACGAGTAAATTGAGTGTTGTTAACGATGATAATTACATATATATGCTGTTACAAAGGAGTTTATCTTGCCAAAACCTAGTCATAAGAAAGTGTTTGCCAGAAGGGATAATTTCAGTAATGAAAAACAGCTGTCGGATGTTTAAACGAATATGGTAAAGATGATAGTTGCAATTATATGTTTATTTAAACACATCAACACGGTCTAGGGATATTTTTATAAAAGCGAATTACTATCAATATGTTAATTATTTATATGACATGTATATATTTAAAAGATACGTTATTTCATATTCTACCATTTTCTAGTAATGGTTAAGGTACTTCGATTAAAATTTCAGGATTTTATGGAAAAAAAATGAAGCATAGACGGAAACCGTATATGAATTAACTTTTAATTTATGAGTAAAAACTGAAAAAAACTGAAAAATCATTTAATTTGTGTTTATAAACTTGAAGTTAGTAGTCTGAGAAAGCGCCCATGATGTTCATAACACATCGGCAACGATTCGGCATGCTCAGAACAAGGTTGTCAATGTCTTGCTGCGGAATATTGTCCCATGTCCTTCTGAGGTGCGCAAAAAGTTGATCTTCTGTAGCCAGATTTTCAGGAACTTCTTTCAGAGCTCTTCTTTGCAGCATATCCCACGCATGCTCAATGGGATTTAGATCTGGCGATTGAGCAGGCCAGTCTAAGGCCCTAACATTGTGTGTATGTAACCAAGCTGCTGCCGTTCTCGCCGTGTGTGCCCGGGCATTGTCGTGCATGAGCAGGAAATCTTGCCCCATTTGTGTTCTGTGGGGCAAGATTACGGGCCCCAGCACCTGTTGGACGTATCGTTCTGCCGTCATATTGCCCCGCACCCAAACGAGATCCGTCCGTCCTCCAAGACGAATTCCTGCCCAAACCATAATTGTTCCTCCTTGGTATGGGTGAACTTCCTGAGGGTTCTGAAGACGGCTCCATCGTCCAGGAACTCGCCAAACACGCGTCCTTCGTGAATCTGGATGAAAGCCGAACCTGGATTCATCCGTGAACAGCACATTGGACCATTGTTCACGGCCCCAGTCCACGTGGTTCCGAACCCATTCTAATCGTCGTCCTCGATTGCCTCTCCGTAAAGGTGGGACCCGGAGTGGTCTACGAGAGCGTAGATTGCTTTCATGCAGTCGCCTTCTTACAGTTTGGTCACTCACAAGCACTTGGTGTTCCACTCGCAGCCTTTGGACCAATTGAGTCGCCGTTGCATTTGGTTGAGCTCGCGCAGTAATTTGCAAAAATCGGTCTTGTCTGGGGGTAGTGATGCCCGGTGCCTCTCCGCTACTTCACCTGTGGCACGATAGCGTGTCCACAATCTTGAAATTACATTTTGGTGGGTCCCTATGGCCTCAGCAACATTACGCTGAACAGACCCAGCTTCCAGCATTCCCACAGCTCGTAACATCTCCGCCCTCGTCAAATGTTGGCGTTGCATGGCTACAATACCTCAATTTTAACTTTATCTTTCGTTTAAAAATGAAAAAAAACTGTAACTAAATGTAATTCGTATTGTTTTCTAAATTTCGCACAAATGAAAATTCCCTCTCCTACACATCAAGACATTTTTATGCCACCGAAACAAAAGAATTTTCAAAAATTTGAATTTGGAATTAGTCTGAGATAAATTACAAACAAATCGGTGTATAAAAGATTCCAATGCGGCCAGTACTTTTCGAGTTATTTAATTGAGTATGAAATATCCCTAGACCGTGTTGATGTGTGTATATATATATATACCTAGTTCTTATTAAACATGTTTGTTACTTATTATGTATAGAAAAAGGGTAATTAATACGAAGTGCCAATGGTTGATTCTTATGAGATAACCATTGTACCAATGGTGCCAATAATTGTACTCGTACTTTTAGACTGATATATATATTTAAGGTCCTAATTTATTAGGTAATTTCCTTTGGAAGGGGTAATATATAAGTCAAATACATTCACGGGCGCATAATCGCTTTAGCGACAAAGCCCGTAAAAAATAGAAAAAAAAAAAAAAATACATTCACTTAAGGCAAGAAATATATGGAAATAACAAATTATATGTAATTACCATAGTACTAGCAAGACGAAAACTACTCCTTGAACGGCGAATATTAAGAAAAAAATAAAATGGTTGTATAAATTTGAATTATGGCTTAAATGAATCCTTATCACTTACACATTGACCCCCTAAAAGGAAATTACCTAATAAATTAGGACCTTATATATTTTTTGGGACAATGGGAGGGTTCCATGTTAAAAATAATTCTATAAATATGTATTTTATTTAGTAATATATTATACAAGTATAATTACTAAGTATTTAGGTATATAAACTTAAGTACAAACTAAACGACCAGTCTCCGCGAAATTCCTTTGTGCATTAGTCGTGCACTCGGACCCGACGTCCCGAGCGTCTCCACCCCAAACAGCTAAGAGTCGTAACAGCCGACAAAATTACTGTATTTGCGCCGTTTTTGGGTCTCTGCAGCCGAAGCAGCGGCGCCCGCACAGCCAGCCGAGCTTGGAAGGTGAGATGTAGCAAGGGTGTCGACACATGTTGCGTCTCACACCAAAGGCCTACCCATCTTCCACGGCACTAACGACATACGATCTGGGGCCTAATTCTGCTAATTTACCAATGCTTCAGTTGAGTGTCGATAGTGTGTCGATGGAATGATTTTAGTTAGACCGATGGTCTTATTAAGCTAGCAGACTACCAATTAAGTAAAATCATTCCATCGACACACTATCGACACTCAACTGAAGCATTGGTAAATTAGCAGAATTAGGCCCCTGGTCTCTTACCATCGTCCCGATCCGTCATCGAGCAACACAAGGAGCGCCTAAGAGTAAACATGTAGCGAGCCGAAAGAAATCATATGTTTTTTTTATTTTTTATTAATACCTTATTATTACAACACAAAATTCCTTTTTATTTAAGAACACATAGACTAAAGAAACGTTTACTAGTGCTCAAAGGAATATAGTCATCGTATATAATTTCAAGGAAATAGTTAAAGATCACAGAATCCTAAAAGTGCCAATCGCTGTACGGTTTACCTTCATTGATATTAAAACCAGCCAGATACAAACAGTGCCTACAACCAAAGAGATTTTTCTTAAATTTTATACATACAAAATACGAAAAAATAAAACCCCGACCTATTAATATTCTAAATGTTACAAAATAATGATGTTATATAAAAATGTTCGTAGATAGCAAAAGTGACGTCATAAATAAAATAATATATACAATACTAAAAAGAAACCGTCGTCCCAATTTAAAAAAGTAACGATAAACTAATGCAAATCTAATGCAGAATAATGGTTTCGATTATATACTAACACATATATGTACCCACACAAAAACATAAACGTGCCAATTTCCTTATAGACGGCAATTGATTTATGTTATGGTGTAAAACCCTTACCGACGTCAGAATTGTGAAGATGTTTAATTGATTGCAACTTTATGAGCTTATTTAATGTTAAATCAGAGTTTATAGGGGTGGAGAACCGGCACTATAACTGTACACTAGGCAGATTCAATGATGGATCTCTTATTGGCGTCACTTAGTACTTCCCGCATCTCAACTCCAGCACTATAAAAAGTTATTGCTTCACTAACGATTTATCACTAATGATGTAAGTAAGAAAACTAAGATGAATGCCTTTAAGGAAAGTAGTAATGGTATACCATATCGTATATTTGATTGTTATTGTTGTAATGCATCAAAAAATCCTGTGAAGAATGATTTTATTTTTTTATAAATAGAACCTATATTAAAGTTACCGTTATTCAGGCATAACCATACGCATGTATCACACAGTAAATTGTAGAGTATCGTGTGATGTTGAAAATAGCATTGCGTTATTAATAGATGTTGGTAACTTGTTATTAGTACAGGTTTAGTACGCTAAACAGAGAGTAATAATATCTCATGAAGTTAAATAAAGCTTCGATTTTATTCATGGCATCGTCGCTGCCATTATGAAATTCTCAAATAAGTTGGAAGGGATGTACGTACTGCAGAACATAGCATTAACGCCTTTTATGCACATTTGTTTATATCCGCATATAGATATAAGTAATTACCTATTGAAACCCTTTATAGTAAATTATTTATGGTTTTCTCTGTTCTTATATAGATACTAGCTGTGCCTGCAAACGTTGTTCTGCAAATAAATTTTCACCTAAGGGTATAAAAAATAGCCTACGACCTATTCTCAGACCTACAAAATATACCCAAAAACAATCATATAAATCGATCAAGCCGTTTCGGAGGAGTTCGATAACAAACACTGTGACACGAGATTTTTATATATTAGATTTATGTTTCTTGTACAATATTAAAATAATCACTAAGAAATGATTTGATAAAAACCCATGATAACATAATTATTAGTGCGAAAAGTGCTATATCCTGCGGTCTTCGAACACTTCGTGTCGATACGTGACTAATAAAGTGGTGGAGATTCATCCGAGGATCATTTTTTTGTATACACTATCGCGCTACCATGATAGTCGTGCTTTTTGCGAAGATTAACCTACTCGAAGACGTCATCCCTGTTGACATCAGCTTGCGTTCATTATATTATCTCTATAGTATCCGGTTTGTCTGCTACAATGGTCCCGCAGTGGAATTGAAGTTTTATGATTCATCAGTTCCATTAAAATTTAGGGTTACTTCGTTTTATGAAAAACGTAATAAAAGTGATTTTTAATCATAAAACATTAATACTTATCTAAATAGAATTATCAGATGCATAATATGTATTATTAAGACCTACATACAATTTAATATGAAACACCGATTTCAAACGCGGAATTACTTACAATCATAAACTTTTTTACATTTATAAATGTACAATCTTATTTATAGACTGCAAATTATAAGGAATTACTTAAATATACGGAAAATGTATATTACTAATAGATACGTGTACTGCGCAGTTTTTGAGCTGAGATCGTCTAGTTCCGCAGATTGAGCCGATCCGTGGTAAAGCTACTAAGTTGAAATGTTAAATTCGATAATTCCGTTGGGAATATTAATTTTAGCCGATGATTGAATTTTTTACAAGGTAATCAATGAGTCGTGCGCTAGGACGGGGCGGGTTAGCTCATCCGCCAAACATTTTGGTGGTTTTTGTGATGGAAGCCGTGCGAGGAAGGCCTCCGTGAACACGATTTTTAAAAACAAATGACGGCATAGCTCACTGACAGGAGTGCTTTTACCAACAAGTAGTGTTTATTTGCATGCACAGTATGATTAATTATTATTTTACAAATTTAAATGTGTATTATGGATATAATAATTTTAGTATTATTTGGTAGTCACATGATTTTATTTTGTATCCTTATATACGCCATTTCCTTATTCATGTGTGTAAAAGAGATTTTGAAGTTCTGTTTTTACCGAGTACGTAAGTATTTACTACGGAGTATATATGCCACCGTAAATAACCATGAACGTCAGAAGAGTTTAAGCGATCAAGAGAATATAATTATGGAGTTGCTGGGATCCGCAGGTGTGTGTACCTACACATTATTTCGAGAAAATATGGTTCCCTGAGGCTTGCCTCCGAATACCGAATATACGTAACGTTAGGCAGGTACATCAAAATATAAAAATAAATCTTACACAAAATTAATTGAGTATCTTAGAATACACTTTTACAAATTCGTCATTATTTGTGATCATTAAACAGTTTTTTTTTTTCAGACAAAACGTATGACCTTCCTTATAAGTGGAAGGTAATTTTTGCGACATGATACTCATTCATAGAGCTGAATGTTAAGGCTAGTGTAGATACGTACGTTCTTGTGTTATAGTGTCACGTTCAATGGTTGAATGAGAATTACGCGCACACGTATTACGTTCTCTATATTAGACATCAACGCTAGCGCAAAGCAATGTAAAGACGCGTCATCCGCGGAGATATAGAATCTGATGGTAATTAATAATATATTTATAAGTCATAGTGATCAATTTATCTTCAATATTTCACTAATGTAAGCCGAGGATTTCATTGAAAATAGTATAAGTTTTTCAACAACAATACGGTTATGCTGCCGCCTCAATTTTAATTTACTTTTTAGATACGGATAATCTAGAATAGCTATTTCTTAGTGCAGCTAAACTTTTAATGTTTATGTTTTACTGTTAGGTAGTTACCGATATACGAAGCGAGCGGATGAGATGTCTACTTACGTATTACAATCAATTATACAATTAAGTAATAATTATACAATGTTGTCGAGACAAGGCGTCGCGTGCGCGTCAAGTGAGAAGCGACCCTAGCGCGCTGAAGGCTGGACGCACATTCCCGGAGGCGCGCGCCCTCTCATTAATGAGCTTCGTTGTAAAATAAGCTGAGGGCTCTTAACTGCCATCCTGCGAGATTGCTTTTCGTGGTCGGTATCTATTAATAGTTATTTATAGGCAAAACTGAAAGAATTGTGAAGCACGAGTATAGTTCGTGATGGACGTCTGCAGACAATGCGTCATAGTCGTGCATCATTCGTTCAAGAATTACCTTAGGTCTTTATAAACAAGAAGGGATCTCGAGTTTAAAAAAAATACTTGGCAAGTGATGCAATCCACGATCGTAACGAGTGGTGTCCGGAACGGGCATACGATTTTACCTAACACATTCGTTAGAGGCAGATGCCAAATCTATTATGATATTTACACCTAAAACATTCGTATATGCACTGAAGTACCTGAGTATAGGTTAATCTAAAACATGATATCTGAAATGAAACCATAATATTTATTTAAAACAAAAATGAAGGAATCAATACAATATAAGCTGCAGTTTTTCAACAGTGTGGTTACATCAATAAAAGTTAACGGAAACTATCATTTATCATTTTTAACATTTTTATTACAGTGTTTTTAATTAACCTTAAATCTTTAAATCTTTTCTTATGCAATTACACACTTGATATCGTCTACGTGGGATATTTTGGAATTGGACCTATGAAAATTGACTTTAATTTGCATAATGTTCCCGTTTGAGTAATTTTAAATTTTATGGACAATCAGAGAGAACTGAGCTATCGTTATAACAAAATAAATTTATTAAATATAAATTATCATATATGTTTTATAGGTTGCATATGACATAGTAACTTTTGGTTATTTACATGTACCTACTTAATCTAATTTTACTTGAATTGATTCGCATCGTCAAAGCTACTAATATGAAATAATTTATTCTTTTGAGATCTGCCAAGCGTGGTGTGAGATAAAGGAGTCTATTGTAATAATGTAAAATCGATCAGCGAAGCGCACCCAGCGATGACAAATTAGCTAATGCACTAGACGTGAGAGCACGCTAATGACAAAGAACAGCGGCCACACGACCGGCTTACATGACGCCTGAGACTTGATTTGAATTTAAAATATTAGCCACTACTACTTGACAATATAAACTCTGCCTAAATGTGCACACATCATTTCGGCGAAATTGCTAATTATTCTGTGCCCCTTCGTGTCATGTGGACTAGCCGACATGCGAATTTTTAGAAATTATATTGGATGCCACTAACATACTTTACAGTTTGAAAACCTTATTTTACATGTGATAGACGTGCTCTGAGACTACACAACACTCCGGTAGATGAAACATGTATATAATTTTTCACTAATATTCACTTTCCTGGTAGGTTATATAAAAGACATATCACAAAATGTTAATGTTTAGGCCCTTGTAGCTACAATAACGATTTGTAAACTACTACGATTAGTAGGAAGCTATTACGAATACCTACTTATAACTTTTAAAGGTTTATTTTACCGTGAGTATTTTCCATCTACATAAACCAACATAATTTTACCGTTCTGTTTTATGGATGAATAGAAAAGAAAGTAATTTTTTTAGAGATCTGTTAATGTAGCAGTTTATGTAAATGTTTTGATACTAATGGCCAGTTTTAGGTAAAAGGTGAGTACGGTCAGTAAATCCATGGAGCAGAATAAGTCCGGACGCGGTGGCATGTAGACCTGTTCTAGATACCCTTGAACCTAAAGTGGCAGCTCTCGGCCGCGTTGCCAATGACCCCGCACGCAGGCGCCCGCGCCGCGCCGCGACCAGCTCGCTCGCTAATTGTTATGTAACAGAGAAAAGTTACGTGCACCGTCCACTTCGCATTCAAATATTCGGTACACGCCAATTTTACGTCGTTGTACTTGCAAGTATACTTAATTGGGCTCCAAAATCCCCACGCCGACAATATTGGGATACACAAACAGGTTCGGGGAACGCGAATGCTGCTTCTTGCCAATCCCGAAGGGAAGGTAAAGTCACTGAACTTGCACGTCGCATGGCTACATCTCGTTCCTTACTTCATAGTTCTTGTGATTGTAAAATATCTTTGTTATTATAAAGGCAGACGAGAATTTGCAAAGGCGAGTAAAACACCTTTGATGTCTTTTCGATTTATGGCACATGCATTATGAGTTGGCACCGAGAGAATATTTTCATTTTGAAAATAATCTACTGATATTTTAAGTGTACAGCTTATTGTTATTTGTTCATGAAGAAAAAGGTATTAATTAAATGTTGTTAATATATTTACTATCCAATTTACGGTAGGTTATCTATATAGAAAAGATAACCGGTGGATGAAAATGGAACACATTTTTTTTAATTCCTTTTTATTTACTTTTTTTTTGATCGTAGGAGAAAAGACATATATATATTTATTAGTTATCTTATAATGCTCATACGCATAAGCTTATAGTAGGTACTTGATGTTCCTTTATAAACCTGACCTGCCCTTTCCTAATTTTAATTTTAGAGTTACCGATATGTTGAATGATTTAATTTTATATGAATTTATCCCTAAAACGAAAAATAATACCAATAAAGTAGAAAAACCTTAAGATAATCAGTTATTTATAATTTATTTAAGATTATATTTTTAATCAAATAAATTGTGAAAAACAGTAGTGTATTTTTTATTTATTTTAAGGACAAATTGTTCGATCAATTTTTATCTATTATGTTTTCCAAAACCACGAAGTGTACCAATAAACTAAAAAATCTGACATTAAAAATGGAGAAAAGTGATTTCTAGATAAATTGTGTCCTGGTATGCTAAAGACCATTATTTCAACTTCGACTACTTATTTAGTTTGTAAAGTAGTTGTGAAATAATAATTTGACTGGGTATGAGTCCAGAACTACCGTTAGTACCAAGTGAAGTAGCAATCTATAACACGAGTACTTCCAAGTTCATGGGTAGTCAAAAACACGTGTGTACCATAAATCCAAATAAAGCACTCAATTCGTAGGTCTATGTAGCGATCACGGCTCCACTTACACGTGTAAGAGTGATGTTGTTAAAACATTTTTCTTCTCGTTTATAAGTTGAGCAAGAGACAGTGCGACTGCCGCGGGCTTTTGTGCTAGAATTTTGATTGATATTTTTTGTCAGTTAACTCGGCCACAATAAGATGACAGCGGTAACAAGAGGAGTGCGAAATAGACTTAGACATCGTAACTGAAAGTATCAAGGTTAGTCGCTGGCGGGGCGGCCGAAACTCGGCTAACAGTAACAGTACACCCACGCAAAAACTGAGCACCCAGAGCGACTTACACCGACGAACACCTTTGTGATCCACCTATTTGATTAAATGATATGGAGATAGTGAATGGACCAACAAGTACATGTCTCGAGTCAATGATAAGGATTTCATTAGCACAGCGTACTCGTATTAGTGTCGAACACATGTAGTTTTCTGTGTTTATTTTTTCGTTATATTAGAGAGAGTCGGCCGTAATTGAAAACGATTGACTATGCGATGAATTGACGAGCCTTTCAATTACAACTTGGTCAAAATCCAATTAGCATGTTGGTCATCAAATTACTCAAACAATCGCGAGCACTTTCGTTTCTGGCAGGGCGGCGTGGCGCGGGCGGCGTGCGGCGGCGGTGCCGGGAGTGGCTTCGTTGGCGACTGCTTGTGTTGAGACCGCTTTCTCGGCCCCATTCTTGACCATGAGTCGGAAGGCGCCGTGTTCTCATAGTCGACAAAACGATGTATCTATGTCGATTGCTTGTAGGCGGCCTTGAGCCGGCAACCATTAATTTGTGTGCGGAGCCGCCAACGGAATACCGTTATGGCGAGCGCCTGAATCTTATACTCACCGATATCACCACTATCTGCCGAACTTACACTTGACATCCGTTAATCATATCCATACACGTCAAACACTTCCTGTTATAATTATTACCTTTTTATTTGATAGTTACCTGAAGGTTAGTAGACAGTAGTAGTCGGGAAATACTTTTAAATATTTCAGATGGAATCCTGAAACATTCGAATCATATGGGACTTGAAAGGAATTTGACAAGGTTCATTGCTATCTAAACATCTGATGACGCTTAGTCCCAGTATTTACGATGCAAATGCAAACATTGATCAATTCGAGAGACTCGACGCGCATATTTGATTTTCACACGCGAAAATCTTTATTGCTTTGTGACTACCCAATGACCTGTCTCTATAATAAAAACACAAAAAAGTGTTTAGAATTGGTTATAATATTAACACTGTAATTTTTTGGATTGAGATCAGTTTAGACCATATCGTTAAATTTTTAATTGACTTAAGAACAGTTAGAGATTGGCATCTATATATATATGTTAAGAAAATCTTAGTATCCGTTTGATCGTTTCCAGAAGCAATGAAGGAAATCTAGTCATAGTGTTCAATAAACTAATTTGGTGGTGATGACCGAGACTTAAGTGAACACGTACCGAACTATCTAAAGTGGGCAAGGCAGCGTTCCACGACGCCTCGCGGCCGCGCGCCGGTGTGATCAGAATTTGTTTATGCGGCCTGGGAATAGTTCAGTCAGATAGTGCTCTCATTCGGTCACGGAAAATCCTTAGCGTTTTTAAGCAGAACGCTTTGCAACTACGAATGAAGCTGTGCATTTAAAAAAACTGTAGACGACGATTTACATGCGAATAAAATTACGCCATTATAAAATTCTACAAAATCGTCGAATAGCAACAGCGGGACATTTTTATAAATAGAATAGAGCGGTTTGTTTACTCGCGAATAAGTAAAAAAGTGTTTCAAAGCTTAATTTCATTTGATTGAATGAGTTTTGATGCTATCGAAATTAAAATGATTTGGCCTGGATATTGGTCGGTATGTTTCTAACGAAGCTTTATTGTTACGTATATCTAGGTTTATACTGCCTATATGTGGCATACTCTTATTAATCAATGGTTTGACTAAATGGGTGGGATCAATTTAGGTAGGTACCGTACTGAAAACGCATCACATAAGCCTCAAAAATGGAACGCGATCCAGCGATTGAGTTCTCAAGCTTTTAATTATCCGTTACAATAACAAAAATTATGTTAATTTATGTCGCAGGGTAGTTTAATTTTGGGCTCAGGCTTGTACAGACAATTTTTTTTGTAGTATACTAATGTAACAAGCATACATTCATAATGATTCTACATAACTGTAAAATAAGAAAAACGTTAGTGTGCATGGTATTGTATGACTTGAGTGTTGTCCAGGCTCATTCTAAGCTAATGAAAGAAATGTATTTTCATATTGGGGGTATGTAGCGACGGCAACGTAGTGGCGTAGCGTAGCGGCTGCCGGGGCCTGCGGACGGGCGCGGATGTGCGCGGACTAGCGCGGGGCGCTGCGAGTGGTGCGTGCGACACGACGTGACCGCGGGCCCGCCACCGCCGACGTGAGACCATTGTTGCCTTTAATAGATAATTAGTTAGATGCCGTTACTTAACACGATCCGATCGCCACTGTCGGCCCACATCGCTAGATTGCCACTAACTGCAGTGCACTCCACGCCACCGACAATTTAAAGCGATACACCAAAACTGGAACAAGCCAAATTATTAGCCCTGTATTACTAGTTAGGACAGTTTGTTTTTGTCGTCTACGAAAATAACTTTCAGAACTTTTAGTACCTACTTAAGTAACTTATACTGTAATGTCAAATTATAATTCCTTGGATATTTATAAGAGGGTTATAATCGAATTGCCACACCAGCACTTAGTTAAGAGGAGATTTCATTTAATTACATCATAATGTTTTTAATTCGCTTTATGTATCCAATGAAAAGCTTCAAGACGAAGACTAAAGCGTCAGTCGCTCGAAGCTAAAGCTCCCTTTATTAACTGTACGCCAGCATTGTCTGTATTTGCAATGCAATTCAGTTAAATCCGCGTGTATTCGCATACTGAATCGAAACTAATTTGAGTGTTTCTACATTCTCACGAAAGTTTTAAGTGTTAACGGTACGTATATTTAAGTACACACTAGACCACATTACAAAAACAGATAGCGGAAGTAAATACTTTAGACGTTACGTCGATAAGAGAAGTGATGATCTTACACTGTATCACTGTTACAAGAAAACACGTTCACGTACATATTGAGAATTGAGATACACACTATGATATCGTTGAATAATCTCAATGGGTAGGTACTTATTTCTTATAGTCTCATAACAGCCTCGGCGCTGGCCCGCTGTTATTATTTCATTACAAGTTTTTTCAACGTCTATATCATTTACATAGGCACGTATTTATATAGTAATTATCGATCGTAACGTTTATAAAAAATATATGAAAGATAGCTACCTAGTACAATTAGGTTCAACATTCGTGCTTTTTGACAAATTACGAACGACAAATTAATTTCGATTTTCTGGAATTGTCCTTTCATTGAAAATGGGTGCCTACTTTGAGATAATAAAATATATTTGAGATGATAAATAATAATTACAAAAGTTTTATAGAGATCGGATAAAAAATATTTCCATTGTGCACAATTAAGATTGAAAAGTTGTCATTGTATTTCAATAAAATTATATAATTATAAAGTATAGACATGTATAGACCATATTGTATTGAATAGCGTTTCAGATATGCATGATTCAGTTTTACTACCAGGAAATACTATTCAGAAGATTATAGTAATAAAATAAATAAACCAAGAAACCTTCTACTTATTCATATCACGTTTACGGCTATGAACATCCATAATCAGTGTGATGTGATTATGGATCTTCAATCACCGTAAACGTCTCTAATGAAAGGAAGGTCAATACGAATAAAGGTAAACAGTAAGGTACTGGTTCTTTATTCATATTTGCAGCTTGTATGTTATTCACGCTAAGTTACGCAATAAAGGCAATGAAGGGCAAAAGATGAAATGTCATCGCATTCAATGCTGGCCTGCAACGAGCTGATGTGCGGGCATAATCATAATCATATATATTAGATAATATCTCGAGATATTCCGAACCGAATGTGTAGCACACTATTTGCATTTTACAGCCTGATATCAAGTGCAATCCCAGGGTTCGTACCAGTTTGTACGTAAGTAAGCCAGGCGATAAACTTTACTGTTTCTATACCACTGATATTAATTCGAAGGATGGCTAAAACAAAAACTTAATGCGTCGGCCTTCGACGAGTGCTGACAACTCGTTTGATAGGTAGCTTCCAAGATTATAATCAGATGCTATTATACCTTTTTACATGTAATTGCAATTAGAACTTGATTAAGCTGAGTATTCATAGCAGTTAGCTCAGGCAACTTATCTTCACACTTCTCTGATGTAAGTACGTTAACAAGAAGCGAATATGCGCAAACAGACACACGTTTAACAGAGAGTAAAGATAAATTAGTTTCACAGAGCATTGCTATTTTAGGTCCTAATCTTTATATACCTAGAGCTTTTGTTTTATGAAAGCTCGTTCCTTTTTTTCCATTTAGACACTTATGACTAGACACCCGTTGGAATGCCTTTTCAGTACTGCCAATTTTGGTATTTCCGCAATTAGATGGTTACAAAAAAAATCAAAGTAGTAGGTATACAATACACACGATTCTTATAAATAATGCGAATAACGTTAAGTTATTTGACTTACAACCTAGTCGGGGCCAGTTAACAAAATCCACCGAACAGGTCATGAACATGCAGCAGATGACTCACAATACAAGGAAGATCAGGAGGCAATGCCGTCATTTGCGCCCGCCCCGCAGCCACTACCGTCGACAATCTGCACGTTTCGACGTTTATAACGAATATAAATTCATTAATTATATATTTAATATCAACACCTTAACATCATTGGCGGATTTGATTAATCAGTTCTCCACGCCTAATTTATCATTATTTTGAAGGATTATTGCATAATTACCATTACTGTGTGCGAGTATGTCTAATTACCTGGAATGCTATTAAGAATATTTATTATTGACTCATGTTACTATACTAGGAAAGGCAAGCATTTATCCCATATGGTATTTTTTAGGTAATATGTTTCAACCTCTAATAATAACAGTGTATCATAGAAGGTGCGCGTGCGCTGCCGCGGTACCTCCACTGCGTGTTGTGATGTCATGGTTGATTTATTTTTGGGCCCTAGACGATCCCAGGCCAGGCATTTCTCGCTATTGTTCGTGCGTGACACAAATCCGTACACCTCTGAGAATCGTTTTAATATAAACATTTTATTAATGACAGGGAATAGGTATTGATGTTTTGTTAGTAATTTTAGTGTAATAATTTCCTGTAACAAACTGCGCAATTATTTTTTGTTACCTAGATCAAGTATTCTCACTAGCGCTTCACGCAGAGTCCTAGACGTGATCATTTGAGAATTATTTAGTGTAATAGCGTTTCTTTCCACTATAGAGCGAGGTAACTACAGCAATATTTATGAAAGAAGAACATGAAAAGTCTTGGGTGCTTTTATTTTTTATGGCGGCTGTGTATTCTTGTTTACGCAGTTCACTAGCTCGTTCATTCGCTGCTTGCCTCGGTTGCTAAATTATTGTTTTGGATTATTGTATACGTCGTTTCAGTTGTTATTAATGTCTCAAGTTCTGATTACTTAGGTAATTAGGGAAGTTTGATATTTTGGTAAAAGTACCTTAATTAATGAAAAGGCTCTTAGGACTTAGAAGTTCTTATAACTTAGCTATCTATTGGTAACATGTAATATAATTTACTTAAGTAGCGAACTAAGTTTGAATATGTAGTGCTTTATGTTTATGAAATATTAGTTATTTGGTTTACTGGAGTAACCTATGTATTTCTATAAGGTTTTAAACTTTGAATACCTAAGGACAGTTTTTTTTTATGTTCATACAGACAAATCTTTGAAAGCATTAACGCATGCTTAGCGAACTCTAAAGTTACAAGTTTTTGTAGAAAAAGAATATGGAGTATTTATCCGGGAGGCGCAGGTTCGAATCCTGCTCACGGCCATACTCTTTTTCCACAAAAAATTATAACTTTTTTATTTTCATATTTGCTAACATATTGTACTTTAGGGATTGTAAAGCTTGCTTAAGGAAATTGGGTGCCATTGGTGGAATTACATCCTATTACTAATTAAGCTTTTTTATTAAGTCATTATCTGTAAGTATGCATGGGGTTTTCGAAGGCGATATCTGTAATAAACTAAATCGATAGTGAGGTTTCAATAATTTTTAAGTATTTATTCATGATGAGTAGAACGAGCTTTTTGAATTATGGTTTTTCCCGGATATCATATTATAATACTCGTGACATCTTAATACCTGGCTATTACCCGTGCAGTGCGTACACGACCTAGACATTGATTCTGAAAATATATTATCATCCCATATTATTGTGTCCATTATAAACTCATTAGTGTAGCGGGCAACGGCACTCGGGCCGGGCGCCAAATTACCAACATTATCAATTTATACTCGCCCGTGCACAAACAAAAAAGTCGAATGTAGATGGCCGGTTCCCGTTAACAAATTCGTATTGTGCAATGTAGGAGAAAAATTGTAACGCGTGTTTTGGGCACGCTGTTTTTGTGGTTGGATTTTGATACCGCTAAGGTTCACGATGTTTGTACATATACAAGTGCTTTCACTGCGCCTAACATCAATCATCGCTCGGCGCGGTGTACGATGTGGCCGCGCGGCCGACACGACTCCAAGCCGCTGCCGAGGCAGGGGCGCCGGCGCCCGCTCCGCCCCTCTATGACACTTCATTAAACTTATAATTTATTTCTTAGACATCTATTAAGCTGGTGTTAGACTAGACTGAAAACATATAAGCGAGCGAATGGAACTTGAATATCCAATGTATCTATCAATTGACATCATAAAGTTCTAACCAATGTGGATTTACCTTATTGAAGTACCTATTAATAAAAACAACGTAATTAGTTCGCGGGAACCATATTAAGTATTATTTATATCAAAAGTTTTAAATTGTACTGGAACAGGTATACCTACTTGCCAGTAGGAAGTGTAGATAAATGCACAGTTACAGTCATTGATTTATTGTTCACGGTATTTATTCGGATAACAAACAAATACACCCGATAAGTATTTAACTTAATCGTCTATTCATTTACTAAAATCGTGCATATCTAACAGGTAATGTAATACTTATATTTGTTCGAACAGTTTCAGATGTTAAAGGTTACTTCCTTGTTCTTCGTGCTTTGAGCTTGCGTAATAGAGAGCCTCGTCACGTATGTGTGTGCGGTTCAGATTTTATACGCTGTACACCATTATCTTACTATGAATAATAGGCAAACGGTCGGCCTTCACAAGGACGAATTAAAAGGTCGTTTACAATATTTTCGATCCATCAAAAATCGAATGCGTGAACAAATTATCATATCAAACTGTTTTTATTGTAATTGACTGCAAATTTAAGTAAAATAAACTTGTTAAAAAAGCAATTTGCACCGCGGCACTTGTTAACTCCGTCTCGTCTACCTATTTCATTACACTCCCTTCCGTTCTGTGCCCCTCGCCGCCACGCGGTACTCCGGTCCGCCCGTCCGCGGCTCCCAAAAACTTTCCTACCCGTTTTCCATTTCCCTCAAGTGCTCGTTCAGAGCCTTGATCATGTCTCTGTGATCTTTTTGAACTTTATTTACTTTAGCAGTATTTTATCTGAGACAATCCCCTTTTGCAACTTTTAATCGGGTTGCCTTTATTAAACTTTCAAGCGATTTTTTTTTGTTTTTTACCTTTATTCTGTAGTACACACAAAAACATTTACATACATAGTAATTCTAATTACATTATGTGATCGTGTGGATTTAATGGATCTTGTTTCTCATATCGGATCATGATTATTATATTATGAAAAAACCTATTAAGGTCTAAACATTTCCTTTGTTCTTTTCTTTTACTAACTTTAAATTTTCGACTAGACCTTATTAACAACATAAGTGAATTTAGGTTGTATGAGTGGTTAAGGGTTAAAAATGATGTACCTATAGGTCTTCTAACATTTTTTGTTAAGATCAAATAGGAGCTTAATAACACCAATTATTCTGTCTACCTTTCGCTGATATATTGGGTTAAGATATAAGTGTACAATTATGTGGCAGGTTCAAAATAAGAAGTAGGTATCGTTAGGTGAATATACGAGTATATACGTCCCTTCATATATGTTTCTGCTCTGGGGTCAGTTTTCCAGCCAGCGCTGTATGATTGTATTGTTATATGTTTATACATAAACATGCTTGTAGATATTGTCACTCAAAATTGTACTTAGGTAAAACGTGAATGCAGTATTTATGTTAACGAGTTGCTTGATTAATGTTCAATTGCAGAATCATGATAGTGGAGGAGGTACTTGTGCGGCCACTTCCTCTTCTGGCAAGGATCGTCGAGAGCTCGTGATTTATCTTCGACTCCCGACCAGTCCACGTCGTTTGATATCATACGTACTTACACATCGATTTGCATGTTTATTATCGTGATTATACCTATTATAGTAGCAGCAATCACGATACCACGGTAAACATTCAACGGACGACTCGCTTGTACCTACCTATCTAAAACAGATTTGTGAATGGAAACTTAATATGTATCTTAATGCGTATGAACAAACAAATACAGAGATGATAAATGACCTCGTTATTGTAACGGTAGGAGCGCTGCATGATTTTCATTTCGAGGTCACTATATTTCTTTGTAAAGCATGTTACATGCTTTTTAGGTAGATCATGATTTGAATATTTTTTGCAAGAAATTTGTGAACTACCTGGTTATAGACGTGTATGTAGGTAAATATATACACAATTATAATACTTTTGCAATATTCATGCTGAATAAGTCTTGATTGTAAACAAAATAAATAATAAAGTTAAGCAATATAGGTTGACACTACAAGGATAGACATAGAATGGATAAAAAGCTTCGGATGACCTTTATACTCACCTGGTACCTTCACCTCATATGTTTACAAAGTATTGTTCACAATAAAACTTCAATATTATCCTCTAATCAAAAGATATTCTCGGGTATTAAGTATAATAAGCTCTCGCACGTTTCGTGAGCATAAAGGGTTTGCGTATAATGCGTGTTGTGTGACTCAGTAGGTACTTGACTCGGGCCCTGACGTTCTCACAAAGGTATTCGCAGGAAAGACTTATTAAGCTATTATCATAATGTCACCGTGAGATCTGAAAACTCAAAATGAGCTTCAAAGCGATGGATGTGTTAGATTTGATATGGTATCCGTTCGTGCAATTTAAAATTCTCTGCGACCACTTTGAGTCCAATTATCCGTTTCATTGATGTTATTCGTGTTAAAATCAAAATACACGTCGACACAGATAAATAACCTACATATAAACATGCAGAGCACTCATAACTGTTAGTGTATCGAAATAAATACAGGGTGTGGGGCGCGGGCGGGCACATTAGACGATGATGGCTGGCCGAAAGAAGGCCGCGCCGCGACCTTCCAAACGGTGGGCGCCGAGCATTGACCGGAGCTTTGGATTGCGCTCCGTCACACTCAACTGGCCGAATGATGCCGAGTACCTGGCCACAGGCCACTACGTATACTAATTATGTTGTACCGCATCCGCTTCGTTAATTTCGCACGAAACACTTCGAAATATCGAATTTAGTATTGTTCTTACAAAGATCTTTTAGAAGAATAGACATGAAACAGATGCTATTTAATTCTACAAACTATAGACTCTTTTTTTTCAAACACCACGGATATTGGCTCATCATTATCATGGTCACGATTATTTATTTATTCGCTTCTGGTTCTTTAAGAAATTATTAAAACAGATTTGCCTTGTCGAATGGTGTCAATGTAACGATGGACGACTTTCAGTTTGTTTAAAGATCAGAATTATGCTATCCCTACTTTGTAGTACCTCTCAGAGGTAAATGGGGCCGATTGGGTTAAGTTCTTGTAAATGATGTTAAGCTTTATAAAAAAGGCATTAATAAGCAGTGACACCCTAAATACCTATAATCGTAACGTAGCTTTAGTCATATTTTTGAACGAAACTAATATATTTTTTTTAACTAGTTGCACTACCAATTTTATTAGGCCACGTAATTAAAATGTAAAATTTGCTTGTTCACGAAGAATTTCCAAATTTGATACGATGTTTAGTTGATCACCTGAACCGAGCGCGTGATCACTATATTGGATGAAAGTGCTTGTCTATTCTATTTAACTTTGCTCTACTTTGCCTCTGTTCGGGGTAATGACATCACCCTTTTCGTGGAAAGATTTTTTTATCTTTTATGTCAAGAAATTGGTATGAAATAGCCTGTATTATACGGAAAATCAATTGGGAAGCGTGTAGTAAGTACATAAATACTTCGAGTAGGTACTTAGGTACCTGTGTTTTTCTCGTGCAGTGCCCCGACAGAATATCCTGAATAGCTAATTGCTCAAATTATTCAGGGCCAAGGAACTGAGAATTACAATAATTGATATGATGTCATCCGATCAGTATTGATGGAAAAAAGTGGCAGAAATTTTAATAACACGTGACTGATTGATTCCTGAGATATGACGCATCAAGTTGCTGTTTTGAAGGATGTTTATATACCTGAAGTATATCCACTTTATTTACCTACTTGCTTTTAATTTCCAATAGCGAAAAAGACATTTCTTCAAATTTTTATAGCTAGACTCAAAAATTTGTATTATTGGTCATAACGTTATGAGATAACTACCTTGAGTAAAGTCGGTTTCACGACGCCATAAAACGCTAATAGAGCATAAAATAGGAAGTAATTAAAAAAAAAAAACATGGACGTGGCTACTGGATGTAGAAATCGTCACGATATATAATTTACTCTTAAGTGATATTATGCACCATGACAATAAAATTATTCGATCGACCAATTAATTGATTAATCGATACACCTCTCGTTTGTTCAAAAATAAACTAACTTTAGTCAGTCTCAAAACTATGTTCAAGTTATGTTATATAAATCTTCAAGTTATGTTCACATTTAACATTTTAAACAATTCTGAGATTCTTTTAACTGATAATAAAAATAATAATATAATCGATCGTCTGCGCGGTCACAGCTACAATTTTTCAAGAAACAAGGAATTCACCATCTTTAATCATGCACAAAAATTTAGGCTAAAGACGATACAGTTAAAAACGTTTTTAAATTTCACAAATTAAGCTATATCTTAATTTGTTTAATCACGAAACCGTTGACTTAATCGGTTTTTAAATACCAGTTCTCAATCTCGTATGTATCTGTATGTACTAAAGTTTTTACATGATTATTATATATTGGTGACTAACACTGTCATTAATATTCTTTAAACGACAACATAATTATTTTTACATAAATGGGAAAGTGAGTAATAGGTATTATCATATATTACTAAACCGCAAACAAAAAAGAAAAACATTGTAACAATTCCATTTGAATGCATTCTAAAATATTCTACGCTTTATTGCGTAGAATGATGACCATTTTATTTCAGTGAGCACCTCTTAGTGAACTTCAATTTAAAAGCAGTTAAATGTCTGTACTTTATTACAGTCAGTTAGAATTACAAAGGTCTAATCACAGACTAGCAATTTCCTTTCACATAAACTTATTTTAATGATTTCCTATAAATTAACAAATAGAGTTCGTTGCCGATGGTGATCCGAGAAGATACTGGAAGTAGTGGTGAGGTGTCTGTATTTTCTTTGCTCATTAAGTACGTGTGAACATTTTAGTTCCTTGCGCAGTGTTGTCACCGTTATGTTGCTGTTGACATAATATGTATGGTATTTGTAGGTGTCTATAATTATCTGTACTTACTAAGAATAAAACCAGCACGAATGTTTATTTAACACTTGATGCATACTTCTCGATTGAAAATTAAAGTCTCGCTTGGGATCTAAACTAGAAATTACTCAGATTTTAATAACAGTTTATTTCTAGGTATTTTCAAAATTGGCTATAAAATTAGATTTGGGATTTTTGGTTTCGAATTCCCCAAAACACCGACATAATTGGCCAATTACTTTCATTGTATTTAAACGATTTATTACACGCATTAGCACGTTGTTCTATTCTTTTGTATGGTAGTGTTGTGATAATTAGTGTATTGTCGCGTGTGACGTGTGAGTGTGTGAGACACGTGTCTGCGCTTGCGCTTATTGCTCTCTGTTTGCATAAAGAGTGTAACGCCCTTTGTATTCCTTGTTTTGTTACAAAATATTGAACACCGTTTTATTTAACACCAACTTACAAATTGCTTATGACATGTATTGACAGCTAGAGTTCAGTCATGTCCAAAAAGGGGTTACGAAACGTTAGGAAATGATTCAGATGGACATGAGAACGTCAGTAACTACCGTAAGTGAGGCAGGTAAGTAAGATAGTATAATTTGCCTATACAAACGGGATAGCAGAATAATATTAATAAGTAACAGATATGCGTTTGTTTCATCTTCTAGGATTTTGAATGGCAAAGAAGGTAAAGTGTTACTCATAGAAATAATAATAAATTAAGTTCACGGAGCGGTAAATATATACGGGTAGATCGGAACTTAAGAAAAAATTTACCACATCAATTTACGGAAATTCTTTATAATTATGTAAAATTAATTTAAATACCTACAACAATCTGAACCATTATTTGTTGTGAGTTATGTTATTTTTAGTTTACTTAGATTGTGTGATTATAAGATGATGTAAGATGATTATTATCATAATAATAATACGCAATTATTCGGGTGCAGTAAGTAATAACGCATGCACACCCGATTTTGCAGCGCGTAGATTGTTTTTACGCAACAATGCACTATCCTGATGTGGAGGCTGAGGTCCAGCACCAACACTATTATAGCGGTTAGATACAACTGCCCGTACATGAACCACTGCTGCAGAGTTCACGTTATAATTCATTAAACTATCTGTTTAACTAAACTTAGTACATAAGTCCGTTGTTTACTAACAATATATGAGTCGTGTTAAATACCAGCTGTGTCCCGCGGTTTCATATATATTCCACCAGACCCCCCCTCATCAGCCCTGCACATCATAAATGCGCGCGTGGTACTTGATAATTATTTTGTTGCAGAGTTATTTTAAAATTATGATATCTCCTAAGATCCGCTCCTATTGGTCTATCCAACACAAAAATATTTTTACTATACGAATCCGTACTTCCTGAGATTAGCGCGTTCAACCAAACAAAACAAACTGTTCAGCTTTATAATATTAAGTATAGATTTGTAGTAATAATAGTTGGCAGATGACATTTGAGATAACAAAATATCATTTCGCACAGATCATAACGATGTGGAAAGGAAATTAGAAAAATTTATGAAAGTCTTAAATAAATAAATGGTGTTCACTAAATTGTAGTAATAACACGATATTCGAGCAGTTCCGGTACAATCAAAAAATATATATTCGTTTTGTATATATTACATTTCGAAGAATCTATAAGATCAAGAAACAGCAAGAGGAAACACACATAGAAATACCTACATTACAATAGTACAATTGGCTATAGATGGCTACGTACCGCGTTAAAATTGGTCAACCTATATTATCTATAAAATAAAAATTGAACATTCAAGCATTCTGAACCTGAAGTAAAGTACAATTATTTTGTATTTATTCTGTCAACACGCTAATGGCATACCGGGATCATGTTACAACACTGGGTACCAGTTTCATGGGTTCTTATTGAGCAAATGGTGGTGCGCGAGCGCAATGCACAAATCTACGCAATGGATGCGCCAAAGCGGGAGTGCCAATGAACTTAAGACGGTTATTGACAGGTATTGCGTTAAGACAAATAGAGGTTCCGGCGCTGACACAGACCTCCGTTCACTTGACCATGTACGAGTGTACGCAAGTACCTATACGACCACAAACCTCCTGAGAACTTCTATGTAAATAATCACCGAGGGTAAATACGGAATTCTTGTAAGCAAGTATGTAAGTACCTACCTTTATTTCCTAACTGTTCTCACGTGTTCGACTGTTCGTAGCAACAAATTTTAAGGAAATGTCTACATTACTCACTTATAACGTTACTGAAAGAGGTAACTAGTGAAAGGAAGTTAATTGATTTCCTCTTACAAAGTTAGACGTTTTTTTATTCATCTCAGTCATAAAGTCACATTTACCTACATAGGTATCTGTGTAACCTGATAACCATTGTTTTTTATTCTATTTTTGAAACAGTTCAGTGAGTTCGGTTTTACTTTCGGTAATGAAACATTTACGCCGTACATAGGTAATATGCGGATCATGCGTGTTTCAGTTGTGGAAAAGACGAGAGAAGACTGTGGGCTTCGGCGTGATCAAATTATGACAAGTACCGTTGACTGGAAAAATATGTACTTAGTCGTTGATCAAGTTTGTTTAAGAAGAGATAACGTTGACTTATATGTGCGGTTTATTTGCATATTTTTTGTTAATAGTCATTAGTGGGCGGTTGTAGTGTGTAATGATGAACTATCAAGTAATGTATATCAATTACTTTATTAGTGCAATGAACAGTAGTTTGCAATAACATTCAATGATTGATTGTCTGAATGACTTATGTGTTACTTTGGCGGTATTGGAGCATGTAAATTGTGATTCATTTAATTATTTTATACTGTACTTCAATGTCGAACTTTCAATCTGTTTTATTTTTGTAATTTAACACTAGCCGGAAATTCTTCTAACATAGCATAGCATCACGCTTGTTTTCCCGGAAGGGGTAGGCAGAGGTGTACACAGTTGTACACCCACATTTAACCAATGCTTTTATTAAGTCCCATGTAATCGGTGGTGAGCCTATTGACATCTAGTGGGCACAATTCCAACTCCGGGCTGCTACTGAGAATTTAGTAACAGAAAAATTCGAATAACACTTTGTCCGACCCGGGAATCGAACCCGAGACCTCATGCTCAGGAGTCGCGGTTGGGACCACTAGACCAACGAGCAGAAATATTAACAAAATTATCAATAATACTGCCTGTGATGTCATCACTACCCATAACTTTTCCGTTTACACATTTCCCTGAATTAAACAAATTCTACTCAAAATAGGTTTTAAAGATTGAGCAGGAAAGTTCTGAATAACCTCTGGCTCATGCTTAGTTCGGATATTTCCCCAAAGACGTCGTATGTTGTTTTAGCGAAACAAAATTACCGGTTTTGGGCAAAGGGCGGGGGTAATGCCCTAATCGCCACGTTAAAAGGCGGATGGATACTCTGATTATAATTAATATTACAGTTTAATGTTGACATCTATTTCATGGACATTTGTAGAGCAAATTAGAATTAGAAGAGAATGTCACGGTCTTCGAAAATTGGGCTCTACGAAACTTATTAAGTTCTGATTTACTAACATAAAATATGTAGTTAGTTAATTAAATTGATGGCACGGTTAGCTCAGTGGTCGATAGAATGGCTGCTACGCCGAGTTCACTTTCCGCGCGGATAAAATATGTATAATAAATACATATTTTATTATTACATATTTTTTTATTTACAGACAATTGTTCCAGGTCTAGGTAAAATATGTAATATAATGTGGAAAAATATCAAAATAGAATAAAAAAGATTATAAAGTTATACAGATACATTTTTCAAACGCATTAACGCATGCAGAGCGAACTCTAAAGCTACAAATTTTTGTGGCAAGAAATCACGAGCAGGATTCGAACCTGCGCTTCCCGTATAAATACTTCAGGTTCTGACCACTTAGCCACCACGACCTCTGCTCACAACCCTGCTCACAACCGTATTTTTCTACCACAAAAATTGATAATTTAATAAAGTTATTCCATATATTCTATTTGTTTATTATGTTATCAAGCCCACATAAATACTCAATCTCCGATGACATCTAATTATACTTCTCTTAGAGTGTCAATGGCAATGTAAATTGTGTCGGTGCAGAACTTAGCTACGAGTTGTAGGTGTTAGGTATATTGGTCAGTTCCTCTAACTTATATTAGGGTATGCAGGCCATGACATATTATTATGTGTATTGTCGCAAATAAATATTATACCTGTAGGTACATTAATTTTCCTATTAGATGTGAGTATTTAAACTTCATTGTTCGAAGGAAATTGCGGCATTGTCTATCATTTAATACACACGGCAGAGCTTGACACTGACTGCACAACTCAAATTAGTTCCTTATGTCGCTGGCCGATATAATACCTGCATTACATCAGAAGATCAGTTATTTTAAAAGATGCTAAACTTGTATGTTTATTTGACGTAGACAAGCATTTGTAATGGCAAGTAAGTCCTTTAACACTTGGACCGTTTCTTGATAATATATCTATGTGAAATTGTGCTGGTGTTTGATGGCAAGAAGGAAGAAATAAGCAGAATTCAACAGTGCGGGGCGGTTATTGATTGTGACACGGTAATGGGGCCTCTTGTGAGTGGTAATAAATCACTCGCACCGAAGACTAAACTGGCGACCAGTGGAGTGACGTACAACTTATAGACGTACGCTGCGTGTGTCCAGCGCAACTCCGCCATTTTACACAGTTACGTAAATGCGTAACTACATATATAAACCTATGCCTTTGACTAAACAATCATTCCGTTACAGGTAAATCTTTTAAATGCAATAAAACTTACGTAGCGAAATCTACAGTTATAACTTTTATGGATAGTACAATAATAGCAGAATAAATCCTGTTCATGAAGGTATTTTTCTTTCCTTAAAGTTATTAACACGTATGTTTCTATTAAAGACACACAGAGTTCTACCTCGGTGTCCACACGGCCCATTTCTCTAAGGCAAATCAATCCCAATAGTAGAGGTAATCGTACGATATTTTAATTGTGCTGTGTAAATAGGTAGTAGGTACAAAAGTAACCCTAAAAAAATGCAGAACGCTGCGGTTTGTGTATAATATTTAGAATGAGTAGAATACATTATAATCTAGTATCTCGAATAGGTATCAGTGTTCCAGTGGACAGATGAAGAAAAGTAATGTAACAACTCACTTAAAGCTCTATACCTACCAATGATATGGTACAGTATTCTGTAATAAGACTTCAATCATAACGATATTGAGTTTTTATTTTATCAGTTGTTTCTGCTTAATGCATTCTAACTGCATTTTTCAATTTCGATGTGTCAATAAATGGACACGATTGGATAAAGATTACTGTGTAAAATAAAAGAAAACTTTATTTATGCTAATTGCTTTGCTAATTATTTCTTTTGTAGAGAACATTGAACAATAATAATTACGAGCGGGACTTGAACCCGCGTTATTGCTATGTCGTGGCAACGCTCTAAACGAGTTATGTTATCTTTTGTTTAATTTGCCTTTTAATTAGTAATCAATTTAAAAAGAAAAGTATATTAGAAAAAAATGAAAGCAGTTGTACCGAATCCAGACTTCTAAATTAAGGGAAGTCCAGATAGAGCCAGTTCTTACCTTGTATCCAAATAAATGGTACTTAGTAAAATGTAACATCCTACTATTATTTTAAATGCGAAAGATTGTAAGGATGTTTGTTACTATTTCATGTTATAACTACTTGACGGCGCGGTTGACGCAGTGGTCGAGAGACCGGCTGCTGCGTCGCGTGTCGCAGGTTCGGACGGAGCAAATATTTGTATGATCTGCAGATAATGGTTCCGGGTCAGGGTGTGTGTGCATGTGAGATTATATGTCTGTAAAAGTGTAAACACACCCACGATACAGGAATAAATTCATAGTGTGGGGCAACATTAAATGGATGGGATTTGAATGAAATTGGCACACAGGTAGTTTATAACCTGGATTGACGCCTTAAATCTCAGCTGGACCCAATTCTAAAGTCCACGCAGACGAAGCCGCGCGCAGAAGCTAATACATTATTACATAATGTACAGTTTCCGTCACATTATTTTACTTCAATCCCAATTTACCTCGTATTAAAGTGAAGTTCGTGTGTTCATTCAACCTGTTTATATGTTATGTTGTTTACCCAAATAGTCCTGAGATTATTTGAATTGTTCTTGCAGTGTACATTGTTAAGCCGCGACCAAGAAAATGACTGCAGGTAAAGTGTAAGTATTAATTGAATAAGTTAGTTTGGGTGGGGTTAAGCCAGTTTGGCAGCAGGTTGCGGTACTGGTGCATTGTCCGCGGCTCCTGGCAACACTCGTATGCAACGTGGGTCCGGTGGCCCGCGCAGTACGCGCGCCCTCGGAATCCCAGCATAGCGTCGAGATTAATCGTTATACTGCCTAGACTGTAATGCAGTATTGTTAATTTTAACGATGCTGTCGTGTTGATAGAATAAATTTTATTGCTTTCCTGACATCTTCATGAGCCAATGACCCACAGTTACTTACGGTACTTCGCAGGCATGTAAGTGTTTAGACTCTCTATGTACCACCATCCTAAAAGCTAAATGTACACATATGTCTAGAACACTGGACGAGAGATGAGGAAACAACCTTTTGTCTTTTTTAGATATTCATAAATTAACTTAATTTATGCTTAATTTCCCTAAGATACCTGTACATTTTATTTAGCGCCGGTAAATGTCTTTTTTTAGATTAAGCGTTTTAGTGGGTTCGTTTCCCAGGCCGGGATATTTATATCGACAACTTTCTCGTTTGGAGTCATTTAAAAACATGCAATGGTCTCAACCGTGCACACGAATTCTGAAATGAGGCAGATATTATTACGGAGAGACAAATAATGATTGCAGAGCATTACCGTTTAATCTCATTATATATTTGGGTACCAGGTCGGTACAGTTACTTGCGCAGTTCGGTGACGACTTTACAGTCCGCAAGCGTTATACCTAGTGCTTTATTTATATTCACAGGTTAAACTTATTCAACAGATTTGAATCTTAAGCTTGATATGTAAATCGCCTTAGAATTCTAAAGAATAGAGGCAGTCAAGTGCGAAACAGGGATCGTGGGATTTGTGTTTCGTATAATTTGCTTGTTAGGTTTTATAAAAAACTATTTCTATATAGCCACGCCTTTTGAAAGTATTTTCAATCTTGCAATAATTCTTTAGAGAATAAAAGCAATATTATGTAAGAGAAAATAATAAATGCGCTTGTATATTTTGTGTATAGGTACAAAAAACCACCAATCAAATAAAGTGTGTTGGTAACACAAATGTCGAGTTCTTTCTACAGTTTAATAGCATGTAATCTACGAGCCTCATTATATACACTCTGGTGACTTAAAACATTCCAGACGAATGACAAAAACATAGGAACATTATTATTGAAATATATTTTATATGTAGGTATCTATTATTAAAGAATAAAATAAATATTTTTTTATATTCACCGTGTTTGGAATGCAAATCAAGTAATACGTTTATTATTCTTTGTATGTAGGTACAAGTAATACACTCGTTCAGATGTAAAAGCTGCGGCGGCCGAATTTGATGAATGACGTGTCAAATGATTTGTCTCGACCACAGAATGTTGGAAAGACATCCATTAGTTAGAAAAACCAATACTACGAAAATGTCCCTATCTACAGGGAAAATAAAAAGAAGTAGGTATATAGTCAGCTTTATTTTAGAAGTTTTTTGTCCTCCGTCTCTTAAAATAATTACATTTCGACATAGAACCTAAAGAATGAGTGTCACGCATCACTGGGTGACAATGATGTCATCACAACATAATACATTGGGCTTACTCTTGAAAATAATTCCGCTCGATTGACATTGGAAATATGTCAGTTCGTACTTTTAAATGCCAAAATATCTATTAAATAATTATAGATTCAGGATATTATGAAGACAACATGCTTTAAAATTGAGGCAACTGTAATATAGGTAAATTTATTTTAAAATTACGCGTTGTTTTAATGCGTCAATTTAATATTGGAATTCGATTGGAATTGGTATTAGTTTCAAGAGTAACCCCACAAATCAGTAAACAAAAACCAATATCCCCTTGTTTGTCCTTCCATTGTGAAACAATTTATTATAGCCAGTGGAAGATCAGCAGGTGACTAAACCGAGGTATTCTCGGGTATTGTTCCACATTAGGTATTGATCCGACTTGCTTCATGTTTGTTTGTACGTAATTGTAACAATATTTTTATATTCTATCCAAGAGGCTTATGTTAATAACAAAGGCCATTATGATTTCTTATTAAAGATATCTTAACACCTACTATTTGAGCACATCATCAAACAAATCTATAAAATTAAAAAAAAAACTATACATTATATATTTTGCTCAATTAGCATCAAATGCATACGTCTCATATGTCATTCGCTTTTCTTTATAATCTAATATGACGTGACGTGACGTCTTGTGATTATTGACTTATTATTTGCGTACTAATTCGGTGGTAACGGCGAAGCGGAGTGTATCGGCTACGCATTGTTTTGCGCGTAGCAATTCGTAGCAGATATATGCAGTTTGCGTATTCTCATTTGTAAGAGTTATTGAAGGAAACGGGTTATATCATCATGCTTGTACTCGTAGGTGGAGGGCTTGATGAACCTTGATGAACAAAACGGCGCGGTCGCGATGCTGGACTTTCGGCAATTGTTCTTCGCAGTGTAGATAATTTATTTATTATTTTATTATTCTGTCTTCCGATATTTTACGTCACGATATCGCTTTTGGTAATTTCTGAGAAAGGAGTGAGTGCGACACGTTTATTTAAATTTTAGCCTGCCTATGGCATATGCATATACCATTTGTAATTCAAAACCAGAACATCGGGTTAAAAGTAGTTCATGTGAAACCAAAGAACCATTGACGCGATTGATAACGGTTTAAAAAGTTTGGATTTTTGCACACTTTGTTCGGGGAAAACCATGAGTGTTAAAACCCATGCTTTACCCAACTTTCATAAAAGATTTGTAACCATCCATTTTGCATTATCAAACCATTATTACAACACAAGTAGATTACTGTCACTGCAGGCTGTTACAACATGCAATGTGTAATTGAAAACAATAAATTTCATTTTTAATGTGTTTCGAGTCAGGTTCAAGAGCAAAGAAAAACAAATCCTAAATGTACAAGTGACAACTTGGACACTGGTTGTTTGTATCGTTCGATTTAATGAGACACACGGTTGGTGAGCGAGGCTGGTGGCGTTTTTCATTGGCTAAATTAATTCGTTGAACTGCGTCGCATGAGGGCCGACTAAAAACCGTATGAGAACAAGCGGAAGTGCAAACCATTACCAAATGTGTGGCTGGCTGGTTCTCAGAAGCCGAGCTTTGTTTTGATCGGCCGCAAAACACTTTTTACACAAGTAATTTATTATTGCAATTTTTATATTTATTTTAATATTAAATTCAAACTATAAATGCTCCTGTCATGGATGATTGTATTTTTTTGTACTAGGAGAAGTCTCACGACCATGATAAATAAAGGTAAGATTTAACTCAAGACCTTTGGATTATGTTAATGACACTGTACTTGGGCTATGGCATAATAGTTTTTGTGCACCTATTCTACTATAATAAAACTATTTGATGCGATGCGATGTCTGTCCGCGTGCAAAGGTATTAAATCGCAGAAAAATAGAACTTTACGTAGAAAACATAAAATTAAATATAGAGTTACATACAAATGCAGCTGCAGGCAAACAAGAATACTGCCTATAAAAGTCATTTATCTGTAATTTAAACCGTAGCCTGAGGTGAGGTAATATTTTCTTTTAATGAAAGGTAAATTATTTATATGTATGTGTTTGTTTTCCAACCTGCTTATACTTCTTATATGTACAAATTAATTCAGAACGACATATACTTTTTATTTATTTTACCAAAATACTGAGAACATCCTATGTATTGTAGTAAAGAGAAAGTTATTTGAAAATTCACAAATATTTAGTTACAAATCAGGCGACAAAGTAACAAAGCTTAAAAGATTATGTTGATAATTATACATCTTTGGTTGTAATAATTAATGAAAATTAACGTCTCTAAGCTCAAAGGGTTTATTGTGTAACGATCCCTGTGAAACCCTAAACATTTGAGCGTAATTAGAATTAATGAGAAATGAACAGAGGCGTTCGTTGACAACGAAACATGATACATTACTGCCGCGCCCGGTACCGTCACCCGTCAATGAGGCTGCTGGCTAATGTCCCTTTTTATACTTTTATCCTTTATTTTCTAAATCCCAACATAAAAGTGAAAGATGTTTTTATGTTAAATTCACGACATGCAGTTCTCGCGAAACACCTACAATCCCTTTGTAAATGGAATTAAGAAGTCGAACGTAGAGATAACTTTACGAGTCCACCTGGATGAAAAGTACTTATGAAGCTGTGAAAATCGCTCGTAATTCATCCGTAGTTCACAAACAAACGTGGGATGCAAATCCCGGGCTCGGGTGCAAGCTGCGAGCCCGGAGCCCGCACACTCCACACTCAATAAGAGAACGCCAACCGAGAAGCGGGCGGTCAGCTTCCGTCTAGACAGAGATTATGTAAAATGGAATATAAGCTTATTCGTTTTCACGGCCCTTTATCGCAATAGCAAATTTGCATTACGGACTTGGATATTGACACTCGTTTATTTTTATTGGGATGTTTCCGCAGACTTATGTTTGCTATCAAATGAAATACCCTTATTTGTGTTCCAGTGTTTGGATTGGCACATTCCGCTTTTCATAAAAACATTGGAGTACTCTTACTTTGATTTTGTTCATGCGATATCTGCTTTTTCTTTTCGCGGCTTGTTTGGATTCGGTTAATTAGTCAGTTTGTATAGTATGTTTATAGTTATTGTAAATAAGTATACATTATGTCCATTATATATTCAGGTTTATTTATAATTTCTGTCCAAAACGAACAAAAAAATTATTAGGAGGCAGCAGAACGGCAGATGGCACAAGCAACGATTGGAAATTAGCCCACTAACATTACCCATTGTTATTATTAATGACCGTCGCTCGGTGACATACCCTTCGAAATATTTACAAAGGAACACCAAATCCGAAGCGCAAATGCTTACTTCGCTTTGGGAACCCTCTAAATAGAAATTGCGGAAACTTAATATAAATCGAATAATCCATTCTTATGCAGGGGATGTTTTGGGAGGATAAATCTCAATCGGGGGTGAAGAGTTTGGCGGTGCAGCGCGCGGGAGGGTCGCAGACGGTGTCGGGCTCCTGGGCCGGCCATCTGCCGCGCCATAAAATCGATATTATTTAGCAACCGAGAGATATATCGGTGATATGGCGGAGTGGTGTATTAGCGCGCTTCGATCACTAGCGGTATGATCTACATAACCCAGCGCATACTAAAAAAAAAACTTTTTTTTTATTATTTAATGTTCACCGGTTACTACTCACGTGCATTTTTCGGGATTAACCGACTAGTTTCGAACTCGAACGGAGCCCTTAGTCATGAGCTGAACCCGCGGCGATATCGCGAGTCAAATTTTTTTTATTCTCTCAATAGGAAAATTATTTCACACAAAGTATCCTTATTTTTAAAATATACTTCGAATTTAAATGATTTTTGGGAAATTTATTTTACAATTAGATTAAAAGGAAAGGATATTTCCTTTTCGCCAAAATCTGAATCATAGAGATAATTATTACCTGACAACGAGTAATATAATAACTACTAGACACAATATAAATGAACAAGCAGGTGAATACATTTTGAGAGTAGACTTGTTTTGCTTAATGATTTTCAATAGCAAAAGAAATTACCTATCTAATACATATACCCAATCCCTGTTTTATTATCAAAGTATTGCCTACTTTATATAAACCGAACATCCATCTTGTCCCTGTCATTTGATTTACCTTCTAATTAATTGAGTTTATTTTCAAATGCAAATGTCTAGGTATAGAGTCGAACATAACAAAACTAGGCATCATACTACCGAAGCCACCAAGTAATTGAAACTGTTGATTCGTTATTGAATAGGTATTTATCTAAAATCACTAACCATCTAAAGTGTAATACTAACTGGACCTGAGCTTACCAGGTATATGGGATCTGTTTGAATTTATCTATTCCGTGATATGAATCATGCCTTTTCGTTATACTTAGCAATTCCAGTCTCTAAATAATTCTGACCACTTCACTCATGCCTGCCTGTGGCTCGTAAAGTTCTTTGATTAACTTTTGGAGGCAAGTTGGATGAATTCAGTCGTGACATGTTAGCGAAGTGGGCAAATCTGCCACATTTCACGCATGTGTGAGTAGCTAAAAAGCATGCAGACTGGCCTTTTGATTCATTATTACTTAAGAACATTTGAAATGGATACTAATTAAGATGCGAATACATTCATTTATTGCGTGTAAATGAAAAGTGTGTGTGTATCTTAAAATTTATGAAAAAAAGGAAGATTTTTTATGACTTTTTTACCTTTGAGTATTTAAATTATACTTTAATTACGTACGGATTTATACTTAGGGTATGCTGATTGCACAGTTACGATCCCGAGAACACGGTAAAGCTTGTGAATTTTAGTCAGTGGGGGTCCGATACAGCGCCCAAGATGAATTTACCTGACGTCAAAAAAAATCCGATGTATATTTCTTTTTGCCTGGGATGAAAAATAGGGACGCAAAAAAAATGCATATCAACAAACTTACAAATCTGTATCTCTAAAATGAATTCCTATCATAATACACTGAGATCAACAAATTTCACTTTATCTTATTACTTTTTGGCTCGCTGGCGGCTAGATGTAAAAGCGGGATTTTGGGCGTCCAGCTCAGAGTGCTGGCGGGAAGCGTCCCAAGAGGCCTGAAAAGCGGGATGTCCCGCCAAAAGCGGGACATCTGGCAACATTAGTCGGGACTTACTTTGATATCCTTCTGGCTACCTCATTCTTTAGTAGAATATCAAAGTAAGTTTTGGTGGACGAAAACCTGTGGGCCTATAAAAAGGCAGAAACCGAACATTCCGTTTAAACTTTTGGCTTACAAAGTTTTAAGAAAACCGCATCATTTGAATATGATTCATGCACAAAAGGAAAATACCTGGCCCTGTCAATGATCTACGTTGTAATTGTGACGTCATGAATGTTAGAGCGGTAAGTGGGCGATTTGCAAGAAACGCTTGGACCTACAGATTAAGCACGTACTTCCCCAATCTGAATGTTGTGAGATGGCTGAGAGATGAGTCACGGGCGGCGGCGGGCGCGGGCGCGGGTGCGTGCGCGGCGCCGTCCAGCAGCGGCCTGCGCCCGCACAGCCAGCCGCCGCGCGCCAACATTCCATGCGATCGTTGCCTCCCTGTGTTCATAACCATTCTGATGCAATATTCAACTTTACTGCGTCCTTGCAATGCCGTAATTCATTACAACAAGTTTAATCGCTATCCAGTCATTTTTATCATTTTTCTCCCTTACAGGTTCTATCATGTCTTATATTCAAGGCCACTTTGGCGACCTTAATTACGGACGGTCTGGAGCCTTGTCAGGGATGGTAAATGATGTTCCTACATTATTAGTTAACTCGGGTTTATAAATAAGCCAAATAAACAAATTTCAATTCAGAATTAAATCGAAATATTTTAGACCAGCATTCAGCAAGACTATAAAAATATTACCATAGGTGATGCTATGTAAGTACCTATGTATGTAGCATAGCATCACCTGTGAGAATACTTTTTGAGGCAGACGTGTATTGTAGTTAATGTTACACTCAAATTTCAGCGAATCCGTTATTATGTCTTATGTAATAGAGACACAGAGACAAAATTCTAAATTCCGGACTGCTATTGTGAATTTCTGACAGAAGAACCCAATGCTACGTCCGACCCTGGAATCGTACCTCATGCTCAGAAAAGTAATGAAGCAGTCGTTCTTTTAAAATTAACTAGTAATATACAAAGGAGTAAGGACTTTATAATTATTCATATTGCTGAACCGATTAATAGAGTTGTTTTAACATGATAGGAGTGACGTTAGATTTATTCAGACAATAAGACCTCACATTATACACTAAGAGTAAACACATAATATCGCTTTCGCTAAGTCTTTTACAGGAGAGGACAAATCTGGAATGATTAGAAACAGGTAAAATTGGTCTAAGGATGTTTTCTATCTTATAGATAAGAGAAACTACTTTGAGTGTTTTTTGTTTTAAGTCATGATTGAATGGGAAAGAGTTGTGTTTATAATATCAACGTTTTAGAGGTATCTATTACTGATCATACAAGTGCGCGAACCCAACCCACGAAGCAGAATCATTTTGTTTTATGAAACATTAGGAACACGATGAAATTAAGCTGTTAAATACAGGTAAATCTTTCAAGCGCATTAACACATGCGTAGCGTGTTTTTTTGCTATATGTAAAATATGGTCATCTGCATGATTCGAACCTGCGCCTCCCGGATAAATAATCCAAGCACTAGTCGATATATTTTCACCAACTTTACACCGCTTTATCACTTGATAAACGATAAATTTCATGCTCTTTTTAGGCGCTCCTAGCTTATTGAGAACTGTAGCTGGTAAACGATCATTGAGGTTAAACAACTCTTGGTGCGGTCAGCCATTAGATGGGTGAAAGATGGGTGCTTTGAGAATTTCCATCTGAGCGTCTCCGTGCTTTGTTTAACTATCGCTCGCAGCTGTCTGGGCGTCTTAAACAACTCTAACACAAGGTCTTAACCTCACAAAAGAAGTAGAAGAAGATGCACTTTTCTCATTTAAGAAACTAAAAAAATATCTTATTGAGTGTTCTTATTGTTTATAAAATAATATAAAAATACTAACTTATACATTAGTTCCGTTACATTCCTGGCCCAGGATTACTTTTAGAAATCTTTAAATGTAGTATTCTTTCCCCTAAAATCTTTCAGGCTCTTTAAAACTGTTATTCTCAGTTATATAAAAATTTCACTTCGAAGTTTAGTTATGTATCGAGCACAGAAACAAATATAGTTCTAGTAGAGCATGTTAACGTTATACAAATAAGCTGGCGAGTGCCTGTCATGACGAGTGGCAAATTGGCGTGGTCTGTGCATTTGTTCCACGCCGCCGGTTGCCGCGCCGAGCGCCGAGCGCCCGGGCTGCTCCGCCGGGGTACATCACGCCACATTCAGCCTTGTGGACATCTCACCATTGTCAGTTGTTTCCCCTAAGCAGTAATTTAATTCACTAAATAAAATTAAGATTTTATTCTGTAGAACGACATTACTTGCAGATTTACCAAAGCGAATCATTGTTATCTTCATTGTACTTCGGATTTTGTGCCTGTAATCTACTTTGGATCATCATAACTGCAATAATAAAAAATAATACATAAATGTTATAGTCTAAATATTTTGAGGTCTTATCATACAAAATACTACGGCAATAAAACATTTATTTTGCCAGGTTTATCCATACCTACTAAGAAATTTCAATCGGAAATTCTTATAGGTACCATATATGTGGTTATTATCTCTTTATAGACAACTCGATAACCGATAACCTCTTGGCACCGTAGGTACCTGGGACGATAGCTCGGTTAGAACTGCCGTTACTTGTAAAATCACACGCACAATCCTGCTAGCATTGTGCTGCGGCGCTTACTAGCCAGCTATCGATGCATCAGGAATTCTATTTCTAATTATAGATATACAAGTGTTAAATAAAACTCGACTTAAAAAGTCGATCCTGTATAATATAAGTACAGTGACTATTGTAATGAATCTATTTGGAAAAACTGTATTCACATTTTGCCTACAAAGATTCCTTTGTAGTTAATTTTGCAAAAAACGGCAGGATGCGGAGTTGGAGGCGTGTCGAGTAGAGCGGCGACGGCACGCCGTAGGGTTGCAACAACTGTATCATACGTCCAGTGCAATTAGTAGGCGCCTGAAAACGAATCGATTCGAAAAGAGGCTTATCAATATGTGAGCAATAAATCATCTCTAATGCTAGGCGGAGAGAATCCGGCGCGTCTGATGTAACATGTCACAATTATTAATTAATAATGAAGGTAATATTCGATACGTGGCCACATTTCCTCCGAGTCAATGAAAATTCCCATAGTGGTACTGGCAGCCCTGTGCGAGACGGAGGCGGTGGTGCGGCGCAAGGCGCGGGGGGTGGAGCGAGCGAGGCTGCTGCGAGTGTCCGCGGCTGTCAGGCCGGACTAACCCGTCGCTCCAGGTCAGCGCTCCAGCCAGCTATTTATAGAGGTGCCCCTTAAACAGAGTAATTATTCATTGATTAGCACTGCGAGGAATAGGGGATTGCGCTTCTGATAGCCATCGCGCAAACGAGAATCGTCGCCGGCGCCGCGCCTCGCCCAGACTGCTCCCTGCAATATACAAACTACATCCATAATAAAACCTTATGACAACTTATCCTATGTCAATTTTAAGTACCTATTACAGTACATATATTACAATCATTGAATTCAGCAAATTAAATTGATTTTTTGTACACGGATCTGTTATTCTTTTTTTGAGAGTTCTGCACGTTTACCCTCTCTTATTTACACGGAGAAGGTACGTGACGAGACTCACATACATGACGCCGATCTAATAATATAAATAAATCCCTTAAATAAACTTCGTAAGTAAAAGTAATCCGATTTTCCTAACCCTGACTGATCAGATGTTCGTAAACGTTCATATTATTATCTATCTATATACTCCTGTCCTGCCTATTTAGGTACTTAGAATATTTATAAGTGAAAGGATTTTATAAAAGAATAAAAACGTCGACAATATAATGAGAAACGCTATTAAGAATGAATTTTATACGAGTAAAAACTGAAAGAAAAGAAAAATAAATAAATTAATCGTAGATTTTTATCATAGGTTGTTTAAGACATAGTATTTGGTTGAATATGATAAAATTATACTAAGGCCATAAACGGTAGGTATAACACCCGGCCTTGTCTTAGACCCATATCAATTTATCACTCTCACTTGTGACTCCCACATATACCTATGTTGCTTTTATCTCATAAGATTTTAAAAGAACATCATCTTATATATTTCACGGAGGCCATTTTAATTTTTACGACTCCTTTTAAGCTAGGTACTGCTTAGTGCTTTATAACTGCTGTTAAGTTACCGCCTAAGACAATACGTACTGAAAATCTCTGTCACATAGCCTCAATTTGTATTTTCCCAAACCGACTAGTATAACCAATAAATATAAATAACTAGGACCTGCCCCGGCTTCGCACGGGTATAAATTAGAAAAAAAGAGTTTAGCCTACGTAAACAATTTTTTGGGGGCTGAGTTGCCCGTGTCCGTAGGAGTGCACCCTTAAAATGGAATCCCTACACGTGGCCCCTGGGTGGTGCAAAACAGGCACACAACTCTGATGGGAGGCTTCGGCCGAGGCTGGTTACCACCCACCGGACGATGCCATGCCGTTAAGCGACCTTGTCGTGTTTCGGAATGTAGTCTGGTGCAACCGTTGTGGGAGTTGGGCAGTTACATCAACTCCCCAAACATCGTGCTCCTCAAATCTATCCACTCTACTTAAGAGTGAATAGATTTATTCCGGATCTACGTGCTCCATCCTCGGCCACACCGTCGTTTACCATCAGGCGAGTTGGTGGCCAAAAGTAAATCCATTTTTGATAAAAAAAAACATGTATATTTATTTTTCGGCGACTTGGTTGCAATTGTTTTTTCTACTTACAAAAAACTTTAATTATATATAAACCATCTGTGAAAAATTATCTAAGCGATGGAGAGAGCCGCATCAAAATCCGTTGCGTGGATTAGGAGTTAGCGGATAAACATACAGAAAGACGCGAAAAGCCACTTTGTATTTTACTATGTTGAGATAATAATAGATAGTTTTGTCATAAAATCAAATAATTGTTGGTAATAGGCTGTATATCAGGATATAAAAATGAAACATAGTATGCATTAAAATAATGTAAATTAGAACATACAAATAAAGATAACATCGACACTAATATATACGGCACAAAAATATAATCATTCAATTTGAATAAAAATTATATGCTTCTTTAAACATGTGGTACCGTACACTCGGATATTATGATAACTTGTTTAATAATAATAAAAGCATAAAAATGATTATTTGGATTTGATTTCATGTTGAGGTGAGTAAAAGAAATTTGATGTCCATGTTCACGGTAATGTTCATACATCGTTCTCTTTAAGAAAACCCATCGTAATCCTGAAAATGCAATACGAGTCTATTTTAGACGAATCGATCCACCCGTGACTCGCCGATAGTTTTTCATTGACATCTATCGGGCACGATTCCAAACTCCAGGCTGCTACTGAGATTCCTAACAGAAAATCTCAATACAACTTTGCTGGACCCAGCAGTCGCGCTTGGGAGCAATAGACCAACGAGGCACGCGCATTTTCATCTATATCTCCTTTGATCTTCTTTACGAGAGCAAGTTAAGCTCTTGTAATGAATAAATAATAGTCACTAATCTAAGTCAGAGGACTACAGCCGTCTTGAACAACACTAGGTTCAATCTCAAACCCGTCTTGAGAGCATGACTTAGATACCAGAAATCATGCTGGGCTGATGAGTATTAAAAGGTGTTCCGTCCTGAAAGTATTAAACATCCAGTTAGGTATGCATAACATGATTAGGTAATTTTATTATTTATGACTCTTCACTATACATACATGACTATGAGAAGTGGACACCCTTTACTATTTTAAGAGAAACGTAGTTGTGTGCGCAAGCAAGGTTCTGTTAAAAATACTCTTTCAAGATATCGATTTATCTTACACGGTAACACAGACTCTACATCAACCCTCTCGTTTTCTAGCTACAGGTGAGGCTCATATATTATTATGGGAGCAGGCAATGTCCTCAATAAATTGCTTATTGCTGTTTTCGTTTGACCCATTTTCAGGAAAACCGTAAGGAGCTAGTATATTTTTATATTTACAACACACTACCTAACTTCTCTAGATATAGCATAATCTCTGCTCTGCAACAATCATTTAGATGCTAATTTATCTTAGCTAATTTATTTTATCGGATCAATTATAATTATATGGTAAATATTTATGTTGTTATGAGCTGCTAAGTGTTTTTTAAGTATTTTATCTTCCTATTAGTAAAACTCTAGGATTAATTCTTTATCTTTTCTTGCAATTTATTTATTAAAATGTATCTATAAAAAAATAAGATCACGCGAGGAACACCTTATTTTGAGCGATACCGATACATAATATTATAAGCCCGTTACGAAGCCTGGGCCTAACCAATATATTTAATGAATATTACGAGTAGGTGTACGGTCGCCTAGCTCTATACGACTACATACAAGATTGATGTATTTATATGTATGCAGTTTTCCAGTAGAGAGAGAAGTAGATATATAAATTTTATGTTTCACGTATAGATGACTTCGTCGGCATATAAATTCATCAATACATTACCAGTCGGGTGATACACTTTAAATGAGTCATAATAAAAATATTCCAGTTCTACTAGTTACGTCGCGTATGCAAAGCGTGAGAATATTCTCTGAATTGGGTGTCTACGTATTAATTAATTATTTTGCTTCAGAAATAAGGAAACCCGTTATAATCTAGCGTTATGTAGAACACTGACAGGTTTATAAAGGAGAATAAAATTCTCGTTTTCAACGGTAAGTTTGGTGACTAATTCAACTTTATAAACGAAATCAAAAACAGTAAGGCCAGCTATTCTTAACTTAGGCTTTTTAGCGAGGTAGGTAGATACCGTTTTTATAAAAGTTAATAAATGTAAAAGTTATATTTTGCTGGTGATAATATAAGCCCATATGATTGGAGGAGTGTCAACATAGCTTCATTTGGGATTAACGGAACACTTCACGGATACATTGCCCCCGTATCAAGACACAAATAAGATTTTTATTTTAACGAGCTAAGTGAATGAAAATGTTTGCTAATTACACGAATTAATAGGCCGTTTCATGCGGAGGCACTTAGTGCGCTAACTGTTTTTCAGAAACGAAGTTCGAACACCTATCACGTTTTATCGAGGCATTGGTGAACAATTCCCAGGCATAACCGGTTTTATAATCGGGAAATTCGTGGAAGGCTCGCGGCGACCCGCTTGAGTTCGAGTGGTCACTCTCTTCATACACACCATCTTTTTGCAACCAGCGAAAAAAATCGACGTGTAAGATATGACCTTATAAATAAACACTGTTTGTATTACTCACAGTTTACCACAATGAAGTAAGCAGAAATGTACTCTTCCAATATACTTACAGTCATAATGTTTTTAGTTAAATGGGAATAAAAATTAAAATAATGCTGATATATAGATGACAGGGTACTTACTTATAATAACCATTACATTATTATAAAATCATTGGCATATGTGTTTCCTGAACATTCGGGTGATCAGGAAACCTGAAAAAGTGACAGCAAAATTTGAATCCTGGTATTTCCCAATTGAGGTAAAATAGTAATGATCAATTTCCAATATATAGTTAGAATAGGTTATGTGTATGATGAATCACTACAAGAAAATCGTGCAAATAATGAAGTGACTGAGCGCGGTCAGGAAAATGTCGGATAAAAAGTTATTTATCTGAAGACCGCTTATAAAAAAAAATGTGAATCATAATCATTGACCCTACCTCACTGCTGCGGTCAATATTCTTAGCTTATTGTGTCATCGGAGTTCCTAAACACAAAGTTTTATAGTAAAAAAACTAAGTGAAAAACAATATCCGCGATCGTTCTTTTCTAACCCGAATGCTACGAGTATTAATCGTTTCTGAGAAGGGTTTCAGTTTTTGACCTGACTCTACCCGAGCAGCGGTGGGTAAAGCTGTTGATTTCGGAAGTCGCTCAACCCAACGGTGCTCAAATAAGGATAATTTATTTAATTACAGGATTTTTTTATAGAACATATATGATAATGCTGCTGTATTCCATGACAAAGCCCAGCTATAGTTGTGTAATATTCGGAAAAATTGACAAATGATAGAAAAAATTCAAATTACAATTTTTTTTTGTAGAATTCCACAATGTAAAAATTCCTTGACTTATTTCATAATTATGTTTTACATTTAATTCAAATATATTCTTCATTCATTTCAATTAAACCAATTATAACATGCAGTCGGAGGCATCTAGGAGATAACAAACTGCGTAAAATATGCCTCGGACTATGATGGCTAAATAAACCGATGCGAGAGCCACATATCCTACTACAGGCCTGAAAAGGGAATTTGGTGGTGGGTTGTGCTGAGCCTACCCTGATGTCGTTTCGTCTTTTGACGGCGAGAGCTCCGAACCAAGCTTCATCTTAAAACTTTCCACCCTTCTCAAAACGTTTTTGCCAGTTCTATTGTCATCGGGCTTCTCCAAGTCACAGGAGAAGTCACGTTTCTGTGTATTAATGCCATCAATACTTCTCTTGTCAGGCCTGTGGCAGACTCTGCCGCTCTCGCATTGGTTTGTTCAGCCACCAAAAGCGATGTCTCGTAGTCATTACATCATGAATCGTCTGTGATTGACGCAGAGATCTATGATGATGATGAATACCAAACCATCAATTAAAGCGGCTTACACTATTTTCCCCGATCGACCATACATTAATATGTTCCCATATCAGATGAATTCCTGGCTGTTACATCTTCTGCATCTTAATTATTGCTGCCTTACCCCAGGGTCGCGGTGAATGATACTGCGAACCTGTGACCTCGATAAAGAGTTGGGCTATGTGGTTTTATAGTTGGAAGGAGGGGCCTTAATATCCACACAAATCAAAAAGATTTGATATAGGTTGTTTTTAATGTGGCTGTCTTTTTTGCAACGACATTATTGAGCACTTCGCAGGGCACTAACGAATGAAATACCTGTCAAAGACTTCGTATGCACGTTTCGGATGTAGTCATGGGCGCCGGAAGGAGTCCGCAAGTGCACCCTCTATTACAGAAGTGTACACTTTGTCAATCACTTCAGTATCTTGCCTTATTCTTTTTAGGGTTCCGTACCTCAAAAGGTAAAAAAGGAACCATTATAAGATCACTTTCTTGTCCGTCTGTCTATCTGTCCATGTGTCGCCACAAAATCAAGGCCCTAAGTCACCACGATAAAAAGATATGGGCAAATTTTTATTTTCTCGAAAACTGGTAAGTACCAAAATTTTCAACTTTTAAAATTTTTGGAATTTTTCGTTTACTTGTGCTGCAAGACCTAGCTTTTAACCAAAATTGATTTACAATTGTTTCTTACAAGTTTTCGCAAAAATCTAAATTTGCCCATATCTTTTTATCGTGTTCACTCAGGACCTTGATTTTATACAACTAATAGGGACTATAGACCACAGTATCTGGTATAAATTTCAACTTGCTAGGTCCACCCGTTCCTGAGAAAATCGGTAATGACACACGGACAGATGGTATAATGGGTAGGTACGGAACCCTTAGCGCACGAGTTCGACTCGTACTTGACCGGTTTTTTTATTATAAGTTTTAATGTTTACATGCAAACGCACTTCCCTGAAAATAATCCTGTCGGCGCCTATGGTTATAGTATATATATCCAGGAATACCCGACCATAGACTAGATTCTCCTTAAAAGATCAGTAGACCATGGATACGTTAGTTTGATTAGGATGTTTCGCTCTATATTAGGTACACTAGATGTTGCTAGATACACTTTCTTGTGATTCGTTCAAAAATATCGAAATGAGTGTCAACTAGTGTTGTTCAACAATTAGGTAGGTATAGAAAAATAAGAATATTTTTTTCTGGCGTTCGTGCTCCGTCGTTTATAATATATGATTTTCAGGAAGGTTTTTTGATATAACTCAATGTGATAGTCCAATAACACCACAGGCGTTTCACAAACTCACCTTCTTAACAAAATGAGCCTTCATAAGATTATGAGGAATGCATGGCCGTAGCTAGAGACTACAGTGTTATCAGTTCTTTCAGTGGAACATTTCCCCGTTATAAAGGAAGTGCTAAATCATAATAAACATATTGGCTCCTGTAGCCGTTACTTAAGTGGAATTTGATTCCTTTGTCGCGACTCTGATGGTTGGTCCAATAATAAAAGTTGTATCGCCTCTTAAAGGTATTCGGTTACTTAAAACTGTATTTAATTAAATTGTTGTTTTTTATGTTTTATGATTATTGATTTTTTTAGGACTGTGGGCTGAATATAAACTAACCTAGCCTAACCTAACCAGATGCAGCTTAATACCTTTAATTGCCTATCCGACCTCAACAACTCAGTTACTGGGTAACGAACACGATATATAATAAGAGCGGTTGTCAGACCTCAGACAACGTAATGTAACGACTGTCATTGATCTTATTTGAAAACCGGAAGCGACGGTTTAAAGTGCTCTCCAAGGAACGGAGAGGTACGCAGGAGATATTATAGTGCTCAAATGTATCCGCCAACACAGGTACACTCACTCTTCCTTCACTCGATTAGAAGACCGATGGGAGCGCAATCCAACTCGACCAGAGAGAGATCAGGCGCAGGGAGGACGGTTTAACGTGCTCTCCGAGGCACTGAGGTGCCACACCGCCAACTTCCTGACTCCGGGTTGCTATTGAGAATTTCCTAACAGAAAAACTCAATAACACTTTGCCCGACCCGAGAATTAAACCCAGGACTTCACGCTCAGCAGCCGCACTTGTGGTCACAAAACGAATGAGCATGTCCTATAAATAAGTATATATTGTCTTAAAGATGCAGAAGCTACTGTAAACTTAGTTCTTAGTTCGGTCCAGCTTCTAATATAACTCGTCGCATATGTAAACAAACTATGGTATATAGTAAATTGCATTATAAATAAAACTTTAATTCAAATACCAACTTCATTTCAGTATTTTGTATTCATATACAAATAATTTTTCGATTTCATAAAAACCAAATCTTTACTAAGCTTAAATATATTACTCTTGCATTATTCCCTACATTCGAATCTAAAAGATTTACCGTCTGGGACTACGAACTCAAAGCTAATATTATATAAGCAGTCAATAAATTGATAATAATAGATGGGTATTAAGTGTTAGGCAGTGGAACTGGATGCAGTTCGGCGGGTGTGCGGTCTGGGGTGGACAAAATCAATAGTCGCTACCTACGAATAGCTACCACTACACCCGTGAAATCTGCACACATCGCGATTCTTTATTCGGCTCATATCCGCCCCGAATACACGCCCGAAATTATTGTCTTCCAAGCAGGTGGCGCTTATGATGAACATAATATTGCGGCTCCCATACGTATGCACATTTTTATAAACTTCTACCAGCATGGGGTGGTGTATTTATTAGTCTTTACGAGGGGCTTTGTGGAATACTTCGCGTTTTTACTTTGAAATTTTCGCTTAGTGCAAAAATTAGGTCATGTAAGGTAGGTTTCGCAATTTATTTTTTGTTGTGTTTTTAAAGAGCTGTATTAATTACAATTACAAAAAATGCAAGTATAAAATCTAAACTTGTTAAAAAAACAAGCGATACCTATCTCACTATCGCCGCCATAATCTATGGGATTCAAATAATAAATGACATTTCTTAATCATACATGTAGTTAAGATGCAGTGGAGATTGGCCGATGCGTGTCTAATAAATACTTTGGTTGTTCAGTGGTCCCTGCTCGATTTGGAACACAGATTAAGATTTGCACACCAAATGAGCTTGCTTGATACGGACAACTGAAGCATACTTGAACGGTCAGCTATCAATCATATTTCCGCAACAGTTACGTCTTAAAAAAATGTATGTCACATTACGGATGCCAAGAAAATACCCTAATAATAAATTAGCATAGTAATGTTTGCGGCCGTTATGTTAGGATTGAGTCCGCTTTAATTAATATAAAAAGTGGCGCCGTAGTGTCACTGGCCTAAGCCGATTTGATACTAACCATACCTCGTATTGTATCTATATAAAAAAGTTGTTGTTATTAATACATGCAAGACACAAATGCAGTTTCGAATTCATATTTACATACCGTAAGTAACCTATTCTAGCAGGCTACAGAAACCAGTATTATAATGTAGAGTTAAATATGTAATAATCAGCAGCTTTTTCACAAATATCACCTTGTATGTATCAACTTCACATCATTCATCCAAGTCATAAGACTAGACTGTGAGAAGGAAGTCATTTTGTAGTAGCGTCTAGATTTAGCCTGGCAGTATAACCACATAGTGAAATTTTATCTTCCTTTAACTGTCTATGTTGGTGCCAAGTAGAGCTTTGGCACTAAATATAACAGTTTAACCCGTTAGGGATAATAGGAACGATATAATGTATGTAGATATAGTCGTAAGTCGTAATAGATACCGCACATGTAGAGATAGCTCGCCAGTTCGCGCCTCCTGCCTCCATTCTACTCCATTTCCCTCAGTTGACGCTAAGTATTATCACCAGAGTGTAAGTAGCTTAAACACGATACGTTTTGTTGAATCTCCCGATTATGAGCATACAAACAAATGTTTTGTTCGGTTAGAGTAATTCTTTAAAAGAGCCGGTTATTATTTAGGAAATATTCGTAATTTATCGTGTTTGTATCATCACCAAAACTATAAATAAGTAAAGATTTTATCAACGCTTGCAAATTGCAGAACGATGTCACATATTTCAAGTTTTACCTCAACATTCGATTTCTCGGCTTCTATATCCAGTCCACCTCTGTCTATACCTTTTCAGGTCGTCGCTCCACCTGGCTGGCCTAATTGTTCAGACACATAAAATTATATCGAGTTCATATAACATTAGTTAACAGTTTATTATTGGATTCCTGATAGGTTTCGATCGTAAAATACTAACGTATTTAGTTACAAAATGAAAGGAGAAACGAGTTATTTAAATTGGATAATGATGTGTTGACTTAATGAGGAATTTGTAGAAATTAATTACTATCCTTCCCGCCTTCCGGAAAATATAAATGTCTTAATTAAAGATACATTTCTCTTCATGTAACGGTGATTATTTATATCCACTTCGTAGATTGCGATCACAATATTTAGCAAAATACCGTGATATAGATCGATGGCAATTAATTATTATACAGATGTAACTGTGTCTTATTATTAAGTATAAAATCATAGTGTGATTAAAATTCTGTCACTAATTGGCCGAAATCAACTCATACGGAATATAAACATATGTATTTACTTGTGATTTTGAGTTATTTATGTAGATACTAATAATAACTATTCCTGGCATAAATATTGGTAAAATTGAATGAAGAAAACAATATTTTGATAAAGAACAAGAAGCAAATATTATTTTGTGCAAATATGTTTGAAAACAAAGTATGCATGTACAACAATCACGACGATAATTGTGTTACATTGAGCGAAAGTGTACAATGGTGACGCGACTGATACGTTACTATGCCTGAAGGTGATAGATCTGGAAACAATCACCTGTTTAAACACATTACTCAAGAATTATAAAGATTCTTGTTATATTATGTGAAATCATCGCGATTACCAAATTACAACAGAATTTAGGTTAAAATGTAGAAGCAGACAGAGTTATTGGTTGTCCGTAATTTAAGCCATTATAAATACATATTTAATTGATGTAAATAATTATTACGATTGAAATATGATTTTATTTTTAATGTTTGAAACACTGACAAGAGTGAGTTTTTTTGTTTTACTATGTCCTATGTTTAAGATAGAGCATGCTAAACAATCTAGGTATAAGTTCGATTGATTAGTTCGAGAGCTCTTCAAAGTTTGAAGCTCATTAGAGTTCTTACGTAATCTACTCAAAATTGATTGCATAATAAGATGCATTAGTTCTTATGTCACGGTATATTCAGAACACGTGTTTCATTAGACACCGTACGTAGTTTGTGTACTACGTCCACACAGTATTTCCATTTTAATCATGATAAATTTTCATGAACGGTTATTTGTTAGCATAAAACACTTAAATTTTCTATTTTTCATATTTTCGACCTGTACCAACATAGATCAAAACGAATTTAATAACACCTATTTTGTCAAAGTTTTCATTATAAATTATAAGCAGTAAATTTTCATGCTGAAGATGTTATTTTTGTCTTTTATTTTAGGCACTTATTTACATTTTGATTCAGTACCTTGAGAAGGTTCTTTGAAATTATATGGCAGAGTAAAAAGTAACGTAATTGTCATGTTGATGCGTAACGAATGACGAGGTATTGCATGTGTGGGTACGCGAGCCGTGGCGCGTCGCTGGCGCGGCGTCCGTCGCTCGCTGCACATCACATCTCATTTCCATCATATTCAACTTATTTCAGAAGATTGTTGTTGATTATCATCTTTGTGTTTTAGAGATTTTAGTTGATAATAATTAAACTACAGGTAGCTACACAATGATACAAAAACAAAAATGATGGCGAAAATACGATGTGATAGAGAAATAATACTTGTAAATATAATTTTACTGAACGTGTTTATTCGTATTTCCTGAAAACTTAAATGGAAGTAAATAACTTTTCTTAAGCTTAACTTAAATAAGTTGTTATGTCACCTTTTACATAGAAATAACAAGGTCCAAACAGTTCATATAAAGTTAATTATTTAATCTTAAGAAGTGCGTTATGTAAGTTATTTTATTAAGCACTAGGCTCGTTGATGATTTATATTTATGTAGGTACAAGGTAAGCAAATAATCACAACGCTCATTCTCATATAACATTATAGGTAATGTTTATTATCTGTTTAGTAATAATTTATACGTAACATGCGCATTGATTACGGAAATGGTCACGACAGCGGTGGTGAGAATTTTGCTAATTGGCTATATCTAATAGATAAGCAATAAAATCAATGGGGAGGACATCGGCTGCATCTTCAATTTATGCCGATGTGGATTCGCGATGCGTCGGGTACCGACGCCTGCCCCCGCCACCGGACCTCATATTTATACGCTAAAGCGGACGCCGCTAAGAGTTCAAACGTGCGTCGGGCGCTCGGAACAGTAGACGATCGAGAGAATCGCAACGCGTGGGTAGACGAGGGCGAGTGCAGTGTGCAGTGCGTGCGGGTCTTGTGTCGCTGAAAGCTCGCGCCGCGAAGCCTCCGAGAGCGGCGGCATAGCGCGAGCGCCCACTTCGCGTCAGTGCCGGCCCGGCCGTGCCGAAAGCACCACGCTCCGGCAACGATACGATCTAACTGTTAACTGCTGGACAGTGATACACACACTGTATCAACAACTTCGAATTATACCCTGCAGGCCGTCTTGTGTACGCGAATATATCTATTGTGAAAGACTGGTGAGTTTTCTATTTCGTATCTATATTTTAACAGAAACATATGTATATTGTATATTTTTACTGTTAAATTATTTATTTTACTGGTAATTATAATGAAAATGTAAATTTGAAATATGTGTAAGAAAAATATGAAACAGTATTTGTTTCATACATAGATACGCAGCGCACATAAGCGCGGCGTCTGAAAAAGCCGGTCCGTGAGCTTTTCCACTGTTCAGGCCCAAGAACGTTTTTGCCGTGTATGTTTTAGTTGATATAATTTCCTGAACGAATACTCAGATTTAATAAAATATTAGACCGTAATAGTGTTCAATGATTTATCAAAGAAAAGTTAAACATTAATTGCCTTTTCCGATTTTTCTTTATAAGTAGATATGTTTTTAATAATTAATTTTGTATGGTAGGCACGTTATAAAACAAAAGGTTAACAGTGCGCGTTGTTAATTACAATATATACCATACTTCTTTTTTATAAAAGCTATTTGGAGATTGTCCTATTTACGTTTTTATAGATCAATTATGATATTCTTGGAAGATTGGTACACATAAGCACCTATTCACTTAAATAATAGGATGTATACATTAATTTGGGTAGATGAAAACTTGTAAAGTTAGGTTAATTTAATGGTACTTCATTATGTACAGCTGAATTGGGATAATTTAATAAATGTGAAATACTTACATAGTATAGCGTGAGTGAATCGGATACAGCCGCGTGCCACAACAACGAGCGTAGCGGATTCAATATTTCACAGTCACCACCACTAATCATTCACGATTGTACTTACAAAGTAGATTGAAATCAAATCAAGCAAGTTGATGCATACAAAAGACATTGTTCACTATTTAAATTTATAAACAACACGGAAATAGGACCAGCATTTCCAAAAAAAACAGTAGGAACCTACTCCATGTCTTTTAAATTTATAATGCATAAAGATTTTATTAAAAATAACTTTAAAATAGCACAAATTCTTACAATATTTTCTATTATAATAAGGCTTGCGTCCCTTATCTCAGCACAAGTTTCCGGAGAGTTCGACGTCACGTACTTTTGAGGAGGAAACGCATACACCCGGCGTGAGGCACCCTTTAGTTTATCCCTTCACATAGTTCTTAGTAACTGATGCTAACAAGACCCCGCTTGACTGGGTTTTCGTGTATATAGTTCACTTTCAATATTATAAAAAATCGGAAATTGTTATATACAAACATTTTCAGACATTTTTGCACATAATTACTGATGTATTTATTTATTTACATAGTTTTTTTTTGTAATTTCGTTAATTATTTATTTTTTGACAAATCCCTCTTAAAATATTTATTCTATTTATTCTTTTCGATCGATCCTCTTTTCAATATAATTTTTTGGTCGTTAATTATCTATTTCTTCCATAAATAATAAATTCGAAGGATTGAAGTTTTTCTTATTACCTACTCATGTTTATCTTGAGTTGAATTCGGGGCCCCTCGGGGCTCATTTAACACCGAAATTTATTATTCGGGGTCAGTGTGTTGCCTCCGCAAATTCTGACTCAGAATTTATACCTACTGGCTGGAATAATAAAACCAAATCAACAGTTTGGAAGGACTACGTACTACGTAGGCTTTCGCAAGTTGATCGTTAATTTTATTACTAAGAGTTTTAGGGAAATACTTTTCTGCAGTAAAAGTCGCACAAAGTAGCAAATTGTTAATATTTCCCAGTAGAATTCGTTGCTGTCTTTTCCTCAAGTTTGAGAATTTATATCTTAAGGGATTTCCTTGTAGTATGTTGCCGAAAATTTGTAACTTAATTTGGTGAATGTGCTGTACGAATTGTCGGTTTCGGTTCGGTTGATTGCGCCGGCGGGCGGCGCGGGTGGGCTCGGGTGGGCTCGGGCGCGCCGCATCGAGTTCAAGTGCAGGGTGAAGGTTCCGCGGCTGGCTGTGCGCCGCCGCTACCGCCGCGGACGCCACCGCCGCCGCCACCGCACGCCATCCGCATCCGCGCTTTTGTTAACTACATACACATCCAACTGTTCTTGCAATTCTTCAAGCTGTGATATATTAAACAAACTAATGCATATGGGGCGTAATCGTTATAATCTATTGTAGCAAATGAATACTATCATAATTTGTCTATTTCTTTGTCTTCGTAGCCCATTGCTGGCAACCTGCTTCTAATCCTTGTCTTTGTTCTTGACGATGGCTTGAGAATATATAATTTGTCACTGATTAATTTTATTAATTAGGTACAGTATTAGTTTTAATTACGTATATATTTGTTCAATTAACATAGTTTAATAAACAAATTTAAATTTTACCTGGTTTTATAAGGTAGAAGTGGTGGTGTAAGATAGGTGGTTGCTAAACGACATGATCACTTTGTTTTAAACATAAAACATTAGCCTGGTAGGTCATTGCGACAATGCAATCATTAAAAATCCATGTAGTATTCCGCCAGTTATATTGCAATAACTGTCAAGACGGTGTAGCGGTATTATTACGCATCTTATGCAATGATTTAAACATACGAAGGAAACAGATAAAGAAAAATGAATTTGCATACGTGACGAACAAAAATTAAATAGCAAATCAAAAGTAAATAGCGGCAATCATTGATGATGGTAGAGCCACAAGGTCGGCGGGCTTCCGATTCTTTTGTTTAAGTGTTTCACACTTAGAGCGCGGAAATACGCCTAGTTGACGGGAGCTAAATGGCTGGATGACGGTCTTCCTTTAAATATACCTAATGGCCGTGATGTTAACTACACTTTTTTAGTTAAATACGACAAAAAACACTACAAAGCAATGCTAACACTTTAAGTTCATGGATTTAAACTAAGAATTCTATACTAATTACTTGCCTACCTACCAAATAGCTTTAAAATTCAAAACTGGAATCAAGTTACTGTAATTCTTCTCGTCAATATTGCCGTTATAGGTAGAGAAGGCAGCTATAAAATTAAGTATCCTTATACGTTGGCAATGTCTTCAGCGACTCCAGTGACTCCGCATTAATGAAAGCGCGCGTCAATATGCGCGCGCGCAGTCTCGCCGTGACAGAATGCGCTCGCGGCGTCCGTCGACAGAGCTGCGTGCCACGCGCCGCCGCCGCTTCCTGAGAAAATGGCAACTTATGGGGAACTGAATCTGGGCCTCGCAGGTGCCATTGACCCGCGCAACCTGCCACACTCGACGCACATGTGTTGCCATTCACATTTAATATTTACCCACATACCTCCACTTTATATAGGTTTATAGACTCGTAAGAATCGAAAGCCACAATGGAGCGGAATAGCCTATGGTTTTAATGACTGCGGTGTATGGATTCCACAATGATCCACTCAAAACATTTATTCTTGTTGAAGTGTAGTTTTAGAATCTTCACGAAATCATTTATGGTACAAAATATAAGAGTAGCACATATTAATATTCAAATATAGTGTAAGCTGCGGTAGCTTTGTAGATGGCATCGAATCTCAGTTGTCGGCGAGAGCGCAATGTGTCTGTCAGCCGTCGCCGGTGTAGGAGCTGAAACCGTTACCGGAGCACAAAAATGTCGCAAAAAAAGCTCGTAAACCGTTTCTGTTTCACTTGTTATATTGTAATTTTGTGACGTGACTTTTTATTTCATGGTATATTTAAGGAGATTTACCAACAATAGACAGCTCTCGCATACTATTATGCAACAATCAAAGCGTGTAGTTCGTGATTTCGTTTATTGTAAAATTTATCGTCTGAAGTTTTCATTTAATCATTTTTATTGAAATACTGAGGCGTACAATCATTTGATTATATACCTATCATATAATCTGTAGTTTTAATTAGTTTGGAAATCTACATCTACAAGTTGGCGATATACGTATCACGTGCCATGTTAACGCACAATAAAAAGTATTGTTCTAGTACAGGATGGTTATTGGTTTCCGATGTACATAGCACTGGTGCAAGTGTGTAAGAAACCTCGCGACGCGTCGCCATCTGAATATCAATATCAGTATATAACCTGCTGCGATGCCACTCACAATGACCGATAAAAGAGAAACACACGAATATGGCCCTACACTAAGTCTGTTTAAAATTCACAATCAGTGGTAACACTTCGTTTGGTGCTCGGTACCACCAATCGGAATGTAGGTTATGATGTTATTTAGCCCAAGTTTTTTGCCGGCGCAAGTTTTTATTACTTACAATAGGTAATAGTTATCTCTTTCCATGCCAATCAATCTCATATAAGGCGTGAAAGTACTGACGTCACTGAGCTAAATTTGTGGTGTTCAATGCGATAGTACCTGCGGCTATTTTATTGAGATCATGCCTTTTAAGCTTTTGAATATATCTGAATTAAATTACGCGCTATTCTTACTGAAGGTGTGTCAATTTCAATGTCCAAAGTTTTTATTTTATTTGTGTCACCTGAATCAAAACATTTTATTTTAAATTACAAGTAATTTTACTCATATATTAGAAGCACACACACTTACAACGAGGAAGTAGGTACGGCAAAGTGAAAAATAATTCATTGGATATGTTTTAGAATTTATTAATATTTTAAGTATTCTCTATCGATAAGTAGGCGTAGATATTAAGATTGAATTGCAAGCAGAATATGATTTACAACAACACAATAAAGCTCTTCATATCGTCGCGCTTTGTTATGCCATCGTTATGTACCTACGTGGGACTAACAATAATATAATTCATGATAATATCGGTGCTTGCAAGCCAATCCATTTCTATATTTCGCATTCTCCCTCCAAGTACCGCCATTAAATTCAAGCTAACAATAAAGAATAGAGTAGACGTAAACTACTGACAATATTTATAACTAGAACTTAAATTTATCGTGTCGATATACCGGCTAGTGCTCGGGTGAAGCGATGCATTAGCTACCTTCTCTAAAGAGTGTCTGCTCGGTGCCCACGCTCATAGCACCCACACTCTAAATAACAAGACAAATAGACTTGTCTACTTTACCATTTACCGAGTAAAAATTCCCATGTATTGTTTGAATAGGTCTTTTACCAATTAGTATTTATACCGACCGATATATGACGGTTATGGTTTGTCTGTGGCACTCAAGGAACAATAGGGGCCGGAACACGTAAGGGTTTCGATCCACATTGTGAAGAAACATAGACTCGACGACTTAGCTTTTGGTGTTTGATCAAACACCAGTCGTTTTGAGCGCACGTTCATGTTAAATATTAACGGACTCGTCATTCATAAAAGGATTTGAATTCCACTAAATTTTATGGAAGAGGGCTAAGTCTGTATTGACAAATGAGGAAAATCTTGATGCTTTTGGAAGACTTTTAAAATATAAATTGTAGTTTTCCGTTTGACCTTTCAAAGAACCTTTACCTCTTTTCGTGACCAACAAGCAAGATTCTTTTGGAATTTTATTATCTTTGTACCTGTTACATACCAGTAGGCCCCGAAGAGATAAGTGAACTGTTCTACACCCACATTTCATCGATTTTGTTGTTAGTAAATAGTATATCTATTACTATCTCTACTGGACACAATTCCAAGCTCTAGGCTACTACTGAGAATTTCATAGCATCACGCCTATATTCCACGAAGGGGTAGGCAGAGGTGTACGTAGTTATACTCCCACATTTCAGCAATGCTGTTATTAAGTCTCATGGTGAGCCTATTGCCATCTACCGCCCATCATTCCAAACTTCGGGCTGCTATCGAGAATTGCCTTAATAGAAAAATCCAATAACACTGCCCGACCTGGGAATTGAATCCAGGACCTCATGCTCAGCAGTCGCGCCTGGTATCTCTAACCATCGAGGCAGTTCTAAGCATAAAAATCAAAATAACACTTTATCCGACCCGGAAATCGTACCCTCACGCTCAGTAGCCGTGTTTGGGGACACTAGACCAATAACCAGTGTCATTGATGTAATGATAACTATCTTGGCGTGATTGATAAAGAGCAGCCAACTATCCTGTGTGTCATCGGTGGACATGTTTAAATAGTTCAGCGTTTGCAAAACTAGCATGAAAGTTTTAATAACGCAATTAAAAGTTGTGTCTACATTTTTACGCTAATAAAAAGGCTCAAGCAATACTTCATAATGTCCAGGTTGTTTTATGGTGCGGAACGTGCGATGTCATTGTCCTACGAGTGGGTAAGGCGCATGCACCTCCGCCGCGGTCCGCCGCCACCAGCGTCGGCTCGCGAGCGCCTCTCAGCGCCTTAGGTTTTACTCATTTTTATATGTTCAGCTTAGAGCCGTTACATTTTTATGATACGCAAACTTTTCCCGCGGTTCACTTTTAAATAGAATAGTTTAAATAGTTGATCTTAACCGTTTTAAATTCAGAATGAGCTCAATAGTCGGCGTAAAGCGTTCATGATCCCAATAAATATATATTTTTTCTTTATTACGATTTAGTACGTTCTACCTTGTCTTTATGCTAACCCGATGGAATCGGTTCAGTAGTTCTTGTAATGAAGTAGGAAAGTAAAAATAAATCCATCATTTATATATTTTAAAAGGTATACTTACATTGAGATATTCACCCCCCGGCATTTGCATCAAGTACTCCTGCCTATCTACTTACGGTCTTTGTTTTCCTTTAATATTGAGAGGGTTCCTTTAATACTCGGAAGTAATATGTCAACGAACGCTTCACATGAATTATTCACATTAGAAGAATGCCCAGAGGAAATGAATACCTACCTAAAAATCAATAGGAAATTGGCGAGATGAAACAATTCATTTTGTTAGAGATCTTTTGTTTAACATATTTCTTTCTGCTATCAAAAGACTGCCATATATCTATAAATAACTTAGAGCTGAGCCCCAAGCTTAGAATGAAAGCTCAGCCTTTAAAGAATTGCCTTTCTCCAAATTTAAAAACAAGTAATTATTTAAATTACCTAAATTTTATATTATATTTATAATATTTTGAAGATAAAAATAATAATACATAAATGTATATGATATAGTAGATAAGTAGACTAAATTTGCACACCCCAAGGGGTAATAGAATACCTATGCGGACTCTAGTTTATGATCAACATATATACCTAGCAAATAAATAAATTGATTAGATTTGAAATATTTTCCACACCAAAAAGTATGAAAGCAAGCAAATTCTTTAATTGTTTTTTACATGTGTTTAGGGGAAGAAAATGAGGTAATTAAATTCTTAAGCATCTCGCTATTACCCATTATACCTACATTATCAAGAAATATAATCAAAAAATTATTCACAAAATAAACAACTTTAATGTGCCTGTCGAAGTAACGATAGTTGGCGTAATGTTTATTTATTTACGTAGCTCGTGTCTACGCGTTGAAATGATCATTAGGTTATTAGGATTATTTGTGGCGTAGTACTTCCTGATTCGTGGCGCTTCCCTGAATTTGCTTTTAAACATTCGTGCGCCGACATCTTTACCTTGAAAGAACATAGGCATTTTTTTCACGTCTGTTTTTTCCATACCAATAATGATAATTTTTAGAAGCATTCATTCAATATTTTGATGCTGGAGCTAATCACGAACATCGCTGTTCTTATAATGTTTGAAAAAATCATCATGGCTGATGGTGATTATGGAACTTTGATAACTATAGGTCTGACGTAATCTTTTATACGCTTCCTTACTATGATTTTATTTATGTTAGATGCTAATCCATCATCTTTAATCGGTTACATGATATTACAATTAAACCTTCACGCCTTTGACACCACGAATCTATATCAACGTTTTTGTTCTTCTAACCAGCACTACCACTCAACATCGCTATATAAAATTTGGTTTGGAAAATTAAGTGTTATGATTGGTGCACTAAGCTCTTTTGAAAATACACGAAGTATTAGAAATATTACCTACATATGAAAAGATGGAGTTAACCTTAATGAGAATTCTAAATGTTTAAGTTAAAACATTGGGTAAAAAAAAATAGCCGCCAAAATATACCAGATACTCTTTATCCGATTAAAATAATAAATTGAACATTTGCCTTGGCACCAGATACCCGTCTGCCACTTTAAAATGTCAAGAGGGTCAGTAAAAGTTTGGTTCATAACAATTGAGATGGACGGGCACAGGCCGCAGAGGGCAGTGTACCTACCTGCTTATGTATAGTGTTATAGTTATTTTAAATTAATATTTCACTTAGATATTATAGGTATATAAAATCACTTGTTAAGTTTCAACTTTAAAAAGATCCAATAAAAATCGTGTTGTAACAAAACGAAAAAAAGTGTTAGCTCTCAACATTTATTTTATTATAAGAACACAATATTCACCAATTCCATTTTATTCCAATAACAGTTTCCTGTTTACGTGTCTGAAAAATAACACTTATTACACATAAATGCACATCGTCTCGATAAGTGGTTATTTTAAAACTGCGGCATTGCTATAACGGTACAAAACTACCTCAATTTCGGACCAGTGCAAGTAAAACAAGCTAATTTCCTGCATCGGACTTACTTTTTCATATCTCGATAGTAAAAATTAATGTAAGCTCGTAAGAGTTTGTTGCCACGTATTATGGGAATACTTTTAAATTGATTCGATTATAACGTATCTATCTATATACAGTTTCGAATCAAATATTTTAAAATCAAGTAACAGAAAGTTAAGCGAATTTGATCGATATATTGTTAAGTGATGACTCAATGCGGCTGAAATGCCTGCAACTATTTAATCGACGTGTAAACACGATACTCACGGTGGTCTCCGGACGCGGTCATTGTACCGTTTCTGATGCGGCAGCCTCATCTCGTTTTGTCACAAATTCAAAATCAGTATTTCTTTAAAAATAATATTGGATTTAGGTGTAAGTACCCACTTAAGTATGGTAAATAGGTAATACTTGCTACGTCTACGGTAATACTTGTTCCGTTGTAAAAACAAGCTCTTGACTCTTAAATAAATATTATATAAGTAATCCCGCTAGTGAAAATACCGTGAGAAAAATCAGTGATTATTTACTTATCGTTGATTATCTCAGTTGTATGTTGGTAAAAGAACGGAGATAGGAGATGGTGTCGGCACGGGCGCAGCGCTGGGTGCGCGAGCGGGCGACCGCCGCCATTGTGACTCCCACTTACTAAATCAATATTTGCGCAGATGTCGGCGCAAGAGCATGCTATGCTTGTACCGACCTAAAATTCATACAGCTTATATGGCAATGTTAGCGGTAAATTTTCTCGGCAGCTACTTGTAATCCTTCAAATGTGGGTCGGTGCCGCACGCATTAGTTGACCCCGACCGTGCTGTGCTGAAGGGTAATTCATTCAAATTGATCGCGCATCTCAATAGGTATAACATAGTAGAGTTTGAAATATTAACCTCGATGTATTTAAGGTCACGGTTTCGAGTACCCGACTTCGTGAATCGAATAATTTCACCAGGTATACAATCATTATTCAGTACCAAACTTTTTATTTCTCACGATGCAATTTATCGCGCCAGTACCCTCCCACACTTCTTCAAAGATTCATTTTTTTTATAATTGCTTGCTCACCATTTGCTATCATGTACTATTTATATGAGAATTATCCATGCGAAGAAACTGGACGAGGGTCACGTTCACCTTTGTAGCCACTGCTTCACCTATGCGAAGGATTTTATATAGTCGTATTTTTTTGTTCTGTTGTGGTTTCCAAGTGAAAACGAATAGCATAATTTTCTAAACGATGACCACGATTCCCGTGTAATATGATAATGCGATGTATAAATATTTCATGTCTATGGCTCTTTATTATCGTTTTTGCGCAATAACCAGTTCCCTACAATGCAGTTCCACAGCGAAAACAGGGGCCCTATAGCTATTATTGTTACTTTTGGAGCCACCTCGGTGCGTGTTAGATAAGTTATATACAAGTACATTTCAGACACTTCATAAAAGTATTTCTCACGTCGATTAGTTAGTAGTTACCCAACCAGCTCCCTGGAAACCACTATATAATTGAATTGGTCTATACAGATTTTTTCATACAAGTGCCGTCTGAACGGAACAAAAGCTTACAAGTTTTTCTTGAAAATCATGTTTGAAGCAGTAAAACAGTTAACGGGGAAATATCTGAAGTGTTTAAACCGTACTACGTGCCTGTGCTCACTCGTTTAAAGCTAAACTCTGAGGTTCGTTTGTAAGTACTTGCCATTCATTCCTTACATAGAGATATGGCCGGTAATGACTGGTCGGTCGGTCAGCTATCGGCCAGACGCTCGTAAACAGTGTTCGACACGAAGCATTCGAACATGGCTGCGAATACAAGTCAATAGACATCATGCCGAGGGCGCTCACTTCCTGGTCCGAGTACCTAACTGTTACGTTCCACACGGCAATAGAGCCCACACACCCCGAGCAACGATGTCATAAAAGTTTAGCTGAATTTAATTGTATGTCTGTACATAAAAAGGATACGAAACTCAAAGGTCACTGATTTAGTGGGCAATGAGACACACATGGTTTCCTCGTACGTGTTAGGGGTGTAGAGTGGCACGGGTCAGCGGTCGCCCTAATAGCTTGTGTCAGAGAGCGGTCGGTGGGTCCCACAGGGCGCCGGGAGCGAGGGCGGCGCGCATTACGCCGTCAAGCGAGAGGGTGCATCGACATACCATCACTCAAATCAGCCTCTTTTCATCGTTAGATTTCTTATAACATAATTATCTTCCTAAATCAAATGACCAGTAAATAACTATGTTTAAAAAATGTTGAGATCATTTATTACTTTTTACAAGAAGGTTTTGGCATTGTAATTATGAAAACAATGTATTTAGTTCATCGTGAGAGGTGTCAGTGAATGGCGACCTGGAACGTAGCTCAGTGGAGTTATAGCTAAGTAAGCAGCAGGCGACGTACGGGGGCAACGCTCATCGTGTGAGCGACGCGGCCGCGGACCAACAATCGCGAATTCAAGCTATGCCTAGCAACAGCCACTCACACTAACGGTGGCTTTCTTCGAGCACACAGACATACAATGTACTTATGAGTTTTGAGCTTTGATGGTCTTTGTGACATTAAAAGTGAGCTTAACTCGTAAAATAAATCTTATGAACACATTTTGCCGGTTTAACATTGCTTCAACATCTCTGGAATGTTGCCGGAATGTGTTTGAAATAATGATTACTTAAATTTACAGAAAATAGGTAGATATTTCTTGTAGATCGAATCGAAATCACGGAATAGCATAGAAATAAGATAATTCGTAAAAGCACCTGTGTGGAATGTTAACGCGGTGTGTAACGGTGACGGAGACGTCTAGAGCGGATTTACCTAAATTATTCGGACTCCGTTAGCGATGAATGCGTGCCACCGTGCACGATCCTATATTCTATTAGAATGGCTTTCCTCCAATCTTTGCACAGATTTGGGATGTCCATATTGCTTTTATTGCACAAAATATCCTTGGGTAGTTATGATATTGATTTATCAATTATATCATACAACGTGTGACTCTCGGTCTTTTATTTCCTTGCGACTGTGACTTTACGCCGTTTTAAAAACTCTAGAGGATAACATTTAGGACTTCGATATATATACTCTGTGTTGGCAACAGGCCATAAATTCAGGATTTGTTAATAAATTAGATTAATGAATAACTCCTCCTTAATAATCGACGAATCTTCAATAAGTACTTACCCAATGTTCCCAAAAAGCGCTGTTATTTTGATCAAGCCGTCTAGATAACTTAAACTTATGTGTATCTCCTGGCACAAAATTTGCGCGGGTCAACGAACCGCGAGTACCTCATGAAGGAAACTAATATTTGCTATCTTCCTACCCGTTCCCTTGAGGCACACAAACCCTGCCACGTTGAGTTACTTCCACTACACTGTGCTTCTGCTTTTATGGAAAGGATAGACCCATCCTTTTTCTATTATTATTATCTCGGTATTATAACGTTAGTATGGTAGAGTTCTTAGAGTTAGGTACACAGAGGCTCAGGTAACATTTTGTTGACTTAAAATTATGCTGTCAGTATAAAATAATTGCCATAAACGAGTTAGTGTACATATCTGGTATGCGACGTGTGCATGCAGCGGCTACTTAGTATGTGCATGCTCGCCCGCGTCTGCCGTTAATCGACCGCTACACTTCAGTGACAATTATCGCCTAATAACGACGTAGTGTCGCCTTGTAGCCGAATCTAATAACGTCGCACCGTCGCCGTGAACACGACTTCTATGCTAATCACTTGTAATTTACGACGACCGATAATCGCGACATGCGTACGTGAGCGCATTGTGCGAACGACGCGCGCGCTTTGGATAACTGAGTGCTTCGCGAATATGTAGCTGCACTTGCGACTGTTGAGCTGTGAGAACGTCCTGTGAGAACTTATAAATCGATACGGCTATGCTACAATATAATTTTACATGCACAAGTTTTAGATTGCTATCTAAACTGAGAATATAAAAGTGGTACCTATGAGTAGTGGTACGCGCGCAACATTCGCGGAGGAGGCGGGAGTGCTCCGTAACTGTGTGCCCTCCTGCCGAGTGACCCCCCGGTCATCTCAGCTCACATCTAGTACGCTGCCTCTTAGAATACGATCCGGGTCTAGCTAAGAACTTTTATAGACAAGTATTGTACATAAATTAACTCTAGCATTCTTATAATTTAAACCATAATATTAATTATTTAAAGTTAGAAAAGAAGTTCACTGGGAATTGTTTTTGTTATAATATTATAGTAAATTTTACTCAAATTGGCTTTTTATTTGATTTATGGGACTTAACAGGTAGAAGCACGAGCTAAAGATAGATTTTTAATGAATAAATCACAACTAATATAATAATAGTCAATGATATTTATTGCGCATATATTAATCTAACATATAAAAATCTCGGGTCACAGTGTTTGTTATCGAACTCCTCCGAAACGGCTTGACCGAGTTTTATGTTTTTTTATATATACATATAGTTGATAGGGCTGAGAATATGTCGTAGACAATTTACCCCTAGGTGATAAGGGTGGCCCTATCCAGAAAATGTATACAGCAGAACAACGTTTGCGGAGCACAGCTAGTTTAATATATTATTCTGGATCAAAATATATTAAACTTTTGGAATAAATATACTACTTACTGAAATTTAACTAAATCGCGTCAAACCAAGCTATAATATCGTACATTCATATAAACGTTAAAATTACAATGTATAAGAGGCTTCCCGATCTCAAAGCAGTTGTTCAATGTTCAAGAAATTGGTGTCAATGCTCGCTGCGGTTGCAGTGTTCCGAAATTATGTGTTGGGCAACATCGAAACGCGGACATGCCTCTACGCCCAATCGCCGTAGGTATGCCCAATACCCTTCTGAGCTTAATGCCCTTTTGAGCTTATTCAATGACTTAACTTTACCGAGATAATAATAGTGCTAACAAATCGACACATTATTGCCATTACATATGCAACTAGAAATCGATTTTACAAATGCATAAATAATGACTCTACTACGAAAATAAGTAAAATTACTATGTTAAGTTATACTTACACTGTCTAACGTAGATTAGACATTTGACAAATATAAAGTACCTTTTGACCTGCAACAATAGAAAAAAAAAAAAAAATTATTACAATTACCGCTCCACACTAACAAGTAGTCTAGGCTACAGAGGATGCGTAGCGCCGCGTAGCGTAGCTCGTCAAACGATTGTATAGATGAGTGCTCTTGATCAATGGCAGAGACACCACTAGTCTCAGGCTCACAGTTATAAGTTCACAAAAACAATTAAGTGCGCCACATATTTTGTAGCTTTCCAACCGAGTGCGTTTTAAATTCAGGTTTATTTTAATCAGATTAACTGTTACTTTTGACGTCACACCACTGGAAAAAACGGTACGCCAAATTATGCCTGAGAAGTGGGCTTCTATTGTGTACGACGAAAGAAATGGATCTCCCCGACACGAATATTCGTAATAACAACATTAGCTTGGAGTTAATTATTTCGGTACTTGTACACATTACATGATAATGATCTTCAGTAACTACAAGGTGCTATAAACAACACGTAGCAAGAAAATACGTCAAAAAAAAATATCAACACGACAATGTGAATGGCACTCAACGTCCCGAACACGTGGTATTTTAGTAAAGCAAATAAATAGATAGTGGTGGATTCTCCGCACCCTCACCCTCTCGACGGAGGTGACTTGCATAGAGTGTCTAGACGGAGGGACCTCACAATAACCATATAGATTATATCTATGGATATTTGCGCACCTTTTACCAAGAGCGCATTTCATAATTTTAAGGAAATAAAAATTTTAAGAGCTTTTCTTAGAAAAATACCTGAAAAGCAACTACTTTATATGTATAAGGAAGCTTTGTATAAGGCACTTATACAATCAAATCCACACATACGAGTATCTAGGTGTACATACTTATACGACTTTGTGAAAGCATTCTTATGACAAGAAAAAATAGCGAAAGCTCCCCAACGACCGGCAGAGGAGGCAAGGGAGGCTGTTGAAAAATGCGTGTAAGGTGTGTATGTACGTAATGAGTAGGTGTGTGTACGCGTGGGCGTGTGTGCAGAAGTCGGCGGCGCGGATGCGTTCCCACGGTAACGCTCCGCGCTCGCCTTACGCCACGGACCCTGGAGTTACAATAATTTGCTCCACAGCTATTGACTCTTTCAGCCATGGACCGTAAATACTCGCCATACCGTTTGGTAATTTTTACATGAAGTGAGAATAATAGGTACCTACATTTGGCACACATCATGCGATCATTTATTGTGTATTTACTTTCCAAGGGAACGTATATTTCATAGTATGTATTGCATTACATATGTACTTAATGTTTTGAGTTTAGACAGACATAATAATAAAGGGAACAAAACTAGGAGGTAAACAGTAACTTTCTGAAGTATGTGGTCTTTGACCTTTCTTGGCGGTGTCAGAAAGTACCTATTTAATATTCACAGCGGTTTCCAGAATTATGTTAGCACATACGTTGTATTTCATTGAAAATCCTGTAAAACTGCCCACTGCCAACATTGTTTTGAATTGCTGTCGTTCCAGCCACTCTGAATGGACAGTTAAAGTTCCCATTCACTCACAGCTAAATGGGCACATTTTTGTGCGAACCTCACGTTTCCGCGTTCCTTGGCCTAGCTCTGGACTAAAGTGTACCGTTCAACAATACTAAGTAGAATTCTTAATTACCGTTTTATACGATCGTTGATTACCAACTTAGATAAGATAGCTATGTGATATAGGCAAAAGTCGACATTACTTGTTGCAATTGTTTGTTTAAACATGCAAAAGTTTTAAGTTAAATAGGGAATACATTTCGCCTAGAATAATAGACAAAGTATGAAGCTATACTTTGATTATATTGGTACGTGTACAATGATCCTTTATCCTAACATTACTCCCACTCAAGCACGCGTCGCTCCGTGTGTAGGCAAATATAGATAGATGCTTGAGCAATATCACATGCCTGTTACACAGATGCATATACATAATATTTAATGCCATCCCAGATTACCTGTATCTAATCATAACTGTTCCAGTTACACGCAACAGAAAACCTAAACCTTTATTTAACGAAGAGCAAAAAGCAAAAGCAAATTAAATGTGTCTGCAGTCTGAATAGTTTTGCTACACCATCGTTTTTATTGGTAGTACACGTTATGGAAATAAAATAATTGTTTTTTTCCGCATCATTAGGCATCTTTGCTTCGGCTGTTACCTCGTTCTTTTATAAAATAAAATGTTTTTAACTATGGGAAGCTGCTTTTTACAAATTCGGAGCTTTTGGCAATTATACATACTCTAGCTAAATTTAATTTGGCATATCTCTATTTTTATAGCGCTACTTATTTGTTCGTGCCGTAGAATACCGAGCAGGTACGAAGAAATCGAATCGTATAATAATCCCCTCAATGTGATTGTAAGCAAATGACGACAGTGTAGGTGGAGATGACACGATGCGACAGTAATTGATTTGATTGTGTGATTGTTGCAGAGGACGGGGTCAGATGGATCGGTGGCGCGCGGCGGGGGCGCTGCTAGCGCTGGCCGCGTGCTTCGCGTGCTCGGCTGCGGGTGAGTCTCCCTTCACTCCTACGCAAGGGTTGATGTTTCTGTGGGGTCTGGGGACGCTCTCATTGTGTTTGCAATGTTCTCTTGATTGAACAAACCACTAACAGGAGCAGTAAATTCATCAATGAAAAATATTTAAAATAATTGAAGGAATGTTCATGTGTATTACCAGACATTCGTAACTAACTTATGTTTGACTGCAGCATCCTCAAATTAGCGTGAGAAAATTTTATTCCTTATGACCATAAATTTAGTTTAAAATGTTTTTTTTAAGTAAAGATTAATAATTTATTGGATTCTTAAGATTGCGCGCAGTGACTCGGTTTATCAGCCGTTTGTCAAATAGTGATTTGTCAAACTATGCTGTTATAAAGTTGTAATATTAGGTCAAATGTAATAACTACACTTATTTAAAGGTAATGTTAAATAATTCAGTTAATTGGTAACTATAAAGAGTGATTCAATGGACACACTCATCTACATACAATCATTATGCAATCGACGACGTTATTTAGTCTTCCTTTCTTCTTATTCATTAATATGTATGTATTTATAGTACACCTACTTATTTATACGCCTGTAAACATATGAATTGCAAATACATAACACATAAATAATATTCAGTTCTGATAATGACAATGTATATTACTAGGAATACATTCCAGCAGGTAGTAAGTAATATGTTAATGTGATGTTATTGGTGTTACGCTAATTCTTATTTAATATATTTTGATGGTGTTGATTAATCCATATGTACAGTATAAACGTTAGAACATATTTATTGGTAATATATTGGTTTCTTCAATTCTTAATTGCTTTATTCACTTGCGTCTTTTTATAACTTATTTACATTATGATGTAATTTAAGGAGTGGAACTCTCCCTCCTCTGATCATTTCTACTTAACTTCACTTAAGTACTAGTTTTCCAAAAACTAGTTTTACTTGGTATATCTGTGTCATCAGCAACCCATAAAAACGATTTATGTTTTGAAACATTGAAAGGTTGTCAGTCTCTACCTAGTAATTTATTCACAAATCATTCCGATATGCAGTTTTATTTATGATGCATCTATATTCGAGTTATTATAAATAACGATTAAAAAAAATGGTTTATGGAAGAACAAGAATATGTACCGTTATATCCAATTATTTCACAAATCGGGTTACGGCATTTTTGTAAGATGCAGGCACTGTACTCGCCTACATATACATTTAGCTGCACAGGAAAAACTACCGTAGCTAATCGCGTAGCTGACTATAAATATTGAAATGTTATTAATATAATTAGTGTATTAACGTACTATGAATGTGATTACGCGCGCGTCGGAAAGCGCTCGCGCTCTCCGCAGGAAGGCTGCGTGGCGCGGTCGTGCCGGTATCTTCCAAGTAACAGTACAAAGGTCTGTGCGTGTCTGTTTCGCGATGCATGTTATTAGATGAGGCTATTTTGGTCCGTGCAGATTTAGTATCCGCAGCACGGTTCCTTCAAAGAATTCGTATTGAATTTATGTTATACATAGGAAGTATATTTAAATGCGGCCTACAATGTTTAGGTCTACCCGTGTGAACTTCATCACGCATGGCGACCACGCCGACATTCATTCATTGAAACAACAATCCATATTAATGTAGTGCAAATTTTAAATTCATGCTGGCTCCTCATTTCGATTGCCTCGACCCGTGTTCCTAAGCGCACGATTTTGCATTAAGTACTTTTTTGTTTATGCAAAGCCATTTATAACGTCACACTTATACGTAAAAGCGATTCATTAGGTATCATGGGAATTAGAGATGCTACGTCACGTACTCGAAAACTCGGGTATGATTCGGTACTTATTATTCAGTCTGGCAACTTGGAATTTGGACATTTCGTCGCGCACTGACACCTACTCTCGCTACGTGGGAGTAACCCACATTATTCGTTTCGTTTAACATATCATGCAAAATCACAATATTTATATCAAAATATATTCAAAATAGGATGTTTCATTAAATCCGCTATATCTATGTTCCGTTGTTTTTACGACCAATTTCAATCGTGAGAGTGGAAATAGTATAATTGAAATCTCGGTTAGCAAAAACTGGATGCTAACGACATTCCTGGCGACCGTTAGGTGGACGATCTGGCTGCGGCGCCACCGCGCACCCGCCATATACAGGCGCGCCGAGACCGCGGCCTGCGCCCTAACGGTGCCGCTGCGCCCGCGTCGCCGCCGCCACTCTACTGATAAGCGTAGCACACACTGCATTAACCGACATAGTCAATTATACAAGCTGGCTTTAGCTTGTGAAACTGCATTTTCGGGGAAAACATTAACTTTTCATACCTCGGTTTCAATTTACAGTTAAGTTAGCCTACATTATAACTGCGGATTTTGCGAACTCATTCTGACACATTCGTTTTAGAAAACGCGATAGTAATAGATATCAGTTGAAATACAGATATAAGTAGTTGAAAAACTTAATATTTGTAGAATTAAGAATATGTAAAAGCATTTCCTCTATTTCAGTGTTATGATTTTGCCCCTAGTAGGTACAGACAGAGAAGTCGCGGTTTCGATGTTAACGACACTCCCCGTTAGTTTAATTACAGCTTTGTCGCCTCGCCGCTCAGCTTCAGTAATTATACGCAGTAAAACGGATATGTAAAACGACTTTAAGACGATGACCGATCACGGGTCTCGAGCGATTTGCAGCTAATATCCTGCCCAGCTGTAACGTGCTTAATAAGTCAGTCGTAAAACAGCAGTAAAACATTCTCAGAACACTCTGACTTTAATGTCTGTATCGATATTTTTCTGTAGATTTTCGAACAAACATTAACACTTATTAACCAAGCAACAGAGTAACTTCATCTTTTTCGTACGAATGACGAACTTCATATTTTTACAAATAATGATGCAAATTAAGCGCGCTATAAACAACTAAACATTATATTCTCGTATCGACATTGAGCACGTGAAATAAGATTGTTACTTTTATATGGGCTCAGTATGAGTTAAATGACATTGAAAATGATTGAAGAAAAATATATAATCCGGCAACAAGCAAGCGGAACATATTTTACACGAGTCACTTTAGCGCAAGATCCGATAAGAACATTACGAGAAACTGAAAAATTATAGCAATGCAGTGAAGCAGTATAGAAATAATGACTTTAATTAATCTCTAATATATAAAAATCATATGTCACAGTGTTTGTTATCGAACTACTTCGAAACGGCTTTTGAGATTTTTATGAAATTTTTTGTGTCTCTGGTAGGTCTGAGAATAGGTCGTAGGCTATTTTTTATACTCCTTTGTGATAAGGGTGGCCTATCCAGAAAATTTATATGGCAGGGGCCCAACTAGTATTATGTAAGAATATTTATTAAATTGTTTAATTGACGTTTATTTTCTTTTAATTTCAGCTCCTACAGCAAGTAATCAGACAGCTTTAGATTTGTACGAAGGTAAGTTAATTGGCAACCTCCAATAATTATGAAATTCCAAACGATTTTAACTCTAACGATAACGCATCGATAAATAAATAGCTCATTAAAATTCAAAATAAAAAAATGCTCCTTACAATAATGTTTGTTTATTATTGCAGGCGCTCCGGAGGGTTGTTACTACAACTTCCAGCACTATGGCGAAGGCGACCGAATTATGACCAATGAACCATGTCTCAACTGCACTTGTCATAACCGGATGTTGATGTGCTATCTAAGGGTTTGTCCTTTCACGAAGGCCATCGGTCAGGATTGCACCGTCGAGAAGCGAGCGGACCAGTGCTGTCCTATTGTTACGTGCCCTGATGGTAAGTCTTTTGCAATATGTTTTCATCTCAGAATCTGATAAACCCTTACGATTTGCTTTCCTTAATCAAGGAAATTTGTCAAATGCTTAAAAGTAATTTTCATTTCTACAATGGTTAGTCGATTTTATACTTATAAACTCTCCTTGCAGAGCAAATATTTATTTTACCTATAATATTTAGAACCTAAATTAGTTTAATAAAAAAAAAAACTACCTCTCTAGATTCTACCTTATACATAAAAAGAAGATGAAGTTATTAAGATCTGTGCTAACAGATATAAGCATAAAATTATGCAGCTCTTTTTAATTCGATATGCCATTATCCTATCCTAGCTAAATAATAATATGGATTTTATTAACAGTTCCAGTTGACCTACTCACATCTACGTCAACCACGTCTCCAGCTGAATATGGAGCAACTGGACTCGGCAAACTGGATAAATACGGTTGCAGTATCAACGGAAAATACTTCCCCGAAGGATCTAAAGTTCCCCCGACACCGAACAAACCTTGCGAACATTGCTACTGTATTCGAAATATGACGACTTGCGTTATGCAAGAATGTACTCTTCATGTGGATGGTTGTACGCCTATTTATCATAAAGACGTTTGCTGCCCGGTCCGTTATTCATGTGGTGAGATATTCTTCTCTTTTTACTTCTATCTAATAATCGAATTAGTTTTACATTAAATGTATCCTCTCAGGTATAAAAAACAGACATGTCTGTTAATGCAACGATATGAAATAAATGACACAAATCAATTTATTGCGCACTAGTGCGTTAATGTAACGCAAAAAGCACGCGTGCGAAATAAGGTTCATTATGTATAAGGCGATGGTATAAGAGACACTTTACGAACAAATGTGTTGAAACACTCATTTATGATAGGCATCGTATAAAAAGCAGTTTTCACTTAAATTTTGGCATTTATTCAGAAATTTATTTAAAAGTCACAGATAGACACTCCGATCTTATTCATTGGTATGTATAAGTTAACTTTTTACAGCTATACCCTCAAATAATTTTATAAAAAAATACTATTATTTCAGATCACCCCGAGGACGAGGTACCTCTTTTGGACGATATGTCAACTACTGTACGACCGACACCAGGATTTTTACTCACGACTACAACTATTTCACCAGTCACACAGATGACACAGGATTGTGTTCACGATGACCAAATATTTGCAGATGGAGCATTAATAAAAACAGAAAAAGCGTGCGAACATTGCTACTGCATGAAAGGAGATATTGTTTGTGTTGTACAGGAATGTGGTGCACCAATGGAAAATGAAGGTAAAAATTGTACTTCACTGCCACCGCGAGAAGGTCAATGTTGTCCAGACACTTATATCTGTGAAGGTGATGAGCTCACCTCTGACCTCCCTACAGAATCCACGACAGAGTATATTGAAAAACAAACAACATTGTCCCCACCAAGAAGGGCTGGTGTTGAGGGCAGCGGATACAGAAATGAACCTGATGAAGTACCATACACGGAAATTCCCACTCTAGAAACTGAAGTGGAAGGCAGCGGAGACGAACAAGAAATATTAAAACCACTTGGCCCTGACGAAATAATACCTACATCGGAAGATGGTGGTGAATATATATATATTTCTACTAAAGCTCCTTCTACTGATAAACATGAGCAAGCAACAACAGAAGTTAATGAAATCATTTCCTCAGATTTGGGAGAAACAACCGATGAGCAGTTCTATATTTCAACGATAAAACCTCCTGTTAGAGAAGAAGATCATAAACTTCCGACTAGTGGAACAAAGGAAGAAGACAATTTGGAGCCACAACAACACATTCCTACAACACTTGCTCCAGAAAGTTATGAAATACCTACGACTGAATTGGGAGAATCACTAAATACAGTTCCTGACATAATTCCTGAAGAAGAACTATTGAAACCACATGAATATGTTCATAGCACAACAATTGCTCCTACGAGAAAAGAAAGTGAAAGCATATTACCTATAGAAGGTGAAGAAGTTAAAACTACTCCATCAGAAATTGCTAAACCTGAATACAGTACACCAAGCTCCTCAGAGGAAATTGTAAAAGTTACTTCTATATCTGCTGATATATTAGGCGTAACACCTAAAGTAACGCCTGAAAAAGAATATACCGGCGTTGATAGTGAAGTAACAAAAACGACAAGCCCAACTATAGTGCAGGAAAGCGAAGGCCTACAACAAGAAAAAGAAAAAGAGATGGCTAAACCAGAACAATTCGCTCCAGGTACTACAAGTTATCCAGTAGAAGAAGGCGAAAGATTAACTACAGAACCGGATCATGCACAAAACACTGTTGCGGTTGCTGAAGAGGAAAGTACTCATCCGCATATTCTAACCACTACGATTGGATTACCTTCAGTTGAAGAAGAAAGAACTACTGTTGCAAATGTAGAAGAAAATATTGTTACCAATAAAGTTATAACAGATGAAGTTCTTGCACCACATGAACACGTTCCAACTACATCACCCATTTTCGAAGAGAATAAGTTTATAACTACGGAGCCTGATAGAGGATTAAATACTATTCCAAGCGAGATTATTGAAGAATCTAGTTCTGAGTTGTCTCTCCCGTCAAGAACTACTGTATTTGTAGAAACTCAAACAACTGAGTCATCTATTATAACACAAGAAATGCAAACTCAGGATGTTGACATTCAACAAACACCAGCCCCCGAAACTGCCACTCTGGCACCAGAAAGCATTGTTACCAAAGGTGATCAATACACTATCACAACTGAACCGTCATTTAGAAAAGAAGATGAAAGCAGCATTTCCACAGAAAAACCCAAAGAATTTGAACCTACCACAGTAAAGTCTGAATTTGCGGAAGAAGGTTTAATTCCAACATCAGAGCATGATGAGAAATTAGGCACAAGTTCTGATGTCCCGTCAACAGATGAAGAATTTACAACTATAGTTCCGGAATACATAAAAGAAGTAGAAGAAAGTATTGAAGTTAAACAAACGACTGAATCGATTTTAATAGCGTCAGTGGTTACTGAAGGGCTGTCTGACAAAGTCTCGGAGCCAACGTCAGAACAAGAAGGGGAATTGTCATCTAATACTGAAAAGCCAACTGCTTTAGTTCCAGAACATGTTGAAACGCACGAAGAACCAAGCCGCATTCCAGGTGAAGGAGACTGCCTCCTTAATGGTATAACGTACATAAATAATTCGGTTGTACCTAGTACAAATAACTGTCACACCGGTTGTAGATGTGCCAGTAGCATTATCAAATGTGACCCCATAATATGCAGCCCGCCACCGGATTACATGGATAATTGCCAATCTGTATATGACTCTCCCGATTCGTGTTGTCCGACGTATGTATGTGATCATCCCAGAGAAACAGTGGCACCGCAATCTGATAACCAGGTATCCGGTACTGAATCCCCTATGCCTTCACCGACTATTGAATGCCGTGGCGATCAGTGTGAGATAACAGAATCTGCAAAAATTCCTTCTGTGCCACCACAACTCTGTACTTCTGGTGATTGTTTAATTGAAGATGATCACAAGCCTGAAACTGAATGTGGACCAGATGGATGTGTTGCTGTTTTACAGAAGCCGGACAAAACACTTCCTTCTGTTGGACAGGCCGGAGACTGTACTGATGGCAAATGTCAGTTGCCGCAAACTCAGGGTGAAATATCTCATACAAAACCTTGCGAAGGTGAACAATGTCAAAAAGAGGAAGGTTTTATATCTCTTCCATCGCCTCAATTATGTCAAAATGAAGAAGAATGCAAAACTTTGGAAATTCCTGTGGTTCAGGCTACCCCTTGTGAGGGAGAATCGTGTGACAAAATTGATTGCGGTAATGGTAATTGCGATTCTAACGTTATATCTCCACCTCAACAAGTATCAGTATCAGTTCATGAGTGTACAGGAGACGAACCATGCAGAAGGAAAGAAACAGATAGCGTTGAAAAGTCGCCAACTGCATGTGAAGGCTCTAATTGCAAAGATGAAACGAAGACTCAAGATGGTGTTGATTTAAATACTGAATTACCAATATCAGAACAAACGCCCGCTGAACAATTCCCTCAAAAAGAAGTAGTTACCGAGGTAGAAATAGCAACTCACCTACCTGAAGGCCAGATTTCAACATTAGCCATGAAAGACACCCAGGACTACTCAACTGAACCTTATACTGGCACAATGATTACAGAGGCGGATATTCAAAAAGAAAAACCAGCTATTGAGGATGAAACCACTAAAAAACCAACAGAACTGGAAGAGGAAGATACTAAAGAACAGACTGTCATTGATCAGGAAGAGAAAGAAAAACCTACTGTTGAAGATGAAAGTACAGAAAAACCAACAGTGCTTGAATCAGCAAAAACAGAAATTCCTGCTATTATTGAAGAAGAAACAGATAAGCCTGCTAATATAGACGAGGAAAACAAGGTAAAACCTGCTTTGGTTAGTGATAAAGGTGAAGAGCGACCACTTGACGTTGAAAAAGAAAGTACACCGGAACCTATTATAATCGAAAAGGACAGTACAGAGCTACCTTCTTTCGTAGGAGAAGATGGAACAGAAATTCCAATAGAAATCGATGAGGAAGCTAAATATAAACCTATTGTTGGCGAAGAAGGCACAAAGGAACCTGCTTTTGAAGAAGAGGGTACGAAAAAGCCAGCTTTCACTGAATTGGAAATTTCTTCTATACCAACCATTGCGGAAGATGAAACCACTGATAAACCAACTATTACTGAAGATAAGGGTACAGAAGAACCTACAATCCTAGAAAAGGATGGTACAGCGATACCTGCAGTTGTTGAAGAGGCGTCAGAAAAACCTTCTTTGATGGATGATAAACATAAGGTAGAAAAACCGCTTGTTTTCGAAAAGGAAGGCACAGAGGAACCCAACTTAGTTGAAGAAGGTACAGAAAAAGTTCCCGTTGTTAGTGAGGAAGGTAAAGACAAACCTGAAATTATTGATGAAAAAGACAATGAAGACGAAGAAAAATTAGATAAAGATATTGTAACAGAGAAATCTGTTCTAATCGAAACGGAAGGTACCGATAAACCTATCATTATTGAAGAAGATGGTAAAGAAAAACCTGCTGTATTTGAAAGGGAAGGTACAAATAAACCTGACATAGTTGAAGGAGATGGTGAAGAGAAACCCGCTGTCACTGAAATGGAAACGACAGAAACACCTTATGTTATCAAAGAAGAAGGCACTATTAAACCTACTGTAACTGATGTAAAAGAAAAACCAACTGGTGGTGAAGAACAAAGCACGGAAATATCACATACACATACAGTAGAAGAAGGTACCTATAAACCTGTTATAGAAGACGAAGACAGTAAAGAGAAACCTACCGTGACTGAAGAAGGTGAAAAAGACACACTTGAAGTCAATATGGAAGGCACTCAGACACCAGTGCTTGAAGAAGATGACAGAAAGCAAACTACAATTACTGAATTAGAAATCACAGAAAAACCTACCATTGCTGATAAACCAACAGGAATTGATGAACTGGAAAGTACAGAAAAACCATCCATTGATGAAGAAAAGAGTTCAGTAAGTCCAGCCATGACAATTGCGGAAGGTACAGAAGAACCTGCTATCATTGAAGAAACCGACACCGAAAAACCTGTTATGGTCGGTGAAGATGGTAAAAAGAAGGTTGGAGAAGAAACCACAAAGAAACCTACTGTTATAGATAGAGAAGGTACAGAGTTACCTGAAGACTATACAGAGAAACCTATCAGAAGTGATGAGGGTAAAGAAAGACCTGACGTGATTGACGAAGAATTAAGCACGAAGAAGCCAGTTCTCACAGAAGGGGAAAATGCGTTTGAACCAGCTGTAACTGAAAAGGTAGGCACAGATGAACCTGTTATTGTTGATAAAGAAGGTACAGAGGAACCTGCATTCATCGAAGAGGAAAACACGGAAAAACCGGCTCTCATTGAAAGAGAAGGCACAGAGCTACCCACTGCCGTTGAGGAGGAAGCTACGAAAAAACCTTCAATTAATATTGAAAAAGACCAAGAAAAACCTGTTGTCGAGGAAGACATTAAGAAACCTATTACCAATGAAGACACGGGAGAACTAAAACCAGAAGTCCCTGAAGAAGAAAGCACGCCTCAACCAGCTATAACTGAAAAGGAAAGCACACAAGAACCAGTTATCTTTGATAAAGAAGGCACAGAAGTACCTTATTTGATTGATGAAGGCAAAATCAAACCTTCTATTGATGAAGAAGATATGAGGACTACTGCTCCGTTTGAAGAGGAAAGTACGGAAACCACTGTGGTGGTGAAAGAAGAAGGTAAGGAAAAACCTATGATTATCGATGAGGAAATTGAAGAGAAACCTACTGAGACTGAAGGTAAAGTAACGGAAGGACCTCAATCTCATGAAGAAGAAGGTTCTGGTACTGAAATTCCTGAAGAACATGACACCGAAGTGAAATTACCAGACATTGTAGTAGAACCAACAGCGTCCCCAGTAACTGATTCAGATAAAATAACAAAGGTACCTATTTATGGATCGCAAACAACATATATTGATGATGTTGAACATGCTGTAAGTACAGAACTGAATGCTGTAGAGTCTATAAGTGAAAACACAACGCCAAAAGTTATCTTGCCTTCGGAAGCACCTGAAATTAAAGTAACAGAATCTAAAGAGAGTGAAAGTGAAGAACCAGTAAGCTTAGATCATTCCCGCACTCCTGATATCACAACCGAATCTTTGACAGAACCAGAATCATCTACCAAGATACCAGAGATAGAAAAAGATGCTGTTTATGCGGTTACTGAACAAAACGTTGAGTTAACAAGTCCTAAATTAGATACAAATGTCAATAAGGTAGAAGGCGCCATCGTTGGACAAGATATGACAAGCGCTGAGGCAGTAAGTACTCAGACTCCTCAGTTACAGGAAATAACGGAATCAGTAGAGAAAGGAAGTGAAATGGGATCAATTAGCGAACATGAAGTATTTACCGATACTTCAGAACTTGAAGCGGGAACTACCATGGCACCAGGAGTTGACTCACTGATTACTGAAACTCAAGCAAGTATGAAACCTGCTAAACCTGAACTGGCAGTAACTGATAAAATAGAGGAAGAAAGTTCTACCAAAGTATATGAAGAAGAAAAAATTAAACCTGTCCCAGAATCACATGTAACCGAAGTAACTACTTCGTCACCTGAGAAATATGGAACTTCTGCACAAGTCCCTGAAGCCCCAGAAATCGTAAATGCAGACACACCAAAGCCTGAATTACCTGAGCTGTCAGGCTCTGAACCAGATAAACATACTACTCAGCTTCCGGCTGAAGTTTTTGAAGAAGAAATAAAAACAGACCTCCCTGAAATATACAAACCCGATAAAGAAGAAACTATAACGGAATCTTCAGAATATTCAGTTACTGAGCCTGTAAGAAGATTTACGGAAATCGAAGATTCGTTCGTTACGGCATTGGAAGACAAAACAACTGAATACCATAAAGAACCGACTGAACATCATGTACCGTCTGCAACTGAAAAGATTGATGAAAGTGTAAACATATCACCAACAACTCCAGAGGAGCCACAGGTGGCAGATATGGAAACAACAAAATTACCTGAAGAGACTCCATCGTCTGACAAACTTGTCCCAGTATTCCAGGAACACAGTACTCAAACACCAGGATCTGAAAAAGAAAAACCTGACATAATTGAATCACCCGTCACAGATATATCTGTACCCGAAATAACAGAATCTCATGAAGTACCGTATATCCCTGAAAAGCATGTCACTGAAACAAGCTACGAAGAAAAAGCTACAAGTATTCCAGATTTATCGGATCAAATTAACATAGGTACAACATCATCTGAAGGACATGCTACAGTACAAGAAGTAAGTACGGGCATTCCTCAACACCACATTGCTGCATCAGAAGAATATCCCAAAGCTACCGAGTCATATATAATAGTCCAGCATGAAACGGAAGATTACGAAACCAGTACAAAATTAGGAGAACAAGAGATAACTGACACACAATCGATAACCACAGAAGTTCCGAAGACATCAATTAAAGAAGAAGAGGTTCAAACAAAAGCACCAGAAATAATATATACCGATTCGCATGCTCTAGAGGAAAATGCACCATCTGTTACCGAAACACAAAAACTGTCCACTGATTCATCAATCTCATTAGAAGACGGACAAACAGAAACACCAGGTACACGATTAACAAGCGAAATACCACAATCACTAGTAACTGTATATCACGAAACCCTTGGTGAAGAAACTTCAGTCTCGAGTATGCCAGAAGAAGAACCATCCATCAAACCAGAATTGCAAACAACACAATCCCAAGATATTACCAAAGCTCCAGAGTTGCATGTTACTGGTCTAGAAGAAGTTCAAACAGTAGCACCCGTTGTCTTTACTGAAGCTGTAGAAGTAAGCACTAAAGAAGGGGAACCGGAGGTTATTGAACAATATGACAAAATAACTAAAGCACCCGAAGAAAGTGTTACAGAAAAACTAGATACAGCGACAACGCTGCGTGAAACACCTGCAGTGTCCCAAGAAGTAATTACAGCAGAACCGGAAACTGACAAAATATTGCTAGACGTTACGACAGCCAAACAAACCGAAGAAGTTGTCAAATCTACAGAACACACCGCTGTTCAGACTGAGTTATCAGAAACGACGCCATATTTGATTGAATTAGAAGAACATACTCACAAGATCTTAGAGGAATTAACAACTTTGTCACCTTTCGAGGAAGATCATAGTGACAAGGTCGTCGAAGATATTTCAACTCCGTCATCATCGCCATCTGCAGAAGAATATACCCACAAGATTGAAGAACATCTCTCTACCGAGCCACCATTCGATGAGAAACGCACTACTGAGCACGCAGAGGTAGAGCAAGAACCACAAACTTCGGACTCAACCACAAAAATATCTGATGACAGTGTTGAAACCGCAACAAAGAAAGCAGAAGCTACAAAACAGACGGACAGACCTAGCGAAGTAACTTTGGCTGTAGACGTGTCTCATAAAATCACAGAATCGATACCAATTGAGGACACAACACCAGCTATGGCTCTAAATCTTGATGATAAATATAACGCTGATGATAAAGACTATACAACTTCCACACTAATTCATATCAGTGAAGAGTCAACACCTGCCACTGTCACCGACTCCGACAAATTGCCAGTTTCTGAATCAGAAATTGCAGTACCAATTGAAAAGGAAACTTCTAGTACTGAAAAACCATTACATCCGATTGTATCCCATGAAACTACGTTACCTGAGGATGAATTCATATTTTCCACAACCAAAGCAACAACCGTACGACAGGAAGATACTTTACCACCCGTATCGGATGATAAGTATTCTAAACCCGAAGAGAAGCCCATTGACTCTAGTGAAGTTCTTGCATCAAGTACAACTGAAGTTCCGAAACCAAGTGTTTCAGATGTGCAATCAACAGATGAGATACCAGCTCCCGAGGAAGAAGGACACTTCCCTCCAAGTGGAACTAGTGGATATGGTGAACCTGACTATGTTGAGGAAGATCAAGCTTTTGGACCCGGAACTTGCCGCTACGGAGGCAAAGTGTACGTTTCTGCCCAACAGATACCGAGAGACGACCCATGTGACTTCTGCTTCTGCTTCAGAAGTGATATTATCTGTTTACAACAAAGTTGCCCACCTCCTATTCATGGATGCCACGAAGAACCGATTCAAGGCTTCTGTTGTCCTCGATATGAGTGTCCTGTTTCAATGGCAACCACAGTCAACGTTACAACGACTACCACCACAACAACGACAACACTACCTCCTCATTTCCCAACCCACTCCTACAAGGGCGCGGCGCAAAGAAGAGGTTGTCAAATAAAAGGACACACGTACAAAGTAGGAGAAGTAGTACGCTCATCATCAGGACCATGTTTACACTGCACGTAAGTCTTTAATTTTTTTTCTTAAAATAATTTACATTTACGCAATAAATTGATAACTTTCATAGATTGATTTATAAAAATTGTAATACTTAATTGATTTATTAAAATAACTCAATTAGGTATTGTAAACTTAATACAAAGTAATCTTAATATGCAGGAACTTTGATCTTCATAAAATTATTTTCATTTCAGATGTGGAGGAGACGGTCAAATGAAATGCGATCCCAAGGCGTGCACCCCAGAGCCAATGTTAAGACAAATGATAGCAGCTGCTGTGTCCGCCAAGCGGCGAAGGTGAAGCCCTACGAGAGATTACAAACTGTCTCGTACACGCCGTCACAAGGATGAAGCGCCTATGTGATAAATAATTCCATCTACTCTTCTATGCACAAGAATAATGCTCAACTCAAATTATCCCCATGGAGTAGTTTAAGATTTCGTGTCATATGTAGTATTCTATGTTATTGATTTTTTTTACTTTTCATAAAATGTCGTGGCACGCACACCTCAAATATTATGAAGTAACGTTCATGACTGTGATTAAAATATTAAATTCTAAATGTTAATTACTGAAACAAAAATTTTTACGAATTTTGAGTCTTCATTTTAGGGCTAATTTATTTTATTATTTATCTTTTCTAACAAAAGTCAGTGCCAAACGATAGTGCTAAGTTGTAAACGACTAGGCCTTTATGAATAAAAAAGTAAAATTATCAAATGTCACTCACAAACTAAAATTCGTATTGACCAAAGCGAAGCTAATATACTCTCAAATAAATTAGTGTTGACCAAGATCAAGCTTCAAAGGTCATTTAGATCGCCGAAATCTTGACCATTTTAAATGTAAACTTAATTGTTTTACCGATATAAGCTTAGTCAATTTCTTTGTTTTTACACGATGTTACTTATGCGATCTAGTATCGTGTAAATATAAAGTTATCTTAAGGATCCCTGATGTTGTAAATGCCTTACTTAATTTGTAATAATTTATATATTTTAGGTGTATAGTACTTAAGCCATGTTTTGAGACCAGTGACTATTATAATTTTAGAAGTAAAAGGCCGTTTACTATAAAATGAGAAAAGCGTCGGTCGACGTGTTATCCTTGGCCGGTGCTTTTCCTTCTTTCACGTCTTACAGAAAGTGACTGTCCTTGTTTTCTTTAATTCGTGGAAGACGCGTGATTTTACTAGCACTTACTCAGTGATAGTGGCCAATATTATAATCGTTTTGTAAAAAAACTTTACAATATGATAACATGAAAAGCATATTGTAGGATCTTTTGTAACTTTTGATATTAAAGTGCTGGTAGGTTTTCAAATAAAGCAGATCGAGATGGGTACGGAAGTTCAAAGACTGTTGCGACCGTTTTTGGATCCTGGAGAAGGTGCAGAAAACGTTTGATCGCATTAATTCGTACCAACCTTTATCTGTACGCAAGTTGTAGTTATATTTCTTCTTATTTATTTAAAGTCGTAGCAATAGTAGTATTGGTCTAAAATTTATTGTGAATTGAATATATCACCGATTTAAAAAGGAATACATTCAATCACAACAAAGTATATCATTAAAATCATATTTTATTTGTTTATATGATATTTTACCAAGACTAGCGACGATCTGGCTGTCTGTACAACTGTGCGAATGAGTTTTGAATAAAATATTTCAAATGAAAATGATGTTTATGTGAATTCCTTTTCCTACTTACCTGATATTATTTATTAACATTTCATGCACAAAAATGTAATTATACAGAGGCGGATATAATGCCAAAGGTATTTTCTATCAGTCAACCTTAGGGTGATGCAGAGATAACGTGACGGGTGCATTCAAATTTTTATAATAATGGTACTAATAAATAAATAAATAAATATATTTTATTAAAATATAATTTATATGTAGATATAGTTATGGAATAAACGGAATACTAATTAAAGCAAATTATTATTTACTAAGTATTATTAAATGTACATACATAAACTTACATAAATAATTTGAATTGTAAATACATAAGTAATATGTTACTTACAATACAATATTCTTAAATACAATATTCTTTATTTTACACACATATTAATAACAAGGAAGATACAAGAAAAAATAGAAAACTTACGATGGGCGGTCTTATCGCTAAAAGCGATCTCTTCCAGACAACCTTTGGATGGACACGGCTTGGACATAATACCTATTATATATATAAGAATAATATTAAGCTCAATGATGAGATGATTCTGGCAATTTCTTATGAAGGTGTTTCCGAATTTTCATTTTGAAGTTATAACCTTTGACCAACCTGATATCCTCGGGAAGCACATTCCATTGAAGTATGGACTAAACGAAGAATGAGGAGTGCAGAAAGATGGGAGGGACATTGTAAGAGACTGTTATACGACCAGAGCCTGCTTTGTATTAGGATTAGAGCAAAAGCAAATACAGTTCTAGTGAGATGATAGAGAAAAACGAGAGTCTAGAAAGGAAACAAAGATCAGATCAGCCCAATGCGCGGTCGAGTACAGACTTGTTTGTGTTGCTCGATTCGAATATTTAATTCGCGAATCGCGCGGCTGTAGCTGCTGCCCGTTTTCTCGCTATGAGTTCACCATCGCTCATAGCCAACGAGTTGTTGGCGTACGTAAAGCAAGCCATCGACTACGTGGACGAGGTCAGCATCTTGCAGATCTACAAGTCTGCTTACAAAGAAGAGGAAATAAGTAGTGCCAAGCTACTATTATTTCAAACGCTCGGCAAAGTGGACCAGATGCCATCACCCTGATGAAGGAGACCGACCCGGATGACGTGCCTGCTTTCGTGGTGAAGGAGCTACATAAACTGCCCCCGTCACGTTTGACCACGTCGATGTCACCAAGTTTTAGAAGGACATAACATCCCTGAATGCGAGCCTGACCGAGGTGCAGTCCAAGTTGGAGGTATCGGATAACACCATAGGTGAACTACATGCCGAAGTAGTGTTACTGCGTAATGCTGTTTCGGTAAGTAGGTCGCCTGTCACCTCTAACGTGAACACTCGTCGCGGGGCGCAAAATGCTTCCGTTTGCAGTTTTGGGTCGGCGAGTTCTACTGCTCACCGGCTACAAAGATTGCTTACGATGCCCCGTGCCCCGCTGCCGTGCCTGCCTCTACACTGGTAGAAACGACACGTGTAGTTACGTCCACCCCGAAACGTGCCTACGCTGCTATTGTTGCCTGCAGCAAACCTACTGCACCACAATATAAGCGGCAGGAGGAAAAAAGGGGTAAACAGAGCTGCTGTGAAGCGACCCACAATGATCCACCACAGCATTGTCCAGCGAAGGACAAGTACGACAAGGATGGCTTCATCAAAGTGGAAAAGAAGAAGAAAAATCCTCCTTGTCGGAAACAGTGCGGCACCGCACCTACCGGACCCAACCATCTGCTGCGTCCGGCTGTACCAGAGTCGCCGCTGTATGTGTCGCGGCTGCATTACTCTACAAAGCTCGAGCAGATTGTATAGTACATCAGAATAAAGACGAAGTTCACTCTAGTCTGAGGGTCGAGCGGTTGGATCTTTCGACGTTCACGAAGGAAGAATTTTGGCCGAGAGGTGTAGTGTTTTGCGAGACCGGATACTGGACACCGCGCGACACACGTCGCCGACTCTATGTGTGAATTAGTGTTTAAGTTTATATTGTTATGTATAGTATTTTATTTTTTTATTTTCATTATAGTATTAAAATGTATTTTGTTATGGGCCTTGATGCCTGAAATAAATGGTAAATAAAAAAATTAAAAAAGTAATCGACGCTCTTTTCTCTCTACGCTGACGGACAGGGAACCATTTCAGTTGCGTTCGAAATTCACACACATCATATTTAGGGAGATTGAAAACGTATCGAATGGCGTTTTTTTTTTTCAGAAATCAGAAATCAGAAATCATTTATTTTGCAAAGACTGTGGGTACAAAATAAGGTGTTCACATTTTAACAAATAGCTCTTCCACATTCTACCTTACGGCATTATTCAGAAGTCAGTCTAGTTTATTAATCTTCATTCAGATCAAAGTTGCACATCATGCATCACCATAGTCGATTTTAGGGAAAATTCAGTCTGCAAAAGCATAGCCTTCGTGTTAGATGATAGTAGGTTTTTGTTTTTGCCGTTAACTTATCTTACTTTAGTTATATGAGATTTCCAACTAAAAGTTGAATCACGGTACATACTTATGAAATAGCTCTGAAAAGGAAGGTTTCATAGGCGGCAGAGTAATACTTTCCACTTTTATTGTATTTTGGTGGCTCCACACAACTATCGCCTGCCATTTTGAAGCTTTAACCACTAAACTGAACCTATCAGACTAATTATTTCAATTAATAAACCCGTAATGGCATCTGAAATACAGTCAATACTCCTATATGTGGTATGTAGGTCATCTGCATAAAAGTGATACGCACACCAAAGTTAAGATGTAAGGAAGTTAATAAAAATAGAGAACAAGAGAGAAAAAATAATACAGTATAGTGGAACGCCAGAATCAAGGCCACACCAGCTTGATGAGTTATCAGACTTGCTGTTATTGCTCCTGAAGATAGAAAGTGAAGCAATCTGGATTGATTCTCGGGAGAGATAGAAGATAGGAATATCTTCATGTGAGACGTTAAGGTACAAAAGAATATACAACAGATGTTAATTCAATCTGCCTAGCCTTTTCCCAATTACATTGGGGTTGGCTTCCAGTCAAACCGGATGAAGCTTAATACCAGTATTTTACATGGAGCGACTGCCTATCTAACCTCCACAACCCAGTTACTGGGTAACACGATATCGCGTCATATGACTGGTTGTCAGACTTTCAGGCTTTCAGGTTCTTACTTTACAACCGACGGTTTAACGTGCTCTCCGAGGGGTATCGGTATGCAATTATGGTCACCCATCCACAGACCGACTGCGGCAAGCGCAGCTTAACCTCGATCGATCTGTCTGTGCGGCTGTTATTTAGTACCGACTGATGATGAGGTTAATTGTGTTCGAGAAATCGACTAGTACAGCTACTGTGACTTTGGCATCCTCCAAGTCAGATCAATATCACCCGTCACTTTAAAGAGTGTGGAATTGGTGCTGTGGCCAGGATTGAGCCTAGATTAAAGTGGGCTAATGTTGGGCTTAACGTTCTGGAAATAAATTGAGTAAACTGTTTGTAAATGCAGGCTTCGAGCACCTTGAAGAGGAAAGGGGGGATAGAGATTGGACGGTAGTAAAAGATTAGAAATGTTACCAAAAATTTATAAACAATGTTAACAAATAACAGTTTTGTAAACAATCGGAGTTCTTTTCAAAAGCTTCAAGATAGAGCTGAAATGATACCATAAATTAACACTTTGCATTCTTTCAAAATAATACCAATGAAGTTTATATCTTCTCAGTATGAGAAGAGGACCTTAGCCTGCAGTGAGACAGTTGTCGGCTATTTTCGAGATATATATTTTGAAAGATACACCATACACAATATCACGCTTATATTTTCCAAAGGTTCAGGCGCACTTAAAAATTCCGCGCTGATGAATTGTAATATTTTAGATATTTCAGCCATAAACTGCCTCGTTAGCCTAGTAGTCTCAAGCGCGACTGCTGAGCAAGAGGCCTCGGGTTCGATTCTCAGGTCAAACAAAATTTTATTGGGTTTTTCTGTTAGGAAATTCTTACTAGTAGCCCGGAGTTTGGAATTTTGCCCGGTAGATGGCAATAAACTCACCACTTACTACATGCATGTGGGTGTACATAAAATTTTGTACACCTCTGTCTATCCCTTCGGGAAATATTGGCGTGATGTTTATGCTATGTTTAAGTAAATATTTCAGTTACGAATCCAGCGCATGACCGTATTTTTCATTTCACATAGATTTATAACATTTGCTACTGAGAATTCCTTAAATTAAAATCCTATAAACACTCTGGCACAGCCTGACCGGGAAATCTTACCCAATACCTTACTACCCGCAGCCGCACTTGGGTCCACTAGAGCAATGAGGCAATCTAGATACAGTAGGAACAGCCACTCAAACTCCAACTCTTGCAAAAAAGACGTGGCAGAGCAAGGTTGTTATACACTCCGCTACATACTTATATATAAATAAATAAAATAAAATAAAATAGCCTTTTATTTCTTACAGAAAATGCTAGTTTACATATTAATTGTTTTGTAAATATCAATTATCAATGTTTAGTTTTTAGTTATCAATGTTTTTTTTTTTTTTTTTTTTTTAATTCATATTATAGTGAAATTATTCTGTAAGAACCCCTCTGCAGGTAAAGGCCTCCTCCAACTTGAGCCAGTTTTCTCTGGATTGCGCTGTTTGTATCCAATTGGGACCCGCTGTGTGTTTAATTTCATCCTCCCATCTGTTGCAAGGTCTCCCTTTCTTTCTTTTGCCCACTGGCCCCCTCCATTCTGTCACTCTTTTTGTCCACCTTTGATCTTGCAGGCGTGCTATGTGTCCAGCCCACTTCCATTTTAATGCAAGAGCTTGTGCTAAACCGTCTGTTGCTTTTGTGATGTTGCGTATTTTTGTATGCCTTATTTTATTTATTCTTTTAATGTTTAGCATACTCCGCTCCATTCCTCGTTGGCCCGTTGTAATTTTATTTGTAATATTTTTATTAAACTTCCATGTCTGACAAGCATATGTCAGGCATGGTATAAGGCAGGAATTCATAACCTTAGTCTTCAGTTTGATTGGCATGCTGCTCTTAAATATTTCCTTAAGGCTCCAGTACTTATTCCATGTTAACTGGGCTCTGCGCTCAATTTCTTGGTAGTTATTTAGTCTGTCGAAGCTTATTTGCTTGCCTAGATAAATGTATTTTTCGGTGTATTGGAGAGGTTCGTTGTCGACGTATATTTGTACCTTGGTGCTGTTGGTCGTTACCATAGTTTTTGAGAGGTTCATCTCTAGCCCGGCGAGCTTGCTAGCTTTGTTTAGTGACTCTACCATGTATTGTAGTTCTTTTCCTTTCTCTGATATCAGCACCAAGTCGTCGGCGAAACGTAGATGGCTTAAATACTTAGTTTTTACTTTTATACCGCATTCATTCCAGTCGAGCTTGCTTATTATAGACTCTAATGCAGCTACAAATAGTATAGGTGAAAGCGGGTCCCCCTGTCTTACACCTCTCTTTACAGGGAACCAGGAACCGGCTGTTTCTAGTTTAACTCTACTTTTGCTTTTCCTGTATATGCTTTTGATTACTCTTATGTATTCGTTTTCCACATTATTTGTTGTTAGAGTTTCCCAAATATAGCTGTGAGACACCGAATCGAAAGCTTTTTTGTAATCGATATATGCCAAGTACAATGGTCTATTTCTCTCTTGATATTTCTCGATGATAAGTTCGAGTGTGTGAATATGGTCTATGGTAGAGAAGCCTTTCCTGAATCCTGCCTGTTCAACAGGTTGTCTTGTTTCTAATATAGAGCTAATTTTTTTGGTCAAGATTGTAGAAAATAGTTTGTATATACTCGACAGCAGACTTATAGGTCTGTAGTTCCCGATATCATTTGGGTCGCCTTTTTTATATAACAGAATTATGTTAGATTCAGACCATTGAGTGGGTGTCTCTCCAGATTCGAGGATAGAGTTGAATAAATTTGTAAAGGGTGTAGCTAGTATTGGTGCAGCTATCTTTAGAGTCTCGTTTGCTAGGTTGTCCGTGCCTGGGCTTTTGTCTAGTTTCAGTTTGTTCAATGCCTCGGCGACGTCATTTTCATCAATTCGTACATACTTACCCTAGTACAATTCTGCTTCTTCGCACAGGCGGCACTGGTATCAGGTATCAAGCATCAAAACGGCGAAAGAATTGTGATTGTTAGTGTATGTTATATCGTGACTGCTGGTATTAAATGCCTTCGAGAAATCGACTAGTACCCGTACCTACTATGACTTTGGCATCCTCCATACCAGCCCTAATATCACCCGTCACATTAAAGAGTGTACTATTACTAACACGAGATCCAATATTTGCCCTATCACTATAACATGGAAGAAAGAATTCGGTATAGGGAGCAAAGGTTACTGCCTCGTTGGTCTAGTGGCCCCAAGCGCTGAGCAGGAGGTCTCAGGTACGATTCCCGGGTTGGGCTAAGTGTTATTGAGTTTTTCTATTAGGAAATTCTCAGTAGCAGCCCGGAGTTTGGAATTGTGCCCGGTTGATGGCAATAAGCTCACCCCACATGGGACTTGATAACGGGTGAAATTTGGGTGTACAACTGTATACACCTCTGCCTACCCCTTCGGGGAATACAGGAGCGATGCTATGTGAGCAAAGGTTAGGATAGCTCACGTAGCAGAGCGCCTGGAGTATATAAACGGGAGGCGCAGGCACGAGCGTATTTTACTTTCGACAAAATATTAATACTTTAGAGTTCGGTATAGATGCGTTAATATAGATGTATCCGTCTATTTTAAGTATTTATACGTTACCATAAGAAATCTTATGAATTAAAGTATACAATTTCTTTTTTTCAACGTGGTGGTAAAATTAAAGGTGGCTTAATTTACTAACTATTGTAATAATTAATAATTAAATGCTATTTTAATGAGAACAATAGTTATAACTAGTCGAAGCATAATTAACGAATTCATAGAATTTAATAAGCGCTTGGTAGAGTATTTTTATTACGCCTGCAGGGATCGATTGAGCAAGAACTCTATGATTGTACATTATAATGTGTTTATATTAGGAGCCAATCGTAGTCCGATAAAGCGAGCCCAGTAAAGGTGGGTTGTTTAGATATTTAATAGATTTACATAAATATTAATTAAAACGTACATTTGTGTGTGTAACACATACGTTTAGTAATTCCATTGAGTTCCTTCTCTATGACTGTTTCATATTTTATCACTTAAATATGAGGACGTGAGCGCAAGAGTGGACTATCTTTTTCGAGACAGAAATGATTTTAAATATGTCTAGAAAAAGATTGGCCACTCTTGGTCTCACATGCATACATACATAAACTCACGCCTTTCCCACATGGTGTAGGCAGAACATTCAGAACGCCTACTACTATCCTTACATATCCTTAACTTACTCTCACGATCACATATAATCGTATTTTTAATTGAAAATAGTATCTACAGGCAACCTATTTTATTTACTTTTAGGCCTACCCTATGGATTATACAAAAAATATTAATTACCTAACCTGAAAAAGTTTTACATTACTCATAGTCCTTAGAATATTTTGTATTGCTTAATTAGTTTAGTAATTGATAATCAGTTTAATTAGATTAAGATGTATAGGTATTATGTAAAGCTCAAGGAGGTGGAGGTCGATTAAAGTAGCAAATCTGAAACAATGAATAATTCAACTGATAATAATCCTATTGAACCTACAAAACTAGTATAAATTAATATAGTTTAAATTGTCATTGACACGCTAAGAAGAAGAAGAAGAACAAGTATATGTCCCACTTAACAACACCTTTAACTGTCAACATTTTTTTTGTTTGTGTTAGTATAAAATCAATTCTCTTAAAACACAGTTACTTCTGGGTACGGTAGGGTAGAGCCATGGCACCATTATTAAAAATAACTCACTCCTAACACAGATGGCTCTATCCTCGCTGGTGGCCCCTCTTCGAATGTTACTTCACTGGGTCGCCGGTAGGTGTCACTCAGCATACCAAAAATAACAAAAACATTACTAGGTACTTACCTACTTCTAGCCGACTTAAAGAGTTCTTACAGGATACGAGCAGAATAATTATTTTCTTAAAAATAAAACAATATAATACAAGGTAACGCAGTTCAAGCTTATAAATTTACAAACCGGAACGTCGTATTTATTCAATTGAAACGATTAAAGCATTTATTAGATTAATTAAGTTACAACTGCGTCATAATTATAAATTGTGTAGATAAGCGATGACAACTGTAGTGTTTAATTTAAGAGTCATGAAACTGTTTATAAGTACAAAATGTCATAAACTAAATAGAATTTAATTAATTTCTGGCTGAATAGAGAACAACTAAAAGATATTTTTGTTATCATTAGTCAATAAGCCCATTGGGAGTAATGTAACAGAACTTTAATAGCATCTACTACCTCGTTACTTGTACATCAAATACATGTGTATACATTTGTTGACACATAATATTAATAAACGTACAAATAGTCTATTAAAATAAAAGATAGCTTGACTATACCGGTCATTGTAGAAATAAGTTAAGAGTCAAACTCCCACGTTCAAGTATACACCAGTACTAGTGTTTACCAAATATACTTATATTTCCTAAAACACACTACCTACAAGTTGGTTTTCAATTTCACAATCAAAACAACCAAGAGATTAAATCATAATATTTTCCTTTGAACAAATTTATAGAAAATAATTTCAAACTACCTGCACAACCTACATATTCAAACAGTGTAAATACCTGTTCTTGAAGTTGCTCCTGCAACTCTCTTCAACTTTTCTACTTTTTGTTCAATAATCATAACGTGGAAATACCACGCTGGCAGCTTAGATGTGGTCGAATTTATTATACAGATATTTACCCACACGTGGCTACTTAATATCGTGAGTAAATAATATATTAACAAATGAGTACATTATTTTATACGTACCTGTAATCTCATGCTCGGAAAACAGCTAAAATTACTAAGATTCTTTTAAAAGCCTACCCTTAAACAGACTTTTTTAATTAGCTACTAACATAATTTACTCAAAATATTGATTTAGTAAGATAAACTTACGTATTTAAATTAATAAACTTGTCCGCAACGTCGTCGTAACAAATAGAATCGATTAAGTACAAGCAAAGTCTTATAAAGTGGATGGATAAATATTTCCTTTATAGACGATGTCGGTGGGAGGGCTCATTCCGCGTGATAATAGGTTATTATTTCGAACCGCATTAATGTGATGGTTAACGTTGAATCGAAAAAATATATTTATTGTCTGTAATAGGCAATATAATAATACCGATTGCATACCATCAAATAACATCTGTTTGTAAGAAATATAGAGACGTTATAATAAGCATACATTCGGATTCAAATAAAAATACCATAAACGGATACTAAAGATTTCGTTTTTAAAACCCCGTAGAAAGGATTTTACAACATCAGTGACCAACCTTGAGTTAAAATAAAATGTAGGCTATTTTGTTTATAATTCATAAACTAGAGACTGGGATCCGCAAATGGAATATCCATATTTTTCTCAACAAGCTATTTGTTACCTATGTAGAAATATGTACCCTCAATTTGAATAACTCCATCTCTCTTGCACAAACAGCCGCTTGCCTGTACTGTCTCCCTCTATCCCATTACTTTTATATTGTTCGCTAACTTTCTTGTTTGTATAAGCAAATACACGTATTTGAAAGTTTGTATATTTGTAGATTGTATTGTACAATGATAAGTAGATGTCGGTACGTACCGTTTTAAAGATTTTCATATTTTATTAGACTATTTGGATCTACTTTTTTTGTGATCAGTGAGTTTTTAGGTTTAAGTATTTTTCCTAATATATCAGTTTATTAAACGTCATTTTAATACCCTAACAAAACAACATCACGCCTGTATTCCCCGAAGCGGTAGGCAGAGGGGTACACAGTTGTACACCCGCATTTTACCCATTTTACCCGTTATAAAGTCCCATATAATAGATGGTGACCCTATTGCCATCAACCGGGCACAATTCCGAACTCCGGGCTGCTACTGAGAATCTCCTCACAGAAAAACTCAATAAGTATCACCTTGCCCGACACGGGAATCGAACCCGAGACCTCCTGTTCAGCAGTTGTGCTCTAGACCATTAGACCAACGAGGCAGTAACCGATTTAGTATTACTTGATTACTTTCTTCAAATTCCCGATTACACACAATACGCTGTTTTTTTTTTAATTTATATCTTTTGATTTTATTTCTTTCCTTTAAACTACACAAGCGTGTCACCAAAAGTGCTCAATATGTATGTATTCCATATTCAACAAACATTTAATAGTAACGGCAGAAATAAACACATAAAATGTTTACATGAACGAAAAATAAGCAACTATGGATTCAGTGCTCTCCCTCGCTTTGTATTCCCTCATTACGTATTGATAACTTAGTACCGTGGAACGGGCTTTTATCTGCTTGCGTCTAATCTTTCAGTAAGCTTTAGATATAAATTATTATTTTTTATAATGCAGAAATCAAGACAAGTCTCCTATGAAAACACTAACATTTTACCAATTAAACTCAACATTTACCTACATAATTTTATAAATTATTGATTGAAGGATAGGCTTCTGTGGCTATGGCTTCTGATAAAAGTAAAACGTTAAAGTGGTGTACTCTCACTCACACAGTATCATAATGCAAAAACTTCCGGCATTATTAACTAAACAGCATTCTATAGCAGAACTAACTCACTGAGTCCTAGAAGAATCCCGAGCTACTCTAACAGCAAACAAAATTTATATTTTCCATAAATACAACCGCCTTTATGCCAAAAACAGCTCATTAAGTGCACACAATAGGCACTCAAATTTAAAATCTTAAAACGAAACCATTAAGTATTAAAGAAAAGATAGCCGTCAGCCATTTGATTGCCGTCTATGATTTCAAATGCTCTATATAAATTTATTTTCCCATATTAGGTTTACCGCTCATAGGTATATAAAATCGTTCATGTCTAAGAATCAACTGTCTTAAATGTCCCTGTCTAAAGGAACAAGAATACCTATCCTATATCACAACGTTTGAGAAAATGCATGCGTCTCGCCTACAGTTTTACCGGAAAAACAGAGCTTATTATATCAACCTTACAGAATACTTGAATTAGATGCAACTCCTGCATTAACTGAGTTAGTTAAGGCAGTAACTACCTACCTATTTTAATAATTATAACAATCGACAGTATTCCAGTAAAACATAGATGTAAACAATAGGAACTTAATCTGTACTAGACACAGCGAAAAATGTGTTAGTTACCTACTCAATATTATTACCTACTAGCAAACAGCCAGAGAAAATGGTACACCATAAATGACGCACAGTCGCAAGTACTAGGGTAGGTACCTATCAACTACCTTCTTACGTAGTTATTACTACAGGGCAATGACACAACTTAAAAAACGTAGAGTTACCAATGTCTGTCTGATGTAGAGTTATAAATATTATCTGAAAATGGTATTGAAATGAACCTATTGAAATAAAAGAATGTTAAGATTCATACAATTAATGTTGATTGAACTCAATTAAACGGTTACAACGCGCATCAGCTTTAAAAAGATTATATGAAAGAACTTCGTTCGTAGTATTATCCTCATTATATCTGTCGATACCATACATTTTAAACAACATTCCAACGAAGGAATTAATTAAGAACGTCTGTATACAAAATAAGTTTTAATAACTTTCAGTTACCATTTATAAACTGACTAGAAACTCTTAGGTATAACTAAGCAATGGCTCTACTTCAGCGGCCGTATTAAGATTTAGTTATGGTAATACAAACACGAGATATAATTTAAAGGAATCTTCAAAATGGCAATTTTTTATAGAGGGATTTGTCCCAAATAAGGTTGTATCTATTTTTTCATTTGGCGAGGGCTCGCGGGCTCCGCGGAGCGCCGTGCACCCACCATCCCGAAGCCGCGGCGCCGCCCCGCTCCGTTCGCGGTCTCCATGGCGACCAGCTCAAATGACGTATCGATCCCGCGAAGGGGGCGGGGGGTGCTCGCGGGGTGGCACCGCTCCACCCGCCGCGCCGACCCCCTTGCACCCCTGCCACCGCCACTCGACCGTTGGCCCATGCAAAATGACGGATGTAAACTTTGGATATACCTCCTTGGAAGGAAATGATATTTTCATTAAAATGAAAATGAGGTTCATGACTTCTTTTTATTTTAAAACATATGCGGTTAAGCTTCCCGTAACATAGGCCTTAATGAGGCATCGTGAACTTATTTAATTTTTGAAAGAGATGTTGGAATGCACACATCGTAATTGCATACAGTCGGGAACATTGTCTTTAATTAAATGTTTCAAGAAGAGCCGTAACAATAAATGTATTTAATACATACTAATAAAAGTGCTTGCATGTAAAACAAAACAAACACCACAAAAACCAAACCGATATATAATAGGTAACCAGAAATAAGAAAACAAACTATAAGATGTTAGACACGGCTCGTGCTACGGAAACACCGACTAAACTTTGATTAGTTCGAGATATTAATTTCGCACCTACACTAAAATGCAATTGAAGCGGTGCAATGTTATTTCAACTTGATGTGTGTACTTGTGCTGATCAGATATTTAACTGATACAATTTTGTAGTCATGATATTTATACGTTAACAATTTTAGGTCTCTATTATTGCACCTAAAGTGATGTTAAAGTTAATAAAGAACTTCTATCAAAATACTTATTTAGTGAACACTGTCAAAATGGCGGTGTATGGCCACAAAATGTATGTTCGTTTTATTTGAATTTTGTGTCCAGAAAGTGATAACGCAGATATTCGGAACCTACGTACATATTAATATGTTCAACATAACTAATACATATTCATTAAAGGAAGTATTCTAGAGAGTATGGATCAATAATTAGGTATATTAGGAACACCAATACGTAACTATTTTCAAATTAAATCATTGTCGTGTTTAAACGTCTCTTCTAAAATTTTGTTTCAAACATTAACATAATTAAGTGGTTCTCAAAGTTTTCCCATTATAAACTTAGCGAGAAATTTAATTTTTCCCTCAAGTCACGCGCCGCTGTGTGCGCCCGTGTACACGACACAGCGAATTGGATTTTCTCTAGTGTGAGTAAACCTACTTTTGCAAAGAGAACAGGGAAACCTTGGAGATTCATGAAATATTAATATAAAACGACTGAGAACTTATTCCTTAGGTAATTTAAGCTTATGTTGCCAACATAATTTTGTGAATATAATACACATCACATAGTATCTTTCATATAGTATGGTTTAATAGTTTAATACGTTAGGTACGTATAACCTATGTAGAAAATTAATTAATCTAAAGTAAATAAATTTCATCTTGTGTATTATTTTTTCTCACTCTTTAATTTATTAATGTAATAGTACTACTAACTTATGATCTAATATAAGAATAAGAAAAAAAAATATTATCTAAAATGATTTTGGTTTTATCTAAAATAAAGTTATAAACTGCATCCTCTATATCAATTCTAACGTGTAAATTGCAGGAAACGTTATAATGCTTAATATATTTAAATTTTTCATGTGCATAGTGTTAGCTTAGGCACTGGTATGACCTTTGGATTGGTAAGCGCTGACTTTTCGTTATCATGTGTGTAGGTACTAGAAATTAATTAACACTTTCTAGGTAAAGGCACTAGACTATTACTGTTGATGGTCTCTTATGATTTATTCTTTCGAGTAGATGATATTAACTTTTTTAAAGTGCATGTAAGTATGACTCTTAAGTTCATTATGTTATTTCGTTATTTCGTGCTATAAACCGCGTATGCAGTTTAAAATTATTGGAAGATTTAATATATTTCATCACGAGGAAACCAACACACCAAAGAAATATTAGGCCAAATTAAAGGCCTAAGGGTGACTATAACTCCAACCCTAAGTTGCCGATCATACGTTATGAAGAAAAAATTTACATGGGCCATAATAACAGCATTAGTGAAATGAGGGTATAAACAATGTGGACCCCTCTGGCTACCCCTTCGGAGAACACAGGCGTGATGACGTGATGTTATCATGAGGAAGAAGAAGAACAACATTTTAATTATTAATCGACCCAAATTTACTTCAGTGGTAAATCTCTCCACTTTGTAATCTCAAGTAAATTTGGTAAGTCTGAGATTTAATCGGCACTTGTATTAAGACCTTAACCTCAATAAAACAAAGATGAGAAAAAAAATAGGTACCGAAAATAAAAATAGTAAAACACTATTCTACTGATTTAAGTTTCAGTCATAACGTCTTCCCTCGATGCGAACTAAGAAATATAGATCCTCGCGAGCAAAACCTGTACTAAATCACTAGTCTGCATTATTACATACATATAATCCTAACAACATAAGATGTTATATATAGATCATCAATAAACAACACATCTTTACACATACATACTATATGCATAAATACTTGTTAGGTATAATATAGTATATAGGAAAAGAATATCATATCATTATAGTTTGTATAGGTCGCGAAGCTTACCCTTCGAGATCTACTTTCACTTTAAAACATCCATATATCGATACATTAAAGAAGAGGTACCTACAAGTCTACAACAAAACAACAAGCTTTATAATCTTTATACAATATTCCGTAATATGTGTTTAGTTACCAAGTCATCAAGTACAGTTAACAATTTCTCTTACGGACCGGTTCTTAAGTTTGAACAAACTTACTTATGTACGGTTTATGACTTGGGACTGTTTAAGTAAGTTATAAAGATAATAATATGTTCATTAATTTCGGTACCTACCTTTAATATATAAAAAACACTTTATAGCATTCTGACGATTGCTTAATTGTTAGATAATGGGATCTTGTAAAGGCTCTAAAAACATAACCCGGAAGAGTCATTCAAGGTCTCCAATCTAAGGGGGTACTTTGTCACAAACATAAAGAATAGTAAATAAATATATGTGTGTAACTAGTTATCCTGAAAGGGATCACAAAATTAATTATTTTCCCCAGACATTGGTTCTTCGCAAATCGTCTTATTTGAATTAATATCACCTATCAAATTAAGTTGTATCATAAAAACTTCCTAAAGCCGGCTCTAACTTTCATGGCAGCCATTTTTACTATCTTTGTTTACCTTTACCGATTTCTAATAGGAATTTAAAAGACAATTTGCTTGCTAATGAACCACCCGCACACAATCTAGTTGAATACCCACTTACCTACATATTATTACGAGTTGGGCGCGTTCCCAACATCGCTAGAACGAGTTTCTTAAGAAACAAACCTTTGGTCCCAACTTATAAAAAAAAAGTTATCTAAAAAAGTTTACATACAAAATATTGCTTTTATTATTAGTCTTGGGGACTGGTATTGGAAAATTAATTTTCTTGGCCAGACAGCTTTTATTAAATAAAATCTGATTCGATAGCCAATATAAATACGTAAATCTTTAACGATTTACTACTGCTTTAAAAATAACGTGTGTAATACTGAAAGATTTAATAAGTGGGTACAACTACCTACATTAAAAAATAAAATTATGTTAGACAACATAGAAGTCATGGGCATCCAACCAGCATCATCATCAGTCTATGACTCTGTGTAAGACCAGAGATAAAACAAGGCAAACATTGTTGTTATTAACATTATGTACTTAATTAATAAGTTGGTGTCCGGGAAACGTCGACTTGCACAATAGGATAGGACGGGACACGTCGATCCCGCCCCGCTCCCCGCAACGCCCGCCGTCGGCCCCCTGCCCGCCCGAGTTGGAATGCCCATTGTCCCGTCGATATGATGTTATGCCAAGTATTGCCAAGCCACTTATGTCAATAGCTACATTTGTTCATATGAACTATGAATTTTATTAATCCTAACATTCTTCACATTTTTGGTAAATAATTCGTTTACATTAAGGTTTTTGGAAAGTTTATCAGGTACCTTGAGCTGAGAATAAACATTAATTCAATCCAATCTCAAAAGGAATTTGTAACACTGAATATCCTCTGGCCAATGTATAAAAAACTACTTCAAAAATATTTTGAGACCACGGACTTATAATTATTACATTGGTGGTGGATGGATACGAGCGGGGCTTGAACCCCAGACACTTGTCACGATACGACAAAAGTCTCGTAGTAAGTTATAAAATAAAGTTAACTTGAGTACCTATCTATTACGTGGCATTGGTATACCACATGTATACAAAAATATGATATTATACCACAATTTTTATTCTATAGGTATATCAACTTTTATTCCCCTTAAATGGTTTGACATATTTTTACATTGGGTCTCCACCATTTAAAAAGCTTAAATTTAAAAATAAAATATGCTTTTAAAATAAATGAACGGAATAATATGTCCCAGCTCAAATCTAGACTGAAGTGCTACAATTATCAAATTCACCAGTTACAATGATTATTTATTTCCTCAAAACTCGGAGATCTTAAGAATATTATAAATAAATTTGCGATTGTGGTCAGAAAGAGGTGCGGAAACAGCTGAAATAAATAGTTTGCATGCATAATTTGACGAGTAATATCGATCTACATTTAGTTCACAGTCTCTAATAACTTATATCTTCACCCAAAAGACATTGGTATGATAGTCACAAAATAGGTAAGTAGATAGAGTAAGTAGGTCTTACTCTTATTTTTTCGTTATAAACATATTTAACTTAAATAGAGGATATTAATTTAGCACACCTCTTCTTTATATCCTATATTTTTACAATTTAATATTTAATATTCTGAAATGTAGTAAATCAAGATTGATTTATTATTTATACTAAACGTAATTACCTACTAATAACTGGTTCAATATATTATTATGTATATTTAGAAGATTCGATATAATCTACGCAGCAGTTATATATTAGAATCAGTTTTAATAATTATCTACAGATACTTAAATGTTTTACTAGCGGATAGCTCGTAAATACAAATAACTGACATCAATTTAAGATAATTACGCTATGTGCGTATTCTGCACGGAATACATGCAGTATCGCAGCTTTAATTTCAGCCGTTTTGCATTCTTCCGATCGTAACTAGCGTCAGGCAGATGTCCACAGTAATTTTGTTAAAATACTAACAATTCAATAAGTAAGAGCTACACTATAATGACATGGATCCAATCCGGCTAGATGTATTCTATATGTATACTAAAATTACGATACAGAGTGTTTACGACCCGTTATTTTAACTTACCTTAGTCTCTTTTGGTACCTTCTAACTTAACAATTAAATCGAAATCCGAAATCCGAATCGAAATCCATAGAGAGAGATGAGAAAAACAAATAGATTTTATCGAAATTGGTTCTAAAGTCCATTCCAAGGGTTACAATAGTTCTTTGTATTGTATGGACACATGGTGATAGTGTACCAATATTACAAATCATAAGGCTTCGGGACCTAAAACTCTCTCGTATTTAGTTTAAATGTAGGTATGTGTAAGTAGGTATGGTTTGTACATTATTTAGGTTTTGTTTTCTTAGACACATACTTATTTATGCCCGTGATGCATAAGTAACATTAACAACAAAACGTGCCTTAGCAAGTGAGATAAAAGACTTATAAGAGTTGCAGGTAGGTACCTGGCCACAGCACAATACACCACCATATAGTTTATCGTGAAGACAAATGAACATCAACAAATCATGTTTAGACGAGAGGTTGACTGTTCAGTCGTCGAGCGTGTATGAGGATGCGAGCGCATGTAATATAATGTAACGCATAGTTGCATCGAGAGCATTATAATGTTATAGTGAAGTTATTAGTGGTTGAATCAGCCGAGAGGCTCACGGTGGACGGAGTGAGCGCAGCTGTCAAGGCCAAGTGAGGTCAGTCCTCCGACGCTCTCCGAGCCACGATACCCGGGACCGGTTCTACAATTTTTAGTCTCTTTTTATTTTCATTTTTGTATACACGACGCTGAGACTAAACAATGTTTATACGAGTCAGCATCGAATTAACTTTTACTGCGTGGTCAACTGAAATAATTTAATATGAATTTTAATGTTATTGAGTTTAAAATTAGATTTAAATGTCGATATACATTTTGTTTACAACCCCAATAATGTTAGATGCAAAACGAAATGCATAGATCTTGTATAGCTTAATATACATCTAGTTATGTAGGTACCTATACATTCTCTCCTTTATAAATTATTTAAACTTAACGGATTATTTAACGATCGTTTGAAATCTTAAAAAACTTAAACATGTTTTTTATGATGAATAAATATAAATTATTTTTGAACTGAACTGCTTATGAGTTTGTCCATAAAGTAGTTAGGTACCTACAAAATACCCCATCCTCTCTACTAATCCCATACCTAATTGTAATAAATCAAAACATAGAAATTGTTTAAATTCAACAGCACTGTCTATTTATGATACGTACGGCGTTTATTTATTTTACTCAAAGTTTATTTTTTCTGAAATGGTTGATGGCCACCAGATGGCGTGGCTATAGTGTTCAGTTCAGTGTGTTCACGTCGTCATGGATTCTGTATGGTTTCATTTCTTAACAGCTATAAACATGGCACCCTCGTCTCTTGCTATAGAATTTTTACACACACACTGACTGTAAATAGCTTCACAATTTACACAAATGTAGTCGTTAAGATTGCTATGGGGTTTTCCCAATGAAACAGAGGCCGAAGTATTAAATATAATTTTAAACTTTTTGCGTATTTCTGCGTATATGTTAATTGTTTATTTTGCATTTCTTATGAGCTTTCATATGTGCATGTACCTGTAATGATTTTATGAAAGGCTCAAATGCCAGAAGCGAGGATGAAATGTAATTTGTTTTAATCATAATTACGAGTATATAAGATTGATATATAATCAATATAATATTTATTTTATGGATAGGAAAATACAACCGCGAGCCCTTGGATCCTAGGGGTGTGGATTGAAACTCTGCCCGCGGTGGTCATTTTCTATCATCAAGAAATATAACTTTACCTCTCCGCATACTTTTTAAAAATAGCATAACATAACATAACCAGCTCATGACTTTCCTACTGCAGGGCAAGGGCCTCTTCTCATACAGAGAAGGCACGAGCATTGATCACCACGCTAGCTCACTGCGGGTTGGTGCGGATTTCAGACCGTCAAGTCTAGGTTTCTTCACGTCGTTTCCTTCAATCAATATTAAGTCTGTAATGTCTTAGATTTACTAAGAAAGTACATATGTCATTGAAAAACTAACATTAGTACATGCCAGATTTGAGCCCACTACCTGTGGCTCCATAGGCGAGCCCGGAACCACTCGGCCACCACCACATTTTTTATTTAAAAATATGTTAAATTAAGCTTCTCTTCAAAAATGTCTACTCTGCTACTGCTGAGCATTTCCGAACACAAAACCCCAATAACAGTTTTCCCAACCTCGGGAATCCAGCCTACGACGACACGCTCAGCAATTGTGCTTGCACCCACTGGACCAATTAGGCAGTTTGGAAGGTTGGAATAGTGCCTGGTAGAGGGCAATAGGCTCTCTACTTATTACATGTAACTAAATGACAGTATTGGCGAAATATTGATGTATAATTGTGCTTACCCCTATGAGAAATACAGATATACATTTTAAGGGAAGAAAAATACTATCGTGAGCAGGATTGGAACCTGAGCTTGCCGAATTCTCCAGGCACTTTATCAACTGAGCTATCTATAACATTTTTTCTTTCACATTTGAATACATCCTATGGTGACATCATCGCTATCTATTCAGTCAGTATACAGTCACCGTATTAAAATACAGTATTGGATATAGTAGCGTTCAAAAGATACAGCCTTGTGACAGACAGGCAGACAATGTATGCTTAAAAATACAAACATAGTACAGAACTCTATCAACCACAAATTTTTTATAATTAATGTTTCGTCAATGCCGTAATTAGAAAGAAAGAATAGATATATTTGTTTCGGGCTCTTACAGGTTACACTAGATAAACAAAGAATAAATAATTAAAATTAAAATTAAGATTAATAAGAACCTATACGAGACCAAAAAAGGCCCATATCTCAGCATATTAGTTTCAGGTTTACAAATACATTAAAAATACTGATTCTAGATACCTTATAATCATTTTTAATTAGATACCATAGTTGCATCAGTGGGGTTAATCTTGAAATTAATTTCAGTCCCAATCTAATCCTAATGCTGAATCAACACGTAAAAGCAATGCGTAATATTAAAATAAGTTCACCCACATCACGGTTTCCTCAATTTTCAAGCATGTTTGCACAGCAGAATTGTATTTAAATACTAGCTGTGCCCCGCGGTTTCACCCGCGTTAATTTGAGGAAAAAGCCTACTAAAATATATTCCACCAGCACCCTCCCCCCTCATGACCACGCCTAGCATATCATAAATGAGCCCGCCTCGTTGGTCTAGCGGCTCCTAACGTGACTGCTGAGCAATAGGTGTCAGGTTCGATTCCCAGGTTGGGCAGAGTTATTGAGTTTTTCTGTTAGAACATTCTCAGTAGCAGCCCGGATTTGGAATTGTGCCTAGTAGATATGGCAATAGGCTCACCACCTATTACATGGGACTTAATAACAGCATTGGTGTAATGTGGGTTTACGACTGTGTACACCTTCGGGGAATACATGCGTGATGCTATGTTATGTTATTAATGCGCGCGTGGTACTTGATCATTATTTTGTTGCGGAGTTATTTTAAAACTATGATATCTCCTAAAATATTCATTGAAATCGAATGATGTCAAGAACAATTTTGTTCAAAACTAAATACTTTTGATGAAGAACGTATTTATTTGGATAAGGATTAATATCATGTTTATAAAAACACCTTCGCAAAAAATGCATTATTTTAGTACCAATTGTATAACCAGGAAAAAGGTTATAATGAGTCAACCTTAAAAGATAGACTTATGCTGTTACGAACTGTTTTTTAGAACTTTTAATGGGAAATAATTCTGTCCTACATGATTTTTGCGTAACTTAATCGTTTACGCAGCGCACGTGACGGATGCTCTCAAAAGGAATATTTTTCCCGTTTTTGCAACATTTTTAATTGATGCTCCGGTCCTATTGGTCGTAGCGTGAAGTTATATAGCCTATGTCACCCGGGGATACTGTAGCTTCCTTACGGTGAAATAATTTTTCAAATCGGTTCAATAGTTTCGAAGCCTATTCAATGCAAACAAACAAACCAACAAACAATCAAATCTTTCGTCTTTATAATATTAGTATAGATGTATTTATGCCACTTTAGGATTCAAAAGTATAAAGCTATGAACTAAACAATATTTCCAGTATCAATCGAGCAGATTTACTTCAAAGAGTAACCTTACTGTTCAGGTTACATAAATGCTAATTATGTTTGAATGTTATGCCTATCCGCTTGTAGAACACCTAAATGAATGTTGCATAGTGTGTAGAAGGAAGAAGTATACATAATTATAGTTATTTAATACTGTTTAGCGGTCCGTACATCAAAAGGAAAAACGGAACCCTTAGAACACTTTGTTCTCCATCTGTAATGAAATATTTAGTGCTGTAAGAAAATCAAGCTCATAAGTCAACGCAATAAAAAATACGACCATTTATGTCATATTTAACCGACATCAAAAAAGGAGATTAACAATTCGACAATTATGTATGTAATATTATTGGAACTGCAATATAATAATTCACAAATGATAATCTATTAGAGATTCTAAACAAATATACAAATTTTTATAGGTGTATGTTTGTATTATTAATATTTGTCCACGCATTTCTCGGAAACTATTACTTGGATTGAGACCTTTTTATATCGGCTTACATTTACTCCAACTTAGGAAACAGTGCATGTTTGGTCAAAATCGGTTGAGTACTTTTCAAGATATGGACTAATACGTGTAAGCTTGGCGGCCTGGCTTATTGATACGAGCGACGGGTGTGGTGTCAAAGGAAATCCCTTTTTTTTGTTTTATGATTTGCAAAATGGATTTACGTTTGGCCACCAACTTCCTGATGGTAAGCGACGGTATGGCCGAGGATGGAGCACGTATATCCAGAACAAATCTATTCACTCTTAAGTAGAGTGGATAAATTCGGATAGAAAGATAGTTGGGGAGTTGATGAAACTGCCCAGACCCGTCTCCCACAACGGTTGCACCGGACTACATCCCGAAACGCGACTAGGTCGCTTAACGGCATGGCTTCGCCCGATGGGACCAGCCGCGGCCGAAGCCTCCCACCAGAGTTGTGTTGATTATTTTACACCACCCAGAGGCCACGTGTAGGGATTCCATTTTAAGGGTGCATTCATACAGACGCGGGCAACTCAGCCCCAAAAAAAACCGGTCCGTGGTTCTGAATAATTAAGTTTTATATTCGACTAGCTGTGCCCCGCAGTTTCACACGAGTATAATAATAATAATAATATTATAATTAGCCTAAGTTACTCCCTAAATAGTCAGCTTACCTGCCATAAAAATCTTATCACAATCAGGCCAGCCGTTTCGAAGATTAGCCGGAACAATAAACAGTAAATTTTTTAAAACTGATTTGTCTGCTTTGTTATCTCGAAAATAACTGAAAAACAATTAATTTGACATTATAAACTGACACTTCAATTTTATTTATTTGTATTGATGGCTTTGCTGGCACCGATTTCAAAAAACATCGTAGGCCCCAAATTTATTCCGTACCAACTTTTGGTTTCGTTTTCTTGGTTAATATCGAGTATTTATTATAAAATTTATTTTATTACTTTGAATTAATTTTGTTTATGAAGTTGATTTAATTTTTATAATTTACTTCTTCATTGTCTTGCATATTTTGACACTCGCTAGTAACTCAAAACTAATTCCCGCTGACCTAAACCATAAAATTTGGCAAGAAGCAAAGTCTCATAGCAAAAGTAAAGCAAAAAAACGAAAATTGTTAATTAAGTCATTAAAAAAAACTGATACTACCAACTTAAATTCTCTTGGGGAATCGACTGTGACGTACCTAGATCGATGTATGGGATTCAAGATTGTCCTTTAATTCGATTTTCCGTAAGAGTAATACTCAGTGCTTCCATAGTTTATGAACGTTAATAATGTTAATTGATGGCAACCCACGGTGGGTCGGTCGAGTCACACTCGCACTTGTCCTGTTTTTTGGGATAAACACGCATGCTGGTGTAAATTATTAATTTCGGATCGAGTTTTTATGTCACAAAGTGTGTGGTAAAGGAAATCAACGTGAAGAAACCCTTAGCCTGGGCTGGGACACCTATGGACTGGTGTTATATTCTGTTATGTTTTAATACATTTCCAAGAATCCACGTGCGCGAAAGGCAAGAATTTACCAGATTCCAGAAAAATTATCATTTGTCAACACACCCATATTCCCAAAATATTGGTTGGATAAATTGGATTTGTGGAGTTTATTATTGTCATCGCCGCAGTACTGTGGGATGCTTTGCCGGCTGAGATAGTATAGACAATTCAACCTATTATCAGAGCAACTGCCTGTCCGAATAAGACGTCTTAAAGAAGACCTAACCTAACTGGTAAAGTTACTAATAAAGATGGAAAAGACAAAAGTCGGAATATAAGAGTCTCTACATAGTATTTCCAGAGGCAAGAAGTGCCTGGGAGTCCCATGATCAATGTGGCTGGCAAAGATCATTAACCGAGTCGTTTGACATTTACCTGGTATAAACCCTAGGTTCCGGGTAGTTGTCCCACCAGACGAAATCTGGACTCCACCTAACATCTATTTCTAGCTTTTAACCACGAAATAATAGTGTCAGCGGAACTCTACTATATGTCCAGCTGTCAATCACAGAGCTATGTAGCCAGCTGAAATTATGACGGAATATTTGTTAATATGACAAAGAATCAAAACCCAAGTGGTGTCCAAGATACATAAAAAGAAAAACATTTCTGCTACTTATTAATGGTAACACATACAATCGTAAAATTTGGTTTAATTGTAGTTTATAGATGATAGCTAATCACCAAATAATAAAAATAAAGTAAATTATATTATGTTCTTTTTGTGATACCGACCCCTAAATTTGCAACCCGACTGGCACTTAGCCAGTTTTTTCGGATCAAATTCGATTTATATAAGATCTTCCGTCAATCTGTAAAGGTGTACCTAGGTATCTATTTACTCTTTTTAATGTAATGAAAATAATATCGGTCCTAAAAAGCTGCCCCGACGAACAAAATTAGTCACTTCTTTAATATTTGACAGTTTTGGGTACCTATTAATGACTTTTTTTGTTTACCTAATTATTAAATAAAAACTAGTATTTTATGCCACTGAAACCGTATATTTTATTATATTAGGAAATTATTTCAGAAAAGCCGTTTTTTTAGAGGCAGAACTTTCAGCAGTTGTTTATGATCACAAATATCTACGTGTTCTGTCATCTGATAGTGCTTGGAATTATTTATTTTAATAGTTGAAGCTGACCGTAAAAAAAACTACCAGTTTGGTCTCTATAATGTTACTGCATTTAGCCTTATTTCCTAATTTTTAATTTTTGACTGCCTTTTTAGTCTGGTGGTCGCAAGCGCGGCTGCTGAGCGTGTCCGTGTGTGTGTCCTAGGTTCGATTCCCAGGTCGGGCAAAGTGTTATTGGGTTTTTTCTGTTAGGTTAGGTTAAAATTTGAAATTTGGTTGAAATTCTCAGTAGCAGCCCGGAGTTAGGAAGTTGGTGGTGTGACACCCCCGAGCTTCGGAGAGCACGTAAAGATGAGGTTGAAGGAAGAGGGAGTGCACCTGTGTTTGCGCATACACGTGTGCGCTATAATATCTCCTGCGTACTTGGCTAATCTCCCCGGAAATAGGCCACCGTGACCGAAATACGCTAATTGGCTAATGGAGCTAATAATCGCTAAATGGAGATATCCATGGAGATTCGCCAAGTACGCAGGAGATATTATAGTGCACAACTGTACGCGCAAACCCAGGTACGGCAATCCGACACGACCGGAGAAAGATCAGGCGCAGGACGACTTTATGTGCTCTCCGAAGCACGGGGGGTCACACCACCAACTTCCTAATTCCGGGCTGTTACTGAGAATTCCTTAACAGAAAAACCCAATAACACTTTTCCCGACCTGGGAATCAAACCCAGGACCTCACGCTCGGCAGCCGCACTTGCGAACACTAGACCAACGAGGCAGTCAAACATTATATTAGTTGTGTGACCATCAAGAAATCCAGAACAACTCAATAACACTCTGCCCGACCTGGAAATGGAACCCAGGACCTCATGCTTAGCAGTCGCTCTTGAGACCAGTAGACCAACGATGTACTATCTAGAACATCTTTAAAATAAATATACATCATACTGGTACATAATAAATCTGATCAAAAATATACCATAAGAAACAAAGTACGTAAATAGAAGGTCAGACATTTAATTGCATTTAATATTGTTTTATGGTATTCATGCTTCGCTAGGTATGTGTATCACTTAAATAGCGACCAAGCGTTGGAAATGCAGAGAAATATCAACGAACTGGAGAACAATGGAGTATTATGTGGTAATATTAGAAATATATTCGTTTGCTTATGCGTGGAAAAAAGTATCTAAACAAATCGCAGCATTGTTATACGCGACAGGGTCGAGACCATATACATGTGAATAATGCGTATCAACATATATAGCTTTTGTTTCGAACCATTATTCATTTTTCATAAAATTTAAATCGTTGGACACCACCAGCGATGTAGAGCTATTTTTTCTGAGGTAGACGGAAATGTATCTTGTACGTTTAGTTTGTGTTTCTAATTGGAAGTGGCTAATTGTTTAATCAAAGGTACACGTGACAGAATTACACACTTAAGTCAAGAATTAACGTCAAGATATTTTTTATCTCATCCTGGTTTGGGACAAAAAGGATCGGAGTCGGTGGCAACGACCAGGCTAGACAGAGCCCCTGCGCCCCGCGTAGCCCGCGCTGTGAGGGCGCCGCCGGGGGTGTTTACACAGACGTAGGAGGTTTTCGAACGTGGCTACATTCGAGGCTTCGAACAAGTAACTTGTCGGGGTCATAACCTGTTTGCGACCCCTCCCTGCGGGACCGCGGGCACTCCGTGTACTCTAGTGACCCGGGCTCCAACTGGTGAACAATCAAAATAATAATTTCTTGTGAAGCCTTTTTATACTTACCATAAATAATAATATACGAAAAAATATGAATATTAAATTCACGGAACGTTATAACATTAGCGACCCTATTACCTAATATGCTGCAACCCCATATTACGATAACAACTTATAAAACTCTAATATATAAGAATTAAACGGCTTATGAATGTGCAATTAACTGATGTCTATAAACACAACTTTGTTAGAAATCTCAATATCTTGCCTAAAAGCGGTAAATGCACACTACTGGGTAGCAGCAAAATGTCGTAGCAATTAAACGATTAACATAAGTTACCCTGTCTATAGAGGATTTACTCAATGTTTTTGTTTTGATACCATTATATGTAGGTATATTTCAAAATGTCCGACTATATCTGTATATGAACATGTTATTCCCGTCGTCGTGCCTGCTTATAGGGAGAGCATAAAATTTAAATTGGCTGGAATTGTCGATTTGAGTTTGTTTGCGTAGGGTATTTGATTTGTTGAAATGACGTCGTAGACGTGTTGTATTTATTGTGTAGTGTTCTGTGGGCCTGTGGATATTGTTAAGGCACACAATGCGAGTGCAGCGGGCCGTTGTGCCTTGTGAAATGTTGCACGACTACTTTTTTCGTCTGGATTCTATACTCACGATACTCGTTTTTTAAGCCGCGAGCTCGAGATGTACAGGTTTATCTGTTTAAAATTTATTAACATCGAGAAACAATTTAAAACCTTTTCTTTAGACGGCCCATGAGCGATTCATGATGAATGGAAATGTACTAATACTATTATAAAGTTATTGCTCGTGTTCATAAGAGATGCTTTTAATGTTTCTAATTTTATATTCGGTGTATTTTATTATCATAATGTAATTGAAGTTAAGTGGTTTTTGGGAAACCTTTTTAAAGTCAGATTATTTTATACTCATGCCATGTTATTAATATACATAAATTATAATGCTTTATAAATAATGGTTTAGGTAATTTAGCTGAGGTAAAGTCGATTGCATAATTTTAAATTATCACTTAAGTTGTTTAGGTGTATTAGATTAATCACCGTTAACACACAAGAAGTAGACAGAAAATTCTCGATAATTATAGCTATTCAAAGACTGAAAGGTTAAATGAACAAGTTTAACGAAACATATTACCTACATTTATATTACGAAACCTGCTTTTTAGCCTTGATTCCACAGGACAAAATAAAAGTGAGGTATTAATTCCATAAAAATGCATCTATTCCTTGTGGTTTAAAAAGTTAGAGACAATCCCGTGTTATTCTTGTGTTCACAGCGATGAACCACTATAAAATTAAAGAAAAAAATATGATTGGGCCTAAAAATTTTAATTACGTCTTCTAGAAATATATGTAGGTATACAGTATAAGAACCATTTCTTTAGTGAAATTTTTCCTAGTTATATTATACTATATTCTTTGTGGAAGAATTAAAAATAAACCGATTATATAAAATAAATAAAATAATAAATTTAGAGGTCCCAAAGTCGGTGCCTCTTAATTGTATAGAAAAATTATTCTTAAATTAGATATTTCGAGTTGACTATGACAAATAGTCATACTACATAATATCGGCTAGGTATCGGCTTAAAGATTTACGAAGACTGTTAACTTCATAAAACTCTCACTTTTCCCTAAGTTGAAAAATATACAAATGAACCACAGCAAAATAGAAGAAGAATTACTGCAATTTTATAAGTAGTTTTCGATTTAAGAGTATGTATGTTTAGTAGTGACCGACTAAAATTTCGGTTTCGGTTCCGGCCAGTTTCGGCTAATAGATCTAGTTTCGGTTTCGACCAAAAAAATTATTTGTGAATTATCGTGCGTCGTTCGGCGAACTTCGCGGCTAACTCGTATTTGCCCGCACCGACTCAGTTCGCTGCCGTTAATCACAGGAGTTGAGGTTGTATTTTGCACATATAAACTAACGAATAACTGCATTCGATTCGTTTTCAACCTTCATAAATATGATCACGTGTCCGCATATCGATTGCGTCTTAAATGGTTACCTATTCGGCAACGCAGAGTGTTGAGAGCATTAACCACTTTATTTTCTCTTCTAGACTCTCCTAACTCTCCTTCTTATCTTTCCACTCAATTCCATGTTCAAACCATAGTAAAAATCTTCGCTCTTCAAATAATCGTCTTCTACAGTGTCCTTCTCATCGCTCTGGTTGTATGCACTCCTCTTTCTTCGTACAATCTATTCTTCTCTGGAATGCACTCTCCTTGGAGATCAGGATGACTAATAGTCGTTACTCTTTTAAAATAAAATTGCGTGAACACCTTCACAATACCTTGGCTGATTAATTTTAATTTCAACCTTAACTTCACTTTATTTATTTATGTAGTATTTACAGATATTTATATACATATATAGTGTGCTAAATTTATTTATTTATCCTATTATTCTTTTAGTTATTTAAATAGTATTATAATATATATTATTATTAAAACTGTGTACCTTCCTAAAAATTGAGTTTTGTCATAACTGCATATTGCACCTACCACATTTTCTCTCTGCATCACCCTAAGGTTGACTGGTAGAAAATGCCTAAGGCATTAAGTCCGCCTTTGTAAAACTTTGTTTTGTGCATAAAGTATTAAATAAATAAATATAAAAGATTAGGAATGTATTTCTTTTCTTTTTACTTGTACTTGTACTTAGTTTTAGTAAGTCTCGGTTTCTAATCCGACCGAAACTGAGAGCAAGGCTGAAAGGTTTGGTTTCGGCTGAAAAACCTGTTTCAGCCGGTCACTAATGTTTATCTACACCTAAATATACATTTGTTATCTATAATAGAGATAAAATATTTCGAGGCTTTCAATCAACAACGATTATGCCCCCAGCCCCATCATAACCTAAAAAAGGATGTAGTATCAAGAGAAACAATAAGACCTTTTCAATATGCACACAAATTTATAAATGTTGATAGCATCTTTACTATAAGGCTTAGACAAGATTGATTTAAATACACCTACTTCTAACACATTTATATGTAGTTCGGTCATTAATATTTCCCTTTCTCTTCTGTATCGAACACATTCCACCAACAAATGATGCACATAATAAAACAACTTTTAACCCGATTAATCGCGTGTATTATTGGTTTTTGTTTTTCCTGACGGAAGGAGGACTGTCCTCCTGCGACCACGAACGCTGCAAACTGTTCGAAACGTCAGGAAAAACAAAAACCAATAATACACGCGATTAATCGGGTTAAAAGTTGTTTTATTATAATGTGTAGTGATCGCGAAAACCTAAGATTACTAAATGATGGACATCTTCTACCTTACTGCAGAGGTCGCAATTTGGGCTACTAGTTTTTCCATTAAGAAGCTATGTTTCCGGATCTTAATCTATGTGCAATAACTATATTTTTTTTACATAAGTTAATATTGGCAAACCATGGAATACGAGGCGGTTCGCACTGTATTGTGCTATACAAAATACCCTTTTCTTGTGATTTTTTATCAAAATATTCCTTCCAAATTTTAAAACACATAATATTTTATTTAACAACACTTCAAAAAAGCAAGTTTTGATATTATATGATGTGCCATTTACACCTGCATCTTTCGCTAAAATGTGAACCAGCTCGTTTCCCTGTAAGCCTACATGCGATGGAACCCACTGCAATCGTAATAATACATGATTGTTTTGAAAACACCAAATTGGGTTCAGAATATCATAGACTATCGAACCTAAACTCACTCTAAAGTTATTATATTAAATGGAAAAAGGATACGGTGGCGAACAGGACTCGAACCGTCTTTTTCTATTTAATGTAATAACTTTAGAGTTCGCTAAGCATGCGTTAATGCTTTTCAAAGATTTATCTTGAATTGTTAAGGTAATTGCTATCTTTACGACATTGTATTAACTGCAAAATTAGTCGTATAGATTCGGTCACCTGTATGGGTACTGAATTGATGGCAATGACGTCGCCATGGGACGTGTTGAAATATGGAGGAGGAATTCGCAGTGGTGAGCAGAGGTCGAGATGGTTTGGTGGTCAGAGCGCCTGGAGATACATACTACTTTTACAGATATTTTTTAAATTCAGTTTAAAATCAGAGTAACATGAACTCTAAAGTTATAATGTATCATGGAAAGTATTACAAAAAAATAATAAGTTTATACATCAGTACCAATACTCTTTCTCTAATAGTACTTAATACTTGATTAATATAATTGTTTGTTTATCTCAATGAAAACAAAATGAGAACTTATAAAATTGCGGACGTACCGATAATCGTTTGAACATACATAAATTCACGCGTGCATACATTCAAAACTCACGCCCTTGGGAGTAGGTAGAAACTACAGAACGCTGAACCTGCTACGATCCTTACATATGCCCTTTGCTTCGTCCACGTTCATACATCTGGTCATACACGCACGGCGGTTGCCAGTACTATGCATCTTACCTTTGTGGAGGATATCACTAATAAGGTCAGTGTATATCCTTCTAGGGCGTCCCCTTCCGGCATTTCCACCTAAACCTGCCTTGTAGATACCTTTTGTTAACCGTCTTTCATTCATTCTCTCAATATAACCAAACCATCTAAACATACTCTTTAAAATTTTCGTCACTACGTCTATTCTAATAATGTGACATACAGTGGGGCTCGTGGCTAAGTACCAACCACTCAGATCTATCGATCGAGGTTAAGCTCCGCTTGCTGCGGTAGGTCTGTGGATGGGTGACCGTCATTTCATACAGAGACCCTTTCGTGCCTCGGAGAGCACGTTAAGCCGTCGGTCCCGGATATCAAATTAAGCTCTATGACAGCCGTTACGGGTAGTCAGAGGCCTGAAAGTCTGACCACCAGTCATACCACGAGATATCATGTTACCCAGTAACTGGGTTGTGGAAGTCAGATAGACAGTCCCTCCATGTATAAAATAATTTTTAACAAAAAAAAGAACCGACTCCAAAAATCTTTCTGTTAAGTAAAATTGCACTAAAAAGTTATAAAATAATTGCATTATTTACTTACTACAATTTACTTTACTTAGACAAACTTTAAAAATATTTAGGAAGTTTCCTAAAATTTGCAAAGTATATTTAAAGGTACATTAACGATCATTATTTTTACGATAATGTATAATACCTAATTGAACCTATTTACAAATGAACACAACAACTGCCTAAAGCGAACGTAATACGCTACTTCATGAATGTACTTACACGTTTATTAACCTTTACTGGCACCGACTCCAAAAATAATAATAATTGTATATTATTGTCCTAATAAATTGATTTTATTCAGAATCCTCTAAAATTAAAAAAATATTTTTATGTAAATTGTAGTAAGTAAATAATGCAATTATTTTATAACTTTTTAGTGCAATTTTACTTAACAGAAAGATTTTTGGAGTCGGTTCTTTTTTTTGTTAAAAATTATTTTATTTCTTACTTTTTAGTGAATCTTGCGTACCATAACTGATTTATCGGAAGTGAATATGGGTAGACCTATTCAACGCGCTGTCCATATATATCTGTCGCAGATGGATTGTAGAATCCGCTGTTTTACAAAATCTCTAGCTGCTTTACAAAACAGTACTGTTTTATAAAACAGCTGAACAACGTTCAGCTGGATTGCCATTGCGATACGTTTAACAAAACTGCTACCCACCTTTAGACGTAATGCAGAATGACATATCTACAGTGGGACAGGTTTGTTTATTGTATAGGTATATTAAATGGATAGTCACCATTCAAGTAACAAAGCGATACTGTATTCTGATTTGACTTTCCGTGGCTGGGTCGACGGAGCCCCGCTTAGCGGGGCTCCTATTTTTGTGTCCGTAAGGTTAGAAAAACCTAAACACGAACCTAACCTGTCCGTGTCGGGATACACGAAACTCCCGAGCTCGCTTCGCTCGCTCATGGATCAATTTATTTTCTTTCATAATCCCGATATATTGTCGACTATTATAGTGGTTCAGTATTTACGTCATTAAAAATTTTCATATTTTTTTTGCTATTGACAAGTAAAATAAAATTAGGTTATTATTGTTAGGACATACAGAGCCATATGCGACCAAATTTTGAACTAAAATCAACAATCTGACAGTTCATTTCACACTGTTTTACATAATCTCTGATCGTTGACCCGCTGCATTGATAAACGCAAAACTTTCAAAGTTACAATATTAAATGGAAAAAAAATACGGTCGCGAACAGGATTCGAACCTGCGCCTCCCGGATGAATACTCCAGGAGGCGCAGGTTCGAATCCTGTTCGCGACCGTATTCTTTTTCCATTTAATATTGTAACTTTAGAGTTCGCTAAGCATGCGTTATAAAAAGCATTATTTTTCAAAGACATATCTTGAAGCAAAACGTTCATTCAATTCTGCGTGTTATAGTTCAGTAATTATGTAAAACCGCTAAACGTCGTTCAGCTGTTTTTCATAACAGTACTGTTTTGTAAAACAGCTTATTCTACAGTCCATCTGCGACATATCCATATCAAAGTAGGAAATCTAGATCTGAGGCTATTTCAAAAGAGATTAATAAATTGCGAAAACAAGATGAAATTAAATTAAAAAAAAACTGACTAGCGTATGTTACTCACGGGACAGTGTAAGGATTCTAACGATACCCCATATATCGAAATCAGTTCAGGTATTTAGAAGTTATGGTGGAATAGGTAAAGAAACTCACAAACATACTTACACATATACATACTTATATACACTCCGTTTTTTGAGCACTCGTGTAAAAAGAGATGTTTGAGAATGCGGTCTTACGAGTACACTAAAAAGTTCAAGATATGTCTTTGAAAAAGCATTAACGCATGCTTAGCGAACTCTAAAGTTACAATATTAAATGGAAAAAGAATACGGTCGCGAACAGGATTCGAACCTGCGCCTCCCGGATAGATACTCCAGGCGCTCTGACCACTAAGCCATCTCGACCTCTGCTTACCACCGCGAATTCTTCTTCCATATTTTAACACGTCTTATGGCGACGTCATTGCAATCAATTCAGTACTTACAAGTGACCGAACCGACACGACTAACTTTGCAGTTAATACAATGTCGTAAAGAATGCAATTACCTTAATAATTCAAGATATGTCTTTGAAAAAGCATTAACGCATGCTTAGCGAACTCTAAAGTTACAATATTAAATGGAAAAAGAATACGGTCGCGAACAGGATTCGAACCTGCGCCTCCCGGATAGATACTCCAGGCGCTCTGACCACTAAGCCATCTCGACCTCTGCTCACCACCGCGAATTCTTCTTCCATATTTTAACACGTCTTATGGCGACGTCATTGCAATCAATTCAGTACTTACAAGTGACCGAACCGACACGACTAACTTTGCAGTTAATACAATGTCGTAAAGAATGCAATTACCTTAATAATTCAAGATATGTCTTTGAAAAAGCATTAACGCATGCTTAGCGAACTCTAAAGTTACAATATTAAATGGAAAAAGAATACGGTCGCGAACAAGATTCGAACCTGCGCCTCCCGGATAGATACTCCAGGCGCTCTGACCACTAAGCCATCTCGACCTCTGCTCACCACCGCGAATTCTTCTTCCATATTTTAACACGTCTTATGGCGACGTCATTGCAATCAATTCAGTACTTACAAGTGACCGAACCGACACGACTAACTTTGCAGTTAATACAATGTCGTAAAGAATGCAATTACCTTAATAATTCAAGATATGTCTTTGAAAAAGCATTAACGCATGCTTAGCGAACTCTAAAGTTACAATATTAAATGGAAAAAGAATACGGTCGCGAACAAGATTCGAACCTGCGCCTCCCGGATAGATACTCCAGGCGCTCTGACCACTAAGCCATCTCGACCTCTGCTCACCACCGCGAATTCTTCTTCCATATTTTAACACGTCTTATGGCGACGTCATTGCAATCAATTCAGTACTTACAAGTGACCGAACCAACACGACTAACTTTGCAGTTAATACAATGTCGTAAAGAATGCAATTACCTTAATAATTCAAGATATGTCTTTGAAAAAGCATTAACGCATGCTTAGCGAACTCTAAAGTTACAATATTAAATGGAAAAAGAAAATATGGAATATGTGTTAAAATATGGAAGAAGAATTCGCGGTGGTGAGCAGAGGTCGAGATGGCTTCGTGGTCAGAGCGCCTGGAGTATCTATCCGGGAGGCGCAGGTTCGAATCCTGTTCGCGACCGTATTCTTTTTCCATTTAATATTGTAACTTTAGAGTTCGCTAAGCATGCGTTAATGCTTTTTCAAAGACATATCTTGAATTATTAAGGTAATTGCATTCTTTACGACATTGTATTAACTGCAAAGTTAGTCGTGTCGGTTCGGTCACTTGTAAGTACTGAATTGATTGCAATGACGTCGCCATAAGACGTGTTAAAATATGGAAGAAGAATTCGCGGTGGTGAGCAGAGGTCGAGATGGCTTAGTGGTCAGAGCGCCTGGAGTATCTATCCGGGAGGCGCAGGTTCGAATCCTGTTCGCGACCGTATTCTTTTTCCATTTAATATTGTAACTTTAGAGTTCGCTAAGCATGCGTTAATGCTTTTTCAAAGACATATCTTGAATTATTAAGGTAATTGCATTCTTTACGACATTGTATTAACTGCAAAGTTAGTCGTGTCGGTTCGGTCACTTGTAAGTACTGAATTGATTGCAATGACGTCGCCATAAGACGTGTTAAAATATGGAAGAAGAATTCGCGGTGGTGAGCAGAGGTCGAGATGGCTTAGTGGTCAGAGCGCCTGGAGTATCTATCCGGGAGGCGCAGGTTCGAATCCTGTTCGCGACCGTATTCTTTTTTCCATTTAATATTGTAACTTTAGAGTTCGCTAAGCATGCGTTAATGCTTTTTCAAAGACATATCTTGAATTATTAAGGTAATTGCATTCTTTACGACATTGTATTAACTGCAAAGTTAGTCGTGTCGGTTCGGTCACTTGTAAGTACTGAATTGATTGCAATGACGTCGCCATAAGACGTGTTAAAATATGGAAGAAGAATTCGCGGTGGTGAGCAGAGGTCGAGATGGCTTAGTGGTCAGAGCGCCTGGAGTATCTATCCGGGAGGCGCAGGTTCGAATCCTGTTCGCGACCGTATTCTTTTTCCATTTAATATTGTAACTTTACACTAAAAAGTATTAAATAGCAAAAAAAAAAGACGGATTTCCGGTGCTTCTCTTCCGGTTTCATCATCATCATCATCATCTGATGATGAAGCTGGAAAATAGGCAGTTCATTAGAACTATTCTAGAGACCGTAAACACCACCGGAAAGTCACAAGAAAGCAAAATACACCATTTCGTTTACTTCGACGACGTATTATTTTTCAGTTATTTTGATTTAAATACCAAACTACTAAACCAATTTTCATAAAATTTTAATGGGACCAATCTGAAAGTAAATCCTTTCAAATAAAAAATATAATTTTCCAAATCGGTTCATAAATGACGGAGTTCTGAGGTAACAAACATAAAAAAAAAACAAAATACAACCGAATTGATAACCTCCTCCTTTTTGGAAGTCGGTTAAAAATACTGGTATTAAGCTGTATCCGGTTTGACTGGAAGCCGACCCCAATGTAATTGGGAAAAGGCTAGGCAGATATGTAGGGGAAGAGGTAGACGAGAGTCCAGAAACTGGTAAGAAGATGGTAGGGCTGACACAAGAAGGAATAATTGAAAAGAGAATTCAAAATATGATCAACAATACCACGCAATTCAATTCCATACTTCTTTAAAAAAAAAACAGATATGAGTCTTCAAAAATCCGCATCCGCAACGTCCCAACATTGATGAAATGTGGGTGTACAACAGTCCCTGCCTAGTTCATTTCTATTATGTTTAGTCTTCAATTTTGAAATAGAAACACAGCTGTATTAGACGCAACTCCGACAGACTCATGATCCGCTCTCTGATACAAAGTTTCGACGGACTCCTTTATTTAGGCTGGCCTCTGTCACCCACCCAACTACCCCATAAGGTTACAGACCTACCAAGCCAAGCACTTCTCCAACGTATACTAGGCCACCTCTAGGCAGCTTTCAATGTGATGGCACCAAAGATATCAGCTGCCAGCCTATGCGGCACAGATGCTTCCCGATGCATCCATTGTCCTAGAGTATATGCGTCATTCGGAAACTGAGGACGCTATCTCTCTCTCGTGATACTCTAGTATCACAGGTTAAGGAAGCGACAGCGGCTACTATCATGGAGCACCTTGTCTGCGGTAACGTCGTTCCGTCCGTCGGATCTCAAAGCTACGAGGCCCAAATGCCTACGGCAGTAGTACTAGCGCCTCACCGCCCCAGCAATATAATAGTGACCCACCGTCTCTAGTTACTTAGACAGAGGTCGTACTGTATTCCCTTACTTCCCGACCATCGCGACTTGCGTTCTTTGCAGCATTAAGGCGTTAGGATCTGAACAGGAATCATTATTTTGGTGGTGATTCGCCGCAAATATGCTCCAAAGTTCCATCCAGGAACTTCTTCGTCGTTTACATGGCGATGGTGCCGCCAACTACAATGTTTGATCTCAAACATTGCTCATTCTGAGGCCCGAAATCTCGCCCCCTGAAATCTATAGGTCGGTTCTATGATTTAGTGGCAAAAGTAAATATGATATTTAAATTCACGTAAAAGCAAAGACTGCTACGTCGGTATGTCTGTCACAAGCTCGGCTTCGGAGCCTAAGGTCCTGAGATCGATTCCCAGGTCGTGCAGTCTTCTTGAATTTTGTTGTTAGAAAATTCTCGACATAAGCTCGTAGTCTGGAATCTTTCCCAGTTAATCCAATAAGCTAACACTTATTACATTAATAACGACATTATGTGAATGTTCACCAGTACACATCTACTTAACCCTTCGGGAAATACAGGCGTGATAATGTTATAAAAAGCGAGGGAAATGGCTAAAAGCTTCCACTTAATTTCTTTGCTTTTTATGGTTTGATCCGTTGATGTAGTTCCTCCAGTTCTTAATATTTTTTTCACAAAAACATTGAGTTTGACTCGGATAGGTACATGTTAATCGAATAGATTAGCGCACTTGAAATTTTTCAGTATTAGAAATCATCATATCTTTTTATATCTTATTACGGTTAAGATTTTTTTTGTTTCTTGTTTTTGTCTACAATAAAGAGTAGGTATTTGTATTGTATTCGCATTGTTACATAATTTTAAGATAGAACCTAACATACGTATTTTCAGTACATTAATTAACACAAGCTATTTACATGTGTTCTAAATAAAATAAAACTAAAACATTATTAAAAAAACATAATTAATTACAAAACAAAAAGCTCTTAAAAGCTTTCCTTTTCAAACTCGGTAGGGTTGGGGTGGCGCCCCTCAATTATTATACCTACCAAACAAAACCAAACTATATTCCATCCTGAGTACCTACTTATAATATAGGTATGTTGTTGTTACCTTTATTACATTTTGTTATTTGTATTACGTAATATTAGATATCCTATATGATAAAATTCTAGATTGATAAAATTCCACTGCTTGAACTCCATCTGAAATAATAAAACGATAACTCCTATAAATACGGAGCACTAAAAATAAAATGTGAAAACCGTTCAGGTTTACAAGACGATGACAATAAAAAAGTAAACGGTAACAATTTCAGTGAAATACAGAACACAGAAATAGTACTAAATAAAAGGCCAACCAGTAATCGCTGGACAATTTTACAACTCGACATAAATCCCACTAGTGTCGCAAATGTGGTAACAAATTTAAAGCGTACTGACGGAACGAAATGTTGTTTGACAGCGCCAGTAATTAGTCACAGTTGAAAGACTACAGATAAGAAGGCTTTAATAAAATACTCCAAACTAACCTAACCTGTAAGTACTGTGTCTACGAATCCTACAGTTGAAAGTGTGATTCAATCCCAGGCCTAATATTAAATTTAATTTAGGGAATGTTTGTTTGAATTTTTTTGGTTGTAAATTGGAGTAAAATGAAGGAGCGTCCCGGCGCGGGACGGAGTGGAGAATAACACATGGGGTGCAGTGAAGGGTGCGGCGCGGGGCGGCCCACTGAAAAGTGCGCGGGTGGGGCTGAACAAACTCGCGGGGACATACAACTAAGGCCTACCGACTTTCGAATATCTTATACAGTTCGAATCAATACGAAATATTATTTTATCTGAAAGGAAGTGCTTATAGTATGAAGAGACCTTGCAAAATGCTTAGCAATGTTTTAAAGAGCACTTGGGTTATTATCGTAATTATTATTTAAATGTTAGGTAACAAAATCATTTTGTTATTAATAAGGTAATATTTAATTTTATGATAAAATAACATATCATAAATACTTTTTATTGCACACCAAAAATACAAAAATTACAGAAAAAATTACCTCTCCAAAAATCGAATACGAATACACAATGTTAAGGCTAACTAGACTATGTTAAACAAATGTCAATTTAGAACTATGTTATTAACACAGTCAAATCTTGTATACTAACACTAATAACAATGTTAAATAGCAATTTAAAAATTCTTTCAAAATACAGTTATTGTAAAAACAAAACATGACAATAGCAACACTAAACTAGTTGTTAAAATACAATACAGATAAGAGTGTGCGATAGAAAGTGTGTCACATTCACGTTCCAATGAAGACGCATCCGGTCGTAAATCTTACGTAAAGTATTCACGATAAAGTAAAAAATATGTATTAAACGACTAAGAAAAACCAACACTGTCGCGGACGCAATTGAACGTCCCTCCAGCATGTACTCTCAAATAGGGGAACAAGCATTTTAGCATTACCCCCGTGCACAACTCTTCCCGCGGGGGAGGGGGTGGGCCCACGGCGACGTAAAAATCAATATGCTGGAGTTGTTAAATCACGCTTATAAACGAGCACTCGTCTTCGTTTCATTCCTGAAATTGCTCAAGTATACGAGTTTAGTTTTCATTAAAATTCCCGGAAACAAGCGACAAAAACATAAACTTTCTATACATATAGGTATACACCGTAAAACGAGTGTCTACATCGAACATCAGTGTGTTTTCCACACTATTCTGGGACAATTTTTTAAGAATATACATTCGTAATTTATATATAGTAAATTTTTAATGGTTTTACCCTGGCTGCCTCATGAGTAATACAACTCGACAAATTGTATGGATCTGTTTCTCTAAAAGTATAATATCGAGTGTATAGGCGTTCGAAAAGTAAAGTTATTATGGTTAAAAAATTACATTTCATACTTAATTTTAGTTATCTGCAAATTCCTATAAAAAATAAGATTTCAGCTATAAAAGTTGGTCAATAAACAGTAAAAAAATAATTAGGCATAAAAACGCTGACATTTAGAAGGTTAATCCTTTTTTCTCGGTGAGCAAACTCTTCCCCTTGGGAAAGGGAAACAAACTAGGGTTCTGTTGACTTCAAGATAAGACGGTTTTTGTTATAATTCAGATCTCGTTTTAAATAGCGGTTCCTATCATATTTAACTGGCTTTCATAGGTTTTAAAACCAAATGTAATATTATAAATGCGAAATTAGCTCTGTCTGTCTGTTTGTTTGTTTCGTTTTCACGCTTAAACCAGTGATAGCCCAGTGGTATGTTCTTTGGACTGACAAGTCAAAGGTCGCAAGTTCGATTCCAAGGCACGAAACCACTGTCTTTTCGAAGTCATGTGCATATTATAAATTAATTGTCACTTGCTTAAAACGCTGAAGGAAAACATCGTGAGGAAACCATGTGTGTAAAACCATGTCAGAGACCTACGGGTGGTTTAAATTCTGACACTAGATTGTTCATCAACCACACGATAAGAAGAAGAAGACAAAGTCAAAGGTCGTAAATTCGAATCCAAGGCACGTCACTGACTTTTCGAAGTCGTACTATACATCAATTGCTTATTAAAAGGATGACGGAATATACGCCTAAACCGATGAACCAATTTTAATTAATTTTGTTATAGTTAGGTATAGTATAAACCTTGGAGATGGATATAGACCTTTTGTCGTTTATTTGTTTGCAGACCTTTTCTCACACAGACAAAGTCACGGGCTCCAGCCAATACCGGACCTACTAAAACGTAAAAGTTAGTTTTGAAAAAAAAATTCAATTTCCTACTGCAAGAGTATATTTACATGTAAAAATTTAAACTAAAAAGTAGAAAATTTGCTGAAGAGAACCAAAACGTCATATATTTTTAGTTGCTGTTAGTTTTTTCAATTATCGCTGATTTAATTTTGTTAAAATTGATATGGGTTCACCTCTGAATTATCACCTAACAATCAAAATGTCAAAATCAATTCAAAATTGCCGGAATGATAGCGCAACAAACATACAAAAAACAAAAACCTCCTCGTGTTTTAAGTCGGTTAAAAAAACGTTAATACTATTTAACTAAAGCCGATTGATATCGTAATAAAAATTATGACCATACAGATATTCTATTAGCGAGATAAAGATCAGAGTATTGAGAACAACAATTATAGTACACAGTAAATAAAACATGGTCGTACTGACAAAATATACTGGTTTACTTTGGTGTCGATTATCTGATAGCATCAACCCTTTGATCTCATTAATCGAGCTGAGTGGAATTAATTAAAAAAGGTCAGCTGTGAGACACAATACAAAGCTGTCGCAACACAGCGAAGCTCTACACAAGTAGATATAATACCATGACGAAATAACATACCTTTTGAAATCAATTATGTAGCGAACTCAGATTAGTTTTAAATTTGTATTTTTAACGATTCAAACCTGACATAGCACCACGCCTGTGTACCCCGAAGTAGAAGAAGAAAAAGTTATCATCTACCAGTATACCAAACCCCGGCTGCAATTGAGATCTTCCCAACAGAATAACCCAATAACACTGGCCCTGTTAATGGAGTGTGATAGTAGGATAGCATCAGAACCTGGCACATGGATAACATTTGGTATAACATAGACCATATTGATGGCGGTTACCACCAATAACACCATTCCCAATGAGGGTTGACGTCAGGCAGGCAGCTGGTCATAAAATATAGCTAAAACGTTAGCAGCATTCCAGTACAAGTAGAGAGTATGTATGGAAGACAAATACATGCTATGCCAACCCCAAATAAATTGGGATAAGGGCAGGGGGATGATGATAACTGGTTGATCCGAGAATCGGTCCTAAGACCTCACCCTCAGCAGCCGCGCTTACTTGTACTACTAACTATATTTGAGTTAGATAACATTTTCATGTCATATCAAGTTAAATTATAGTAAGCTACCTTCTGCCCACGACTTTGTCTGCTAGGGTCTCAAAATTGAGTCTAAAAGGAATAAAAATCCTATGTGTTAGTCGAGGTTATGAACTATATGTATGCCAAATTTCATCCAAATCTGTTAAGTAGTTATTGCATGAAAGAGTAACAAACACCATCTATCCAATCCATCCATCCTCACATACTTTCCCATTTAAAATATTAAAATACGTATTCTTCCACTGACATTAAATATAATCTTAAAGAATGAATAGACTTCGCTGTTCTTATAAAAATATATGACAAAATAGATTACGGTTTTCAACAAATTTTTGCATAAAAGCATTTCTTATTAAACGTGGAATAACCAGGACTTACGAAAGCAGCACCACAAGTTACCTAAAAACTATTTATAACCTTTTGTTTTTAGTATCGTATAGAAATCCTTATGGGTGCCCTCTACCTGATGGCGAGGGATATGTCGGACTCCGACCGACTAAAACCACGGCCGTCACAAATGGGTTCAATAAAGGTTGATACCCACTGACCCAAGACGCATCTCTACCGCCATCCCCGTCGTAAATCCGCGCGAGCATAACATATTCAAATAAGTTTCTACAATGGTTAACTTACACCTTTTAGATTAAGGAGTCATCTAATAAAAAATCAAATGGCCTTGATAAAACCTTATAGATATCCAGTACAAGACCTCTTCTTGTACAGAGAATGAACTATTATTAAAAAACAGATTCACTGACTATCTTTTCCTACATCGAATGTCCATGAATTCCATCTACTTCTTATTATGTGGTTGATGAACAACCTAATGTTAGAATTAGAACCACCATTTTGTTAAGTCAACCACAGTTAACAGTCGGCAACCTCCTAGGTTGGTTTGCGAGATGCCTACACAAAACCAGAAGCTGATACTCAAAAAGTCTTACGGGCTACCATAGCAGGTGCCTTCTTGTATAAGTAATAAGGTACTTTAGTATATCTGAAAAAAGTATAGCTGAAGGACTAGTTTTATAGGCTAATTTCTTTCGATTAAACGCTAAAACGTTTGGTTTGTAGGTAGATTAGTAGACAAAATGCTCTAAACAAAGTTTACGTTATAATTTTGGACTTTACCAACGCAAAGAAATTTAAACTTATTCCATGTATAACGTTAGTTAACTCTTGGATCTATGGATCAACCCTTTAGTCCATCATAGGTTGCTTTGAGAGATGCATAAAAAAATAAAAATAACACAACAAAGCAACACAAATGTATTCCCCGGAGGGATAGGCAGAGCTGTAGACAGTTATACATCCACATTCACCAATGATGTTATTAGTCCTATTTAATAGGTGGTACCATCTACCGGGCAGAATTCCAACCTCCGGGCTCTTACTGATAATTTTCTAACAGGAAGTCCCAATAACACTGGGCGACTTGAGAATCGGATCCAAGACCTTATACTCAGAAGTCGCGCTTGGGACCAAAAAGACCAACGAGACGATTCAAAAATAAAAATAATTACAATTAAAATAATGCACACTCGGATTTCCCTTTTCCCGTACTCTTTTTTTTCTACTAGCAAACATCCAATGTCCTATTCAAGCAGCTAAAGTACCACACTATATACTAAATTTCATCAAAATCCATTAAATAGTTTTTGCATGACTGATTTACAAACATCCAAACTGTCAACTTCAGCTATACCTATTATTAATAGGAAGTGAGATAGGATAAAGATTCGTATACACGTCTGCTGTTTAAATTTAATTTTAATTACATGACATCGAATCTAATATATATTAAACTAGCTGACCCAGCTAACTTCATACCGCATTTTTTTTATGTTCGTTTTGTTTTATTGTCTTATTATAAACAAACCTTGTCCTGTAACGACTGTCCCCAATAACGAACACAAAAAAAAATGAATTATCCAATTTGGTGCAGTCGTTCGGAAGTTATGCGCGTACAAACATTTCGGCGATTTTTTTTTTTTATATTTATCATTATTTGAGAAAGGTCAAAAACTAATAACGTATAATCAATTTCTATTATGTTCCGTAGCACCCGTCGAAACTAGTTTTCAGGAACTCGTCATACATACAGCGAATTAATATAATATATAATAATTAAGTTTATAGTTTAACACAGTGCAACTCTCACCTGACTTTCGTAACTGCTAATTCAGTATTACTTTTAACAACAAATTTATACAAGGTGCCTAAAAATCATAGTAGAAAATATTTGAAATTCTTTTGCGATCCAAGAGAGAAATCTCGTTTGAACTACGACCATATATAAAATTGAAGTGTCTGTTGGTGATTTTTAATTTTGGCATTCATTCCAAAATTTAAGCGATAACTGCTATTTAAACGATGTGTAATCCTAACTGTTTTTTTATTCTGAATTTTTGTCTATCTGTCTGTGTGAAAGTTTGTCTGGAATAAGCACCAACACGGCTTAACGGATTTAAATGAAACATTTAGGGATCAAAACTAAATTTCCGTGTTTGTTTCAATTCGATAACAGGCAGCGCTCAAAAGATATGAATACAAAATATAAAGTGTTATTGTGGAAATACCGCGCGAACGGAGTCGCAAGCACAGCTAGTCTGTGATATTACTAGAATTCTTCTTTATTTTTTTGTTTGCGGGAAGATATTAGCTCTAATAGTCCAAGAGAACGTTTAGACTAAAGCTTACTTTATTTTCGTTTATTTCACTATAATATTATTACTAATTTACAACGTGTCTGTTTATTCAATCTTCAGTAAAACCTCTCATGAAATTACATTAGCACTAAGTTTAGCTACACAACACGTCGAAAATGTAATAATAGTGCTTCTAAAAATAGTAAACCATCAATTTTGGTTAAACACTATAAAGTAATTCGCTCTAACCCAATGATATCTCCATCCCTCATATAGGAACACTTATGCGTTAAAGACTAAAACCTTGAAAAATTCTGCTTGAATATCGCTAATCGCATTAACATAAAGGCACTCTATTCCGTACTCATACATAAACTATAACACTGTAAAGATTAATCAAAATCGTTCAGCAATTTTTACTTATATGAGTAACAAACACGTACCCAACCTTATAATCTTTCAGTTATAATACTTACTACAAGTAAGTAGTACAGTCGCTTTTAATTATTTTTATTGAGTGAAAATTATTGACAATTAAAATCTGCTTTAAACTTCCGACTTATAGATTAGGCACAAGGGACCCTCTCTGACACCATTACAACAACACAAGGCTTTTATGTACAGTAACTCAATTATAAAGTAACTCTGTAGCTCTATAAAGACTATAATCGATTTTATAATTTTATGTATCCACTGTCTAAAATGCTTATTGACTTTTGGTCATAACTTTACATTTCATTTTAACAACATAAAATAAGTATATCCTGTTGGAACGCAATAACTGTCATTATTAAATATACTCGTAACTAACAGGCAAAGTAACATATAAGCTTACAATTAAAATCCAAGGGCAAAACCGTGGGCGATGATTAGTAATTGATATTAATTAATTCAAACAAATATTCATCCTGTTACGCAAAACAAGAGAGTGTGGAATAACGAACATGCATAATATATGTATATACCTTATACTACGCTGGCATGTATGAAAACAAGCTACGTCAATAACACATAAGCTCATATAAGTAAGCATACAATTTGTATAGGCATTGTGTTCGTTTAGATCACACGTACGATTGCTTTCATTGCTTTCTTATTTTCCTGCGCATTGCTAGTTTCGATTTTTGATTGTTTGGTTTGATAATAATTGAATCAAACCTCTAGTACCGACTATATCCATCTATCATATCTTATTATTTGTAGATATTTTTATCAAATATATATTTGTAACAATGATTTAAATACACGATTAATGTAGATTGGAAGTAGAAGATTTTTTTTTTATGTTATTAGTAATCGTTCTATGTTACGTGATGTTACATTAATTATATTTAATTCAAGTAAAAAAGGGTAAGGTTTGTACAATAGGTAATATATGTTATTATCGCGATAAAACATGAAATAGTTGCCTAAAAGTAAAAAGTAATATTACTTGTCCCGTTAAAGTGGGTCACCCCCTAGCCCCCTAGCCCCCGGCCCCCGCCCCCAGCGCCGTCTCTCGTCCGCCTCGCGACTGTCCCCACTCCCCACACCACCCCCCAACATTCATTGTGCCGCAATATATTTCTTTTTATGTGCAAACAGAAAAGTCATTTATTTAAATTTTCTCACGAATTCGTATCGCAATTTTATTTTATTATATTATCTGTATCGCATTTAGAGTGCTCTGTATGTGTATCGCTATATCAACACGTAGGTACTTGTGCGGGACTATGTGCTTATATTGAATTGAATTTGTCCTTTAATACCTAGTCTTGATTAGTTAAAAACCTATTACTGAATTATATTTTAAAATCTTTGCAAGTTAAATATTACAGAAGTTTGTCTCTTTCTGCCGAGTCTGCGTTATCGCTGTTGTGTCCCCATGTAATTAAATTTAAAGCTCTCAACGTGGAAGGGAATAATATTAAACTCAATTGCATTGCAAAGATCACAATTTTCCGACTTCAGTCAAGAGGAAGTTGGTACACAAAATATTTAGATTGAAAATGGTGTTTCTGAGGTGCTTATAATGTTGTTGAACATCTTAAAATGTTAGCACTTACATTTCTAGACATTATCCTCACTAATCCGATGATCAATTTGATGAACCTGTTGTTGTCTATTGCTGGACTAGCCCTCTCCCAAAATACACCATAGCAACATGTTTTCTTAGAAAACTTAAATGTTTTCGAGTACCTACTGAGGTACCTAAAATCTCTTTTTTGAAAATAGCTTGGCCTTCGAAGCTATGTTGTATTAGGTAGGTATTCGAAAAGCATAGCGAAGCAGCGAAGTTTTAGGAAGCCAATATACATCAAAACTTTGCAATCACTAAGAGCGACTTGTAAGCTAGAGTTTTAGTTGAAAGTACTTTTCAGACTAATTAGTGTTAATGTGGCCATAAGGTCAAACCTCGTCACAATTTAACACATATTTTCTCTGATCTCAGCAATACGAGCAAACATTATTTTATACTCAGTTCTAAGCTGTTTGCATAAGTGTTTAAAAATTAAAAAGAGGGCAAGTAATTTTTTCAAAATATCGCTACCTATATTTCGCGATAGGACATTTACATCCTTCATTTCGTACCCACAAATTAAAGTACCGGGCAGAAAAATTAATAACTGTATCCTTTTTGGAAGATAAATTTTAAGAGATTTTAAGAAGTCCTCTTACGATTATGATTAACCCCAGGGATGTTGAGTTTGAAAATACCTGAAATCATATCTTTGCATAGTAATATATTAGGTTTGCGCGATCACTACACATTATAATAAAACAACTTTTAACCGGATTAATCGCGTGTATTATTGGTTTTTTGTTTTTCCTGACGTCCTCCTGCGACCACGAACGCTGCAAAGTGTTCGAAACGTCAGGAAAAACAAAAAACCAATAATACACGCGATTAATCCGGTTAAAAGTTGTTTTATTATCATATCTTTGCATTCAATATTAGGTGTATTATACCTACATATAAAACTTTTTTTAAGCAGCTTGTCCCAAGTTCGTTGTAGCAATCCTGCGATACATAAAGATAATACTGATTTCTTACGGAAAATTACATTCATACATTGTTTACCATTACTACAAACGTCTACAATATTATAGACTTTCGTAGTAGGTAATAATACAAAGTTTTCAGCGTGTTATTAGTATTTTTATTTGGTCTGTTTAATTGTATGTTGAGGTTATTTTTGTGTCCTCTCTTATTTTCAGAATGCAGTATATTAAAACACAAAAAAACAGACTAGAATTACCAATGTTATAATAAAAAAAAAATAACATCGTCTATTAGTCGACATTTTAGCGGACCGCCATAGAATAGATCGATGCTCGACTTTGGACCATGTTACCGTACCTGGTCGAACAGTAATCACAATTAATCATTTACATTAGGAGATACAAATATTGTGAAAAATAAATTTGTTGAATAGACCCCAATTTGACGTGTCTTGGACCGGAACCACGGGTAATTGGGTGGTCCATGCTTATCAAATTTTTCAGGGAACATAAAAATGTAATGTTTTTTTTATGTTCATGGCTTTATCATACAGCATGCAACAATAACCATGCCCTACACGGAAGGCGCGCGCTATAATGCTGCAAAAATACTAGTATAAATTCTTCTTCTGATATTGAAAATTAGTGGTTTAAAAACTAGGTTGATGAACAAACTGGTGTTTAAACCACCCGTATGCCATGGCCAGCCATATATCCAGTATATAAAGTATAAGCTGCTCGCTTGTGGAATGCCTTGCCAATTTCTATTAGACGAGCGATCTTTAGCGACTTTTAAAAGACTTTTATAAGATAACTACCTATCACTATAGTAAGTTTTATTTTCCTCTCCGCTCATATATTAAGATGCAGGTATATAAATTATATCTATAATTATGTTTATGTCTGTATGTATTATTAAATGTAAGTATTACTATTAATTATATTTAAATAGTTATTTTTTAATAAAGATAATTTATTGTAACGCAGTAAACTACCCCTCTATTTTGAACTTTCATTTCTGTCCATCCTAAGGTTGTCTTGGAAGAGATCGCCTAGAGCGATAAGACCGCCCATTATACAGTGCCATTTTTAAATCATGTATTTTTTATGATTCTTCTTTGTTTTTTTTTTGTATACAATAAAGAGTATTTGTATTGTATTGTATATCTTGGTATATAATTAATAAATTGTTTTTAATGATAAACTGAAAAGGACAGAATAACGGAATAAGGACGGAATAGATAGTGATGACGTCACCACTAACGTTTTAAAATGTGGAGGAAGAATTCGGTGTAATGGGCTGAGGTCGAGACAGCTCACTTGGAAAAGAGCCTGAAGTGTTTATCCGTGAGGCGCAGGATTCCAACCTGCACCTCCCAGATATTTCTTGCAACCTCCGACAACCGTATTTTTCTTTCTACAAAAAATGTATAACTTTAACATAAAACACCAAGGACTTCGAGACATCGTTGTAAACAAAATCCTGAATTTTATTGCACTTCTATTTTTTTTGTAATTAACATTGCAAAGCAATAGTTACGATCGGCGCTTGAACCCGCTTCAGTTGCTACACGATAAAACCAATTGCCAAACTAAAAAAAAAGCGCACCTACCGTGACATGTGTGAACTTAAAGGAAAAACAAGATACTGAAGAACACCACCGTGAAAACCTGTAAATAAAATAAAGATTAAAAAAACAACACCTACCGTGGAACACTTTCTTACAGATCCTGAATAAGCTGAAAATTCTTCAGTACCTTGTTTTTCACTTTTTAGTTCACACATACCACAGCTTTCTTGTAAAATCTTACTAGGCCGTTTCCTAGGAAAGAGCAAGTATTCTAACGATACCCCATATATCTAAATCAGTTCAGGCGTTTAGAAGTTATGGTGGAATAAAGAAACTCACAAATATTCATACATAGGTACATTAACCTTAAAACACAACACTCCTTTGTTGTGGCAGACATGTAAAATTTTTATTTAATTAATAATAATAATACCAACCGTATTTCGGTTACGGCGGCCTATCTCCTTGGAGATTAGCCAAGTACGCAGGAGATATTATAGTGCACGAGTGTACGCGCAAACACAGGTGCACTCCCTCTTCCTTCACTCGCATAGTCCGATGGGACGGCAATCCAACACAACCGGAGAGAGATCAGGCGCAGGACCGACGGCTTTACGTGCTCTCCGAAGCACGAGGATGTCACACGACCAACTTCCTGACTCCGGGCTATTACTGAGAATTCCCTAACAGAAAAACCCAATAACACTTTGCCCACCCTGGGAATCGAACTCAGGACCTCACGCTTGGCAGCCACGCTTGCGGCCACTAGACCAACGAGGCAGTCATGTATTTATTTATTTAATCATTAAATAGCACTATTTAGATTTTCGACAGTAACACAGTATAGGCGTTTCATGACCGTAACATGTATAAAAAACAGATTACATATGTATATGATGTTATTACACTATTAAACCAAAAAGTATTACTTTTTAGTAACCTTCTAGATAAACTAGTGTATCTTGACATTACTACGAAAATCGAGTATGATTCTGTTTAAACTATCGTTGCTCGATATAACACCCAACACTACTGATCAACAAGCGAACTGCTTGTGACCACGATCTGTGCAACCTGGTCTAAACGTCAAGCGATTCAAAGGTATTTATTACGCGATAATTCCTGTTAGTGTCCTCACTATACAAGTGAGCAAGACTTACTTTTTATTCCATTGGAAATGATCGAATCAACATTGAAAAAAACTGTCATTACACCATCAAGTAGGACAGGTTATAAAACGATTTTGACAAAAAACCGGGCAACACTGAGATGGACAGAGATGCTGACTACTTCAATCCAGCTTCGTTGTTTACGATGTTTTTTTTAATTCCCATCACATATTGTCATACATGTAGGTAGGATTCGATTGACAAAGCTGGTTGACGTATAACTTTATTATGATTTCATATATAATGATATTTTTTATACATGTTAAGGGCATTTTAATTACTACTTTTCAAGGAAACATTTAACAGTATCGAACAACGCCACGGTAGGTCAGTTGGAAGAGTGATGACACGGATTGTGAAGGGCCGCAGGTTTACGCCCCGTTCGTGTCTATTATTTTTCAATTTAACCTTAAAAAATTCGAATTATATTATTATTATTTTTGTTCTCAAAATTGAGTATAAGCGACGTGTGCCCAAGGATGGAGCACGTAGATCCAGAAGAAATCTATAAACTCTAGCAATAGCCTTGAATATGCCTAGATTGTATTTTTTTGGAAACACGTAAGATGGCAGGGTGTTCCATTCAAGAGCAGTACGTATCATGAACGTGGAACTACATCATAGTGTAAATATTTTTGGAATTTTAGACGAGGAACCGGTGGTAGAGTGCCGTCCTTCTACTTGTCCTGTAATAAAAGGGGGAAGGTAGAATCATGAAGCTCCTACGCACACTCACCAAAATGTATCCGGTAGAAAATAGGGAGACATGAGTATTACGGTGGTGCTCAAGGCTAAGCAACTTTTTGCCGATAAGTTTCCAGATTCTAAAGATTCCAGCTGCCGCTCCATCAAAATAATTCCCTTTAGATAAAAAAAAAATATAAAGATATTACGAGGAACTCCAAAAATACACCTATTACATCACACCTACTTACAACGGAAAATAATAATAATAAAATTGGTTTTGACCACTGCTACAACGGCCGGCGTAGCAATTTCGTAGCACACGGCGTAGAGCCCGAATTAAGCAGATGTTTGTAATTATGTGCTAAATTAAATTTTATTTTTATAAAGATGTTTATCTTGTACATTATTATAACTTTTTTATAGAATATTTATGTTATTTTCCTGATGGAAATTGATGGCTATCATTTGGCTATCACAACCTATTGATTCTTGTAATGTCAATAGTGACGCGACTGAATTGCCTTCCTTGACAAATTTAAAGGAATTATTACATTACAATAATTATTAATTACAATACATTTACTCAAGTAGTACAAGAGTGAAAAACTGACAAAAAGAAAAAAAACATGACGGTCTACAATAGCAAACCATTTTTTTTTTTAATACCTGCAGTATTCAAAAAATTGCTATCAAATATCCATCAAATTAAAGTAGCTACGCAAAATATCTTCTTTAATAAATAAAATGCTTCACGCCTTAATTAACGACAGTAGTCGTCAATCAAAATGATTGGCATATACAAACAAGCAAATTACAGGTGTCCGAAGCTAAACCATCACTTTCGGTGCGAGAAAATGGCGATAAAAAGCAAGTTAGCGCGTTCATTCATGTTCGAAGTGGCTGTGCGGCTTGCCGACGGGCGACGTCATCGCCTGCACACAGATCGTGTCACGTCACACGCATTCTTTGACAACTGTTACCTCGTCGATTACTATTGCATTCTTTCCGACAAATACCAGTACCGGTGGAATATTTGCTCGCCATGACGAAAACCTGTTGACTTTGTTCAATTCGAATCCCTTAGCTGCGGGGTCTAGTATATTATTTTGTATTATGAGTATAAATAAATGCAAGCTTTTATTTGTCGATCTGATTTTAGTTTTGCGGAACTTAGCCCATATAATGGTTAGATAACTTAACTGTTATCGCTATATATATAACTATACCATGGAACGTATACCTATGGGATTTTATGCTACTACTCAGAACATATTATGGGTTTTTAATAAATTCCGAGCAGCATGTAGTTTATTATTAAATATAACGTTAAATTGGTTGTCAATATATCTACATACCATAATATAGATACATATTGTGAGAATGAATGGCTATAAAATGACGAAGTTACTTCCCGGGCGTTAGTATGACACACGCACTGACGAAAAATGTAGGCTCTCTATCGTCTCCGTCGTCGCTTCGAAAAGCTTGATGGATGTCGTCAAATCTTTTCGTGATACGAAAAGTCAAGGAAATGACGTCGCTTTTATTTTCATTGAGATGGGATATAAACAAGGCTGTGGCGCACGAGTGCGGGTGGGGTCACTTAAAGTTAGTGTCGGCTCGTAAACGTATCGGCCAGGCGGGGGCTACTGAACGCTCGCCGCCGCCGCCGCCGCCCCGCGGCGACCGCACTCGACACGCTGCCGCACGTCGACGACGCTCTGAATCGCACCCATTCACACGTTATCTTACAGAGGATACGCACAAATAGATTTATTCTGATTTGCGAATTTTTGTGTAGTCAGTTGTTAAATTAAGCTTTATGATTTAATTTGTGGTGGTGGTGGCTAAAATATCAGTGGGCTTACTCTTGAGAATAATTCCGCTCGATTGACATTGGAAATATGTCAGTTCGTACTTCTAAAAGCCAAAATGTCTCAAAACTAATTATAGATTCGGGATACTATGAAGACAACTAACTTTAAAATTGGCAACTGCAATGTAGGTAAATTTGTTTTTTTAAGGGATCAATTTATTATTGGAATTAGATTGGAATTGGCATTAGTTTCAAGAGTAGTAACCCCACATGTCAGTAATATAATATTTCATGTCGAATATTTAACCCGATGAAGCCATAATTATCTAAAATTTCAATTGGAATTGGAATTTTATCACAAATAATTAACGAATGATAGATGAATACTATATTATAAAACATATGTTTCCTTACTTTCTTACGTACAACCTAGAGTCAGAGTTTAAACCACCCGTAGACAATCAAGATCATCGCTCAGGTGTGCTAGTTTCGATATTTTCAATATCTTCCTTCGCCTTTTTCAGCAAGTGATAGCTAATTTCTAATATGCACATAATCTCTAGTAATTTCAATTACAATAAAATATGCATGACATCAATCTGAACACACGAAATATATATGTTAGATCTTTGATAATATGGTGATTGTACAAATAAGTTCCAAACTAAATATAAACAACCGAACTATTCTCGGAATAGAGAGCAAAAAACCAGTAGCGAATAGCGGTACTTGTTACAAGGGCATGTCCACAATAGGCTCCCCTGGGAAAGGCGGCGGCGGCGTTCCGACAACAGACAGCGGGTGTCAGCCGCCACGTGCTTCCCAAGGCCACTCGCTTAGTGTCAAGGTCATTGCCACTCCAGCTCAGTACACGCGGCACCCACGCCTCTCCTGTCACCACAAATAGACCGACCTACTCTACTCCACTGTGATCTACCGCGACAACTCGGCGCGAGCCCACTGCACCAATGCACACAGCCACTACGACCGACCAAGTTTTTTTGGCGTAGGAGACAGGACAAGTGTATCCTGTCTACTACTTTGTAGCATGATTAGGATGAGCTTCGATATCATCAAACTTCTACTTTACTGAAGTTATAATTTTTTTGTGGAAATCCGGATCCTCCTGGGTGAATACTCCAGGAGGATTTTTTGGACGACCGTATTTTTCCTTCCACAAAAATGTATTCGTTGTTCACTCCGCATGCGTTATTAGCGTTTGAAAGATTTCACTGTATTTATAACTTACAGATTTACGAAGTAAGTATGATTTCATTGTTATTTATGACACAACGTCCATCTCAGTACTCAGTATTTCTATTCTTACAGGTTATAAAAGTTCACCTGTGTATTTCATTGTGGTACATATTAACATTCATCATCTCATTACACTGCGCGTGGAATTCACAAGAAAGCGCAAGGCAGCCATTTGAGTAATAGACAATGTTTAAAATTTAAAACATTTAATACGGCAAACGTTAAATACCAATAGAGTAGTTCACGAGACCACGATCACTTGAACTAGGTACCAGATAAACATACGTTTCTAAATTTTTTATGACATGTACCATAAATCAATTTCTTACAAGGCAATACCAAATATAACCAAAAAAGCTACTACATAATTACTTACTTGATGCCCGTGGGAAATTAATTTTCTTCAATGCTCTTAACGTTTGCATCGTTTCATTACTTTCTTAGGTAATATTCTTTTCATGCTTCAAATGAAAATTTTATTGATTTTTTGAAAGTTTATTTCTCAATGTTGTCTAACCTAATGATAGTGAAATATCTAAATGAAGAATTCAAATCACTTTTTTCAACATATTTCTTTCAAAGTATATAGGTAGGTACACTTATACAATTACGGTAGTAAATGTTCAAATCTAAAATATCTATATATAAAAATGTAGTTGGCAAACTCACACCTAAGTTTACAATAGTTTGAATATCATAAAGTTAGTAAATCTTTAAGATCCTGAGGATTTCACTAACGAAGCGATCAGCTACTAGCCACCGAAAGAAAGTCTCTTGGAGAATATATTCACAAATATATTATGGCTAGTATGATTTGTCTTTACATTTAAATAATTTAATGTGTATGTAAATTTAGATTCAAAAACTTTTTAGATTTAGACTCAAAGTTAGAAAAATAATTGCTTTAGACTTCCACCCTACCAGAATTTTAAATAAAGTCTGAAATTCCTATTGTCTAACATTTTAATTCTGTTTGTTTGTGTTATTAGATTTACACAGGAGCATAAAAAAGGAAAATATTTTTCCAGGAAATCCACATCAGCGTAAACACTAATAAATTTATTGTAGTTGCATTGCTGTACATGTTTGTTTCTATACTCTTTGTAGATAATACGTTTCACATCCTTGAATTTATAACAGACCTTAGACATTTCCTTAAAAAAAAAAACAAGTTCATTTACTTTTATGGTTGGTATATCGTAAAAAATAATAATACATCTCTGTCAAATTGCATGCGGAGTCGGATTACAACATTCATGAGTAAGGAGGTTTTTCATCTCCTTGCATGAAAAGAGAGAGACATGAACATACATTCAATAGATACAGCAATCCTGCGTCTGTTTCACAAACGGGATCTCTAATGAATGACGTCAAATTAAGCTCTAAGCTTAACAGAAAACATTACTGGAACCTTAATTCGCGATTAAGGCAAACATAGTGCGCGGGGTGAGTGGTGGTGTGGAGACGAAGGCTGCGGAGTCAGTGCATGTGCGGGTGTGTGGCGCGGGGGTGCGCGGGGTGCGGGCGCGGGGCAGGCGCGCCGCGGGCCGCCACTTCTCTGTACTCGAGGAGCCCCGGTACACCTCGGTTTCCGGCGGGTGCTCCCTCGCGGATTCGCAAGTATATCCCGCCGCGCCGGGCCCGCGTGCCGGCCACGTGGCCTTCGCTCACCTACTGGCGACACCCGCTTTTTTACGCGCACTCCATTGATAAAACACTTCTAATTAAGTATCGGCTATTAAAGTAAACCACACTTTTTGTACTTAAGTGCACTTTTTATCTTTTAGTATATATAATTAATAATAATGTATCTAGTTAAGTTGATATTACGTAATAATTAAATTATGTAATAAGTAGTGTTATAAGTACTCATTAATTAAGTTAATTGAAGAATCGTGTTAGTAAAATTAGATATATTTAAACTGAACGAGAACTTTTGGGAAGTCGTTTGCAATAATAGTTTTTAAATTTTTGCTGTGAATAAAATTAATTCATATTCAAAATTTGTTCTGCCCGCTGAACTATTTACTTCGGGAATAAGTTCGGAAAAGTTGCCGACGGCAAATGTTGCACAAATCTTATTTCGTCATCAATCAATCCTAAGCCAGCCCTAGTAACAGCTAGTCTAAATAATATTAATGTACCTATTAATTTAAACCATATAAAATAATTAAAATCCTTGCTAGTAAGTAAATAAGCTATAAGATTTTTTTGAAGTATTAGTTATTACAAAATAGTAGTAGAATCCTTATTATAAATAAACACCAATACATTTCATTATTATAGACCTATAAGACTTAAAAGTTAACAATAAAATAATTTAACAAGACAACTGTAGAACGTGAAACCAGAATTGTTGTGCAAGAACTGTAATCTGTTTAAACCAGTAAATGGACCGTCATAACAAGGTTTTGGATTTAGTGCCTGATTCCGTAGCCGATGAGACAGCATGGAGTCAGTCCAACCCACACCGGACGACCAGGAAAGAGCTTACAAACTCTACAACATGTACAAGGTAAGATAACTTTCTAAATAAACTATACATTAAAGTAACTTTTCAGTAGTGTTTTGTATCTTGGTTTTTCTGTAATACTGCTCAGAGACTAGCAATGAAAAAATAACACTATTTGTGCCTCGTATGGGCTTTTTTTTTCTTTCAAATTCGAGTAAATTTAATACTAATGGATCTAAAATTTATTTTATTTTATTTTATAAATGTTGCACAAGTAATACGACTTTTGTGGTTAAGAATACATTCATAAACGTTAGCTCAGGGGTTTTAAACTTAATTTCGGATCGGAGACACTCGATTTTGACTAATATTATGACTCTTAGGGGATATCATACATGATTTGTTAATATATGGACCCTCCAATATTTCGAAGCTGTTACAAGCGCCTTGATCAAGAAATGATACTACAGGAAGATATTGCGAAAGTCATAATATTAATAGTAATAAAAATTTTGAAAGTTCGAAACTCAGGTTTGATCCTCAAAATGGCCGAGATCATTTTCTAAGGGCAAAAGATAAATCTTTACGTTATATTAAATAAATGCGTACTACTACCGTAAAACCTGAAGAGTAATAATAAGTTCCAACTAAATGATTATATTACCACTCTACTTACTTTATCATACAATGCAATCAAGAGTAAAATATTAAACTAACTATCTATTATAAGAACGTATGGCATGCGTAGCACGCTTTGGTACGCATGCTATTACTGCAATACCTCAAATGTTACACTCAAATACATATGACTCAATATAAGGTACACTACGATCGTACATGCCTTAATAACGTCTCTCTACATTTTGTATAATTTATTTACCATTATCATAAAGTAAGATCTACATTCTTTAACTTCATGTTAAAAAGTTTTTGCAGACATACAAAAAATAAACTTGTTTTCGTTCAGTCACTGAAGCTCAAATGTAAGTATGGTAGGTACTGGCTTTACGGATAGGAATAGAGATTGGTGAAATCGAACATTTTATTCGAATTAACTGAGAAATTAGAATAACCTAATTTGTAACAAATTTTATTCATAATATGTTTTGTTTCGTACAGTTGGCTCCTTCAAAATGTTGTCCGGAAAATTCATACGCAATTTCAATTCCAAGAACATCCACTTTAAGGTCTATTAATGTAGAGAAATATTAAAATTGATACTTGACTGCTACATATAAATCAAAACGCTAACAATCAGTGACAGGAAAATTTAACAGTTTGCAGGTATTTTGCTGCGACTTGGAGCTACTCAAACACATTGACATCGCTATTTCAAAATCTGAGCTGATTTCCGATGAGCTGGGTTTTTATCGAATGGCAGCTTTGACTCGTAATTCTTTAGACACGTTTTAGATAACAGAACAGCTTGCTTGGAATTGTATTTGATACCTTAGACACCTCATTACAATTTGAGAAAGTTTTAATGTCTACTCTCACTTATTAGTTGGTTTCTGGATTAATAGAAATAAAGAACTACATCTACTACGTTAGTTATAAGTTCAATTCTTATCGGTTTCAAACTTGCCAAGGACTATGTTAACCAAATAAAATAACTGAGAGTGTCAAACCTGGCACTTCATCCTCAACGAAGCAGAAGAAGAACAAAGACGAATCATCAATCGCAGTCCCTGCGACATACTATGATGTTTCACACCATTGTTCTCAGAATCATTTAATAAGCTATACCCAGAAATAGCCTACGTCTTTACTTTTAGAAAACTATTCCTTCAGGACCGATTGAACTTATTGGGCTGTAAGTTCGTGAACCACTGTCAAAAACTGGCATCTTTCGGTTGTATAACCTAACACATCTCTCTCAAATCCGGTCTTCTATTTTATTTATTTTTATTTCCTGCGCCTGTCACTTTCTTTTGAATTATTGCACATCTGCCCAAAAAGGAGTAATATGTTTTAAGGGTTCATGTATCTAAGTATGTATGTATGTAAGTAAGTACGTATGTATGTTGTGAGTTTTTTCCACCATAACTTCTAAATACCAGAATCAATTTTGTTTTATGGCGTATATATAGAATACTTGCATTTTTTCAAGTGACATAGTTTAGTAGGATTCAAAAAATTATACTAGCCGTACAAACAAGTACCTATGAAATAAAACATAATAAATTAAAAAATAACAAGATAAAATTAATTACAAAATTAAAAAGCACGCCTGCCATTTGTGTCTTTTTCAGTCGTATAGAACTTATGGTGGAATAAAGAAACATACATACATACTTACTTACATACATACATACTTAGATACATGAACCCTTAAAACTTATCACTCTTTTTTTAGGCAGTTGTGTAAAAAGCACGCCTGCCCTGCCATAGCCACAATATTTCAATATTGTTTTAATTTTATAGCCATTGTTACCAGTTTAATATAAGGATTGTATCGATACCCCATACAAATAATCGGTTTAGGCGTTTAGAAGTTATGGTGGCATGAAGAAACTCACAAACATACCTACATATAAAATCAAAATAAACCTGCGCCCCCCCGATAAAATTCTCCAGGCGCTATTTATCCGCGAGGCTCAGATTCAAATCCTGTTCACGACCATATTTTTCTTTCCATCAAAATAACTAACATGTATAACTTTATAGTTCGCTACACATGCGGTAATCCGTTTGAAAGATTTATTACAGATAAATCGGTCCTGGTTGTATATCAAAGAACACATCAAGATTTGAGTGCGTTTTAAAATAACCATGCGTGAAAACTTTTATTGTCTTAACCTTTGCAAGTTTTAAAGAAACACGTAGGTGTATTAAAACACCAACTAAATAACAAAGACATAGATGAGGACGATTGGTGTACCAGAACGTCGTAGACTCGAGTCCCATCACATTCCCATATTTTTTATTACAAAATATTACAACTATAGTATTCGCTCCGCATACGTTAGAATACGTTGTAAATATATATATATAAATAGAAATCAATTGCCGCATGTGCGCAAAATCATCACTTGAAAACGACTCGACAGATTTCTTTTTGTTGTGTTCATAATTGCCAGGACAAGATATTATGTATTAAATAAAATAAATACACCTTAAAAAGTCGGAAATTTGGGCGTTGGGATTTGTATTTTTGTATGAATGAATATCTCTATAAAAATCATCAATTCTTCATTAGTAAATAGTACACGCGCGAAGCCGGGGCGGGTCGCTAGTTTATTATACAAGGCATACTTAGACATTTAATTACTTTAGAATACTGTGGTGTATTGTCTTCAGGGTCTTTTTAACATGTGCTAAGGATGCGTATATTTCTGTCCACCTCGTACACACTAAACCATATGTCCGTTGGTGCTCCTTTAAATACCTTTACCGGATGATTATTTATCTATTGCTAATAAAAATTGTTTTTACAGTACACTATAAACCATATGTCCGTTGGCAACGTTATTTAGTCTAATACAAAGTATACCTCAATGGGTCGAGAATGGAGCCCTGTGGAACTCCCGATGTAATGGCTGAAACTCGGGGATTTCTCCTAATCGACATAAACTTTCTAAACCCCATAACTTGGGTAACAGCATTCTGAAAACCGTAAATACTTCAAGCTAGTTTCTTAATGCCACGATCAAACATTTGATTGATCAATATTGCAATAATGAACTCAATCAAAGGCTTTTCAGGTATAAATAATTAAACCTTCAGACTATTTTCGTAACAAGTACATGATTATTGAATTAGATGTTGATGATATTGTTTGTGAGACCACGAGTCCGGAAAATACCAATCAGAAACAGGGTAGAGACGCCATAGATTATAAACGCAATACAACGCTCTCCTTTTTTCCGGAGAGGTACACTCTCTACGTTTGTCTAAATTTGTGGTTCCTATGTACTAGATAGGTGGCGATTGAATCGCCAGTTATTGTTCAAATCTCAAATCCAAACTCTTATTAGATATCATAAGGCATATTACAATGCAACTTTATCAGCTCTTGAATGTATGGAGTCTCGTGATTTTCACTTTGCGTCCAGGAGAATTTGATAGAGATTTCAGAGCTTTTGTGGTTCCGTATGTCAGTAAAAGGCAAAAAAGCAGGAATAGGATGAACAATAGCGCCACAGGCATGTTGCGGTGATTTTTGGTACTAGGTAGAGACGAGGCGCGGCGCGGCGCCCCACCGCAGCGCGCGCCACGACCGCCACGCAGTCTTCCCGCGCGGTTCGCACGTGCGTCTAGCGTGCCTTTCTATCGTGCTTCTACTCAATGTTTCCGTACGAACTTGGAATAGGACTAAATTCAAGTGGAACAATTTAATATTAACATAAATTGATTGTGTTTCTATTACGTGCAGGACCAGAGCGGCCCTATAGGTAGTTCGAGTAGTTTAACTTGTACCTTCTGTGTAATGAATGAATGACTTCAGTGCTCTATCAATTAAAGTTGAAATTGTATTATTTTCTATTTCCTCCGTAGATTAATTAGATCTTACATGGGACCGGAACGTATAAATTAATGTTTGTTTACTAAACCGAATTCGTTTCATTGGTTGGGATATGTCTATGGCAGATAATTAAATATATAAATGGTGGGTACCAACTTTCTTTACATACTTGTTTTAATTTGTAACTTATTTATAAGTAAAATGGGAGTAGACTACCGTAATTAATCTATCTTATAAATTAAGTCTTAGTATATCATTGTTAAAAGTAAATACTCAATTATTGAATGTTGAGTAATGTTCCGTATAGTTATTTAAGAAAATTAAAATTGCTACATCAGTCCGTGCGTTTGTAGTACAGACCTACATATTTAAATGATTGCGGAAGTAATTTCAAATCTGATACAATCGGACCCAGCGAAGCCTGTTTTAGCGTAACCTGATTTCGAAAAAGAGAATTTGTTTGTCTATTAAGACTTTCATATTGTTTGTTGCAATTTCATTAGCACCTACAATAAAAGAAAAAAAAGTAAATCTTTGATAACATTTTTAATTACCTTTAATCAATACACTACAGCATCCTGAAAATATATAAAATTATATTTGCATATTATGGTACAACTAATCGAACTAAATTCAGTAGTAATTAAATAATTTGTCACAAATAAGAATCCATAATATTTAAGTACTGTGGTTGATAAATTACACTATCTGTAGCAAATTGGAGCGTAGATATTGATATAAAGATAAGATAAAGTTGTAGGGCGTATTAATTATGTTTGTTATTCCATAGTTGTTGGAATAAACATTAATAACTTCGTTATCTACCTTAATTTAAATCAAATTTTATAATTTGTAAAATTTTTTAATTATAGCTAATTCGTTATTTGAAATAAGTTTAACAGTTAAGTGTGTTACTGAAAGCGTTTCCGCGCAGTTTCCATGTGTTTATGGAGAAAAACGAGTATTATATTATAAGTTTAGGATCCTTATTTACCTTTCTTCTTACTCTTGTAACATCATATTCTATTTCTTGGTCTTACTAGACTAAAATTATTAATGATCACGTATCAGGACTTATCCTGGATCCAATTTTCTGATTTTCCTCGAGTCGATGTTCGTCGATCATTTTTGTATTTGTTATTTTGAATGTGTAAATTCAATTAACCTGATATATTAACACGAATTATAGCAATACGGGATTTGTATAATTACCTTGTTGTATGAGCCCTTTTCAAATTCTGTCTACACACACACCTAAGTGTCCCCTTATCTTGTATGGCTCAGAGATTGGTTGGCTTATAATATTATGTTATTTGGCTTACCTAACGCGGCAATATAGAAAAGGGATGTAAACGTACAAAATTTAACATCCCTCAACGTCCATCTTAAATAAGTACACACGGTGAACCTCTACCGTTGACCCGCAGTGCTCTGACGGCCGGCAGATGGCAGCATTACATTCGTTGAAATTGAATACGCAATAAATGTAACGGAAGCAAATATAAATCTATTGATTTTTTATTTGCATTTTATGATAAAAGTACGCGTAAATAACAATTAAATGGTGAAACTATACATTTATTATTAATAAAGAAAAGCGAAATGTATAATCGACCTACTTTTACAACAGATCTGCTGACGTTAATATTAGTGTTGTACCTACATTGGAATAGCAAGTCATGCCTGATGTCTTCATTTTCATGCCTACCATTAATTATTATAATTTTATATTAAAACTGATTTTTGATTGGGGCTTCTATTTATGTATGATATGATTTAAATATACAAAACTTTCACGAATCTCACGTAGGTACCTACTTAAGTGTTACAAATACCAGAAGATTTTAAACAACTTAATTCGACATAAAACAGACGTAGGTATGATTAAAATAATATAAGTTTTATAAGAGTATTTAACAAAAAAAATCTTTAACAAATTAGGTAAATATAGAATTGTAGAGACAATAATCCCTACCAAGACTGGCATTTATCCCTATATTGTCTTACGAGAAAACCTTAGTTTGAATCTACATAGGATCATAGCATCACGCCTGTATTCCCCGAAGGGGTAGGCAGAGGTGTACACGATTGTACACCCACATTTCACCAATGCTGTTATTAAGTCCCATGTAATACGTGGTGAGCCTATTGCCATCAACCGGGCACATTTCCAAACTCCGGGCTGCTACTGAGAATTTCCTAACAGAAAAACTAATAACACTTTGCGCGACCCGGGAATCGAACCCGAGACCTCCTGTTCAGCAGTCGCGCTACAGACCACTAAACCAACGAGGCAGTTTGAATCTAAAAACGTTAAATTATCGTAGTGAAACATGGGGATGGGGACCGTTCCGGAAGGAATATAAGGCATGTGTATCGGACAGTTTTGGAACACATTAAAAAACCAAAACCCAACTCGAGTCCGCAATGACCTCACACTTTTTGTGCTAGGACCAGTCCTTAAAAACAAAACGGTCCCACTAAAGACCGGGGAAATGTAGTGGAGAACATTTTCTTAAAATAAGTCTAATAACCAAACATGCAGTTAACTTTGGTAGTCTTCGTATGTGTCTAAAATGTGTAATAAAAAATCTTCTTCAGATATAGTTTAAACCAAGAAAGCAGTGTGGGTTTAGTGTATAAAACTAATTTAAAATATATAGGACTACATTTGAATGATTTTCTATGAAACAAATGAAGTCACCAATTAATTATTACTGGTTCCGGAGGTAATATCATCGCATAAAGGTATCTGGTAATAGTTAAAATTTCTTTGTAAGTACTAGATAAATTATACGAACTAGCGAGTTCTATACGTAGTACCCACAATACGTAAAGCAAGTTATTATAATTATCAAATTCCAAAATTTACAACTTTGACAACATACATCGTAGTAACGTCAACATAATAGTTCTGATTTCATCATTTTACTAACTTGTTTCGATACAAATATTTCTACCGCAAATAAAAATATCAGATAAAACGTAAAAATATTGTAAAATAATAGAGATCAATTAATTTATTTAAATTATTGGTCTCGAATCATTGCGTTTTCATGAATTGTCATTAATTAGTTATGCTTTACTTACTTGAAGTAATTATAAGAAAAAATAACTTAATAAAATATACAGTGGTTGCCCTAAAACAAGAGCAATGAACGGCGATGGTGAAACCTTATGAAGGCATCGTCAGCGAGTCAAATAACGGCAATATACAGGCCAGTGAAAAATAAAAATAGTTCAAGCATGCCAGGAATTTTAAACATGTTATGTACCCATTAAAAAAATCAATTGACATGACGAAAATTGAATGCTTCGTTACTTTTACATTATCGATATTTTAGATAACTCAACTATAGTCGAATGTTCAGAATAAGCAATGAAGTATGTGATTAATTTAAAACAACAGCAAACAACAAGAAGAAAAACCTACAAATAGACTTATCAAAAAATATCCACCTGCTCTTTTATTTTAAGAAGTCGCATCTCCCCCACAAATTGTAAGTTATGGAGAGAGTTGTGTTCCAATTGTAATAACATCAATTGATTTAACGCTATTTTAGTGGAAGGAACAAAACGAGGTCAGTGACCGGCAATTACGTCCTCCTAGAGACTCGTTCATTCCACAACAGTACTTAATGGATTTAAATCTTACTATTATAGATTCACTATTGTCATGAAAATTATATTCTGACTTTTGATAAATTTGGAATGTGTTGGTATTGAATGGGTTGTTGTTTAATAGATACGAATATGATAAAAAAAATAAAGAAGCCTGATAAGTTATGCAATATTTGAACAAATAAGTAATAGATATCTACTTTCCGAACTGTATTAACTTCTTGCCTAGTTTTATAACTTTCTACTTTCCACGCTCTAAAAACATATTAGAAACATCGTATCGCTATGGATGCCACATTATAATTGACCATTACTACGATTTATCAGTTAGAAAACTGTTGATATTTGTATTTATGTTTTATTTTTAACAATGAAGAAGGAACCAAGATTCGGAAATAAGTTCCAGTCGTTGCAATGCGTTGATACGATTTATACGATGTATAAAATGCAAAGTAGTTTTAGGTGATATGAGCTGCTGGAATATTAATATTTTATTGATACTAACAACTAAGTTGTTACAACATCCAATCGTACAGAAAGCAATTATCGGCGTGTCCTTTCACTTACTTGTTGATAGTGGTGTGTGTATAAAGGCCCAGTGGGACCGCAGCCGGTGTGCCACAGAAACCGGTCCGAGAGGCATGAGACCGACTTGTGGCTCAAGGTACTATTACAATGTTGATCAATCGCATTTTGGAACAACGATTAAAACGGTTCTCATATTAAGAATAGTTATTCGAGAGAAAGAGATTCCAATACACATTATGCATTGACACAATGCTTAGCATGCTTACTTTATATGTTGATTTATTCATTAAAACACCGGAAAAATTATAACGTGACAAATGCAAACATATATTTAGTAAAAGATATTGAATAGCTACTTCAAAAATGATTATGAGTCTATCACTTAAGACTAGACAAATAGTGCTACAATAAGATGCCTATCTTAAATCTACGACAAGCGAAGACACTGATCTTATCCACCAACAGAAATAAAGAATCTACAACCAGAAAATAATGGTTGTTAAAATAACAATAGGCCTCGTAGAAGACAAAAAGAGAATAAGATTTATTGAACAGTCCAACCCTGCTTCAATTAGAATTATAATAATAATAATAAATTTTTAAAGATGCAGCGAATGTGCAGCGAATGGTCTTAGTAAAAAAATTCTAGCATTAAAACCACACTACTAAAAGGATACAATTAAAAGGAGAATATAACTTAAATACGGACACAACGATATTACAAAAGCAACAACAATAACACAACATAGCATCACGCCTGTATTCCCCGAAGGGGTAGGCAGAGGTGTACACAGTTATACACCCACATTTCACCAATACTGTTATTAAGTCCCATCTAATAGGTGGTGAGCCTATTGCCATATACCGGGCACAATTCCAAACTCCGGGCTGCTACTGAGAATTTTCTAACAGAAAAACTCAATAACACTTTGCCCGACCGTGTTCTATTCCCGAAGAGAACCCGAGACCTCATGCTCAGCAGTCGCGCTTGAGACCAGTAGACCAACGAGGTAACAATATAATTATATATAACTTCTGTGTTCCTACTAGCAACAACATAATTTAATTCGTAGACGTATTAAATGACCATATATATTTTTTTTTTTTTTTTAATACATGTTGAGGCCATGTAATGCCTATATTAATTTCTATTTTTCAAAGAAACATTGAAATCCTTATGACGTATACAAAGAGGATTGAAAATTCAATAGGTTTGAACACGACAAGGTAGCTCAGTTGGTAGAGTGATGACACGGAACGTCAAAGGTCGCGGGTTCAAGCCCCGTTCTTGTCTATTATTTTTTCAATGTTTCTTTGAAAAATAGAAATTAATATAGGCATTATATGGCCTCAACATGTATTAAAAAAAATATAATTATATATGATTTATAAAGGATTGGGATGTTGTTCGGCGATTTACAACTGTAAAGTGGTAACGCTGAGTTTAGTAAATCTGTAATGATTACTAGATAAATATCACCAGGCGTCTCCTTAAGACGTATACAAAGAGGATTGAAAATTCAATAGGTTTGAACACGACAAGGTAGCTCAGTTGGTAGAGTGATGACACGGAACGTCAAAGGTCGCGGGTTCAAGCCCCGTTCTTGTCTATTATTTTTTCAATGTTTCTTTGAAAAATAGAAAAAAAAAGTATTAAATGACAATAAATGTCTACGTTCGGAAATCGGAACTTAATATTTGTCGGCTATATAAATGTTTAATGTTTATGTCGATACGATAGCCCAGACTGGCTAATATAATTTAATTACATAATTAAATGTTGAACTGCCTCGTTAGAGTCTAGTGGTACCCAGCGCTACTGCTGAGCATTAGGTCCTGGGTTCGATTCCCAGGTCGGGTAAAGTATTATTTGGTTTTTCTATAAGAAAAATCTCATTAGCAGCCCAGAGTTAGGAAGTTGGCGGTGTGACACCCCCGTGCTTCGGAGAGCACATTAAGCCGTCGGTCCTGCGCCTGATGTCTCTCCGGTCGTGTCGGATTGAGTGAAGGAAGAGGGAGTGCATCTGTGTTTGTGCAGCCACTTGTGCACTATAATAATTATGGACTGGATATGCTTTCTTTCTAAAAAACTTGAGTATAATAAAAGTGCTCTTATAATAAATGGGTGTTCAGCTCTAACAAATGCTTCGAGACAGAGAATGCTATTTGTGTGCGCAACTCTCGCTATTCAATATCGCAATGTTATGAAATAGTAACTGGATCGAGAATTGGCGCACCGACTTGCAATAAGTAATACGAAATAAATATTATTTGTTGCTACTTTTCACGAGAACTTTAGGTAGATATTATTATAGGTGGTATCTGAATAATAATAAAAATTATGACGCATTTGATATCTATTCATAATGGTTTTCACAAATTATAATTGTATAGTTCAAACCTTCTTGGTAATTGAGATTGAGTTGGATACCTACATAATGCCCCGCGAAGAATTTTATGTGAGCGACGCCACAATCTAAGCTTAGAATAATTTACTTTCCTGAACCTATATAGATTATAATCAACAATTTACCCAATAGAGGCCGCAGGAAACTTAATTTTGTGTAAAAAGTAAAAAGCAATAAAATTGATGGTAACTATCATGTTGGGAAGATAACGAGGTGGTTGTGTACCACGGTTATTGGTATTATACTTGTGATCGCGAAATTGTACCCGCCCCGCTCATCATAGCACAGGAAACATCTCTTGAGGCCATGTCTAACAACATACTTGCCTATTATAATTACGATAAGTTATTATTAAAGGTTCCCAGGTCCGGTCATAGCATGAAAGCGCACTTTAAAAATGAATAACACCAACCTGTCTCTATTGTAAATCCATACATATTTTATAATAACTATGCTAACAAGTGGCAAGTGGATCTATAAATTTAGGAACATAGCATCACGCCTATATTCCCCAGAGGGGTAGGAAGACGTGTACACATTTCGGAAATGCTAAGTCCCCTGTCATAGTTGGTGAGGCTATTGCCATCAACTGGGCACATTAGCCCTTGCGACCCCTAGACCAATGAGGCAGTTAGTATATTGAAAAGGAAATTAAGGCTTTTTCAAACATAAATTAGTTACTAGATTATAAACTAGGCACTTAAAAAAAAGAATTTAAATGTTCGTTGCTGTAGTTAGATTATACAGGTACGGTAATATGCAATGTGCAATAATCGTGCTTATGTGCAATGGGGGATTTTTTTTTTAACTCTTCTAAGTCAAAATCAAAACAATGAGTTTTAAAAACGTAGTGACCTAATAGGAATTAGAATTTAGAGGGACACATTTGACCTCTTGTCTGTCATATGCACCAATGCGACTTAGTGTATATAAAGATATTTTTATATAAAAACTTAAAAAAAAAGAGTATAAAACTGAAAAGAGAATAAAAACAATTTTATCGTCGTTTTTGAAATGACGCCAATGCCATGTTGTATTTTTATGTTATTATTCTCTATTGTTAAAGTAATTTAATGATCTTGGTTGATTGTTTATTTAGGGAAAACAATTTTTTTTTTATATGGGACCAACTTTGATGTGTTCTCTATCTATCCAATAAAAATATATCATCAATGTCTGAGTACTCTATAAAAACTTATGCGTACATAATAAACTCCCTAATTTCGTCGGTTGAATAGTTAGATTGAGTTAATTAATACTATCATCGACAACATTTATTTTCACTCTGTATTTTCAGCAAACTATCTAATTATCTAACAGAAATGTGAAAGTTATCAACGTAAAACAGAAAGTAGGTAGGTAGAACGGTAGGTAGTTCTAAAATTGTCTTGTAGCAATTTAATTTTCATATTATGTAACACAGTGATAAGGTATTTCCTACATCTGCATATTCGATTGTTTCAGAGACCAGAAAACCTCGAATCTCCGCTGTCTGTTCCTCGAGACACAAAGAACAGCGTCTACATTATGAATGATCAGGTTTGTACTATGACCTATATTTTTAAAAACTATTACTTACAGCCGTGCTTATTATAATAATTAAATTATAATAAAACTACATCCAGGTAAATGATAATGTTACACGCATAGAACTCATATATTGCTTATCTTTCTAGGGCCTTTTTTCTTTTCGTGCGGGTTTTATAGTAAGTAGGTAAATTGTTAATCTTTATTTTATTGAAAGTTATAAATTTTTGTGAAAGGAACAATATGGTCGTGAGCAGGATTCCAACCTGCGCCTCCCGTAAAAGTAATTTTTTCCCAGTATTTGCCCTTGTTCATTACGCATGCATTTGAATGATTTATGTTTGTTTATCTTTTCTTGTCTTATAATAATTAGTTACTTCGGCCACGAGATTGATATAAATACTTTGTTGTTTATACAACAGCACTTGTACCGAAGCTATTCTATGTCGTAAAAAGAATCACCATCAATCTATCTATACTTGATCAATACTGTAATAAAACTGTAGAGGTACTATTCCGTAGGTTTATTTGAGGTGTAGGTACTAATTTTTATTTTTATAGTTAATGGATGTACTTTTAGCCGCCAACTCGCCTGATGGTAAGTGACGGTGTGGCCGAGGATGGAGCCCGTATATCCAGAATAAATCTATTCACCCTTAAGTAGAGTGTATAACACTCTACTTAAAGAGTACAGTACCTTAAGATTAACAGTTGGGGAGTTGATGCAACTGCCCAGACCCGTCTCCCACAACGGTTGCATCGGACTACATCCCGAAACACGACTAGGTCGCCTCACGGCATGGCACTCATCGTCCGGTGGGTGGTAACCAGCCGCGGCCGAAGCCTCCCACCAGAGTTGTGTTGCCTGTTTTGCACCACGTGTAGGGATTCCATTTTAAGGGTGCACTCCTACGAACCCGGACAAATCATCCCCCAAAATACAATAATAACAATAAAACGATGTTTTTTGGAAACGTTGTCTGTCTGTTCGAACACTTGGGTATAACTTGAGAGCCAGTGGGCAGATTCTGATGGGGTGTTCACGTTAGCTTAGTCGTTTGTAAAACATAATATACATTTATCATCACGCTATTTCTTGTAGGTGCTGAGCAGAACAACATATATTTGAGTTTTGTATTGAATAATATACATACCTATTAAGTAGGACTCCCTACCTCGTAGCTGACTTGTATTGAAAGTCCATACCTACTTTATAATTTCTTGGGATTAATTTTCGAATCGACCAACCTGCTGAAGTTGCTGACAGCTCTTCATCTACTAGAAAAGAGATGATGCTTTAAACGTCTGAACAGATTTTCTTGAACCCTAGCTAAGCAAAAATAGGATCAAGACACCTTACAAACAAAAAAAAAAGCTATATCAAAATCGATTCATCCATTTGGGAGCTACGATGCCGCAGACACATACATACATACTTAGCATCACGCCTATATTCCCTGAAAGGGTAGGCAGAGGTGTACACAGTTGTACACCCACATTTCACCAATGCTGTTATTCAGTCCCAGGTAATAAGGTGGTGAGCCTATTGCCATCTAACGGACACAACTCCGGGTTGCTGCTGAGAATTTACTAGTAGAAAGAATCAATAACACTGCCCGACCCGGAAATCAAACCCGAGACTTCATGCTTAGCAGTCGCTCTTGGGACCACTAGACCAACGAGGCAGTTACACACGCTAAACTCCTAACACCCCCTTTTCACTTACAATCGATTCTAGAGTTTTCATTGTGTAAGATTAAAATGTGCTCCGAATTTTCCGTACCAATCACGAACTAATAAAGTTTAGGTAGGCTCATGAAATGTTATTACGAAATCTATTTTGTGCCCGAAATAGTAGTACAAAAACTTAGAGGACTTAAACGTGAAATACCTACGTCTCTATAGAGTGTATAAAATATAAATAAATAGTGAAGTGCATAGTGATAGCAGTCGATTTATTTATTCTATATATGAAACTGAAATTTACGTCAAATCAATTCACAATGTATAAGAGGCTAACGCACCAGAAGATGCACTCCATATTATTATATCTGGAGTAGCTGTGCCCCGCGGTTTCACCCGCCCCGTTAAAAACTTTTCGGTACGATTTAAAATAAAAACTTATTCAAAACGAACACAACAAAAAAAGAGTTTATCCATTTGGTGCAGTCGTTCTCATGTTATTGCGTGACCATGGGAAATACGGATTAATTTTTATATAAATAGATTAATAATTTTGGGCTGTGGTGACTTTTTTGTGTATCTACACCTCTGCCTACACCTTCCAGGGGTAAAGGTATGATAAGATGTGCCTTTTTTGAAAATTCAAATGTTTATGACAAACTTGCTCGAAATCAGATATGGAATGTCCAAATCACGGACCTTAAAAAATACGGACGTAGCGTTGCGTACGGCATGTGGGAAGCATGCCTAGTCATCCAGTTTCGCTTGTCATACACTAGCTAAACGTATACAAATACTTATATACAAAAACTCATCCATTCGGAGCCAGTACGCTGCGTGTGTATGTGCGTAATCCATGCTTCGCTTAAGACAAGGCAAAGTAACATCACTATTTATTTCAGATCTGTGGTCCAAATACAATAGAAAGTAAAATTGTTTTATCGTTCACTAACAACACAAACATTTAATATGTCAGTAGTTACTCATTCGCAGACAAACTTATATTAAAACACATTTATGTGATTGTAATATCAACAAGAATTTTATTATTATTTTAAGAAAATATAGACTACGACGAGTGATCATGACATCACTTCACAATGGTACATTTACGCTGAGAGCTTTTTATAGCCACTAACATTGTATGGAAACTTCTTGCTGCGTTCAGATGTTCCCATACAGACTTTCTTAAAAAAAAAAAACAACTATTGATCACAAGACTATGTCAGAGAGTTTAGGCGGGAAAATGTAAAGTGCACGTTGTCGATTTTATATTGTTTTCCAAAACTTGTGTTTCTCCGAAGTATAATGTGTAATTATGGTGGATAATTAACCATTATGTGTTCATGAAGGTGTACGAGTGTGGGCAAATTGTATAAAATTGAAAATCATGACTTTTTGTGTTCACTCCTAAACTCCATCGAAGACTCAGTAAAATTTCCACCGTTTTACTGGGGCAATAACTGCAATAACTTTTTATACTTGATTAAAAAAAGAAGGAAGTAACTGAAGACGAGGCTTTGGCCTTACTTTTATTCAAGAACACTGAAGACGAGGCGGTATGGTCTAAGACCTTAGCCTGCCCGATTAGGGCGAAGGAAATAAAAAAAAAAAAAAAAGACTATGTCACAAGTAGAAGTTACATACACAATTTGTCATTCCCATCAATTTATTCAGTAATGCAACATATAAAATGTTCCTCACAATGTTTTCCTTCGCCGTTATAAGCAAGTGATAATTAATTTATAATACGCACATGACTTCGAAAAGACAGTGGTGCGTGCCTTATAGTCATAGTCATTTATTCACTTAAAATAGTATGCAGATGGCATGTTACAATTTAAGTACTTATCATCTATTTAGCCGGTGTATGGCATGTGAATTATTTAATATACCTAATAAAGTTACATAATCAAATTAAAATGAAATATAAATTACAAAAGTTTGAAAGTTAGCTACTTTCAAACTTCTTCTAATATAATCATCTGAAAAATTTAAAGGAAACCGGTTGTCTCGGTATAAACACGTGATGAGGAGAGATGAAACGCATGTGACTAAAAGAGTAATGAATATGAATGTTGATGGATGGAGAGGAAAAGGGCGACCAAAGAAAAGATGGATAGATTGTGGCAGAGGTGAATGGAAGAGAAAAGCATATTGGGCCAACCAAAATAACTTGGGATGAGGGCAGAAAGAAGAAGATTATTGGCATGAAAAAGCTTTCTGTAAGATGGATACCGCGTTTACTGACAGTCGAAACGAAATCGCGTAACTGGATGGAATGCTTTACCGTAATCGGAATGATTTTCGGCGTCGGTATGTTTTAGTGTGAAATAAAACGTGGGTCCACTATTATACTCCAGAGGACCTTTTTTTTATGTGGAGAGATGCCCTCGCATACCGCTCTGACACGGGGAGACAGAGTGGTTATGGGACTCGAACCCACTAAAACTCCACAGTATACCTCCTCAGCTGCTTGAGGGCGGGACGCGGGAACGCTCTCGCACACAACCGCGAACCCGCCCGCAGCCGTCCGTTGCCGGACTCTGTCTCACGACACACCAAACGGATGGCGTGCCGCAACCACCATGGAGACCATGTGCAATGGGCGCCAGACGACCCCGTGTCCGGACGCACAAGGTCCCCTGCGACGGGTCAGGTCTGTGGCCCCGCCGCCTGCCACTGCGGCCGCGGAAGGTAGGGAGAGCGGCGCATCGGCGTACCGGCACTCCTCTCCGGCCGCGGCCCCCATCTCTCAGCTGCGGTGCCGCCCATACGACACCGCAGCCCACCTCAGCTGCGGCACCCCCCATAAGGCCCGCAACCTACGCCGCTCCAACATGGGCTTGCAGGCAAAGCCCAGAGGAGCGGCCTTCACCGTGGGTGGCCAAGCCACGGCTACTAGAGCCCCCCCACCACGACAAGGCGGAACCCCTGGGAGGGAAAGCAGACGACAACCTGGGAATGCGCCCCAAAGAAGGCAAAATCTGTCTGTTCGGCTAGTAAAGTAATGGCCACAGTCTTTTGGGATACCCAAGGTGTTATTTACGTCGATTTTTCGGATAAAGGCAAAACAAGCTAACAATGCAGCTATGCATTGCTAGACAGATTCAATGAAGAGTTGGTTAAGAAACGACCACATCTAGGAAAGAAGAATATTATGAAAAATATTTCATCAGGGTGTGATGCTCTGGCCCGCTCGTATGCAATGGCGTCATCAAAACTTATTAAATTACGATACGAATAAATGGCACACCCTCCGTATTCGCCAGATATAGCCCCAGTAATTTTTGCTCTTCTCAAACATGAAGAAATGGCTTGAACGGCAAACATTTTTTTTTTTTTTTCACAAAAATAGGTAGGTACTGTTTCTGGGTTGAAAACTGAGATTAATTAGAGAATTAAAACAAAATGTTTCTTCTGACTTGAAGTCATGGATTTATCAAACCGTCACCAAGATGGAGCAACTACCTTAAAGATCGCGAACTTTTCAAGGACTTATGTAGAAAATTTAAAAAACAAAAAAACACGCTTTTGTAACTACTCGAACTAAAAAGTAGAAAATAATTTTCTATAAATATCTATATCTGCCTAGCCTTTTCCCAATAACATTGGGGTCGGCTTCCAGTCAAACCGGATGCAGCTTAATACCAGTATTTTATATGGAGCGACTGCCTATCTGACCTCCACAACCCAGTTACTGGGTAACACGATATCTCGTGGTATGACTGGTCGTCAGACTTTCAGGCCTCTGACTACTCGTAACGGCTGTCATAGATCTTAATTTGACAACCGGGACCAACGGCTTAACGTGCTCTCAAGCACGGAGGGGTCTCGGTATGAAATGATGGTCACCCATCCACAGACCGACCGCGGCAAGCGCAGCTTAATCTCGATTGATCGATCTGTGCGGCTGTTACTTAGCCACAAACCACTCTTAAAATAATTTTCTATAAATGCAAAAACAAAATATTAAATAACCTTTACAAATCTTTATGTAACAGACGATTAGGATTCTATACATGCCGGAAGAACCATAGCTTTGACTATATTTTGCCTTAAAATACGGCAATTGTCGATGTTCATTACGGTAAGCCTAAATTTGTCAGGAATAACACTGGTAAGATCTCCTGCGTACTTGACTAATGTCCGTAGAGATAGACCGCCTTGACCAAAAATTCAGTAGGGATTTTATTAAATTATTATAGTGACTTACGATAATGTCCGAAGGTACATTATTATTGTCTTCTTTCTTGTGGTTGGAAGCTAAGCTGGTATCAGTGGTTTAAGCGGCCGCACGCCTGTACGCCTCTGACATCACAGGTTTGCAACTACTATCAATAACAACAGCCGGGGCCAAATGGAGACGCTTAGAACAAAATGCTTCGAGCGACCATTCATCTTCAGACTGGCTGCATCAAGCGTTGCCGCATCCTAATAATCATTTACCGACCAGGGATTACAACGGGATACCAGCGCCTATACTGCTCATATAGGCATATAAATTATTTTTAGAGTGCGTATATTTGCGTATACTGATGTGTGAAATGTCCATAATTGAACCATTCATGATGGGGTCAAAAACGAAATCCCAACCAAATAAATCCGACATTATTTCCACTAATGCTACCAGTGCTAGACGTGGAACAAATCGATCTACATTGAAATTGAGCATAGATCAATTATTATATATGCCAAATGTATTAAATACGGGCAATGAATTCGATTTTAATCCAAAATTCAGTTGATGAAAGAATATTTTATTAAGATCTTTTGTCATAGATTATTGAATTGCCTACCTTTACTAAGATATTATATCGGGACCATTTTTGAGTGTCATTGAGATAAAAAATTATAATATTTGTAATATCATAACAATATAGCACTCCTTAAATTTGCAAACTGCTATAGGACTAAGTATTTTCGTAATGAAAAACTCATGAATGTGTCCATTTCTTTGTTTCAGACATTTCATACACCATCATTTGGCGACGAAGAATTTGATATTCCACTTATTCATGGGCAGCATGCCACAAACGCAGGCGGCGTGCAAAATACACACATACAGTATACGCAATTACACCATTCAGCTCCTCAGGTTAGTAAGAATAAAATTCTTTGAAAGAAAACTGTGATGAAGGAAATATAATACCTACGCTAACGTGCCTCATTTCCTTACAAGATGCAAGGTTTACAATATTGATTGTGATTGTGGGTTATCATACGTAGGCCAGACAATCGACGAGAACACATAGCTAATTTCTAGAATAAACGCTCAATAAAATCTGTAGTGTGTAAACACTACACTAGATAAGCCCAACTATTCGATAAACCCCAAATATTCGCGAAAATAACCGATATGTATGTACCTAAGTACATGTCGTTTTTTTTCACGAATATTTGAAATTCTATAATATCCCAATTTCAATATAGAAGAAGATGGTTGGCAAGTAGATTCCACCTGTTTGGAAGTCAGTTCTCAAAAATCAAAATAAACAGGTTCCAAACTGCATATCACATGAAAATTAAGATGCTGTGAACGATTACCTACTCCGTGCATTGGAGCACCTATATACCTATAATAATTCGATAAAATTGTATCTATAAATTTCAAAACGAGTGTGGCCTCTGTGTTTGTTTCGATATTTCTTTTCAAGGCTATTCCTGAGAAGATACGAGGGGCGTTCAATGTATTCTCGGTATGGGGGTGATTTAATAATGATGTGGGTAATTTGACTAATTAATTAAGTAATGACATTATCTGAGGGTATAAATATGAAATTTCATATAGTTCTGATCATTAGTTTGCTAGTTACCCTTAGTCAACGACAACTGGAATGGCTAACGTGACAATGTCGAAGAAAATCGAGCACCGCGCTGTGATTAAATTCCTTACCAAACAAGGAAAAAGTCAAAAAACTATTCACGAAGAGATGGTGGCTGTTTACCAAGATTCTGCACCTTCGTTATCGACAGTACAAAAGTAGTCAAGTGAATTTAAAAGGGGCAGAGAGAGTATTGAAGATGACACTCGCTCGGGCGGCCCGGTTACTGCCTCTACGGAAGAAAACGTGAAAAAAGTTGAGAAGTTAATACTGGAGGGTGCCCGAATGAAGGTCAAAATTATAGCAGAGATGACCCACCTCTCCGTTGGTACCGTACACGCTATTCTTTATGACCTCCTTAACCTCTCAAAAGTCAGTGCAAGATGGGTGCCGCGAATGCTCACGGCGCCTCAAAAACAAGTGCGAATCGAGCGCTGTAGAGAGTGTTTAGAGCTCTGTGGTGAAGACCCATCAAGTATTTTCGATCGAATTGTTACTGGAGATGAAACGTGGGTTCACCATTATGACCCTGAAAGTAAGCAGGAGTCCATGCAGTGGCACAAGAAGGGTAGTGCCCCCCCTAAGAAATTCAAAGTCGTTTCGTCTGCCGGAAAAGTCATGGCCACGATGTTTTGGGACTCAAAGGGAATTTTGTTGATTGAGTACACAAAAAAAGGTGAAACCTTTGAGAAATTTACGGGAGGCAATTAAAGAAAAAAGACGGGGTAAACTGACCGCCGGTGTGTTGCTTCTTCACGACAACGCCTCAGTCCACACGGCGCGTGTTGCCAAGGCTGCTGTGCGAGATTGTGGTTTCGAAGAAATAAACCACCCACCCTATAGTCTAGACTTAGCCCCTAGCGATTATTATTTGTTCCCTATTTTGAAAAAAGATCTTCGGGGAAAACGATTTTCCAACGATCAAGAGCTTAAGGCGGCCATAAATGCGCATTTTTCAGAGAAGGAGGAAAGTTATTTTTTACAGGGTATTGAAAAATTAATTTCGAGATGTAACAAATGCATTGAGGTTATGGGGGATTATATTCAAAAATAAAAATAATTTTATTTGAATTAAGTTTTTTTTTCATACCGATACCGAGAATACATTGAACGCCCCTCGTATACTAAAACATAACATGTCTATATGTAATTGATAATACTTTCCTCTTTATATATGTATCATTCATATACCTACATAGACAATTTTTTTTTATCAAATAAAGAAGCAAGTATGGTAGGCTGAAATCATTTTATTATCCTGCGACCACGCCTGCGACCATGCCTGCGACCACGCCTGCGACCACCTTTGACCACGAACCCTGCAAAGTGTTATAGGAAAAACCAAAACCAATAATAGGTACACGCGAATTTTTGTAATCCGGTTTTTTGCCGGTTTATTTTAAGACGTATACATTACTTTTTGAACACACCTACAAGTAACTTAACGAGTGTCCTACTTTTTAGATTGGATTTTATTGAAATTGTATTGTCTGTCAATGAATGCCATACTCTATTTCCCGAAGACAATTGATTTGAAAATAAGTACCGGAAAAAGACCCTAGAGATTAGAGATTAATATAAAAAAATTGATATATAATTATTAATAAGGTACCTATAAGTTTATTTAAAAACAGGAAATAAAACATTGAATTGAATAACATAACGTAAAGGTAAGGCGAGCCGCAGAGGTGTCCTGCTGTTGTACCTACATCCACTATTATTTGAAACAGCTAGATAATTATAAAAAAGTAGTTGGTGAGGCTATTGCCATAAACCGGGCACAATTTATTTCCAAACTCAAGACAGCTTTAACATTTTGCCCGACCCGAAAGTCGTACCTAGGACTCGCGCTCAGCAGTCGCACTTGTGACCACTAGAACACGGCAGCCTAAATGAATAACAATTACATATAGTAATAAAAAAGTGCTTCTTTTACCTACCTACATTAAAAATGTAACTTCCTCCGGGTCTCTTGTTAAAATGGGTGCACCACAGGGCCCTCATACTAGGCCCTTTCTTGTTTTTAGCCTGTATCAATGATCTTCCGTACATGAGATCTGAATTATCGGACATAATACTGTTTGCAGATGATACTATCTTAATATTATATATTTTAAAATTAATAGAAAATACCGTGAAGTAGTTGCCGTAAATGACAGCTTAAATTCGTTATCCAGATGGTTTGTTGCTAATAATTTGTTACTGAATACAAGTAAAACGAAATGCTTAAAATTTTCTCTATCTAATGTAAATCAAGTTGAATCGAATATAATTCTTGACGGTAGCAAACTTAATACAATTAATGAAACCGTTTTTGACTCGAAACTGCAGTGGAGCCCTCATATCTCATCACTATCCTGCAAGTTAAGCTCTGCAGCATTTGTAGTAAAAAAAATTAGACAGCTGACAGATGTAGCTACAGCTAGATTAGTGTACTTTGCTTATTTTCATAGCATTATGTCCTACGGCATTCTGTTGTGGGGAACAGTGGCCGAAGTAGACTCAATCTTTATTTTACAGAAAAGGGTAATTCGTGCAATCTACAAAATGGGCCCTCGTGAGTCCTTTTTTTAAAGAAATTAATATTCTTACCAATTCTTACACTACCGTCACTTTTTATTTTTGACAATATTATGTATGTCCGAAACAGTCGCTCCATGTAAAATACTGATATTAAGCTGCATCCGGTTTGACTGGAAGCCGACCCCAATGTAATTGGGAAAAGGCTAGGCAGAGATTATGTATGTCCGAAAGAACTTGCAAAGATTTAATATAAACAGTGACTTTCACGACATAAATACTAGAAACAAACATAAAATAGTAGTACCGAAATAAAGATTAACTAAAACAAATAAATCACAATTAGGCAATGGTATACGCTTCTATAATAAGCAACCAAAAACTGTCACAGATCTCACGGGTAAAAAGTTTAAATCATATGTTAAATCGGTTCTCATAAAGAAAGCTATAAGTAAAGTTAAAGACTACATTGATGATAAGGAAGTTTTGCATTCACTATTTTCTGCGCATGTGGCTTCCCTGGCGATTAGTGGTTTCTACTAAAAGTCAGTATAATTAATCGTTTTAAAACTTTATGTCACTAACAATGTTTTATTGACTTGTCTTGACATTATTATCAATTAATCGCTTGAATTTATAAGTTTGTCATTTCCATTATAACACCATTGCACTGACATTGTATCTAAATTTACTAAAAAGATAGTCGATCCGACATCACCATATTATAAATGCGAGCTCAATGTTGACATTAATGATCTAGAACTTAGAGTGTTTCTATCGCAGATGGCATAGTATCGGTTTGCTCAGTATATATATATATTTTATATTATTTCACGCATTAAGCTACATTGCTCTCGGATATTTCTGATCACAAAAATGTAACAAAGCAAGACTGTACTATTATTTATTTAAAAAGAGTGTCTATGGAGTTTCTTGCCGGATCTTCTCCAAATGATCAACTTTTTGGAACCGAGCAACTAAAATCATTTGACGTTTTTTAAGTTCATGTGAATTGTCTATTTGAAATAAAAACCTTTAGACTTTGACTTTGACTACATAAGTATGAAACAAGTAAGTAACAAGGACTAGGCCTGTTTTTTGGTCGGAAATTAGTTTTTTTTTTATTCATCTGTATCTTACAAGGATTTATTCCTTTTATGATTATAGTGAAAATTCCATCGCTTGCCTAACTATAACTTAGGGAAAGAGATGTGTCAAAGACAGTCTTTACGAAAAAATATTGTGAGATACCATGACCACGTAGACAACCAATCAACTAAAGTTGGACTTTTATTTCCATTCAGTAACCTAACAGAGAGGAACAGTTGCAGGTTGGAGGGTATTCGACGAAAAAGTAGTAGATATAAAAAAAAACAACATGAAATGTACTTCAATAGCTTACTTTCATTGAAACCAATAACCATTTGAACTTTGAAAGTCTATTCATTCTTTCATCAAGTATAATAATGTCTATTTTAACGTTTTTGGAATTACAAGTAATTTTATAAAATGTTATGCATCATTAAATTAACTAATAATGTATGCTTTAATTGTCAAAAAAACAATTAATTTCATTGCTCTCTAATTAATTTTATCATTCGTTATTTTCGCGAATCCTTCGCTAACCCAACCATAGAATTACAAAATTTTTGCTACCACTTATAAGAACAAAAAGCTCCGTTTTTTGAAATGTCAATATGTGTGCAATAGTAATGTACAACGTTGAAATATTGAACCATCGATTATAGATAAACAAATTCAATATAGTACAGTTATAAGGTTTTGTGGAAAATAATACAGTCGTGAACAGGATTCGATTCTTCTCCCACATTTAGAGATGGCTTAGTGGTCAGCGCCTGGAGTATTTATCCAGGAGGCGCAGGTTCGAATCCTACTCACGACCGGGTTCTTATTCCACAAAAAATTATAACTTTAGAGTTTTATCTGTAATTATTTCAATATATCTATTTGAACTTGGAAATAAAAGCAAAATCACAAGTAAACTTAAACACCTAATTCAACATGCTGATGTGAGATTGCGGTTGGAGCGCCAACTTAAAATAAGGTCCAGAACACAAAAATGATGAGCACAATCGGACAGGATCTTTATTTTATTTTATTTATTTTTTACACTGCTACAAATATGATGATACATTGAATATTTATTTAAATCCTAGTGTAACAATTTCTTACAGAGAAGCACATCATGCACCACTTGTTGTAAAGTAGGTCCGAAACAATACAATCAAGAGCATGGCACATGCGTGCCCGTTATGGATAAAGTAAATAGAATTTTAAATTTTAAATTAAGTATTAAACATTTAAATTGTAATTAAGTTCTAAATTTAAACTAAAATTAGAATAATAACACTAACCATTCGTTTAGGCATTTTTATAAATAATACTTTTGAACTTGCTAAGTGAGTCAGCGTGTACATCAACTAAATCAAGGCAACTGTTTAACAATTAACATAGGCGTTACATACATTTAGGATAGGAGAGTTAGCACCAAGGGCGGTTCTGCGAAGTGGAGAATATAAGAGAGTTATAGGAACACGTGGTATTCTCGCAGGTACACGTAGTTTTACTTTGCTCAACAATTGTAGACAGTCAATTTTGTGCCGTAGGATTTTAAATAAAAAAGCAGAATCCAATATATCCCTCCTTTTATGTAAGGATAGGTAGGTACTATCTTAAAATGCAACAGCCTGCCGTTATACGATGCTTTCTTTTGCTATCCCGGACGAATATGCTAAGTGCCACACGAATCGCTTTTGAACCCTTTCTAATCTTAGTGCGTGAGTGGCATAGTGTGGTCTCAATCAGTGCTATAGCAAAATTTTTGTATTATTCCAACGAAAACAAGTGATATTTCTAATTACGAATCCAAGTATTCTTGAGGCTTTTTTAATTACAGCTTCAAAATGGGGTACGAATGTTAACTGCCTATCAAATAGAACTCCCATGTCTTTTATCTGGTCCACTTCTTGGATTAAGTTATGGCGTATGTGGTAAATGGATGTGTTATGTGATATGTTAGGGATATCATTAATTAATTAATCTCGACAATATATGCCTCTTAAAAAGAGATTACACCTATTTTTAAAACAGTTAGAACATGTTTGTGCGGAAAATTCATTATGGACACTGTGTCGGCATCCTGCCTACTAAAAACGACACTTTCCTTCAAATCTTTACCGAGGAAACCAAGGCACCTGTGACATGTTCTCGATGGTGTTTAAAGCCATGTAAGAGACCTACGGGTGGTTTAATTAAACTTTGACGCTAGGTTGTTCATCAACATACAATAAGATAAACAAAAAATTCTTAGTAGAAGATCTAAGTATACAGCGAGGTTATTACCATATAAGTTCGCCACACAAAATATAAATAATATATAAATAAAAAATATATAACAATTTCTTAATATTTATTTTATTCTATCAAATCGGGATTTTTTGTTCTAATATATCATCGATACAACAGTCGACACTGACAAGTCACTATTTTGTGTAGGTACATGAAATGAAAATAGATATTTAAATAACGTACCGAATATTGCTATAATGACTGATTGTTTGTCACTATTTTCTTGACATGGTTTAGTTTTCCAAATAAAGTTTTCTAAAGATACCTAGTTTCTACAAAATATTTGCCAAGAAAATATTTGATGTCGTTGACAATTTACCTGTGAAATGAATGTTTTCCTGCATTATTTCTAGATGAATCCTCACAGTTACCAATACAGTACGTAAGCATGGCATAAGACTTTTAAGTTCTATAAAATATTAAGGATTCACTAACAATATAAATGTTAACGTGACCTTTGACAGAGACACTCAAGAAAACAATTTCTGCCAAAAATGCTCACCGAACCCTAATATGCTTTCTCTTTCTAACATGTGATAATTCAGTAGGAGATTCCATCCCCATAGTACCTAGGCTTTGTAAGTCTTCTCTTTCCTACGTTTAAGGTACTTATTATAGTATTTTGTTGGTGGCGGTGGCAGTGCAAATAGGCAATCATGGCCAGTTTTCTTTTTAATCTATAGGAAATCAAAATAATTTTAGTATTCACTTGCGTTTGTAGTAAAAAGTATGAACACAATGTGTAAATACCGATTTCTTTATTTTGATATTTATTTTCGTGTATCGCATTGGAACTTTTTGTTCTATCTATTAAGTATTATGTATCCACACTGACAAGTCATTATTTTGTGTAAGTGGTACATGAACACGGATCTGAAACAAATACGGACGTAGCCTTGCCTTGTCATGAGTGAAACATAGATTAAAAAGTGTGCGCGCTTTATGGGGCTGCCAGAGAAAACGATCAATTTACCTTCTTTAGTAGGTAAATCCAGCAAATAATATTTTCATTTTGTATTAAATATGTACTTCAGCAAAAATGTTTAATACGAATACATAATACACTTAATTTTAGACTGGCTCGGAGAAGTGACACTTTTATTATGGAACTTACACCGAAATCGTAACTTCGAATAAGCTTCAAACTAAAGTAACAAATAAATATTTTAGTACTCGGTATTTATTTATTATGTAACAGCTAATTTTTGATTCGCTGGGAGATAATATCGTAGTGAAAATTATTTCGTTTCCACAAGTCCATATCGTGAGGCATATTGATATTAGTTATTGTTCACCGGTTACTACTCACGTACATTCATCGGGTTTGCCCGACTAGTTTCGAACTCAAACGGAGTCCTTAGTTATGAGCTGAGTCCGCGGCAATGTAGGAGTCTGACTCGCGACATTGCCGCGGACTCAGCTCATGATGTAGCAACCGGTGAACAATAACTAATATCTTTTAGTTTCTCGGGTATTCTTACAAAAATCACGTTATTATTCACTAGCAACTTAACCATAGATATAGAATATAAAACTACGATCTACTAATATTAGAAGTGTGAAACTTTGTGAATTTGAATAAGGAATAAGTTTAACCCGTGAATATATCAAAATGTGCACTGTACACAGTGCTGAATAATGACTGGAGTTACAGTTTTCTCTTTTATACAATCCCGTATATTTTGGACCCACATATCTTTACAAATTGCGTTTCGAGGCAATCTATTTATAATAAAATACACTGATACACTGCAGTCGGTCTGTCATTTTTATTTCCATATTTTAATATACAAAAAACCGACATTATCCAATGCGTATTAATTTCCCTACAATACGGGAAATATTACCCTTAAAAACTGACAATACCGTCAGTTTGCCCGCCATTTTGGCTACAAATTTTCAGCAAAAGAAAATAAAATGCAATTAGAAACCTAATCTCTTTAACAAATAATCACGCGTGGTAAGTGATTCCTTGTTGTTTTTTAAGTTTGCTAATTTAGTTTTTACACGAATTCACCATCAAGCCGGCCATATTATGTTTATTTTTTTTGCGAAATACAAACGAAATAACGAATGTCATCGGCCAGGGTGAACAATCTTTGAACAAGTTTGTAGGAAACTGGACAATTATAAATCGATAAAATAAAGTAGCCCATTTAAACATCCCATTATCGTATGGCAATCATTCGTTTGCAATTTGGTAGGGTTATATTAATATATTTTTTACCTTCGTAAAACAATAGATGGCGCTTAATGCTATTTTGCAACAGATATCTCAGATATGTAAGGAAGACTTATTTGTAAAAGTGAACTTGAAAGGTGTTATTCTTACCAAGAATAACACCTCGTCTTCTTATATATAGATTAAAAGTGAGCGTATTGATGTGGCATATTTCTTGTCTGTTGCGATTCTGATTTTAATGATGAACGCCCACTCCTCCAGACCGTATTTCGGTCACCGTGGCTTATCTCCGAGGATATTAACCAAGTACGCAGGAGATATTATAGTCCACAAGTGTATGCGCAAACACAAGTGCACTCCCTCGTCCTTTACTCTCGTAGTCCGATGGGACGGCAATCCGATACGACCCAATTAAAACCAATATTTACATACTGTAAAATATTGACTGAATAGGTAGGTATATATTTATTTTTAATTTATTTCTATCGATTCGATCAGTACTTTATTTATAGGTACCTATCGATTTGATCAGAATCGATTTAATCAGGCGGATTCCGCCTAGGTAGGGTTGGTTGGATACAGACCTGAAGGTCAAAGCGGATCCACCTATGGTCGGAGCAGAATGCCTCCTTTGAGACCTGCCAGCCTGTTGTGTGATCTGAAGTCAATATGAGCTTACCTCCAAGGCTGGAGAGTTCTTGGATGCAGCCAGCCCTGACCACGGCCGTTTGTTGCGTCTCCATCCACATCCACAGCTGAGCCGTCGCGATCTGGCTGTGGTGGAGATTGGCTTGGAGGATTTTGCATGTTAACGAAGGGCACGCGATCACTGGTCGTACCTTCGTCTCCTCCTCCAAGCTGCAGCTCCGCTAGCAGGCCGCTGGTGTCCGCTTCTTCCGAGCCTAGGTCGGATCCCGACAACAGAAAGTGTTCCAGGTCTCCACCGGATGGCGGGTCTGTGTCCATGGCAGCAGCTACGGGGGTTGGCTGGTTCACTGGTGTTGTTACACTGTTATTTCATAGTCTTAAATTTTCACTTCTGTATATCTGTGTATGAGCAGTCATGGGGACAGCCTACAGAAGTGAAAATTTGTTTCACTTCTGTATTTCTTACTCATTTTTTTCTTCTTTACTTATTTATTTGAATAACCCCGTCATTTTTTTAGTTATTAGGTTTTTCTGACCTAACAGTCACAAAAATAGTCGACCGTCGACCCAGCCACGGAAAAACAAATCAGAATACAGTATCTTTTTTTTACTTGAGTGGTGACTATCCATATAATATATCTGTGCAATAAACATATGTAACAACAATGTACAATAAAAATAATTTTGTAAATCAGCTAACAGTTTTGTAAAACAGCGGATTCTACTATCCATCTGCGACATATATACCTCATCAAATTTAAGTACCATATTAATGGGATAAAAATATGAAAGGTTACTTTTCGCACTAAAAGGTTACTTTTTTGCCATTTTAGGTAACTTTTGATAAGACCCGGTTGGCAACACCGATAATTCCGTATTGGTTGAGTTTAGTTGGTTTATGCCATATACCATAAACTTTATGGTTATGAAGATACATATATTAATAATCTGTGGGTTAGGAAATTGAACAATTTTTGGGAAATGTGACGTTAATTTTGTCGTCTGCTAAAAATTAATTTTATTTTTCCTAAGTTATTAGTTTTCTGGTTTATTAATGCGTCATAAATTTTAATTTGAAAATAATACCTTAATCTCATTATCTAATACAAAGTATTAAATATGCGCCAGCCTAGTTAGTACATTCTGCTTGTCGGCTGTCCACATAAAACAAATACTTCACAATGTAAACCTTACTTGTAAATACTAAATGACGTCAAATGAAGTAAACAGAATCATGTTGGACGATAACACTAATAGAAATATGACTATGATGATAAAAAAAAAATGTTTATCGTAGGTTGGAATGATGAACCCTGCACAAGATGGCCTAGCACCACCAGGCGGCGCTCCCTCGTACCAGCAACCTCTTTATTTACAAGAGCCGCATACACCCGTCACATCACATAGGTGAGTATTTTTATAAGGGTTATATATCAGTTTGATGTGAATCATATTAATTTAGATCAATAAATATAATCAATTCAGTATAAGTTCTGTACCAAGTAAAACACTAAACAGTATAATGTTTGGTTCTTTAAACATTCACCATCAGGATAATTCACCTGATAAGTTAGACAAAACTAGTCAGCCTCAACATCAGGTACATTTTAATCCATGCACTGTGTTATTATTCCATTCTGATCTGGGACTTAAGGAATATCATAGCCAGGGGTAGTCCATAAAATATGTCTTTTTATTCTAATATTGTTAATATTCAACATAAGGTTTACTCTCTGACCCATATATTGTAAATAATATTTTTGTAAGGTTATTTTGCCTTATTGATTACTAGCTGCGCCTTGCGGTTTCACCCGCGTTCAATTATATTATAATTAGCCTAAGTTACTCCTTATATATTTAGCTACCTACCAGTACAATCTAATCAGAACTGGTACAACCATTATGACGATTAGCTGGAACAAAAAGACATACAAAAATTTTAAAAATATATATTTTTGCATATGAATCATGCAAATAACTGTAGTTTAAAAAAAAAACATTATAAACAGATACTTTGATTTTATTTATTTGTATTGATGATAATAATAATAAAGCGGTACTCCCCAACACGGCACACATTGTGAGGAGGTTCCTCTCTCCAAGAGCCCTAACCACTGGTAGCTTGGACCTTGTTCCCGATGCCAGTGGCATACTATTTATTTTTATTTTTAAATGTATATTGTTTTTTTTTTTCTTAGTATACATAGTATATGTACATTCGAAAAAATAACCATAATAATAATGAAATTATTTATTGAAATAATTAGTGTACATATATATTTATAGTTTTTCTTAATTTGAAGAGCTATATATTCAATGGATTATACCTGAACTAGGATAAACCTATATCTCAGGTATCTGAAGCGCTCCATAATATTACATAATATTTCCTAGGAATAAGTTTATCTAGTGAATAACTTAATAGACTAATACATGGTTAACTTTAATTAAATGAAATATAATTATTTATTAACTAACATAATATCTTAACAATAGTTTTGTAGAGGTCGAAAATTTCTGTTTATTATGATTATTTTTATAGGTGAAGCAGTTAGTTAGTTAAATTGATATATATGGACAATTGAATATTTCTAAAATACTACATTGACAAGCAAATGAATTAAATAATTAATATTTCTACCTAATTGTTTAACTAATAGAAAAGTGTTCTAGTTATTTATCCTGTAAGGTTATAGGTCCAGTTTGTAGGTAAAGTAATTAAAATAAAGATATTATAATATAATAGTAAGTAAATTTAATTAGCATTATTATTTTTCTGGCTTGTTTTATTTTAACCCCCCAGTTATTATATTTACAAAACTACGATAATTTTTGATTTTATGATATTATAACCATGTGAAAATAGATAATTAAAAACCACTTATATTTTATACAATTAATACTCAGAAACATGATAGACATATGACTTTAAGGTTTGCAATGGTTATCTCAAACTGCAACAGAATAATACAATAAAACAATACTAACTGACTTACCATTAACATGTTGTTTATTATGAATGAAAATCTTAAACTGTTTAAAGCGATGCCTTAAATGTAAAACCATCTTCGCAATATTGCTTTTTGTGCTAATGACTACCATTTCTCTATTATCTTCATCATTTATCTTTATTAGTCTATAAGAAATGACAAAATGTTCAACTAATAGTATAGTTAACGAAACTCTGAAAGAATAATACTTATCTGAGGGACTCTTTTGAAAGCAATTTCAAGCTGTGTCCACAGGCATAGCTCCCAAACATTTTAAGATTTCGATATTAATATGTTTTATGTAAATCAATCATTACTTTAAGATGAAAGAAATTCAGATATAAAAGTTAAGATCTTAGTCTTAAGCTTCTTATCCAGTTTCAGATCATCATTGTTGCACTTCTTAAGGTCACACACAGTGGAGCATAAAATGCCATAATAGGAAACAAGTGTTTTTTCCTACCTATTCTTAGTTAGCTCTCAAACCGGTCTATGTAAAAATTGTATTATGAATATGAAAATGTTATACATACATATGTATCAGATACACTGATTTTTCTTTAATTCTCAGATCTGCATGGAAACACACAGACAATGTCATGATTAAAATGTAAGTTCACAGACTTTCATACATACTAAATGAATTCAGCCTTATGTTTTGACTGTATACAATGTGTTATAACAAAAACCTTCACTTGTAGTGGAGCAGGTGCACCGGCTGGGAATTATATGATCCAGCAACAACCTGGAGGTCAACAGAGGTTATTGATGATGCAACCAACTCAAATCATGAGTGGTCCACCAACACCTAGCACACCCACTGGTCCTCAAGCCTCAGGCCCTGTGTATGGCTCACCGCAGAGGGCATCTCCTCCAGGCACCACTAGTGATGATTCTGATGATAGTGTTCCCTCACACCATTCACAGGTAATAATCATGTTATGATTATTTTTAACACAACTGTTAAAAATTAAACCTTAAGATGCTCAGTTGGTTTCCTTTCTTAATAATCTGGTATCGGGAAAACCGTGGGTTTGGACTTTCTATGATATTGGCATAGTAACATGTTTTATATATTTATCATATTTAGAACATTTTTATGTAGTTCCTATAGTGCATGGCTTTGAGTATATGTACAATATCTTTAATGTAGTATGCTTCAGACTGCTTTTGAAATTATTTATTGCTTTTAAGTTTATATTGGAAATGCAAAATCATTTAAACAAGTATTAATAACTATCAGCAAACTATTGAATTTTGTGAGTGTCATATTTTAAACTCTTTACTTTTTCTACACATTTATAATTTTATAATCCTAAATAAGTGCTGATAAAACAGACAACTGATATAATGATGTGTGTTGATATTTAAAATAAACTATAACAACTTCTGAAAAAGTAAACCCATCTTCACTTGTCAACCACAACTACACCTATTTTTATAAAGTTAAAAATTTTTGTGGAAAGAAAAACGGTCGTGACCGAATTTGAACCTGCTCCTCTCGAATAAATATCATCCCTATACATTCACGACGTTAATTTGTATGATAGATTTTTAAGTAATTGTTTAGTTTTAGTTAATGTCATCTTTGCGACATTGAATTAAATGCAAAGTTAGTCGTGTCGTATCAGCCACTATATAGGGACTGAATACAGATATAGCGATAAAGTCACTATGATATATAATAAAATATAAAATAATTCAGAATAGCGAGCTGAGATTTAGTTAGCAGAGCGCAGAGCATATTCAAATTACAAAAAACACCACTTTTTCTTTCCATAAAAATTTCTTTATTCTGAGTTCGGTACGCATGCCATAATGCGTTTAAAAGATTAATTTGTATCTACATTTATATTCCAAGAAACTATAATTTCTTAAAGATGTAGTTTAACGTATTTTATAGAAATATAGTTCATTGGCATCCTTTTTTTTTTATTTGTAGTTAAAATAAACAAATCGAACAGTAGTAATTCTAGTATAAAATTCTAATGAATTGGTTGTTTGTTGGTAGTTGCCTGGTGATGCGGAAAGCCTTCTGCCTATCCATTATTGCTCAGCGAGCCGGCAGCAACAAACTACGCTTCATCAGGTATAGGCAAATTTTATCGCTTACATAACCTACATATATTTAGGTACATATTCACACTTTTGTTACCCACATATTTATGTTGCCAATGAACTGTATTTTTTTTAGAATCATATAAACTTCTTATATTAAAGCAAACCTATATGGATTTATAACTTTGTTAAAGATGGGCGTGGGCAACATAGCTGTTAAAAGATCGTCACCCGAACCCATGGACAATGGTGTGAATCGTGGACAAATGCAAAAAAAGCCTAAAGTTCAAAAAAAGAAGAAGAAACGGGATCCTAATGAACCTCAAAAGTAAGTCTAAACTCTAACCATTGTCAAACCCAAAAAGATTTATTGAATACTACTATTACAGTTGGCGTTATTGTTTCTTATATCATTGAAATATTGTTTTTATGTATAACATATTTAGCTACTTGCATTAAAGTAATAAAAGTGATATGAATATAATCTATCTTATAATATTATAAATGCGAATGTACTTTATCTGTGTTACCACCCTCACAGATCAGTAGAATTCGCAGACCTAGGCATTCACTCTCATATCCCGACGACGCTATAACTCTCCTCCAAGAAAACAGTAGGGCCACCAGCAGAGTATACAAAAACAGACCGCCGTCATTCGGCCTCCCCGTCGAGGCCCGTCGCGACGTCTCCGTAATTGTCCTCTCCGACCCTTGTTGGTGCCAGCCCGCGCCGCTGAGCCTGTAGCTTTAAATTCGTCCCTAAATAATAATGATTTGAATCCGATCCAGCCAGTCCCTTGCTGTCCTCCCACCAGCGACACCCTAATCCGAGGCTCGTACCCCGCAGGGGGTACCCCTAGCTTGTTGTCGCTTAGTTTATAAGTTGAATGCCCTGGCTGGGGGCCTTAAAACTATTAAAGCAACCACAGGAAAGCCCGGTTAAGCAGTCGACCATCTCATAGGTTGACCTGCGAGATGCCATACCAAAAAAAACTCTGTTTTACCATTTTCACACCAAAATTGCTAAACCAATTTTGAAAATTTTTAGTATAGTGATAGAATGGACCGTGGAGAAAAACATAGGCTACCTTTTGTATCGCAAACGAAGTAGCAGGTACCGGCTAGTAATATAATTTTATGTTTAAACACTTCTATTTTATTATAGATAACAATTCGTTGTATAATAATACATTTCACTGTCTCTGGTATAACCATAATTTATAACAAAAAAAAGAACCGACTCCAAAAATCTTTGTTATGTAAAACTGCACTAAAAAGTAAAAAAAATATTGCATTATTTACTTACTTCAATTTACAAACAATTTTTTTTTTTAATTTTGATGATTCTGAATAAAATCAATTTATTAGGACAATATTATACAATAATTATTATTTTTGGGGTGGGTGCCAGCCAAACTTTAAAAATATTTAGGAAGTTTCCTAAAATTTGCAAAATATATTTAAAGGTACATTAACCGTGATTATTATTACGATAATGTAACAATACCTAATTGAACCAAATGAACACAACAACTACGTAAAGCGACAGCTTAGTTACGTAATACGGTACTTCATGAATGTACTTACACGTTTGTTATCCTTTGCTGGCACCGACTCCAAAAATATTAATAATTGTATATTATTTTCCTAATAAATTGATTTTATTCAGAATCCTCTAAATTAAAAAAAATACAACCGAATTGATAACCTCCTCCTTTTTGGAAGTCGGTTAAAAAGTTACAATGTCAATACAATACAGGTAAACATACAAATATGAAAGTATAGTTTTAGTAATTATGTACTAAATTTAGTGTATATTACAGGCCTGTATCCGCATATGCGTTGTTCTTTCGAGACACTCAAGCAGCAATTAAAGGGCAAAATCCAAATGCAAGTTTTGGCGAAGTGTCTAAAATCGTTGCGTCTATGTGGGATGGCTTAGATTCGGAACATAAAAGTGTATGTTTTTTGTAATAAATATTTTATTTTTAATGTTTTATTACGCATGCAATATACTATAAATTGTAGCATAACTATAATAAATATTTTATTACAGGTATATAAACAAAAAACAGAAGTCGCGAAAAAGGAATATCTTAAAGCCCTTGCTGCATACAGAGCTAGCCTAGTATCTAAGGTAACTTTATACTATTTTAAGTTTGGATTAAGATATTTACTACGTAACTGCAGTATAAACAGCTTACAGAAAACAATACAGATTTCATTCAAAAATTACATTGATTAGTTAGGGTGAGGCCTCAGACAGACTGCCCTGAGCCGAGATCTCTTGCTCCAGTAAGCGACGTGCCCATTCTCAGCATAAGTTTATTCTTAAATATCAAGTTGCATCATAAAAATTTGTGTCTTTACGATAAGAGAAAGGAAATTGTAAAATTTAAAGTTAAAAAGTTGGTACTTTATCGCGCCATCTACGATACCATGGTCGTATTCCACATGTTTGTACATTTTATTTCTTGTAGATGGCGCTGATTTCAAATGTTAATTTGACTTGACACTTGACAGTTCGTCTTGAGCTTTTTAGTAGCTTTGCATTTTTCTTTTGTTGGCTGATTTCTATTTCAGCTTTACTTTAATATTATTGTTGTTCTTTCACTCTCGTCTAATTATCTATTAAAATTTGTGATTATTAACTACATTCGGCTTTAATGTCGCACCATTTTCATTCAAGTTCGGTAAGATTAGAACTAGAACTCAAAAGCTTTGTTGTTTATTTTGAGGTTAGGGAACTTAAATATACAAAGTAAAATTTTAGTTCAAAGACTAAAGTATGATGATTATCGTCGAGACTACGAATAGCTTGTAGCCAAGAAGGTCGCCCCTAAGACTACCTTTGATCATTTTTAGATTTCATAAAAAAAAAAATTTGGTGGTAAAACATTTTACGTCGCTATCTTTTATGAACCAGCTGTATTCTTGTTGTGATATATGCTTTCAAGGTTTTGAAAGTAGCAGTTTGGCACCAAATCAGTATTAATTCATTATTAAATGTTTTTCTGTAGTTACAAGGTACCTATTAGTAGTTTATTTTATGTTCCGGGTTAAATCTAATACACACTTAATTTTAGGGAGGAGAACAAGACAATCCACCAATGTATAATCACAACAATAGTGCCAATTCATCCTATGGTAATTACTACCAAGGGCAAACATATGGTAATGGCCACTCACCTCAAGGTTATGTGCCAAATCCAGCGCCGCAGGGGTTCTCCCCACAAAATTATACAGGAGGCCCGAATCAGGCGGCTTACTCTGCTACAGCACAACAGGGTTACCCACCTAACCCTCAACAGTCTCCTCAAAACTACCAAGGCAACATGACTCAAACATACCAGGTAAACTTAGATAAAAAACCAAGTTCTTAAGCAAATAATATATTTGTAAAGAGTCATGGCAATTTATCTTGTGAGGTTTTGTATAATATCTTCAGATATACCTTAAAATCTTTGGCATTCCATATATAATTAAACCTATGCCTATACACTCCTTGAATATGGTATAGTGCATGTAACTTTGTAAATGTTAATACAGAATTGGTTCAGTTTCCTTCTTACTACTACAATACAGTTATTACAATTTTACTAATCAATAATAATTTGGTACTCACAATTGTGTATCTCTTTCAGCAGGGTGTTTCAGGTCAATCCCCTCAAGGTTACCAAGTGAACCCATCTACTTCACCTCAAGGTTGTCAGCCTAATCTTGCCCAGTCACCAAGGAACTACCAACCTGCACAGTCGCCTACCAGCTACACCGCCAACTCAGCCTTATCACCTTCTGGATATCGGCAAGTGCAGCCTCAGTCACCTCCAATGGGTTCAGTACATGCCGCAATGCAGTACCATCATTCTCAGCAGGTATGTAACTGTCTAAGAAGAGCAATTCTCTTTTTATATATATGTTGACAATTATAACATTTTATTAAAATTAATTTGAAAATTATTATCTTTCATTAATTGAAATTGTATATTACTATTTTTGTTCTAAACTGTACTTATTTTAAAATATAGCTGTTTAAATTAAAATTTCTAGCATGTGCAACATACACATCAACAAATGCAACAAGCGCACCAAGTGCAGCAATACCAACAACAACATCAGCAATTGCAACAACAACAGCAGCAGCAGCAACAACAACAACAACAGCAGCAGCAGCAGCAACAACAACAACAACAACAGCAGCAACAACAGCAGCAGCAACAACAACAACAAGCGCAGCAACAACAACAACAAGCACAGCAACAGCCCCAACAGCAACAAGGGCAGAATCAAGGTTCAAAATCTGAGCAACATAATAACAGCAATGGAAACTCTGGTGTTCCACAACAGACTTCTGATGTAAATATATTTTTCTTCTCGTAGCTTATTTACCTATTTTGAAGAGGTATGACTGAGGACTGGCTTGGTAACAAAGAACATCATATCATACCATTATCTACCCTATAAGTTCTCTCTGAAGAGGAAAGCTGTCAGTAAGCGGAGACTTATACATACATGAACAACCAAACAAATCCTACTTATCGAATTTGTGTCGTGTCTTCATTGTGTGCTATTGCAATGTTCTTAGCAACATATATAAATATACATTTTTCAATAAAGCCAACCATGGTTTTTCATGAAATTACGACTCGCTAATTATCAAGTGTAGAATATCATTAATAAAAGCTCCTTAATCAATTCTGGATAGTTTTGATCTTGAATGATGATTAAAAATAAATATGATTACAGCAAAATGAAAATCGAAGTACACCATCATGCATCCGGCAAGGGTGCACTAATCCAGCTATAGCAAACAGTGAATGGGAAGATGAATACTGCTCCAATGAATGTGTTGTTAGCCACTGCAGGTAATACATTTATTTAATGTATTTTTTAAACTAGTAATGTGGATTATAGTTATCATTCTTAAAAACTATGCTTTTATGTACATCCTCTTAGGTTTTAGGCCCATTCTGTCAGGGTCCTAGCGGAGCCCCAACATCTAATACAATAATCGTAAAATTTTGCAATAAATCTTGATAATATTAACTTTAGCTTATTATTAAGAGGCCCATGAATAATCATTGTGGTTATTCTATGGCAATTATAACAATTTAATTGATTAGAGATGGGATTTTTCCTGGCAGCAAACATCATTTTGATTTGTCTCTGCATATAGGGGAAATCTCAGTCCCAAATATTGGGTTCGGAGCGGGCTTTAAGGCTATATGAGGTAGCATTCTATAGTAGCACTAATTAATGTAGTTGATGCTAAATTTAAGGTCAGGCCTAATGGACCGACATGTATAAAAGTAAAAAAAATGTGTTATGTGAATAGTTGATCAAAACAATATTTACACTTTTATTTAATTATGTACACAATCAGGTAAACAGGGCCCTGAATAAATTTTTATACAGGGCCCTTGTAGGACTACCTATGCCACTGCCTTCTATAGTATATTAGGTAATCTGGATTCTGCCAATAAGCCCATAGAAAATATAGAGGCACTTAAAGATTATAATATGTTGAATAAATTATTATGAATTTCCAAAAATGACATAAAATTTATTATGAATACTATTTTATATTTACTTTGTCAATTTCAGAGACGTCTTCAGTTCGTGGGTGGCTTCTAACAACAGTAATCAAATTCAAAATTTCTCAGCAGTGAAATAAACAACATAATTCATAGGTACATATCAAATTAAATAAATCCACTCTTATATGAACTTCCGAATAAATCTATACTCTATAAGATTCCTGTATTTATGATTTAAGTATTACTTTTAATTTTCTTATATAATTCTAAGATCCATTACTTAATTTTCTTTGGAGCAGTTGTGAAGCATTTTTTTTATATTATTATTAATCAATATTTAGTTTGCTAAATTGGATAAAACATGTTTATAGTAGGTTACATTTTAATCAGCTTGTTAAATGATATTACTATATACTAACACGAATTAACCCGCAATAAATACCTTGAATCGTATCGCTCGACTTTCGACCAGGTTCCACTAATCATGTTCACAAGCAGACTGATGCAGTGAGTTTACTCAATCATTGATGTGGTAGACTCTGCTCCATCTACCAATATATTTTCTTTCTTCTGATAAAGCCCGCGATACACTACACTCACCGTGTCCGTATTTCTGTACCTAAGAAGTCTAGACTGTCAGCACCAAAATCCAAACTTTACAGGAAAATCACTATGTTATGCTGTACCCAGAAATACCATTTTGAAACTCGGACGTAAAGTACATTTTACTACTTAAATTTACAGTTATTATGCCTTTACAGAGAATGATACTTAATTATAAAAAAAAACAGTCACAGTATTACTTCTCAGGTGCAGATTTTGAACCGACTTCAAATCTTTTTGATATTTTGGTCTCTGGATTCCACATTACACGTAATTTAAAATCATCCTCCCGATTTGAAGTCTTCTGATTTTGAATATCGATGGCTTCACGCTATACTTTTGAATAAAAGAGGGGATCGGTATAAAATCTCTACAGAAACATAAAACCCAATCATGAAAAATACTCTGTTCAGTGTTGAATTTATTACTAAGTTGTATTCTCGCAAATTTCGCGCATAGTATTTCATTTTAAGTAGGTGCACAGTACACGCATAAAATACACAGTTTAATATATCCTACTTAATCTTTTTTTTTTATTAGCGATGGTCGATTCAAGTCGGTTGTTTTCCGAAATATTCATAATTATAAAGGACTGTTAGTTAAGACTATGTTTCATAATAATACTCTTACAATATAAAATAGATCGATATGTGATCATAATGCAATAACGGTCATTGATGAGTGCTAAAAATACTTCCATTAATTTCATACTTATTCTAAAACATATACGTAACGTATTAAAAGAAGTCACTCGGAAATCCGAATGACAGGGCATTTTATTAAATTAAACTTGTGGTTTATTAATTTGCAGTATTGACAATGTTAATCGAAACATAATTTTTTAATTGTAGCATTTATTCTTGTAATATCTCCACAATAACATTCTTCGTTGAGGCTATAGAGTGGACTCCGATTTAGATACGGAAATTAGGTCCAACTATGGCATAGGTGAAGTTATAATACATTAATTGATAATATTGACGATAAATTTGACGATTGTATCGTATTTTTCGTAAACTTAGTAAATACATTATGGTTATTATTAGCAAGTTACATACATTAATGCGTTGTAAATTTATAACTATGAACCTAATAGCAATATCTACCCATTTTTCTAGGAGTTGTGTTAGTATGATAGGATTTAGCTGGACCAAAATTTTCTTTATATTCAAAGCGATGATAATATTTTAAGATAAAACATGTTTTATTGTATGTCCAATACGTTATGATATAGATAGTGATGTAAATAAACACTCGCAATAATAGACGTAGATGTAGAGACTACATAAGGCATTTTTTTTTATCATGTTATTTATTTAGTAGTCTCATTAGAACTACCTTTATTTAGATAAAAGTTATATTAAAATAATGTAAAATATAACAATGTATAAATTGTAATTAGAAAAGTGATTCCATTAAATTTCTTAAACATATAAACACTGTCTTTGTTATACAGTCCCGTCATATTGACGTTAACGAAAATCCTCGCACACGCTTGAGTATCGTCCCTAGTCACACTGAGAGCAAACGTCGTGCCGAGTAGCCCGGAGTAGAATAATTATCGGGCAGGCTCGAGGCTGGGTGACGCCACGCCGCTTCCGAGGGAACAGTGTGCCCCCAATGCCACCTGCCAGTTTGGATCTATACACGGATGGAACCTTGCCTTGTCATAGGGAAGCATAGATTACACGCAGCGTACTGGCGCCGAGTGGATGAGTTTTAAGTATTTGCATAATGCGTTTAGCTCGTGTATGAAAAGTGAAACTGGATGACTAGGCATGCTTATTACATGTCGTACGCAACGCTCCGTCCATATTTTTTTAAGATCCGTGGCATGTATAGTTTACGTCACGCCTTTGATATATGTTTATCTGAAGTGATAAACTGGGAAATGCTCTCTTAGCCCTCACGCTTATTTGGTGGCAATGGTCTTGATCGGCGAGACGACAACGAGTATTTGTTAGTACTATAATGCAAATTTTGGCACGCCACCCGAGAGGATAAGCAATAAATTGTTATTGACAGCGAATTCGACGTTGTATTTAATAGCTATGCAAATTCTCTTGAAAGTCGCCATAATAAAGCTTATATGAATACAAATGCACTAAGTTTCGTTTCATTAAAAAATACCATGTTGTTAAGATTTTACAGGCATTCAAAATTTCCTTAATTATCGTCCCGCTAGTCACGTGACCGCAGTGTGACGTCATTTCACAACGCTTTTTTTTTTTCTTTATGCTTGTTACCTCGGAACTCCGTCATTTATGAACCGATTTGGAAAATTATTTTTTTATTTGAAAGGATTTAATTTCAGATTGGTCCCATTAAAATTTTATGTAAATTGGTTTAGTAGTTTGGTATTTAAATCAAAATAACTGAAAAATAATACGTCGTCGAAGTAAACGAAATGGTGTATTTTGCTTTCTTGTGACTTTCCGGTGGTGTTTACGGTCTCTAGAATAGTTCTAATGAACTGCCTATTTTCCCGCTTCATCATCAGATGATGATGATGATGATGAAACCGGAAGAGAAGCACCGGAAATCCGTCTCTTTTTTTTTGCTATTTAATACTTTTTAGTGTACTCGTAAGACCGCATTCTCAAACATATCTTTTTACACGAGTGCTCAAAAAACGGAGTGTATATAAGTATGTATATGTGTAAGTATGTTTGTGAGTTTCTTTACCTATTCCACCATAACTTCTAAATACCTGAACTGATTTCGATATATGGGGTATCGTTAGAATCCTTACACTGTCCCGTGAGTAACATACGCTAGTCAGTTTTTTTGAACGACGATTAGCGGTTTTACATAATTACTGGACTATAACACGCAGAATTGAATGAACGTTTTGCGTTTATCAATGCAGCGGGTCAACGATCAGAGATTATGTAAAACAGTGTGAAATGAACTGTCAGATTGTTGATTTTAGTTCGAAATTTTGTCGCATATGGCTCTGTATGTCCTAACAATAATAACCTAACTTTATTTTACTTGTCAATAGCAAAAAAATTATGAAAATTTTTAATGACGTATTTACTAAACCACTATAATAGTCGACAATATATCGGGATTATGAAAGAAAATAAATTAAATTGATCCATGAGCGAGCGAAGCGAGCTCGGGAGTTTCGTGTATCCCGACACGGACAGGTTAGGTTCGAAGAGGATGACGGGGGCCCGTGAGCGAGCGTAGCGAGCGAACAGCCCCCGTCATCCTCTTCGTGTTTAGGTTTTTTCTAACCTTATGGACAAAAAAATAGGAGCCCCGCTAAGCGGGGCTCCGTCGACCCAGCCACGGAAAGTCAAATCAGAATACAGTATCGCTTTTTTACTTGAATGGTGACTATCCATTTAATATACCTATACAATAAACAAACCTGTCCCACTGTAGATATGTCATTCTGCATTACGTCTAAAGGTGGGTAGCAGTTTTGTTAAACGTATCGCAATGGCAATCCAGCTGAACGTTGTTCAGCTGTTTTATAAAACAGTACTGTTTTGTAAAGCAGCTAGAGATTTTGTAAAACAGCGGATTCTACAATCCATCTGCGACAGATATATATGGGCAGCGTGTTGAATAGGTCTACCCATATTCACTTCCGATAAATCAGTTATGGTACGCAAGATTCACTAAAAAGTAAGAAATAAAATAATTTTTAACAAAAAAAAGAACCGACTCCAAAAATCTTTCTGTTAAGTAAAATTGCACTAAAAAGTTATAAAATAATTGCATTATTTACTTACTACAATTTATAGAAAAATACTTTTTTAATTTTAGAGGATTCTGAATAAAATCAATTTATTAGGACAATAATATACAATTATTATTATTTTTGGAGTCGGTGCCAGACAAACTTTTTTAAAGGTACATTAACCATCATTATTTTTACGATAATCTATTATACCTAATTGAAAACATTTACAAATGAACACAACAACTGCCTAAAGCGAACGTAATACGCTACTTCATGAATGTACTTACACGTTTATTATCCTTTACTGGCACCGACTCCAAAAATAAAAATAATTGTATATTATTGTCCTAATAAATTGATTTTATTCAGAATCCTATAAAATTAAAAAAGTATTTTTCTATAAATTGTAGTAAGTAAATAATGCAATTATTTTATAACTTTTTAGTGCAATTTTACTTAACAGAAAGATTTTTGGAGTCGGTTCTTTTTTTTGTTAAAAATTATTTTTTAAATAACGACAAATAGTGATTTCGTTGCAGCCGAAATGCTAGGAGTAAAAATGCAAAGGTAAGTTAACCCTCCTAAAATAGCTATTTCAATAATTGGGCATTTTTGTAAGACGTGCTAACGGAAGAACCATTTGGAGATTTTTTGATTATGTGCTATATTTTGTTAATTTCCACTCATAAAAGTAAGCACTTGCAGTGACGTCACATGTTCATATTTTATATAATCTGTGGACTGAAGGTCATTTGTAATTTTTTGTGATGCCAGTAAATGAAAACTGTTTCCTGGCATTTTTATAGTAAAGTTATTTTAACTAAAATCGCATTTCATGATACGAATGTATTTTAATTTATGAACTAAGATTACTATGTATATTTGTACAAGTAATCAAAATACATATATGGCCAAAAACGTAAAAAACATGCGTTTTATATTAATAAACATCAAAATTTTAATACTAGTGCTGGCAGCACTTGTTGGTTTGACGTTTGTGACCTTCATTTGACATTACCAACTGACATGAAACTGACAGCTGTTTTAAGTTCGTTTAGAAACTAGGTGTAGTAGGTGTATTAAAAATTTCTGAACACATTACGTCATTTGGGAAAATATTTTAAAAATAGATAGATTATAATATGTCCTAAAAATAAAATAGCCAAATTAGTTTCTCATAATTAGATAAACATTCGAGAAATATATTATATAAAAAATACCTAATTTTTTTTCATGCATGTCGGATAGAACCTTTAATATACAATTATACAGATGTATATTGTAGTTTTATTTACCTAAAATACCTACCCAACTAATTTCATATTGCAACGTAAGTAGGTAGAAGTAGGATATAGAAATAAGTTCTACATAAAGTAACGTTATATTTAAAGGTAGGCTTCTTAGTAAATCAACTAAATACATTGATTTATTGCAAATTGGCAATAAATCAATGTATTTAGTTGATTGTATTAGTTGTTGTTGCATTTAATCGGGTTGAACAGATCAGATGTACTAAACCTTTTTTAATCAATGTGCCATTTAATACATTTTTCGTTTGTGATTTCAGACTAGCTGTGCAAGCGACTCCTTCCGCGTGAATGTCGTAAATTTACACCACGTCGTGTATGAATACAAATTCATAATAATTAAAAATGTTGATTCTCAGCTAAGTCAGCTATATAATTTATACTAAATAAAACATACTTGTACCTATTTTTCGTCATTGTATTCTTAGATTATTATCTCCTCCTACCCTCCAAACCGGACCGAGTGAAAGGGTATAAATAAAACAGAGCGGTTACAACTAAGAGTATATTATATCAAGACAGCGGTATTACTTGCTCACAAATGGGCGACCGTCATTATTCCTCGGAAAATCTTAACGAAACACAACACAAAGTCACATCATATGCTCAACGCCTTTTAGCGAGTAATGGGTAAACCATAAATATTAAGCATAGAAAAGTTTTAAGTTTAACGTGGGTTGGCATTGTTAAAATGCAAAGTAATTATTGTTTATAGCAGTGCCCCGCGGTTTCACCCGCGTTTATTTGAGGAAAAAACCTACTAAAATATATTTCACCAGCGCCCTCCCCCTCATGACCACGCCTAGCACATCGTTAATGCACCAGCCTCGTTGGTCTAGTGGTCCCAAGCGCGACTGCTGAGCACGAGGTCTCGGGTTCCATTTCCGGTACGGGTAGTATTATTGAGTTTTCCCGGTGTTTGGAATTGTGCCTGGTAGATGGCAATAGGCTCACCACCACATGGGACTTAACAGCATTGGTGAAATGTGGGTGTACAACAGTGTACACCTCTGCCTACCCCTTCGGGAAATACAGGCTTGATGCTATGTTATCTATACTAATATTATAAAGCTGAAGAGTTTGTTTGGTTAAACGCACTAATCTCAGGAACTGCTGCTTCGAATTGAAAAAATATTTTTGTATTGGGTAGTCCATTTATCGAGGAAGGCTATAGGCTATATAACATCACGCTGCGTGCAATAGGAGCGGAACATCAATAAAAAATGTTGAAAAACGGAAAAAAAAAATCCTTTTGCGAGCTTCCGCTGAGTAAATGGTTAAAGTTACGTAATTATGTATAACGGAATTGTTCCCCTTTAAAAGTACTAAAATAAAGTCCGGGAGAGCATATGTCTATCTTTTAAGGTTGACTAACTATAACCTTTTATATGGTAATCAAAGAACAATGGCCATATTTCTATAGGAGCTGGACTTGACTTTTATTTTTCATGTCCCAAAATAAACTATAGTTAGATAGGTTTGTTTTTATGTTGTAAAAACCATCCTGTTTGAAAATCATATCTAAATAGCGACGATTTTTTATAATAAAGTTAACAATACTTTTGAGGTTAGAATCAACAACTACCTTTTACCGGACTGCGGCGTACACTAACAAACGTAAACTAACTAAAAGTTTAGTGAGCGATAAGCGAGGAGGGTAATAAGCGATCTCTTTTCCATTTATTTCGATTTCTCTCAGAGAAATACCCAAAAAATAGAACATTTGTCAAAGCGCAAGCCCTATTGTCTTTCCATCATATATATTAATTTAATTGAATTTTAATTAAACTAAATATTCAGTAAAACGTGAATACTTATAGTCTTTAAAAACCAAGTCATTTCATACGCGAAATGAATCGTCAATAGGTGAGTTCTGAAACTATTAGTCTAAATAATTTCGAAAAAGTTACAAAAACAATTCTCTTGTCACAATGTGAGTTACCTTACTCCTCCGAAACGGCTTTATTGATTTTTACCAAATTTTATATGCATATTCAGTAGGTCTGAGAATAGGTCATAGGCTATTTTTTATAGCCCTAGGTGGTAGTAGTAGTAGGAAAATTTATATGGCAGAACAACGTTTGCGGGGCACAGTTAGTATTAATATAGATAAGTATAGATTAACTTTACAAAGCTTTGCAAAGCCGAAAATACACGAAAATCAGAATCGATAATAATGCGATGTGATTTTAACTACATTCGATTGTACGCATCATTATATGACGTCAACGCTATTCATAGCGTCAATGTCACCGTCTTCCTCTATATATCCCAATGACTAAAGAAGAAGTAAAGGACGTGCCCTATTAATCTATAAATATTACGATAAATAAATATCATACGATTCGATACAGTGATAGAAAAACTATATGCATTCCTTTTTAACTTATGTGATTCTACTATTGTAAAAAGAGAAAACCTTAATTTGTCAGTTTTTTTAAATTGCATGTAATAAATATGACGTCACATATGACCAGCCCACCGGCCGGTTCACTATTTTAGTTTCTCTTTCTGAGTACTTTTGACAGTGTACATAAAGTGTCATTTGGCGTTATCGTGCAACTTATTATTACGATTTTCTTTGCTTGAAACATCTTGATTACTAAGAGTTTAACTGTGAAGCTGCGTGTGATAAAAGCAATTATGCCTAAGTGTTGTGTGAAGGGCTGTGGTTCGAAATATAGTAAAAAAAGTGCCTCCCATATGTTGAGGTTGCATTACATTAATTAAGAAGAAAAACACTTTGCAGTTGCTTTAGTGATGTATGTCATCTAGAGTAACAACGGCAAAGAAATAAAAATCGTTTTAAACTCTGTTAGTCCGTGTAGTTATTTACGCATGCTAAAAGACTAGCCACCTTGGCATTTCCACTGCGCACAAGCTCCGTCAACACTATATCCATGCACAAGAAAATCGTTAAAAATTCATATATTATCAAATTTTCTTCATATAGTTCGACCAAATTTTAGATTGAGTTAATATTGATAGGTCATCAGTGAATACCATTTTAATAAGTTTCGAAAGGTTCTTTATTCTGGGTTTGTTTATTATGCTCTGTTTACATGATAATTTAGTGTTGTGCTTCTGATTTAAACAACGATTCCGATTGTTTTTCTCGATTTTTTCTAAAACATTTATTTTGAATATTTATAATACACATGATTATTATGAAAATAACCAAATTACCTAACATTTTTGAGGTAATCAAAAATGAAGTTCTTAAAAAAGTGTATGGAATCATTGGGCCAAGGGTATATTGATACCAGCCGCGATAAAAGATTTGCTTGTTCTCTACATTTTGAAGAGTCTTGTATTAATAGAACTCAAGTCAAGTCAAGTCCCCCTTCCGTCCGAGTCACGAGTTCACGACCGAGAATAGACATGTTTTCGTATTCTCACAAATTAATTAATTTACATATTTATAGAAATTTTTATTCAATTATTAGACTGCCCGACAACTACATAAAACCCAGCGGCCAAATATTAAAGTGAAAGAGAAGAGCGATCCCCAAGGAATTGCCTGGAACCAACACAATAACATCTGTGCACTAGGGAAGCAGCGCCACATAGAGCTACATCGAAGTCTTGACGAGGCAACCGCACGGTGAGAGAGAGAGAGAAGAATACTAACTCAGCTACTACTAATATTAGTAAAAAAAAAGTACCAGGAACACATAAACCTCGAGAGTTACAAGAAATATTTTGTAATATACATAATAACAAATTTCATCAAGATTTGCAACATTCGGATAGCAGTGCGTCGGGGTTAGTGAGTTCGTCACCGGTGTGCGCTACGAATCTCGAGTTCAAATCCGGAAGGTAGCAACATCTTCTTTTTGTATATCAGCACCATCATGCCAATTAACCGTACACCACCGCCAACAATTTCGCCAGTCGCACATAGCGGCTCCGAACCGAATTCACAATGTCTCAAAACACCAGAATTTGAACCAACATTCGTAACACAGTGATTTAAGCGTAAATACGAGCAGGGAGATGATATAGCGAATGTTATAAAGGAATTTCAAGCCATGTTCGCATCTTTTGAAGGAAAGAAAGAACAGAAATATAATGCACTTTTGCAAACGGTGAATGAAATCAACGATCAAAGCCTGGGCATCAAAGTAACGGTCGAACATATTTCCAAACAGTATGACGACATGAACAAGAACTTTGATCAACTATAAATGGACTGGAAGAACAAATCAGCATATATTCAAAACCTAGAGGAACGAATCGACCATTTAAAAAGAAACAACTGGTCAGCCAGTATAGAAGAATTAAACCCATATCGGTTCTCACCACGTTATCGAAAATCTTTGAAATTGATTTAAATTCCCGGTTACCTGATTACTTGGAAAAGAATAATATACTCGCGCAAAATAAATATGGGTTCAGGAAACATAAATCTTCCGAAGATGCAGTTCTGAGCCTTACCGGCGGTATCGTTAAGGCCCTAGACGACAAAAGTAAAGCACTTGGCATATTTCTGGATCTATCCAAAGCATTTGACACTGTTTCTGTTACCATCCTTCTAAAGAAAATGGAGTGCATAGGTATAAGAGACGTCGTCGTAGATATTTTTAAAGACTACCTTACACAAAGAAGAAAATGTGTAAAAATAGAAATGTCACGTGACAATACTAATCTCAGTGGCTTCGGGTTGCCACAAGGTAGCGTACTTGGCCCTACACTATTTCTTATATATGCGAACGAACTTTGCCAATTGAGCATACCAAATTGTGTAATATTCGCTTACGCAGACGACACTGCTATACTTGTTCACAGCAAATCTTGAGATGATGTAATAACTGATGCAGAAAATGCTCTCAAAGTTATCATGGCTTGGCCGAGTAATAACTTGCTCACTCTTAATGTAGTAAAAACAAAGTATGTCGCATTCTCACCACCCATCCAATTCCAACCACCAAGTGATTCACTTTCCCTTAAAGTTCATAGCTGTTTTAATACGAACACACATACCTGCAAGTGCCAATGTATAGAGAGGGCGAATTATGTGAAATATCTCGGTGTTTATTTGACTCTAACTTAAACTGGCATACTCAGCTTAAAGTACTGACGGGACGTGTGCGTAAGCTAATATTTACATTCAAAAGGCTCAGAACAACTCTGCAAATGAACTCACTTATAACTGTGTATTATGCCCTCGCACAGTCTCTTCTCTCATACTGCATTTCAGTGTGGGGAAGTATTATGCTACAGCTTTTCTAAAAGTTGAAAGAGCACAGAGAGCTGTCCTGAAGGTTATGCTTAAAAAACCTCGAATGTTCCCTACCTTTCTCCTGTATAGCGAATGTAAACTTCTGAAGGTGAGACAACTCTTTGCTGCCGCCAACATACATCTCTTAAATATACCCCTAAGCTACTAAGTAGGAAGCGACGAAAAAGTCACGTATGTCCCCCCGTATGCCATAGGACCACACTAGCAAGTCGACATTTCCATGTTCTGGGTGCCCGTGTTTATAATAAAACAAACAAACACCTTGATATATACGTGACTTCCTTATCAAAGTGCAAAATAATGATCCGAGACTGGCTCTTAAATCTATCGTACGAAGAAACTGAAAGTCTTCTCTTACAAGCAATGTAATCCTTCAGTGAAATCCGTGCATATAAACACAAACTCACACACACATACACTACACATACACACAGGTGCGCACACACACACACACACACATACACACACAGACAGGTAAAAAAATTACATTACTTGTGTTAGTAATATCTTAGGTTTGCGCGATCACTACACATTATAATAAAACAACTTCTAACCGGATTAATCGCGTGTATTATTGGTTTTTTGTTTTTCCTGACGTTTCGAACACTTTGCAGCGTTATTATTAGTATTGGTTCGTGGTCGCAGGAGGACAGACAGTCCTCCTGCGACCACGAACCAATAATACACGCGATTAATCCGGTTAAAAGTTGTTTTATTATAATTACTTGTGTTATTTTCTTATTTTTATTATTTTTGTTTTATAATTATCTTTTTGTAATTATGGCATAATGGCATTATCAATACGAAGTACAACTTCATATAAATCTTAATACATGGAAGGCCCTATCTCCTGTGATACAGTTTTATAACCAGTACAGGATACAGGTAATCTTTTTCCAATATCGTTTATCGTATTGTTGTGCACTGTTCTTGATATTGTATAACGAGTGGAAAAGAAAATGTAACTCTGTTTTTCTTAGAACAATAAATTTTTATTTATTTATTAATATCTATTAACTCTGGATATAATAAGACTTCAAAACAATGCAATACCTACAAGACTTCCTAAGGTAAATTACGAAACTTGCATTACTCACACCCATATCCTATGGCCTGTCATGGCTCCGAATTGGCTAAATCTTTTAATGACGAGCGGTCATTTCCGTGGCCGCGCCCCTTTGCACAAATTCATAAAAAAGAGACAATATTGAGAAAATATTGTGTCTTTTTTGGTTTCCGTTCCTCAACAGGATAAAAGTTACACTTATGAGATTACTTTGTTTTCCCTCTGTCTGTCTGTTAAGACCTCTTTTTTCAAGAACGCGAAGGTATTTAAAATCGTGAATTCGTAGCTATATAATAAAAAAAATACAATTACAAACTTACATTTGCAGTTGGATTATGGAACGTGTCGTATTTCGATATATGAGTAAAATAATCAAAAACAATATAATAAGACAACAACATCAACTGCTGCCAATGAAGGTGATGTAGAAGATATTTGCATGGACAATCCCGAACCAATTCAACCTGGGACGGCAACTATGGCGAAATGAATAAATATTTATTATATTTTTACATTTGTGTTGTTAGTACATAATATGCAAATGTTTTCATTTATGATTGCTAAAGATTCCGGAACTCCAAGAACAGTGGTTTAATAAGATTCAATTGGATACATAAGATAAGGTGACCCTAATGATAACGATTAATCGATTCAACCGATGTAATAAAAACGATTATCAATTTATTAACTGCCATGGGCAGCACTAGGTAATGGGCGGGGCCTATGCCATTTTAATTTCTTTTTGGCGCACCAATTTATTGTTTAGTTTATGTCCTCTACTTCTTTGGTCATTGATTCCAATGTATTCCTTCTTGGGCTTTCTTATTGCTAGTGTTGGTAAAATTATTATTTGGTAAAAAGTCAAAAACCAATATTACAAAAAGTAGCTCTGTAGTTCATTAGTTAGAAAATATTTTCTAACCTTTAATGTAGAATTCAAGACAAACAAATCAAAGAAACTGATTTGGGTATTTGGTTAAATAATATTTATTTAGTTCAAAATATATTGGTACACAAACAAAAAGGTAACAATTATGATTATGTGTTATTAACTTAATACCCTATATGATGACATGATGATGCTAGACGAGACGAATTAATTTTATGGGTTACTTTATCGATTTTTTTTCATACGAGTCCATGTACATCACTATTCTCATCAGCCACAGAGAAAAGACCAGGTTCCAACTAGTATTTTATTTTCTAAGTTTTGATTAGAGGTGGGAAAAGTGTATCATTTTTGCGATTGGAACATTTGCATCTCGATCACTGAAATGTTCCGAAACACTGATATGTTTCATTTGGCTCATTTGGATCATCGACTCAAAAGTAATAAAATACAGAATGTTACGTTTTTTATGTCGCGTCGCGGGAAAGCTACTAAGTTATGAGTGTGAGATACGTATCATTTTATATCTCTTTCCCGTTTGTTAAGACTGTATTATGTTTGCCACTCACTCTGAATCTGAATCAGTGAGCGAAGTAAGTACCGACTTGCTCGCGCTCTCGAGTGACGCATTTCACGGAGTAAAGAGCAATGTAATGTTTTAGTTCCAAATGATACGTTTAGAAGATTGTTACTGAGCCATTCTTTTGGAACACCTAAATGTTTCGGATCAGTGAGTCATATCAGTAAAGAGTTACACATGCCTAGTTTTGATAGGAAAAAGGAAACCTAAATCCTAAATACAAGTTTTAGATGTAAATAGGTACAACTTGTAAATTATCATTACGTGTAAATATCATCAGCCTACTCTTCTTTAACATAAATATCAGTAATGTACATCGTGTAATAAGTTCTTGATACAGGAAATTTAGGGACATAACATGATGGACGGAAATGATTTAGTTACTGAAACTTCAAGGAGAGGTATAATTTCGCAAGCCTGGACGCGTATTTCTCAGGTAAAATTTCTCTTTTGGAGTTAATAATTTTAACACACCATGCTATTTGAGATGACAGTACACTCTTAGATTACTTGCATTAAATCTTGATGATGCTATGAGTTGTCATATTCCTGTCCCTATGCCGCGAATTATAAATTTCAAAATTTTACTACAGTATCGTCATTAATTTTGAAATACTACTTTGTTAGTTACACAGCAATTTCTACATAACAAGCAGTCTTATTACAGGATTTTAAATATATCAATACAAAGTCAGTAGGTACTAAATTACACTAAGAATGTATTAACCATTAATACTAATGTTCAATAAACAGGTTTACCAAGGCACACTAGATAGATGGACACCCCACACCAAATTCAGATGGGTTGGAAGTTTTGTTCTTCTGCTTCTGTTTATGCTACGAATATTCACTAAGCAAGTAAGTTTTGTTTTTTATCTTATCTCTATTTCACACTGTTTCAACAATATGTAACCAATGCTGATAAAACATACAGTGAGAACAACCATGAAATGATGATTGTCATGATTTCAGAATCATTCTGTACTTTATTCACTAATATTACATGTGCAAGTAGTTCATTAAGTTTTTATTATCTTTTATTTTAAATTTGTCTTTTATGAAATTTTATCATGTAATACTTTATTTGAAATCCTAACTGTAGAAGTACACTTATCATATTATAACTGCATGTCTGAACTTAGGCTTTAATCAGCTGCACCCTGCTGCACAGTGGTAACATGCCAAAAGATTTAAATTGATAAGAAAACATAACTGTGAAACATTTATTGTATATGACTGTTCTCGTCCCCTGAGTGACTGAGATAGATGTAGGTATTAATGGAAAGTAAAGGGGTGAGGGAAACCCATGCTGTTACTGCTTTCACCAGATCATGCGAGTGCCCTGCCGATTTTACCTTAAATTTACTACTATGCAGCGTGATTCAGATATGCACAGTTATAATACGACAAGTGTAGATTCATAATATTGATTCAAATCAGAATCTTATTTGTATGGTAACAAACATAAAAAAACTACTATGCCTTCATATTAATTTACTTTAAATGCTTTGAATAAATTAATAAACATAATTTAATGCTTATATTTTCAGGGATGGTATATTGTCACATATGCCTTGGGTATTTATCATTTGAACTTGTTTATTGCATTCCTAACACCAAAGATTGATCCTGCAATGGACTTTGATGGTAAGGTTTCATCTTAGATTTTAACAGGATCCTATATTATATAAAACATGTTTTTTTTTTGCTTATATTTGCAAGTTTTAGTAAGGTTTAATACAATATATTGTTTATACTACTTGTCATATTATAACAGTACATGCCAGAAGGTAGGCTTCAAATATTTAAATTTGTTAGGAAACAAATTAAAATACTTTACTCTCTATCTATGGGAGACGCAGGTTCGAATCCTGATCACCATGTGAGTTGTATCAGTTTAGTCACCTTTGTAGGTACTGAATAGATGTCACCAAAAGACATATTAAAAAGTGAAAGAAGAATTTTGGGGTAGTGAGCTGAGATTGAGATGGCTTAGTGGGTTCTGATGCTGAATGTCAACTTCGCATAATGACAAATTCTCAAAAAGTCAACATAGTAGAATGCCCACTTCGTATAATGACGAATTTGCAAAATGTCTACTTTAAATGTAGTGTTTTGTAACAAAAATAATCATTCCTTTTATATTAATCAACATCAAGGAATATAATCACACTATGGTACGGAATTATTCCCCTTTAAAAGTTGTAATAAAAAGTCTGTGACAGCATATGTCTATCTTTTAAGGTTCACTCACTATAACCTTTTTTATGGTTCTAAAATAATGCATTATTTGCGAAGGTGTTTTTATAAACATGATATGAATCCTTATCCAAATAAATACGTTATTCATAACAAGTATTTAATTTGAACTAGCGATGGGCGTTGAATGAACGAACTAGTTAATTCAACCGTCGACGTACTGTCAACGAATCGACGGTCTACCGTTTCTCAATCAACTAGTTGAATTCGGAGACGGATAAACTGTAACGCTGCGACTATCATATCAACTATCAACGCGTGAACATAGTCGGGTAACACAGTTCATTCGTCCGTTGAAATTAAATAATCGAGCAAACAAAATTGAACTGTAAATCTAGATGCCAGAGAGTTGATATTTGTATAGAACGAATGATGCGAGACCAACCAATTTGTACTTGTTTGCAATAAATTATGATTTGATTTGTTAGTTGTTCTACTTGTTTTGATTTTTGATGTTTAGTAAATACATACGCCTGGGGATAGAATAAAATAAAAATATAAATTATTGTAATGAAAATAAGTACCTACCTAACGGAAAAATGCAACTATAGATATTTATTTATTGGAAAATTAATTAAAGTTCATAAAATCAGTTGATCTTTTAAATATGGCTATATATTTAATATGTTAAGTCAGTCCTTAAAACTAATGCATGAAAGGAACTGCAAATTAGAATAGGTACGTGTACGTCGAACCGTAGACGTCGCGCGACGTTTATACCGTCCAATGGACTGTACCGTTGACGTTAAACTAGTTGACGTATACCGTCCAATAGACGAATTTAACTAGTTGATCGACTCGTTGATGAACGAAAATGGAAGGTCTAGTTTCGTTGACGTTAAATACGTCGATGACCCATTGCTAATTTGAACAAAATTGCCCTTGACATCATTTGATTTCAATGAATATCTTAAGAGATATCATAGTTTTCAAGTGACTCTACAACGAAATAATGATCAAGTACCACGCGCGCATTTATAACATAACATCACACCTGTTTTCCCCGAAGGGGTAGACAGGGGTGTACATCAGTCATACACCCACATTTCACCAATGCTGTTATTAAGTCCCATGTAATAGGTGGTATGCCTATTGCTATGTACCAGACACAATTCAAAACTCCGGGCTGCTACTGAGAATTTTCTAACAGAAAAACTCAATAACTCTGCCCGACCCGGGAATCGAGCCCGAGGCCTCATGCTCAGCAGTCGTGCTTAGAACCACTGGACCAACGGGGCAGGCGCATTTATGATGTGCTAGGCGGGGTCATGATGGGGAAGGCGCTGGTGGAATATATTTTAGTAGGTTTTTACCTCAAATTAACGTGGGTGAAACCGCGGGGCACAGCTAGTAAATTTATATTACGATATATATATATACATATAATGAAACTGATAACATAAAACAAATTAATAATTTGGCAATTTTTAGGTGATGATGATAATGGTCCTGCTTTGCCAACCAGAGCTACTGAAGAATTCAGACCATTTATCAGAAGATTACCAGAATTTAAATTTTGGCTGTCTGTTACCAAGAGCACTTTGATAGGTGTTTGCTGCACATTCATTGATGCTTTCAATATTCCAGTATTTTGGCCAATATTAGTCATGTATTTTATAACCCTATTCTGTATTACTATGAAGAGACAAATCAAGGTAAATATTATTATTAATAGTATATTATTTTTTAAACATAATAATATATTTATATAAGGTTTGTCTAGATCCATGCAGTGATTTTTATTACATTGACATAATTATCAGTGTTTGCAAGGGATTTATTAGCTAAGCTTATTTATATGAATGAATTGGCAATCAGGGTAAAATATTATTTGCCACAACGAATTAATTGGTTTAAAAATCTTTGGAAGAGTTTTTCCTGCCCTAGTCTCAAGTTATTTTGGGTTACTGCAATTTTTCTATTCCATTCTACCTTGGCACTTTTTACGTTATTCTTCACTGCCTTTTCATAGTCCGTCACATCATCCATCTTTTCTGTGGTCTCCCTCTACCCCTCCATCCATCAACATTCATGTGTTTTATTCCCCTTCATCACATGTCCTTACCAAGACAGGGTTTCCTTTTAATTTTTCTGTCAATAGTGCTAATTTGAGTCTCCCTCTAATATAGTCATTTCATACCTTTATATCCATTTTCGTCACGCTGCACATCCATCTCAACATTCTTATCTTCTTTCATCTTCATGGCCCAGCAATCCGATCCATAAAAGACAACAAGTCCTCTTTCTCCCTTCGTCTGGTGGGGCATACGTGGGCCACAAGTTGTTAGTGTGACCTATCGCCATTGTAACCTAACCTAACCGGAGTTGATCCGTACGTTACGTTTCGATCCATGAGCGTACCCAGCTTAAGGCCTGGGGGGGGGGGTGCAACAGCCTCCTCATTCCTCCAATCTTAATAGCCACTCTTAGCACAATGGTTTTGGCAAACAGCATACGCCAGAGAAGCTCTTCTTGAATGTTTCGTGTAAGAGCATTGATTGTCCTAAGGAAGGGGTAAGAGCTAAGAGCTGACCCTTCATGCAAACCTACAGCCACATTGAAGCTGTGTGAAGTGATGCCCACCGTAGATCAGTCTTTGGTACTACTATGACTACATTGCTTTGATCAACTGTACATACTTCCCAGGCAAACCTTTCTACTTAATGGTCAATGAAATCCATTTGCATATTACTTTGCACATAGCTAGCGAATACTGACCTACCTACGTCAAGAACAGACGCCATTTATGTTTATAGGCTCCCAATTGGGCATGCATGAAAAAAATAAGGTATTTTTTATATATTTTTTCGAATATTAGCTAATTATGAAAAACTAATTTGGCTATTTTTTTTTTAGAACATTATTTTAAGTTTTTTTTTTTTTTATATTTTACCGAATGACGTGTTGTGTTCACAAATTTTTAACATTACGTTTATTTTGATTTCTTTTAGAAAATACGACGAAACGAAATCAAAACAAACAGTTGTCAGTTTCATGTCAGCTGGTAATATCAAATGAAGGTCACAAACGTCGAACCGACAAGTGTTGCCAATTCTAGTATTCAAATTTTGATGGTTTTTAATATAAAACGGATGTTTTTTACGTTTTTGGGCATTGATCTATTTTGATATAGTTGTATACATATTAATCTTAGTTCAAAAAGTTAAAATAGCTTCACTATAAAAATGCCAGAAAACATTTCCTTTTACATAGTCTGGCATACTAAAAATCACAACAGACCTTCAGTCCACAGATTATATAAAATATGAACATGTGACGTCACTGCAAGTGACTTCAGCGTACTTATTCGCTATCTCGGTTGCCAACCGAATTGATGGACACTTTGTAGTACATTGCGTCGTGTGTTACAGCTTCTCTATGATGAGCAACAATAGTAAAAACTTACGACGCAATGTACTACAAAGTGTCCATCAATTCAGTTGGCAACCGAGATAGCGAATAGGTACCCAGGTCAAATGAAGGTTATTAGTTATTTTTGCCTTTTATTTTGTAATCTCTTACTTTCATGAGTGGAAATTAACAAAATATAGCACATAATCTAAAAATATCCAAATGGTTTTTCCGTTAGCACGTCTTCCTAAAAATCAGGCATGCCCAATTGCATTGAAATCAAATATAATCAATGTTATTTTAATCATTAAATGTTTATTTCAAATACACCTGAGAAATTCGTAATTCCGCGAGTTTGGAGAATGTATTTTTTTTTCTTAGTAATTTTGTGCTTGTTCATATAATAATCATTCTTTTTTTTTCCACAGCATATGATCAAGTACCGGTATCTACCATTTACTCATAGTAAACCAAAGTACAAAACTGTTGATTCTACTGTTACTGTGAACTGACGATATACGTTAATGTATAAAAATAAGAACCTTAAAGAGTCTTAGTTCAATTAATTAATTTAAAAACTGTTGTATGCAAATATTTCTAGAAATACAGTTTTTATTGTATGTTTCCTCATGTTTAAGTTATTTTTTTTTAAGTTAGTAAATGATTTGACACTTGCAAATATGTCTTTTTACGAAAGTACTTATGCCAATTATTCTGGTATCAAAACAATGGAAAAACTCACTGAAGATACTGCCAGCTAAGAGAGACCTAAAAAAAAACGGCCGTAACCTAGTCTAAGCAAAGCCGCCCCTTGTGTGTGCGTACTTCAGGGGGCTGCCAAGAAAAAAAATACTTTATATCTACTTAAAGACGAAGATCCCGCAAATAATATTTTCATTAAGTACTACTTCAGCAAACATTTATAATATTAAAGATTGAGGAGTTAAATTTTGAAAGAGCCTTTGAGAAGTGACTTTTATTATGGGACCAACAAGAAAATAGCGCCTAAAGAATCTAGTAAGCCAAAATATTTAAAATATACTTAACACTTCCCATTTAACGAGAAATATAAGGTCGGAGAAAAAGTTTCTTCATATTTTTTATATACAGATTTAAACCCTTTTTTTTTTTCAATGTTTAATTACATTTAATTATAACATAATTATATGTGCCCTTTTGGTCGATAATTTGTTGCCATATTGTAGCTAGTCACATAAACCCGTTCCTGTAGAAATCTTGGGATTTTTGTTCAAAAAAATAGTGACAAGTAGTTTTGACAGTCCTGTTTTGACCGAAACAGAAAATCTGGGGGTCAGGACTATATGGTGGATGCATTAATACTTCCCGACCAAGCACTCTCAATTTTTGAGTGGCCGAAGAGACACATCTGTGGGCAGACCACAGGTGTGTATGTTGAAAGACCATTCCTTTTCTGTTGATCGATTCCGGCCGCTTTTTCTCAATTTCTTGCTTGAATCTCATTAGTTGGCACTAGTGATCCAAACCGATGGTTTTGCAGCTCATAAACGATGGCCTTCCAATCCCACCATACACATAGCATCACCGTATTGCGGGTTTCGCTACAGCCAGTGGAGCTTGACTACTCTTTAACCATCGAAGAATTAGATTAAGATCTTTTTCGCATGTCCTTGTTTCACATATTATTACCACAGATCAATCTTTTCAAAAATGGTTCGGTTTCATTATGTTTCAATAGATTACCCCAAAAACGTATTATTAGGTTTCTTTCAGTGAGCTCGTGTGGCACCCAAATATCGAGCTTTTTTGTATAGCTAGACTTTTTCAAATAGGTCTCAACTGTTTTGTGGTCAATCCTCAGTTCCTCGGCTATGTCGTAACTACTAATATGCCTTATTGCCACTTTTTCAAAAATAGCATCGACTTTATCCTTATGAGGGTGACCAGAGGGAGCGAGCCGCATTTTTGTCATCTAAATTCCCGGACTGAAAACCACAGAGCCACAGAGTACATTTTTTGCTGAAAACGCTTGAACATCTTTGTGCTTCTATTACTGACCATAGATTTACTGACACTGCATTAGGTCCATAACACGTCTAAATTTTTTTTCGCTGCTTTAGTCGCAAGTTTTCCTTTTTTGTAATAAAACTTCAGAATGTATCGAATTTCTTCGTTAGATTCACTCATTTAGGCAGACAGAAAATCAATTGAAAAATGGCGGAAAAGTGTTTTTTAATTTATAAATTTCTTTTTCTTAATGTCCCATATTTATGTATATTAAAACCAGCCAGATACAAACAGTACAACCAAAGAATACGATAATACATACAAAATACGAAAAAACCTTTTCCCTGATCTAATAAAACTTAAAAACTGATAGGTACGACTAGTCTGGTTTGTAACTTTTATTTTCCAGGACATGAAAGTAGAATATAAATTTCCCCACATAAGGATGTATAATTGTCCCCTAAAAACAAACTTATACACTGTCTGTGTTATGTTATTCCTATTTCCAATTTTCAACATACACAAAAAACGCATTTAACAAAGTTATGAAAATAAGTCATTATTATTTTCGTACACACATTTATATTTAAAACTTAAAAAAAAAAGAGAATGCTTAACCCGACCACGGAAAATCAATCTATATCATCGTTCCTAAACGTTTATCCCTACTAGGGATAACTAAAATAAACTAAGAAAAAAAATTGGTGCTGATTGCTGTCATCATCTCATTGAGTAAGACAAGACTTGATGTTTTTGATTCCTGTTTAATTAGTTCTAATCAATTGGAGTCTTCTGGCAGTTTCATATTGATAACGTTATAATGCAATTCAAATGCCGTATTCCTTAACCTTGGAAGTCATCTCCATTATTTTTATTTTGTCTTTAAAAAATGTTTGCTTTTTAACCGACTTCAAAAAAGGAGGAGGTTTATGTGTGTTCGGGGATAACTTCGTCGTTTTTGAAAAGATTTCGATGATTCTTTTTTTGTTGGAAAGGAGATATCCCAAGGGTGGTACCATGATAAGGAAACCAGGATCCGATGATAGCATTCCAGAGAAATCGAGGGGAACCTCTGAAAAACGTATTGGCTACTAGTGCGTTTGTAAATTTTTTCATTAAGTATTTTAAAGCACTACTATTTAATGAAGGTCTGGAGTCGATCTGATGATGGAGCCGAAAGACAGTCGAGGGAACTCTTTAATGATTTACAGCAATTACCTGGTGTTTGGGCTTGATTAATTTGTATTGATGAGAACTTTACACCGAGATGGGTTGTGACTGTCATTAGGGGTCTGATGATGAAGACGAAGGACAGTCAAGGGAACTCCTCTTCGTTTTACAGTAGCTTTTTGTATGTATGTCCGTCGATATCTTTGTTTGAAAGAGTAGTCCCCTGAGGTGATCCCATTTAAATTTAATAAAGATCTGATGAAGACCTTCGAAGTTAGACAATGGAACTCTTCAATGAATTACAGCAAATCACTCTCAATTGCTGGTCTCAATCGCATGTTCATGTATAGTTCATGCCACTCTATACATACATAGCATCATGCCTGTATTGCCTGATGGGGTAGGCAGAAGTGTACACTAATGTACACAAACATTTCACCGATGCAGTTATTAAGTCCTAGTGTCTTTCGAAGGCCTACCCATATTATTAAATTACTAATTTAACTTATTTATGAACTATACAAACTTATATATGGCCTATACAATATATATATGTCACAGATAGATTGTAGAATCAGCTGTTTTACAAAACTGCTAGCTGATTTACAAAACAGTACTGCTATGAAAAAAGCTGAACGACGTTTAGCGGTTTTACATAATTACTGAACTATAACTTGCAGAATTGTATGAACGTTTTGCTTTTATCAATGCAGCGGGTCAACGATCAGGGAATAAGTAATACAGTGTGAAATGAACTGTCAGATTGTTGATTTTAGTTCGAAATTTTGTCGCTTAAGGTATGTCTTATCAGTAAAGTTTTTTATTGACACAAAAATAGTTGTACATTTTTAGGCAACACTGGATCCCGCACTAGGATACCCTGTGTTGCAGAATCCAGTCTCTTTTACAGGTATTATTACATAGAAGATCAAGTGCAGCGTTTAGATAGTTGGATGAGTGTGAAAATATTAAGGTGCATGTGCGTGTGTGTGTGGGCGTGTATGTGTGTGTGTATGTGAGCGCGCTTGTGTGTATGTTTTAGTTTATAGTGAGAAGCTTCTCCGTATCTGTATAGTCAAGACCTAGCAACCAAGCATTTACATATTTTTTACAGGCAGATTTGGTCATGGGGAGGATATTACCTTGTTTGTTAACTTTACTATACACGTATGGCCCAATGTAAGAAAACGCTTTATTGACAATCTTTAAATTACAGAAGACACTGTTCCATTTACGTTTCCTACGCGAGCGGTGGTCTGTTACTTCGGTGCCAATTGCAGTTTTATGGAACTTTAAAATCACGGTCAGAATGTACAACTGACGCACCGTTAGTACTTTAGTCTCTTGATACAGCAATTTTGTAGGGTATCGGATTGGTAGTTTGTTAAAGACTTAAAATAGCCCTTAGTGCACGTTCTACCGTTATAAAGTAACTTATTGCGGCAAGACCCCATGCTATAATGCAGTAACTTACTAATGATTGGCATAAGGCAAAGTAGGTAATTTTTAGAATATTAAGGTCCGCTATTGATCTGAGCCTTTTAAAAATGTAAACAAGTTTCCTTACGCGTGTATTTACTGATTCTATATGATTGTTCCATGTCAAGTGTTTGTGAATACCAAGGTATTTTATGCAGTCTACTTTGTCAAACACAGGACAGCTGCAACTACTCTTTAAGTTATTGTTATTATTGCAGAAGTGAAATTTAAGTGCCAGTTGTTGAGGGGCCGTTGTTTTTTTGTTAACCGAGAAGCTTACAGTTTTTGTTTTTTTTTACCGTTTAGCGTGAGTACATTATGTTGAAGCCAATTTCCAACGCTTAACATTCCAGCCTCTGCAGCACTATAAGCCTCCTCCCAAGACTCACCGTGGAAAATTATAGCTGTATCATTAGCGTATGCAGAAATTAGCGCATTATGCAGATTTAATGAGCAGAGTCCATTAACGTACAGGAGGAAAAGAGTAGGGCCAAGGACGCTGCACTGGGGTACCCCGTATGATAGTGTTGCAAATGAGCTCTGGTAATCACCTAGACAAACCCTCTGTTCCCGTTCATTTAGATAGGAGCTGAACCAATCCTGGGCAGTGCCCCTGATACCCAATGCCCCTGATATCAATAATAACCTAACTTTAGTTTACTTGTCAATAGCAAACTGCCTCGTTGGTCTATTGGTCTCAAACGCGACTGCTGAGCAGGAGGTCTCGGGTTCGATTCCCGGGTCGGGCAAAGTGTTATTGAGTTTTTCTGTTAGGAAATTCTCAGTAGCAGCCCGGAGCTTGGAATTGTGCCCGGTTGATGGCAATAGGCTCACCACCTATTACATGGGACTTAATAACAGCATTTGTGAAATGTGGGTGTACAATTGTGTACACCTCTGCCTACCCCTTCGGGGAATACAGGCGTGATGCTATGTCAATAGCAAAAAAAATTATGAAAATTTTGAATGACGTAAATACTAAACCACTATAATAGTCGACAATATATCGGGATTATGAAAGAAAATAAACGAAATTGATTCATGACGGAGCGAAGCGAGCTCGGGAGTTTCGTGTATCCCGACACGGACAGGTTAGGTTCGAAGACCCCCGTCATCCTCTTCGTGTTTAGGTTTTTTTCAACCTTACAGACACAAAAATAGGAGCCCTGCCCAGCGGGGCTCCATCGACCCAGCCACGGAAAGTCAAATCAGACACACTTAAAACTAAAAATATATATACACTTAAAACTAAAAAGGTTAAAATAAATTAAATTTTAACAAAAAATAAAAACCGCCTTCAAAAATCTACTACACTAGAAAGTTTAAAATAATATCAAAATTTGCTTAGCTTTGCTATAGTTTTATAAAACAGCTGAACGACGTTCAGCTGGATTGCCATTGCGATACGTTTAACAAAACAGCTACCCACCTTTAGACGTAATGCAGAATGAAATATCTACTGTGGGACAGGTTTGTTTATTGTATAGGTATATTAAATGGATAGTCACCACTCAAGTAAAAGAAAAGATACTGTAGTCTGAATTGTCTTTCCGTGGCTGGATCGACGGAGCCCCAATTTTTGTGTCAGTAATGTCAGAAAAAACCTGAACAAGAAGGGGATAACGGGGGTAGTTCGCTGGATACGCTCGCTCAGTGGCCCCCGTCATCCTCTTCGAACCTAACCTGTCCGTATTGGAGTACACGGAACTCCCGAGCTCGCTGCGCTCGCTCATGCGTCAATTAAATTAATTTTCTTTCACAATCCGCATTTAATATCTATGTAGTTTAGTATTTGTGACATACTAAATTATAATAAATTTTTTTTGCTACTGACTTAATAAATAATTATAATAAAGTTAAATTTTTGTTCATAAGACTAGCTAGTTAATATCTAATCTGTCCATGAGCTCAAAAATTTAAAACTAAAATCCACAATCTGACATTTCATTGTTCAGTAATTATGAAAAATCGCTAAACGTCTTTGAGCTGTTTCATATAACAGCACTGTTTTATAAATTACCTATTTACCGTGTGAGTTCGATGGCGAAGAAGTATAATATAAGTGAATGCACTCCAATTTCACAGTAATAATATTTATTGAGTGAGAATAATAAAAACATGGGGCTAGGAGTTATAATTGTTACAAAAAAAAAACACTAGGTATACAGTACACAGTCCAACAACTAATCGGGTTGATAGCGCGCGGGAACTCTTACGACTCGCACTGGACGCGTGTGGCGCGCATCGTCCACCGTGTTCGGACGCGTTCTCGATTGTTCTACGGCGCTCTCATTGGTCGCGCGGGTACGAGAGGCGTTACAGCGCGGAGCGCGGGAGGCGGCAGGAGCGGAGCGATGCGTTTGGATACGTAGCCCCGTTACATTCTCCCCCTCCGAGTCACAAAATCGCCTCGATCGTGGCTCGGCACCAACAGAATAACGGGGCCGTCCACGAAGGCGTCGAGGCTGTACTGGAGCTGAGACCTGACCAGACGTATTCTGATATGGCTTCAAATCAGAAGCATGAAACTTCCCCAGGAGTTTTGAATACAAGTCAGTGACTTCGTAGGGTGTGGGACTAACTATTTTACTTATACGGTAGGGTCCATCACGTTTTGGCATGAATTTACGGGTTCTACTTTTGGAAGCATCACTAAGTAAATAGGTAGTGATAAAAGCTAAGTCACCTACTTGATAATTCATAGTCTGTCGGGTCCTGTCAGCTTGTACTTTCCTATCGTCTTGATGACGTTCAGCCCTATCTCTAACAACATCCCAGTTTATAAATCTACGGAGATACGGGGTGATTTGAGGAAGGAAGTTCTCCTTATCTAGTATAGTTCTTAAATCGCGTTGTGCCTCGAATGGAGTACGGATTTCCCTGGCAAACATAAGCTGCGCGGGGCTGGCTCCTGTTGTAGAACAAGTGGCACTATTCATGGCAAAATGTACCGAGGATAGAAACTTTGGCCACATACGATGTTCATTCTTAACTAATATTGAGAGCTGTGTACGTAAATCCCGATTCTTTCGTTCGGCAGGGTTTGCCTCAGGATGATATAATGGAATGAGGTTTTGTTTGATGCCAAGAATAAACATGCACTGTAGCATGGTGGCTGAAATAAATTGGCAACATTGTCTGATATGATGCGGCGTGGGAAACCATATCTGAGAAAATATTCATTTATTAATACAGGCGCACATATCTCGGCGGTGGCTTCTGTAAGAGCGAACAACTCAACCCACCTGGTTGCCGTACCTTCAACTAGAAGTACCCACTTTTCGCCATGGTCTCTTTCCGGTAGAGGTCCAAATAGATCAATGGTGAGTACTTCTCCACGCTGATTGAGGACTGGTGTCTGTAAGAGTCCAGCTGGCTTTTGATTGGAAGCCTTGTAACGCTGGCATTCTTCACAATTTTTCAAGTAATCTGTAATAAACTTACGCATCCCAACGAAATAATAATTTTGACTAATACGGTTGAAGGTTCGTTCTACCCCTTGGTGTCCAGCTGTGGGAGCGTCATAAAATTCTTGTCAAATCTTCTCACGCATTGTAAGCGGCACAACAAGCTGTGGCTGTTCATTGTCTGAATCTGGAAGATAGCGGTATAGACCTTGGTTCATAATATAACCTCTATCTAACCATTGCGTGTCCGCTGCTCCTTACGTATGTCAGCTGAACTATCACGTGATAAATCAACAATCACACCACACCACAGACATCGCAACTTTCAGGATTGGTATCATCACATTGAGGGCGGCTAAGGGCGTCAGCCACTACATTTGCTTTACCTGGTGTATATTCGAAACGAATATCAAACGCCTGCAATTTCATAGCCCATCTTATGAGACGCCCACTAGGTGTTTTGAGAGTTAAGAGCCATTTAAGCGGCTAGCGGTGACTTTTGACAATGACAGTATGCCCATCAATATATCCACGAAACTTATCTGTGGCCCAAACAACAGCTAAGGCTTCCTTTTCGGTCGTGGTATAGTTTCTCTCAAACGGCTGGCGTATTCTATGGGCCTCTCTTCGAGACCATCACCCTGTAATAAAACACCCCCTAAAGCATAGTTACTGGCGTCTGTTTGCAATACAAAATCCTTTGAGTATCGGCTTGAACCAGTATAGGTGCCGAGGTTAACTTCTCCTTTAGGCACTGGAATGCTTCTTGTTGTTGATTATCCCATCTCTATGACTCATTCTTACGAGTGAGTTTTGTTAAAGGTTGAGCAACCTGGGAAAAAATTGGAATAAATTTGCGGAACCAAGAACATGTCTGTAAGAAGGATTTTAAATGTTTTAAACTCTCGTTGTTTGCCATCTGCAAGACTGCGTCGACCTTCGACGGATCCGGTTTGATACCTTCTGGGGTAATAACGTGTCCGAGGTAGTTAATTTCTGGGCGAGCAAAGAAACATTTTATACGATTGGCCCGTAAGCCGAATAAACGCAACCGATCAAAGACCATTTGTAGGTCATTGAGATGGCTAGGGAAATCTTCCGAAATTACAAGAAAATCGTCCAAATAGGCTAGTAAGACGACTCCTTGTAGGCTAGCGCCAGAACGGAAACGATCGATCAGCCGTTGGAATGTGGAAGGTGCATTTTTTAACCCGAACGGCATACGCGTAAAGCGATATACCCCGAATGGCGTTACAAAAGCTGTTTTATCACGATCAGCTGGGCGTACGCGCACCTGCCAATAACCAGCTTTTAAATCTATTGATGACATAAAACAATGACGTTTCGTCAATTGGAGAAGTTCATCTATGAGCGGAAGAGGGTAACTATCAGTCTTAGTGATAGCGTTTAACTTGTGATAGTCTACGCAAAATCGGACGCTGTTATCCTTTTTAGGAACTAAAACTGCCGGAGAGGTCCATGCAGACTCGCATTCCTCAATGATACCGTCCTCAAGTCTTTTGTCAAGTTCGGTTTTCATTAACTGCTTCTTCGCCGGCGAGAGGCGATATGGCGGGACCGATATGGGTGGATGCTCTCCAGTGTCAATATGGTGTTCAGCATATGGCGACGGTTCTTCCCCTGGTCCGAAAACTTCCTCGTTGTGTTGTAGTAGAGAAGCTAGGCTCTCACGCTCGAGAGGGTTCAGCATTGTTCCCTCGTCTTCTCTCAGAAACTCGGCAGCAGAACAAGATGCGAGATTATCAGGGTACTCATATTCTAATGGAAATGTTTTATTCGAACCGTGAAAACGCCATGTAGAAGTAGCAAAATTAATTTCCAACCCAGCTGCTTTTAAAAAGTCTATACCCAACAGTGTGTCATTATCGGTAGCATCCGGAAACACAAAGAAGTCTGTGAAGAGACTCTTACCTTGTATCTTGACTTCTAGAGTCGTTGACAGCATCTGGCGGGTTGGTGCTGAACCATCAGCAAGCTTAACTCGCATAGAACTAGACGTGAAGGGTTGATTATACCGTTGGAGTAACTTATAGAGTGAGAATCCGGCAATAGTTCCCTTGGCCGCGGTATCGATTAAAGCCCCTCCTCGGATTCCTAAAATCTCAATACCTTAAATAGGTCGTCGCGGTATGCCAACAAGCGGAGAACTTATTGATGAACAGGTTATAGACCTCTCATGTCCAGATTTAGGGATCACTCAGCTCGGTATACAAATTTCCTCATTTTGTCCTGAAGAAATCATTGTAAAAAAAAATGGGACGTTTAGACATATACGTAGATTTAAACGAACTACAATCTTTAGTTGATACATTGATAGCACACTGATTATTCTCAATAGAATCCCTAGGAAGAACCGACTGAAATTCGGTAGGTATGTGAGCGTAAGACTTCCTCTGAATAGAAGGACGAGATGACGATGAAAACATGGACTTATCTTTGTCCAGGCTCGTGAATTGTAAACTTTTTCGTTTATCTCGTATACGACGAACTTTAACGTTACGTTTAGGTAAATCATTACTTACAGGGGGTGTACACGTGTTATTCTGCGAAATAGAACTCGGTTCAGTAGTGGTGAGCGTAGTGTTTGTATTGACACAGGTCAAGCTCTTAGAATGGACACTACAAATAGGAGAACACAAGTCAGGTACAGGTACAGCCCCAACACAACCCATAGGTAGTAATATATTAATATTACTCACCTGAGTGGACAGCTTACCGACACCTAATTCACTCGGGGTGATTGACTTTCGCGAACTGATATTAGGTATAAAATTTTACGCGCTAAAATTTGAATTGCACTTAGAGCAATTATAACGCATTTATTTATTTTATTTATTTATTTTATGTTAATACGGCTTCCAAAAGCCAATTACATTAACAACAATAAGAATGACACAATTATACAAAGACATGATAAAGATTCAAATAATAAACGGAAATCATAATCATCAAGCAGAATACAATGTAAAAATAATTAAACAAAATAAACGACTTACATAATTAGATTTTGTTTTCACAAAACGCTAGGCAAGCACGCATTAAAATTTTAAATTCATCTGCGAATATATCGCAGTTCGGGTAAGCTTCCATGAGGCTATTCAGCGCGGAAAGAACGCGAGGAATTGGGGATGACGCACGTGCCACCGTGCGGCATGTAGGCACAGCTAGTAGGCGGTGTTTCCGGCCGCGGAGATAGTTACCAGGAACGTAAAGACGAGTCAGCTCATTGAGGAGATCGCTGGCATCTGTTGTCCCCCTACATATTTTAAGCATAATGTTCATTTGATCATATGCTCTTCTAGTTTCTAACATATTATACCCCAAACATCCTGTGATAAATTTAGTTGGATATAAATATGGATAATATCCTAGACTGAGTTTATATAGGAATCTCAAAAATGCTTTTTGAATTTTTTCAAGTAAGAGTGCGTAAGTAGCCTCATGTGGATTCCAGACGCAGGAGCTCGCCTCCAACTTGCTTCTGACAAGAGTGCTGTACAGGAGTCGTATAACATGCTCATTTCGAAAATCTCGCGAGTTTCTGAGGACAAATCCAAGCCTTTTGAAGGACTCTTTAGCAACATTGATGATATGATCGCGAAATATCATCTTCCGGTCGAATACGACACCCAGATCTTTTATAGTTGTTGACCTTGTTATAATAGTGTCATTCATTTTATATTCGAAGTTAATTGGATGCCGCCCTCGGCCAAAAGTCATGACATAACACTTAGACGAGTTGAGTGCCATGTTATTACAAACTCCCCAATTGTAAACGGCATCTATGTCTCTCTGAATAGCCTCACAATCCGATACAGTGTTGACACAAGCGTACAGTTTTAGGTCATCTGCATACAGAAGACATTTAGCATGTTTAGGAACAGTAGGAAAATCATTAATCATCAGAAGAAACAATAACGGCCCAAGGATTGATCCCTGACTTACACCTGAACGAGTGTGGTAAGCCCTGGACTCATAAATTCCTAGCCTAAAAAACTGCTGACGATCGCGAAGATAATCATCGATCAGCCGCAGAAGGCCAGGACAAAAACCTATGGCGCTAAGCTTTATAAGCAAGATGTCATTATTGACTCGGTCAAAAGCCTTTCGAAAATCAAAGTACAGCACATCTACTTGGCGTCGCTCGTCAAGCTGCACTGAAATATATTCAGTTAAGGTTAGCAAGTTAGTCTCTACAGATCTCCTGCGTCTAAAACCATGCTGAGCGTCACTTAGATGTTTTTCTACTTGATTGTATATTAATTTGTGGAGAACATTTTCAAATATTTTTGCCGGTGAAGATAATATTGCGATGGGCCGGTATTCTTCAACATCTACTTTATTGGAAGTTTTAGGTATCGGCGTTACACGTGAAATTTTCCATTGATGTGGATATAAACCAGTTTTTAACGATAAATTAAATATGTGACATAAAGGAGAAGCGAACATTTTTTTCAGATGTTTTAAAACTACTGGTGGTATACTGTCCGGACCTATTGAACTACTAGATTTCAATTTATTTATTCCATATAAAACGTCCTTGTAAGTAAAGTGAAAAATGTTTATGTAATTGCTATTATAACTATTGTCACTATTGTTGGAGTTTGCGGCATTCAACTGTGCTGGATCTGTCAGAAACACACTCGCGAAAAACTCAGCAAAAGCCTCAGCCGCTGCAGTTCCCTTATAACTGTCACCATGGTAGTTCACACACGATTCAAACCCTCCCTTAGATCTTAAATTACAGATGTGTCGCCAGAATTCACGAGGATTGGTTTTAATACTATCTTCTACGCGCTTAATATATGTTTGGTAAGCTTCAGTGACACGATGTTTCAAGGAACTTCTAAGATCAGAGAAGGCCTTGTAGTCATCGCGGCACTTAGAGCGCTTCCAAGTTGCATGTAAGGTAAGTTTCAGTTTGATGTCATTAGTTATATCAGGAGTAAACCATACCGGGTATCGTTTAGTGACAGTTTTTGAACGATGTTTTTTTGGCATACAACTATCAAAAATGCCATAAATTATTTTATAAAAGGCATTGACAGCGTCCGAAACATTATCAACCTGTAATACAGGGTCCCAAGAGCTTTCTGTAAGCAGAAAATACAGCTGTTCATAATCACATTTGTTGAAATTCCAATCTTTCGTGGGGCTTATGTTACTTGGATCCATTGCATTTGCGCAATGAGCTGACTCAGTACTTACCTCTATTTCCAGCGGAGGATGATATGGGTCAGGTTGAACCACGCCATCTGTATTAGAAACAGATACGAGTACCTCATGAAAGCTTTCCCGAACCAGTACAACATCCAACCTTCCTCCAAGATGATTCACGATTACATTTTTATCTAAGAGTGAACAGAATGAAAAAAAGTAACAATAATAATTTGTGACGCACTTTTTAAGTTAAGATCACCCATTATAATTACGAAACCTTTGAAATTGTGTACGATCTTTCAATTTTGCAAAACCATCGCATGTACTCCTCATCACTAGCACTAGGTTTTATATACACAACACACACAATAAAGGCACGACCATGCCACGTGAAGGAACCCCATAGATCTTCACCACTGTCCGTTTCGTACTCGCGTCTTCTACGCAACAAGAGAGGAGTTCGGGCAGACAGCAAGCCGCCACACGGTGTATTTCTGTCACGACGTAGAACATTCCAGTCGCCACTTTCGAGTTCTGAATCCGTTACAGACGAGTCAAGGAATGTTTCAGTAACAGCGACCAGGTTGTGTTCTAACAGCGATAGGTTATTGCGCCACGTCGGAAGCTTGGTTTTTAAACCGCGAACGTTTTGATAGAAAGCATAGATGTTACTAGATTTAATAGTACTATTGCTGTTGAGTAGATGCGGGCTGACGAAAGGGCTGGTGGGCTGACGAGATTGCGAAATCGTTAGTCTTGGAGGCAGGACCTGTTTTTCTATAGTTTAACCATGGTTTAATCCTAGCATTTATTGGCCATACAGCCGTAGAATACAACTTGTCATAGGACGCGGCTACAACACCAATTTTATACGACTTATAGTCTCCACGGGCTGTTAACTCTTCCACTGAACAGCTGGCTTCTGGATATAAGCTGGTAACATAATTACGAACTTCATCGATACCTGAGGCCATGTTCCATAGATGGAAATATTTATGACTCCGCACTCCCCGCATCCGTAACACGACACTTTCGGGATAACGTCAGTGTTATTGTTTATATTATTATCACTGTTATCTTTGTCTTTCGCGGAAAGTTTATGACACTCGTTTCGTACATGTCCGTAGCGTTTGCAATATACACAGAAACGGTTAGAAGACGCGGGAGCGGCAGGCCGTGGCGTGGACGTGGAGGCGATGCGCGTCGCGCGCGTGTTGCGCGGAAGGCGCGGATGTACCCAAGGTGATGTCGGCGCTGCCGGCGCGGTATAGCGCGACCGGCGGCAGCGAATGTTTGCGCGAAGTACCACTCACGAAAACATTGGCACCTTCATCCGCAATTTCTCTTGATTTCTAAAGCAATGTTTGGAATGAGTCCACTTCTTCTCGGCGGAGGCGTTCACGAATTCTCAGATGAAGAAGGCCATATATCATATCGAGCTGGACCTTCTGGCTCAAATCGCCTTGTGAGAAGCGCGCTAGCATTGCGCGCGCTTTAGCCACGAACATTTCTGTACGTTCGCGTGCTTGTGGCTTGGAGAACAGGTCCCTATAAATTCGGTGAGGGGGACGGCTGTCTCCGAAGGCGTATTCTTGAAAGTAGGCGCTCGAGGTTTCCGGTCTGTGATTGTTGCATGGACGCCATCACGGCGGCTAAGTCGCTTGCGGTGATGGACGCTGGCGCCGTGGCCACGGGCGCGGGGCGCTCCGCTGGCTTTGGTGAGGCAACTTCTTCACTCTCTTGATCCACGTCGAAATATTCCGTCTGACGACGTCTATTACGCAGCATATTGAGTTTGCTATTTGTTCACTTATGAAGGCGTCTTCTTCGTCCGACGTTGGGCAGCCAGTTTAGTGTGGGAGTTCGATGGCGAAGAAGCATATAAGTGTACACACTCCAATTTCACAGTACTTAATAATATTTTTTGAGTGAGAATAACAAAACATGGGGCTAGGAGTTATAATTGTTACAAAAAAAAAACAATTTAGGTATACAGTACACAGTCACACAACTAATCGTGTTGATAGCGCACGGGAACTCTTACGACTCGCACTGGACGCGTGTGGCGCGCATCGTCCACCGTGTTCGGACGAGTTCTCGATTGTTCTACGGCGCTCTCATTGGTCGCGCGGGTACGAGAGGCGTTACAGCGCGGAGCGCGGGAGGCGGCAGGAGCGGAACGATGCGTTTGGATACGTAGCCCCGTTACACCTAGCAGTTTTGTAAAACAGCTGATTCTACAATCCATCTGCAACAGATATATAGGGAAGATGTGTGTAGTCTAGACAGGGTTGGGCAGTATTTGAATTACTTGTAATAGAAACACAAATACCAAATATGTATTATACCAAATACAAAACTGCTAGCTGATTTACAAAATAGTACTGTTATGAAAAACAGCTGAACAACGTTTAGCGGTTTTACATAATTACTGAACTATAACACGCAGAATTGAATGAACGTTTTGCGTTTATCAATGCAGCGGGTCAACGATCAGAGAATAAGTAAAACAGTGTGAAACGAACTATCAGATTGTTGATTTTAGTTCGAAATTTTGTCGCATATGGCTCTGCATGTCATAACAATTATAACCTCACTTTATTTTACTTGTCAATTACAAAAAAAATGAAAATTTTTAATGACATAAATACTACACCACTATAATAGTCGACAATATATCGGGATTATGAAAGAAAATAACCGAAATTGATCTATGAGCGAGCGAAGCGAGCTCGGGAGTTTCGTGTATCCCGACACGGACAGGTTAGGTTCGAAGAGGATCCAGCGAACAGCCCCGGTCATCCTCTTCGTGTTTAGGTTTTTTCTAACTTTACAGACACAAAAATAGGAGCCCCGCAGAGCGGGGCTCCGTCGACCCAACCACAGAATGTCAAATCAGAATACAGTATCGCTTTTTTACTTGAATGGTGACTATCCATTTAATATACTTATACAATAAACAAACCTGTCCCACTGTAGATATGTCATTCTGCATTACGTCTAAAGGTGGGTAGCAGTTTTGTTAAACGTATCGCAATGGCAATCCAGCTGAACGTCGTTCAGCTGTTTTATAAAGCAGTACTGTTTTGTAAAGCAGCTAGAGATTTTGTAAAACAGCGGATTCTACAATCCATCTGCGACATGTATACAGGTACGCTTTGACTTTACGTCAAAATTGGCCAACAAAACGCAAAAAAATGTGATCAACCACAGACATCTAAAATGGCATTAGACTTGGTCAGCTTCCTAAAAGATAGAAGCAAAGAGCTTTCCCAAATATAAAAAATGTGTTCATACAATTTAACACCAGTTTGTGCTCATCAGGACCTGTAGAAAGATGTTTTCTTTAGCAGGTTTTATTCACTCTCCAACAAGAGGCTGTTTGTCTGACAGTACATTTAAAAATCTAGTGTTGAAATGAAAGGAAACTCTGGTTTTACTGATTAATCAATCTTGTTTTCCTCTACTTTTCAGCCCTTCTCCTTTACTTTCTTACTTAATTTGTATTTCGTATTTCAATTAAAAATAGCTAAAATACTGTATTTTATATTTCAAATATATAATAAACTTGATTATGAACGCAATCGTTTAAATAACACCCAAAAAAGCAGCAACCCTAAAAAACTGTAGTCAAATTAAGAGCATATGCAATAAATCTAATCGTAAAGCAGAGAAATCTAAGCTTATGTCTGGTGACGGTAATCTGCTGAATAAGCTAAATAATTTTAATACTTACTTTTCTACAGTCGGGCAAAAGCTCGCTGCTAGTACTCTCACAAACCTAAATGTCAGCGAAGACCAATTAGCTAATAGTTATTGTAAGTCAAATAAATTGCTCAGTATTCCCCACTCCTTGTGCTTTGCACCTACAGACGAATCAGAAATTTGCAATATTATTAAAAACAACATCTGCTTCTGGTGTCGATGGATTAAGTAACATATTCTTTAAAAGAGCAATAAAATCACTTAAAAAACCTATCTCATTCTTGTGCAACCTTAGTCTATCGACTAATCGTGTTCCAGACAATATGAAGGCGGCAAATGTCTGTCCTATATACAAGAGTGGTGATGAGCTGGATCCAGCTAACTATAGGCCAATTTCTCTGATGACGACTCTTTCCAAAATTTCGGAAAAAGTGGTCAACAAAAGACTTCTGGCCTATTTGGAGAAGCATAAACTACTGTCAGACAATCAATATGGTTTCAGAGGTGCGAGATCGACGGAGGATGCTGTTACAAATACTGTGGACTATATCACACAAAAGCTAGATGAAGGCAAAGCTTGTATTAGCGTCTTCCTCGATCTCGCTAAAGCCTTTGACACAGTGTCTCGGAAAATACTTATTGAAAACCTTTTGGCTCTAGGCATAAGAGGTGGACCATTGGAATGGTTTCGGTCATACCTCAGTGACAGGAAACAAAGGGTGGTTGTGGGAAGCTGTTGTAGTGACATCTCCGAGGTGCATTATGGTGTGCCCCAAGGAAGCGTCCTAGGTCCTACGCTCTTTATTATATATATTAATGACCTGTGCGCGCTTTTGATTCCTACAGCAAATATTTTCACCTACGCTGATGACACTGCGATTGCTTTCCACGGCGACTCTTGGTCTGAAGCTAAAGACAGGACTGAGACTGGTTTGAGGGTGGTTGCTGATTGGTTAAGTAATAACCTCTTGACCTTAAACGTTGCGAAGACCAAAGCTGTTTGCTTTAGTGTCTTCGAGCGAACGGCTCCTGGTGTCTCAGTTACCATCCCATATAACCATATATATAATTATCTGTAATAGGTATACATATAAATATATATTGTACCTACGTTGGTAGGTACATAAAACGTGAAGCGTTCCACACATTAATATATATAAGGTATAGGAATAAAGATAGGATAATAGTTGGGAAAGGAAGGAACCACCTCAATTGAAGTTTATAGATAAATTGAGACAAGGGTCCATAAGAATCCGTACTAGGACTCCAACCCAGAACATTCGATTAGATATCGAGTGTCTTTAAGCTATCCGACTTAAACTAATTTCAAAAAGCGCAGCGCGACGGGCAGAATGTACAGCTGCCTTACCCTAAGTACTAGAGTCTCTTGATATAAGAGATCAGTAGGGTATCTATAAGGTCGGCTATATGCGCATTTCAACAACGCACGCTGTGTTCTTTCTGCTTTAAGTAGATTTACTTTTGCAGCCGAACCCTATGATATAATACAATATAGATTGACAAAGTGCATAGTATATAGTTTTGATAATTTTGTCTGTTGTTACTTTGGCCAATCGTTTAAACACATACAAAAGTTTTCTGACTCTCATAGTCAGACTATCTATATGTCCGGACCACGTCAAGTGGCTGTATAAGTGGATACCTAAGTATTTAATATAACGTGTGTTCTCGACTATTGGACAGACACAATTGGCGCGATCCAAGCATGAATGCAGTCCGAGCGAACGGCTCCTGGTGCCTCAGTTACCATCGGACTGCATTCATGCTTGGATCGCGCCAATTGTGTCTGTCCAATAGTCGAGAACACTTATACCTTATAACCTTGTATAGGTTGGCATGTGATGAATGTGATTCTGTGTACGTGGGTCAAACTGGCCGCAGTTTTGAGACACGTTATAAAGAACACATTTCGGCTTGTAGGAATGCCCGACCAGAGAGATCACATTTCGCGAAACATTTATTAAACACCGGTCATAGATTATCGGAAGGGCATTCCTATAAAGTTTTACATACTTGTAGTAAAGGTCTAAGGCTGAACGTGTTGGAACAGTTAGAGATTATCAAACATAGCGTTGATGGGACCATACTAAATGAGCAGCTTAATGTTTCCTCCTCCCCACTGTTGCGTATTTTTACATCAACAACCAATTAAATAAAATTATTATTATCTCTTAAATACCATAATTATTATTCTTAATTAATTCATTACATATTTCTTTACATCCATTTTTCTTTATAAAATAATTTATTACAGATAAAATTTTCAATAAACTGAATCAAGTTTAAAAACACATTCCGTAGTTTTCCGTTACAACATGTGGGGGGGAGAAGGCATAAATAGAGGTGTAGGGTGCGGTTTTGGCTCACTCGGTGGCGGCAGGGTGTACAATCTTCGAAAAAATGAGTAGGAAACTGGACAATTATAAATCGACAAAATAAAGTAGCTCATTTAAACATCCCATTGTCGTATGGCAATCGGTCTTTTGCAATTTGGTAGGGTTATATTAATACTTTTTACCTTCGTAAAATAATAGATGGCGCTTAATGCTATTTTGCAACAGATATGTAAGGAAGACTTAATTGTAAAAGTGAACTTGAATTTATTAAATATCGGGAGTATGCTGGTCGGAACATATGCATATCCGAATTACAAGACATATATGATGACATATTAAAAACAAATATAACATGAAATAATTTAAAACAATTTATAAAAGTAATAATATTTGTACATATTAGTTTCGACTTCCTGCATTGCCAAATCCATAAAGAAAACTTGATTGATTTAAGATTACTTTGTCATCCCTATTTTTTATTCACCATTATTGCAAAAATTAAAATAAAATATTATGCGGGAAGACGGACTGTGACAGACTGTGACGATGATAAGGACAGCAATAAATTAAAGGCAATAAAAATATGTAATAAGTAATTAAAGATATATCTTTGAAAACCACTAATTTTATTTCATTATATTCTTCCAAATTATTCATAAGATGTATGAGCAATAAAAAAATGAACGGAAGAATATATTGAATTCGATTGAATCACGTATTTTTATATCTTTGTTGGTTGGACAACTTGGACCCTAAGTAGATACCTATAACTAACATACCAATGCACCCGTATCTATATACACAAATGCATATCGGGGTCCTATCGTTTACAGCAATAGCAAAAGAGCGGACTGTATAAATATCAGGCTGCGTGGTTGTCAGCGCGGCCGTCATCGGTTCCTCGTACCGCGCGCCCTCGCGCTGCCCCGCGCCGTGGCATAAGTAGTGCATTCGTAAAACTATAGATGGCGTTTAGATGCCCTGTTTCCTAAATTGAACGAGAGAGAGGTCTCTATTTCCTATATTATAAAGTACTCTGTGGGTGGCGGACACTGCACGGTCTAACAGCTCCTGATGATGCCCCGTGGAGGGGCGAAACACGTGTAGAGTAGTTGGTGGTAGTCGGAATTTTCACCGCTTGCGTATGTGCATATATTTGCGGGCGGGCGGGCGGTGCACAGGTAATGCATGACTACCCTCAATTTTGTGGAAGTAGCTAGATATTGTATTTATTTGTATCCATATGTATATATATCTGCCTAGCCTTTTCAGAATTACATTGGGGTCGGCTTCCAGTCAAACCGCATGCCGCTTAATACCAGTATTTTACATGGAACGACTGCCTATCTGACCTCCACAACCCAGTTACTGGGTAACACGATATCTCGTGGTATGGTTGTCAGACTTTGAGGCCTTTGACTACCCGTAACGGCTGTCATAGGTCTTGATTGACAACTGGGACCGACGGCTTAACGTGCTCACCGAGGCACGGATGGGTCTCGGTATGAAATGATGGTCACTCATCCACAGACCGCGGCAAGTGCAGCTTAACCTCGATCGATCGATCTATGCGACTGTTACTTAGCCACGAGCCCCTCCATTAACTCATTACATAATATATGAATATTGAGTAATTGTGTAGATAATTTGATAAATAATTCACATTATTTAGATATTATTCATAATAACGACTGGAGTTAGTTAAAGTGTGAATGAAAGTCTAAGTTCTTGTCGAAAGACGGCAAATTATAATATTTTTGTTGTTCTTACTCGGGTTGGGCTGGTTTTGTTGCTCGTAATACGCGGAGCGAATTTGTTTACAAAAAAAGTTTTTTTTTTTATTTGTGTTCAGTAATACGGGCTTGTTTTAGAGTGGATAGCAAAAATTACAGAATTCTGTGCACCCCGACTAGGGTTCCAGGATGGTCTCGGAATAAAAGCCTGTCTGTCCCGGGTCCCTGAATTATCAGAAAAGGCCTGGATTTTTTAAAAACGATTAAAATGTTTATCTTGCTCCTCGCATGTCAAAACTAATGATAAATATAATTTAAGTTTTGACGTTTGTATACAGCAGTATACAACACACGCCGCGGAAGGTGATGTAAATAAATGTACGTCGTCTTGTAACACAGTATTTAAAATTTAATCACTGTAATACAGAGTTGGAACTTAAACTTAGGTATCGTATTATAGTCTCGTAATGGCCGACCGCCCATCAGTCTCGGTAGCGCGCGGGCATTCGTCGCTCTCTCGCGGAATTCCTATAGAGGTCGCCAGTCGACGCCGTGGAGCTCTTATTGGCCGCCCGATTTGGGCGGGAAAATATAAAAGATGGTTCGTCGCGCGTCACAAAGTATTATTATTCCTATACGGGCTGTGGTTTTGAACAGTGGCCATATTGTAGGAACATGTACAGCAACAGGTTATATGTTGTATAAAAATAATTATAACATAGCCAAGAGGTCAACGTCCTATTCGTCTCGTAACAGCTGACACTTCTCTGTGAAATTTTCGCATAAGTACAACGCAGCAACGAGCGCGCCGCCCGACAAGTAGGTAGGTTGCATACAAGTCAACGATAAAGACCTAACGAACATAATAAGACTACAATGTAGTTTTAGGATTGTTTTTTTGTCTCATTATTGGTTTCTAAACTCCCATTCATAAAATATGATAGTTTTTTTTAGATTACGTGAGTACGATATTATTACCGCGAGATGCAAGCTAATTACTAATACAGTATAACGTGTCGTTGCCGAGTTGATTGACGAGAGTCGAGATCTTCTGCACCGCGATTCGCAGGTTTGGTTATGTTCCAAGTCTAGGTGTAGGTATGTGCATGAGAGGTTTGTTTCTGTAAATTATTGGTATTAAGGTCAACAGATCAGTCGACCATGTCTACGTGCGAATAATTAAATGTACTTACGTATTGAATGTTCACTACTGAACTTATGTTACTCGTAACATAACGAGCGATACATAACTGGGCACGTCGCTTATTGTTGTCTTTTAAACTACCTAACACCAGCACACTCCCACTCACGCACGCAATTGCACTACACTTTAATTTCATCGGTGTACACTAACTTTTTTACGTCACCACACAAATAAAAGTCTAGCGGCGTAAGGTCCGGGGACCGAAGAGGTCAAGGCACTGGGCTATCACGTCCAACCCACTGTGCCCCAAACGTGTCGTTGGTAGTTGATGGTGCACCATCATGCTGGGTGGTAATACAGGTAATACAGGTCTTCAAACTGCATGTAATGCACCCAGTACAGTATTGTGTAGCAGCCAGCATCGTAGCATGCAATGGCGTCTGTCGGACTGGCCACCTCCCCACTTACATACGCAGTGCCCTACTCAACCACTATCACCAGCGAGGGCATAGGTAAATGCGCACCATATCGACGAACTCACAGTTTGAAAAATGCGGCATTGTAGGTACCCGATCGTAAATTGACCGCGCGCGATTTCAACATGTACCCTCGTTCGCGTCAACCGACACACTAACAAACAACCGTTGAGCCGCGGCGCGAGCGTGCACGGGTAGGTACGTAGCGCGAGCGCCGCGCCGCGCCGCCCGTCGCGTCGCCGGCGGTACCTACGCCCGGCCTCTGGCGGCGCGCCGTGCCGTCTTTATACCTACTGCGCGCGACGCGGCGTAAACCCAAAATACAGTAAGACTGCGAAATTAATTCGATTTTCTAAGGTATACTTTTTTTTATTGTTTTGTAATCAGTTACACATGTAGATTCACCCCCTTCAATTTGGCCACTGTCTAGAACCACAGCTTGTATATCAATTTATAGTACAGATAAATCTTTCAAATGCATACGTAGCGAGCTTTAGACCCCCCATCCCGACTAGTAATATAGGTAATAATACCTTTATTTCAGGCAACTAGCGCATACAAATTAAAATACGCTATCGCTGATATAAGCGCTGAGCTTAGCATATTATCATGCCAATATGAATTCATCCTCGACAGCTGATGGGTCTTCGGAGAATATTTCCAAACTTATGCTTGCCTCCGCAGCGCTTGCGTGGCTGGTTCCGAAGGCGAAAACTATCGGCCTCACTGGAGTGTCTGTGCAGGCAAATTGTAGCCAGTCTGCACAAAGTGACGGGACCCATCAACATCTTCGACCATAATTTGCAGGGCTTGCAGTGAATGCAAATGCGATTCAGGAATCTACGTAAAGATTAGTTGAACCCATACAGCTTTGTAATTGTATATGTAATTATTAATTCGTTGTAAGGTAAAATTTGCATGAGGAATATTATCTCAGAAGACACAATGGTGACGGACTTGGAGATAAACTTCCTATTTGACAGAGCCTAACCTGTGGCCCCATTTTCAACCGAATCAACCAGCCTAGCCGTTCCCCAACTACTTTTGGGGTTGGCTTCCTGTCAAACCATATGCAACTTAATACCAGTATCTTACATGGGCCGACTGACTATCTGACTTCACACCCTACTGGATAACTCAATATCTCGTGGTAACTGTCAGACTTTCAGGCCTCTGACTACCCATAACAGCTTTCATAGATCTTCATTTGACAACCGGGGCCGACGACGTTAACGTGTTCTCTGAGGCACAGAGGGGTCACGATACAAAATAATGGTCATCCATCTACAGACCGACCGCGGTAAGTACAGCTTAACCTCTACAACCCTCCTAAACCTTCACCTCTGTGAGACTGTTCCTTAGTAATATTTTCAAACCAAACGGTAATCGAAATAATAATAATGCTACGAAGAGTAGTGGTCATTAATATAAGATCGAGATTTAAATTAACAATTTAATAAAATGTATAATTAGAGTTATCATCTTTTTCTATTTTTTTTTTTAATAATTCGAGTTATATTTCTACTTTTGGTTCTATTATAAATCTAACATTTCAGCATACCAACCATATTCCAATCCGAAACACTACACGTCCTAGCATTTATTATAACGACAACATTTTACGGGGTTTTCGCCATACTCGTCTAATTTTAGGAAATTAACATCGTAACCCAGTATTGTTATAAGAATAGACATTTGACAGTTAATAATACAAACAATTGTTAGGTTTATGCAATACATACATACCTACCCCGAAATAAAGTATAAAAATAGTCGCTACAGCGATAAAAATAATGCTAGTAGGTAGTTTTTTGGGCAGCAATCCGATAACTAAAAGCCAATATGAGTATTTAAGACTGAGCTACGTTATTGAAATCCGCATCAATAGTCAGTTTGTAAGAAGTAAAGCAATTAAACAATAGAAGGTGTTCTCGGTGCAATTAATAATTCCCTAGTCAACAAGGAACCCTTATAGTTTCGACATGTCCTTCCGCCCGGCTGTCTGGACTCCGCATCATAGATGCGACCACGTCTTAAATCTTGGTTGCCGTTGATGTAGTGAGGACGCTTGCGCAGCTTGCTAGGCACAGCCGAGTAAGCACGTCTAGGTGTCGACGTGCTAATATTCGTCGGCATCGGCATCGCGGAACGCGAGGAGGGTGGGGGATGGTTGTGCATCGCTTGCATTAACAGCAGCGAGTCGAATTTTGCGATTTATTATCCTCTCCGTGACGTACGTTTATGTTGAAAGCAGGCTTTTGTGACCTACATACCTATCGTTTTATGTAAATCTGATTCCTGCAACTTCAACTGCATCTCGGCCAGGCTTGATCTCAGACTTGTGATGTCCCTCAGAAACCTGGTGACTTTGATGTAGTCGAAAATGAACCCTAACATACACATAACCTAACCTAACACACTTTCCTGGCATAGGATTTCGCAAACCACGAAAGTGGGCTAACTTTCGTAACAAAACAAATCCTATAACGTATGAGCAGGGTCGATCTCCTTTAACAGCTTGATCATGTCTTGGAGACTCCTCTATCCCTTTTCATCCCTCCTGCCGGATGACATTCGGTCGGCCACTGGTACGAGGGTCATGAATGTACAGCTGAGTTTTATCTCCGCGTATCTCTTCCTCACCGACGTACAGATCTGTGTCACACTGATCATGTCCATAACGTCTAGTTGGTATTGCAAGAACGCTAGAACCTCGTTTGCCATGAGTTCTTCCGAACGCATGCTGTTTTAGCGGTGGTTTTTGCTATGCTAAGCGCGAAATAATCAATAATTTGTGGGACCAGTGTAGGCGCACCCGTTTGCAACGGCGGATTGCACTGCACATAAGATTAGTATTAGGGTAGTTTGTTAGAACTTGTCTAATAGATGGATCTATTAGACAAGTTCTAACAAACTATTATTAAAAAACATATTATACCGTAAAATGACCATTATTTCAATGTCAACTTATACAGCCAATACCACCTCAAAGCTGCTATGGCTCTTTTCGCAAAAAGCCATTCCATACAATCCCCTAAATAACTACATTATGACACTGACACAGAACACAACGATGTACAGAATTTAATTCTGTACATCGTTGTGTTCTGTGTAGACTATAAAGATTCGAGTTAGTTTAGGCGCGGCGTTTCTTCTCAGACATAGTCATAGAAGATGTCGACGGGACGCCATATCTTTCTAAAAATTATTGTAAAACTGTGTATATAATATGTGTAGCAAAAACTGCGAACAGTAAAGTTGGACTGACAACTAATCATATTATCGAACTATAAAAATCTAAAAAGTTAAAACATGCTTAAAACTAACACGTCTGTAACAAAAAACTGATGCAGCAGTAGCTGTGATCAGTAGAGAAAACATTTGATTTTAATAACTCCCACATTTTTGTTAGAGATAGTGACCACGGCCGTAGCCAGCAATATATTTTCGGGGAGGTTTTGGCCTCAGGAATTTATTTCACATTCATGCGCGTCGACGACAACGTACCGCTTGTATGTCTTTATGATATATAAATTTTATCGATATGCTGCTAATGAAATTTTTTACTTTTACAGTTTCCGGTCAAATTTTATTATAGGAGCATAGGTCAGGCGGGATGAGCTTGACACCTATTGGAAGGATTGCCGCAAAAAGCTTTAGACCGAGAGGAGTGGAAGATAATTAGAAGTAAGGTATTTGCCCTGTAATGGTATGATAATAGCTGAATAATAATAATAATAATAGGTCAGATAGAACAAATTAAAACATAGACATCATAATCTTATATCCATGGATTAAAGCTTTTTATTTGGTCTATACTTTAGTCAAGTATCCCCAACTGTGTTTAATTGTTTAAAATAACTACTATAAAATTAAGTAACAACATTATTGCAAGATAATGTTTTTAATTCTAAACTTTGTAAGGTTTTCTTTTACTTTATATATCTAATCAACAAAGTAAACTATTATAAACAATTATTACAATTTATACTATTTTTATTGATGACTTTTCTTACTATTAGTATTGTACGATCTATAGTTAATTGCTCCGGGTCTGGGTGTGTGTGTGCTTGTGTGATTATATGTCTGTAAATGCACCCACGACACAGGAAGAAAATCCTAGTGTGGAGCAACGTTGAAAAAAAAAGATAGAACATAAAAAAGATTAACCTTTAACATAAGAGATCTTGAATTACAAGATATTAGCAAGATAGTACAAATAAACTTGCCATGTCATCGCTGTGATATCCAAACTTCTTTGGTGCAGTTAATCTTTATTGAGCCAAGTTTTTGAGTTAAATACTGAAAGCTCAAGAAGACCCATCCCTATTCAATGTTAAATTTGATATAATACTGCATGAAATAAATTAAGGCTATATTGGGAACACCTCACGTTATATATATCTGTGTATGTAACTATCTAGGAGAGTACTCTTAATAAGTAAAAAGAAAGAGGTTAACATTCTGAAAACATTAAATAAAACAGTGATTATTCAAGTTAACATGTAAGCTTTGTACTATTATCATGATCACGAAACTTCAAAAAGGGTGGCACTCGAAGTACAATTAGAATCCAATATGCATGATTACAGTAAAATAGAATCAAAGAATAAATGGTTTTAGAGAAATATATAAAACACAGGATTCTAAAAATGACCTAGTTTGAATATAAACATTAAGAATAATAAGATTTTCATTATATTATAAGTATAAAATACTGCAATCGGCCATGTTCACTGAAACGCCAATAATAGCGAATGACGTCACGCCTCAATTGAATGACAATCACTGCCGTGGTTTTGTTTGCACTTTTGTCAAATTATAACGAAGCGTGACGTCACAACTTATTATAAGGGCCATGATACCCGTGAGCGTTTTGGCGCTTAATTCAAATTAGATAGATTTAAATTTAATAATCTGCTTTAAAACAGAGTTTACTGCTGAAATAATGTGTTTTTCGGAAATAGTAGACGTGTCATGCCTATAAGGAAATATTTATAGACCATGAATCATGGAGTATTTAAAATTCAGCAGGAAATTTAAATATTCGTTTTCAAAATGTTACGTATGTACATTATCATGATCCTGTAATGATCATGATAATGTACATACGTAACATTTACGTGTTAACCTTAAACGTGTAAAGATAAAAATTTATAAGGCAATAAAATTAAGTAAAAACCATACAATAAAATACCTTACTACAGAAATTCAAGTTCGAGTACGTGCTAAGTAGCAGGTTAAAAAAAATATAAATCATTTATTGATAAGATTGACTGACGTACAGGCGGTCAGTCATGATTAGCTAGGGAGATTGAAGTCTCTTCAGAACCCCTTTTTTATGGATGACATTGAATTAAATTTAAAATAAATAGCTTCATTCTAGACGATTCAATAATTTAAGTTTCTTTTTTGTTTTAATTAATAGTTGTTTAATTTACTTCCACGCGAATATTTTATTAGTAATAAAATACTAAAGCACTTTAAAGTCGACAACAATTTCAAATATTTAAAAGGATTTTTTACACTCAATGTAATGCAATGCACTTAGATAATTGAAATGTCTAAAATTAAAGATCATAGTCATATATTACTGTTTTGTTTAACAGTTATTTCCCATTCTACGATAATCTAGATTGTCTAATTTTTGTTACATAAACATACTACGTGTCCCTGCAATGGTTTATTTAAAGATCATACTGGCAACTGTTCCTTAAATTGCCAGTGTTACTATTTAATGATATTTTCAAAAGTAATAAAACGCGCTCGATATCCCTGTTTATTTTATTGACCACTCGCCAGATGTTTGCGCATTGTTTTCCAGTGCGCAGTAGTTTCTCTGTCGTGAAATCGGGATTCTGTTTTAGTATTATATCTATTCTGCCATTTTGAAAATAGTTGCGTGTATGGATTAGACCTAGTGTTTTTTATGTGACAAATATGTCCGGGAGCAATGATAAAGTGTCGACTACGCAGCGTATGATTCAAAGTGTTGCTTTCCCTCCCAGTCGTAAGCTCACTGTATCGGAAGTATTCGATGAAAAAACTGGAAAGCCTCTACCTGATGTGTTGAAGCAACATTTTATCTTAGAAGGTCGGATCGAGGAAAATGCAGCTTTACGAATCATCCAAGATGGTGCCACCTTATTACGATCAGAAAAAACTATGATCGAGATCGATTCACCGGTGACTGTATGCGGAGACGTCCATGGCCAATTTTATGATTTGATGAAATTGTTCGAGGTGGGAGGTTCTCCTTCTTGTACCAAGTATTTATTCTTAGGTGATTATGTCGACCGAGGTTATTTCAGTATAGAATGTGTTCTCTACCTCTGGGCTTTGAAGTTGTGTTATCCGAAGACGTTATTCCTATTACGCGGTAATCATGAATGCCGACATTTGACAGAGTATTTCACTTTCAAACAAGAATGCAAAATCAAATATTCTGAGAAAGTGTATGATTCTTGTATGGACGCGTTTGACTGCTTACCTCTTGCTGCCCTCATGAACCAGCAGTTCCTATGTGTGCATGGTGGTCTTTCTCCGGAGATCAACAACTTAGATGATATTCGTAAACTAGATAGATTCAAAGAACCACCTGCATTTGGAGCTATGTGTGACCTGCTTTGGTCTGACCCATTGGAAGACTTTGGAAATGAAAAAAATGCAGAACATTTCTCGCATAACTCTGTCAGAGGTTGTTCATACTTCTATAGCTATGCTGCTTGTTGTGATTTTCTACAAAGAAACAATTTACTTTCTATCATACGTGCTCATGAAGCTCAAGATGCTGGTTACCGGATGTATCGTAAAAGCCAGACCACAGGATTTCCCAGTCTGATCACCATTTTCTCTGCACCTAACTACTTGGATGTCTATAATAACAAGGCTGCTGTTCTAAAATATGAGAACAATGTGATGAACATCAGACAGTTTAACTGTTCTCCCCACCCATACTGGTTGCCCAACTTCATGGATGTCTTTACTTGGTCTCTTCCATTTGTGGGTGAAAAAGTAACAGAAATGCTGGTCAATGTGTTGAATATTTGTTCTGATGATGAATTGATGTCTGAGGGAGATGATGCATTGGAGGAAGCAAATCTCAGGAAAGAAGTTATTCGCAACAAGATTCGGGCTATTGGCAAAATGGCCCATGTATTCTCTGTGCTTCGTGAGGAAAGTGAATCTGTTTTACAGCTTAAAGGGCTCACTCCCACTGGTGCTTTGCCATTGGGTGCTCTCTCTGGGGGTAAAACTTCCCTCAAGAATGCCCTGCAGGGCTTTTCGCCAAACCATAAGATTACTTCATTTGCTGAAGCTAAGGGGCTTGATGCCATCAATGAACGCATGCCACCTCGGCGTGATGGTCAGCGTACTCCTGATGCACAGGAAAAGAAGCCACATGTAAACAGCAACGCACATTCGTGAAGTGCTAGCTTCTACTTCTCTTCGATCCTTACAATTTTGATCCACAATTATAGTGGTAGTGAAATATGTGTGAAGGAGACTCAGCTTTTGGAATGATATTTCACATTCATAATAACTAGGTGGATTTGAAGGGAATTGTCTTAATAAATACAAAATATTTTTAAATTTGGATTTAACTTTTTTTCAATAGTTGAAGTAAAAAATTTCTCTTTAAGATATTACCTCTCGATATTTAAATAAAATATGTCAGATCTGCAGGCAACAAATTTATTTAGTCAATTAAATATTAAGGTATGCACATTTATTTATAATGCGCTGCACTGTTTAATTTTTGGTAATGTATTTTTAAATTTTTCATATGAAAAGACATGATATTGTAATGTAAATTAATTCAGATTGTCTACTTATACTCTACATTGTTATCTACATTAGTGAAAATTAGACATGTCTATAATTTTCAAAGCATAATTAGCTGTGATATTAAGCGACGATCAATGTATTATTTAATAGCAATCTGCTAGTGGAGTACAGGCATGTTCATTGGCTAATCATGCATTGAAATCTGTAAAATAAGTGGAGAAGTTCTCAGCTTGGGCGTGTCTTTATATTCTATTAAGTAATAAAATTAATTATGTACTATAGTGTGCAGCACATGGTGTGTTGTTGCCATGCGTGTGTGCTGTGTAAATATGCCTTGTGCGTACACACACGTAATTGCAGCTTTAACACTTGAGATAAATATTACCCTCTTTAATATCTTTGCTACAAGTTGTACTTAATTGTATTTTATTGTACAAAATATATTAAAATTACTATCTATGAAATATTACTTAAAAATAATTTATAATAATATTTGGGTGTATGCTGGCCCCTTGTTGCCTGCATGCAGCTGAACTTGTATGCTGGAACATCACATATTAAAGTTTCTTAGCCATAATGTTTCGGTATATAAGGCGTAGTGGCTGGTCTAATTGCAGATTTTCTTACAGCTTCTATTCCAAATTTCACTTATATAATAAAGATAAGGTTTAATGACCTATGCACTGTTGGAAAATCTCTTTTGGTCTGCCAAATAATCATTAATTGATGCAATAAGTTCATATTGTGAATACTAAAAGTGGCTTACATCATTTTCAAAGTCAGTACTAAGTATTTTATCTCAATTCAGTGTGTAGTCCTTCATATGTTCTGTACTTTTAAATAAATTTTACCTATGTAAAAAACTAACAATATATTTAATTTTATTTTGTACTAATCATGGGAAGTGTTGTTTTATCCTTAAAATATATTAACATTGAGCTCCATAATATTATGGTTTCAATAAGTCCTTTGCAAAAAAAAAAATAAGACTACAAATGTTGTCCCTATTGAAATATAGTATATACTTTGTCGCATATAGATAATGTAGGTAGGATAATGTAGAGTGAAATAATTATGCAAAGCAGAAATCTTATTAGTAGCAGTACTTGAATTATCTACTAAGATTTGAATATTGTAGGACTATTTACGGTTCTATTACATAAAACGTGACTCGTTAACATAATCGCACGGTGTCTTGGGTACCTATATACACGAAGATTAACAACCGCGCGGGGAAATGTGGACAATAACGATTTAAAACGCGACCGAGAGAATATCTTAACACTGTAACCTTGAAAATAGACTGTTGTTATGCTAAGCATCACTTTAGTCGGTTTTTTAAATATATTTTTTAATAATTTAGTAATATCTTAGGTTTGCGCGATCACTACACATTATAATAAAACAACTTTTAACCGGATTAATCGCGTGTATTATTGGTTTTTTGTTTTTCCTGACGTTTCGAACACTTTGCAGCGTTCGTGGTCGCAGGAGGACTGTCCTCCTGCGACCACGAACGCTGCAAAGTGTTCGAAACGTCAGGAAAAACAAAAAACCAATAATACACGCGATTAATCCGGTTAAAAGTTGTTTTATTTTAATAATTTGTTATGTATTTACTAGATACTCTGTTACTTACTTTTTCAAGCCAAAGAAGTAGCTAAGAAGTCTATTTGGTTCAATAACCTACACATATATCATGGTAAAATATAGGTATGTCTCATGTACGTGATGTCCTGTAAATAGTACAAAATTCTGTAAGGGGTGATAGCTTGGGTCAATATGTACCTAGCAAAGATCAAAAAAAAAATTATATTTTTTTTTTACTTCGGATTATTCGCGATAGCAATCAGTAATCACTGATAAAAGGATTATTGTATCTATTTATTTATAATTCTTATTTTTCGATTGGTACTTTGGAATGTTTTGTATAAATCGAAAATCCTAACATTTTGTGGAACATAATGTATTGTTTAATGTGCTATTTTGGTACATATTGACCCAAGCTATTTATTACTCCCCGCAGTATCTTGTACTATTTACAGAACATCCTGAACAGTGTTATTTTATTTTGACGTATTGTAATTTTTTTCCTTAATTTGTCCAGTTGGAAATCCGTCCAATTGCTACGGAGCCATATAAACTAATAATTTTCGCTGTCTTTATATTTAACAATAATTGTAAGAAGATGTTTTACTGCAGGTTACTTAAGTAGAAATGAAAGCGAAGAATTCTTATTTAAAAATATTCATCCCCACATCCGCTGGTTGTGGCCTGTCAGTAAGTCCCTGTACCTTGCTAGTTGCTGACGCCACCGGATTCAAGACCCGCGGCCGGCACGCGGCACGACTTCACAATGTACGCGTTGGCTGGACGGCTATAAATTCCCTACAAAAGTTTAGATACGATTAGTAGGTAAGTGTAAAGGTTGATTTTCAAGAATTAAATAATTATGTATTGCAGTGCATTTTATTTGGCGTATGTCTGACTACTACGGGCGTAACTATCGCCATTTACCAATCAAATCGCATTCCTCGAAACGACTTGGAAAATAGTGGCTCATTGTCAGTGACAGTGACACGATTTACAAAAATAGCTACTAGTTAGTAACGCCCTCAAATTTACGAAACATAAATTTGAGGGCGCTTGTTAGCCAGCAGTGGATTTCGATAATTTAGTCTGGACGTTAAATGTGAATAGATTGAACCGCCCTTTTTTTTAACGCCTATACGTTTTATGAAGTAACAATAATCCAATTAATAGTAACGCGCAATTTTTTGACAAAATATCCAATAGAAGGAAATTCTCAGTAGCAGCCCGGAGTTCGGAATTGTGCCCGGTAAATGGCCTAACAGGCTAACCACCTATTACATGGGACTTAACAGCATTGGTGAAATGTGGGTGTACACACCTGCCTACCCCTTCGGGGAATACAGGCGTGTGCTATGTTATGTTAGAACTTTGTCTGTAATGCTTTTAAACTAAAATATAGCAATCAATCAATCTACCTAGCCTTTTCCCATTACAATGGGGTCGGCTTCCAGTTAAACCGGATGCAGCTTGATTAATACTTATTAATGGTATTTTACATGGGGCGACTGCCTATTTGATCTCCACAACCCAGTTACTGGGGAACACGATGTCTCGTGGTATTTTTTATTTATTTATTCAAACCAGGCTACAAGGACTATATAAAATACAAATACAATATAAAGCTTATGTAACTAACATTAAAATACTAATTTACACGAAGAGTCGGCGTCGTGTGTCGCGCGGTGTCAGGTATCCGGTGTCGGAATCGCCGGAACACTACACCCCTCGGCCAAAATTCTTGGTTCATAGAAGTCGACAGATGTTCGTCGGTGCTCATACCACAAATGAACTGAAGTTTGCATTGTGTCGAGACTCCGCTCGAACCTCAATGTGAACTTGGTCTTGATGCGAATATACTCTACAATCGCCTCGGCCTTTGTAGAGTAAAACAGCCGGGACACGTACAGCGGCGTCACGAGCACAGCCGGACGCAGCAGATGGTTTGGTCCAGTCTGTGCGGCACCACACTGATTCTTATAAGTGGGCTTTCTCTTCTTTTTTCAACCTTTATGAAGCCCTCCTTGTCGCAATGTCGCAGATCCCTGTGAATAGGTTCACGGTGGTATCTGCTGTTCCCCTCCTTGCTGCTTGGATTCTAATGCAGCGGGTGTGTTGGCGACAGCGATAGCAGCGTAAGCACGTTTCGGGGTCGACGTTAGTACATCTCCCGACTCCAATAGAAGTGACGACATACGTTAGTACGTATGCCGTCACTTCTCTTACAGTCTGTGACGCATCAGCAGACTCAAAACTGCTGATTGAATCATTTTTCGCGCCACGTCGTGTGTTCACCTTAGAACCGACCTACTTACAGTAACAGCATTGCGTAACAACACTACTTCGGCACGTAGCTCGCCTATGGTGTTATTCGACACCTCTAACTTACACTGCACCTGGGCTAGGCTTGTTTTCAGGAACATGATGTCCTTCAATATCCTGTGACATCAACGTGGTCAAATGCGGCGGGGGCAGCCGATGTAGATCCTTCGCCACGAAAGCGAGCACGTCGTCTGGATCGGTCACCTTCAGTAAGGTGATAATGTCTTGTATTCTCTTCTCGGTTCCATCTCTCCTACGGGACAATATCTGGTCGACCTTTCCAAGCGTTTGGAAGAGCAGCATCTTGCCACTGCTTATCCCCTCCTCTCTGAAGTTAGATGTGTAAAAGTGATCTTTAAAATGCTGGCCTCGTCCATGGTGTCGACGGCATGTTGTATGCCAACAGCTCGTTGGCTATAAGAACTCAAAGCGATAGGCTACAGCTATAATTACGCGTATAACTAATATTCGTATACTATGGAAACACGTCCGTATCCGAGCGCGCACTGCACTGAATGGTTGTCAGACTTTCAGGCCTCTGACTACCCGTAACGGCTGTCATCTTAATTTCAACACCCGGGACCGACAGCTTAACGTGCTCTCCGAGGCACCAACCTAAATCAAAATATACTAATTCTCTCAATATGGGGGTAACCAATGAGGTTCGTTTATAATATCACTAAGTAGCTGTGCCCCGCGATTTCACCCGCGTATGATTATATTATAATTGGTTGCGACAACCACCAGAGCTCCTTATTTCCCGCACGCTGGTTCAGGGGTTGACACCAAAAAAAATACTTTGACTAGACTCGACGTATCTTTCATCAGGATAGCAGACGAAGTGAAATGTAAAAACTACTTCATATTCATTGGCAGTACTTAGTTTACTTGTATATGGGTCCACGCGATTCCCTGAGGAATATGTTCAAAGAAATTAATATACTTACATTGCCCTCACTTTATATCTTTGAGAATTTATTATATGTTCGGAAAAATTACATTTGTTTAATTCGAGAAGTGATTTTCATGACAAAAATACGCGGTTTAAGCATACTATTGTGGTACCAATATTTAGATTATACAAAACAAACAAGTAATTTCTGGGCAATAGTGTTCGCTTTTATAACCTAACTTAAGCCACTAACCGATCTATTGGAACGAAAGTTTAAAACCCATATTAAACGCGTCCTTATCCAAAAAGCATACTATAAGATTAAAGACTACGTTGACGATAGGGATGTTTAGCAATAATACCTTCTGCGCATGTGGCTTCCCCGGCTATTCACTGGCATCGCAGGGTCATGTATGTCTATTAACTAATACGAGTCACACCTTATGGGGTTCACATTGTAATGACCCTGCATCCAGGTTCTTATTAGACCTTTTAGATGATATAAATCTTTGTGTACTTAATGATGGATCTGCTACCCGTTGGGTTTCTCCTACTCAAAATATCTGTGTAACCTTTCCCTTGCTTCACCTTCCTTGGTTATTACTCTCCCTTGGTCTGTCCTTCCCAATTCATATGGCAGTGACCATTTCCCTATTCTAATATCCTTTCATAATTCTCACCCTTCTATTCCTCCAATCCAACCCCTCCTAAAATATCGTCTATCCCAAGCTGACTAGAGTAAATTCTCCACCCAGTTAGATTTGGAGATACAAGCCCTCCCTCTGATAAACTTCTCTAACTTTCTTGATGTGTATGATGATTTCCTGTCCTGTTTGCTACATGCTGCCGACTCCTCTATCCCCCAAAAGAATTCTGCTCGCAAATTTATCCCTTTCCCCCCTTGGTAGGATTCCGAGTGTACGGAGAGTGTGCAAAAGTGCAAGGAGGCGGAAAATAGATATTCATCTACTCTCACCATGCCCAATTATATAAATCTAAAAAAAGTCTCTGCTTCGACTTGCTGGCTTTTGGCAAGGAAGAAGAGTGCTGGTTGGCACAGTTTCTGTGAGTCGCTTTCTCCTCGATCTCCAGTATCACTTGTTTGGAAAAAAAAAACAGCTTACCGTAGAGTCTCTGACAATTACGTACCTGATATTTTGTCAAATGACCCTGCTGTTTGGCTGGATGATTTCATTAATAAATTGGCTCCTCCCTTTGTTCCCAATTTAAACTGTCTCCATTCTTTAAACTCCCCTTCCACTTCCTCTTCTGACCGTTTTGATACTGTTTTTTCATTTACAGAATTTTCTTGTGCGCTTGAACACCTTCGAGATTCTGCCCCTGGGGCTGACGGTATTCCTTAATCTTTCATCTGTAAGTCTTCTCCTAACTGTGAACATGTTTTCCTCACTTTAATTAATTCGTTTTTGGCAGAGTGCCAAAGTCATGGAAGTCTCAGATCATTATTCCCATTTTAAAACCTGGTAAAGACCCCCAAGACTCTGCCTCCTACAGACCTATTGCTCTTTCCTCTGTTCTGGCTAAGATAATGGAAAACCTTATCAAAAACTTATCGACTTGAATGGATTTTGGAAAAAAGGGCATCTTACCTAGCAGTCAATTCGGATTTCGAAGGGGCATGGGCACGATAGATTAGTCTGAGTATTTTCATGTGCGACGTCCGATTAGCTTTTTCCAAAAATTAAAGTGTTCTTGGAGTCTTTCTGGATATTGCGTCAGCTTATGATAACGTTCAACTTCCTCTGCTCGGGCAAAAACTGCTACAGATTGAGTATTCCTGTGAGGTTGGTTAACATCATTTGTTTTTTTTAATGTCCCGATCGATTTCCATCCGCTATCTTGGCACTTTCTCTCCCTCACGTCTAGTTTGGATGGGCCTCCCCCAGGGCTCGGTCTTGAGTCCCATCCTTTATAACATTTATACCCACGAGTTACAGTCTCCAGTTAACTGTTTCTGCAAAATTTCACCATATGGTGACGATATTGCCCTTTATTATAGTTCTTCTTCTCTTAAATTACAATATTAAATGGAAAAAGAATACGGTCGCGAACAGGATTCGAACCTGCAACCAAGCACTGTCGAGATGGCTTAGTGGTCAGAGCGCCTGGAGTATTTATCCGGGAGGCGCAGGTTCGAATCCTGTTCGCGACCATTTAATATTGTAACTTTAGAGTTCGCTAAGCATGCGTTAATGCTTTTCAAAGATTTATTTTCTTCTTCTCTTGTCGATTCTTCTTTACGTATGAATACTGATCTGTATAGTGGTTGAGTGATGTATTATACTTACTGTGGATGATGAACCTATTTCAGTTGTCGACAGGGTTAAGTTTCTTGGACTTTTCTTCGATACTAGATTTTCTGGTATTCATCATCTGAATTATATCGTAAAAAAGTGCGAGAAAAGCATTAATGTGTTGTGTGCCCTCTCGGGAGTCCGTTTTATATTATTTAATTCTATAGTTCGTAGTCATTTTGACTATGGCACCTTCCTCCTTGAGCCCTGCAATAAAATAGCCCTTTCCAAATTAGACCTTATTCATTCCAAATGTCTACGTATTATTGCAGGGACAATGAAATGTTCCCCTATTAATGCCCTTCAGGTTGAATGTTTGGATCCCCCCCTGCATTTACGTAGACAGTTTCTCTCTGACCGTTTTTTGTACAATGTGGTTCAAATCAAATCTCATCCTATTATTCCTCTCCTAAGTTTCCTGTCCAACTTAGTATCTACTTCTTCTTACTGGTCCCACAAAACTACTTCTCTCCTCGTAAACAGCTAAAATAAACTTCTCAATATGCGTATACTTATAGTCCAATGTAACATCAATCCATTATTTGAAGTTAGTTTTGATTCCTTAATTTTCCAGCCAAAAATCTTGTTTAGTTTGGGTATATCCAAGCATGATCCTGGTATTAATGATAAGTTTAATAGTATTTTAGCTGAGGATTGGTATGATTGGCTGTCAATATTTACTGATGCTTCCAAACTGTCAGAGGAAAGCAATGTCGGAGGATTACTGGTAGTCGGTGGCGCCGGGCACCGCAGCGAGCGGGGCGGCACGGATGTGTCGGTGCTCGCGGCCAGCGCAACACGTATGTCGGGTTTCGTTGCGGGCGCAGCACGCATAGGTGATGCAGGCGCACGCGGGGGTGCGGTGCGCGTAAGGAGCGCGGCGGCGCGGGAGGACGGCTCTGCGGAGCGCACGCGGCTGATGGGAGCGGTGGGCCCTGGGGCCTATATAGGTACCGGGCGGAACGCTGTTGGGCGGATAGCCACCGCGTGTTGTCGAGTCGGCGACGCGCGCGTATACGTCATCAGAGAAACGGTGGCAGCCGGTAGCGGGTTTATCGCGGCGGGCGCTGCACCGGACAGCGGGTCCTCCAATGTAGGAAGGGACACTGCCCGGTCCATGACCATCGTCGGACGGTTCTTGAGTGGTGACTGGTGATGCGGAGCCCTCGCCCAGCGAGGTGCGGGCAGAGGGTCTCGGCATGGTTGCAATTTGAAAACGACACTGTTAGGCTTAGTGTTAGGCTATCGCGACCGCTACGGTGTGTCGCCGCACCGGGCAGCAGGGGGGGCGGTCCCCCTTCCGCACTCCCGGAAGCTGATGTGCTCTCGTGATCGGCGAAGAGAGATTACCGAGAGTGGGTCGGTCCGAGCGAAATGGAACTTACCAGTTGTGTGCATACGCAATGGGAAGTATAGGTAGCCGCGGGTGATCCGAATGAATGCACCGAAAATGGGGGACTTTTATACGCAACTGGAGGTATATATATTTCAATAAGATCATTTTACAAATTTATGATGTGCATGCTCCACTCAAAAGGGTTGGAGTAAAACATTTTCCTGCGCCATGGTTATCTGACTCTATTAAGAATATTATGTCAAGCCGGGATAAAGCTAAGGTAAAATTTAAGAAGTCTCCTACAGATGCGAACTGGGCTTCATATACTAAGCTACGTAATCGCTGCAGTCGTTTGTGTAGAGATGTAAAAAGGCGCCACTTTCACAATTCCATCCAAAATTCAAATCCAGCACAGGTATGGCAATTTCTCAAATCTCTAGGCATCGGAAAAGTCGCTAAGAACAGTGATACAGAGATAGACCTTAATGCACTTAATGTACATTTTTCCAGGTCTCCGATTGTCCTAGACTCCAATATTAAGTCCTCTACGTTAAATTGTCTCTCACAACTTCCTCTGCCGTTATGTACCTCCTTCACATTTCACTCAATTGCAGAACGAGATGTAAAGAATTCCATTAAGTCCATATCTACAAAAGCTGTCGGTGATGATGGTGTTCACCTGCAAATGCTTCTTCCTATCCTGAATGAACTTGTACCTGTAATCCATCACATAATTAATTATTCCCTCCATACATGCACATTTCCGTCAGCATGGAAAAAAGGTTATGTCTTACCACTTCCTAAAGTGCCAAATCCTACTTCCGTTTCACAGTATCGGCCCATATCCATACTTCCTATCCTATCCAAAGTCTTGGAGAGTGTTGTGCGGAGTCAACTGTCTTGCTACCTTTCCTCAAACGGTTTACTTAGTCCTTACCAATCTGGCTTCCGCCCTCGACATAGCACGGTAACTGCACTTATAAAAGTCACAGATGACATCAGATTGGCCATGGAGAACAAGTTACTAACAGTTCTCGTTTTACTGGACTTCAGTAGCGCTTTCAATTCAGTTGACTTTGACATCCTCTTAGGAATCCTATCCTCTCTGAACATCTCTTCGCCTGTAATTGCATGGTTCAATTCATATCTTCGGGGTCGTTCGCAGTCGGTTCACTTTAATGAGGTTTCCTCAGATTGGTGTGACCTTGCTGCAGGCGTTCCACAAGGTGGCGTCCTTTCTCCGCTTCTTTTCTCTGTTTTTATAAACGCCATCACTAAGACTATATCTTCTCCGTATCATCTTTATGCAGATGATCTGCAGCTATATCGCCATTTTAAAGTGGATAACATCAACGAAGCTATTGGTGCCATCAATAATGATCTTGATAACATCAGAAAATGGGCTAAATCCTTTGGGTTACTTGTTAACCCAGCAAAATCACAAGCTCTCATTATTGGTGGCAGATACATGGTAAATTTATTAGATCACAGTTCCCTACCACCTACTGTATATGATTCCGTCACCATCCCATAATCAAAAAGTGCTAAGAATCTAGGAGTTCTTATAGACCCTAATTTTTCCTGGAGTGTGCACATTGCGGAGGTAAGCAGGAAGATTTTTTGCTCTTTTCACTCACTCAAGCGTCTCCAGAACTTTTTACCTCTTCAGACAAGGATTATCCTTGCCCAATCTCTTCTTCTTCCTCTCTTAGACTATGCAGATGTCTGTTTCCTGGATGCTATAGAAGAAAACTTAAACAAACTCGAACGCTTACAGAATCTCTGTATCCGCTTCATATTTGGCCTTCGAAAGTACGATCATGTATCGGAATTTCGGGCTAGATTGAAGTGGCTACCTATTCGGTGGCGGCGAGACTTTCATATCCTTCATCTTCTATTTTCTATTCTCCACAATCCTGATTCTCCTATATATCTGCGTGAACGATTTGAGTATCTCATTCCTAGAGGTCAGCCCTGTCGCTTAATTTCCTCACTTTTGTTACGAACTCCTCGTCACAGCTCTAGCCGTTACAATGGCTCTTTTACAATTCGTGCTGTGCGTCTATGGAACTCTCTCCCTCATTCAATTCGTGCCAGCCCTTCTCCTTTTGTCTTTAAGAAAAGAGTTAAGGAACATTTCCTGTCTTTATAATTTGTATTTATTATTTGGTAGGTATGTATATATATTATATGTATATAAATATAAACATATAAGTATGTGTAATTATTATTATTTTTGTATTTATGTATTTATATTTTATTATGGTTAGTCCTTTAGATTTAACATTTGTCGATTTATGTATTGTGCACTACAATGATTTTCCCACCCTAGTACTTTTTCTGAAATTCTTTCACACAAAAGGTTTGCTGGAAGAAAACTCATTCTGAGTTAAGCTCGCCTTTGTACATGTTCCTTTTTTATTTATTGTTTTGTATGTTCCTTGTTTTTGTGTACAATAAAGAATAAGAATAAGTACTTTCTAGAAACTTCCATTGCCTCACCCCCTCTGACTATTTATTTGCATTTTTACTATGTCTATATTTACTTAACAATTATATTTACTAACTTATAAACTAAACCGTTTTACATATATATGCACATATGTGAACATCCGATGGCGCCCGCCTGCGAAACAACAGTGTGTTTTCTGGAGTGTACCTAGAACATTACCGCGCCCCCCATTTCAGCAATATTTATGTTCGCGCTCATTGGCGATCGCATCACCCCGTTCTATATTCGTAATGAAAACCTCCACCTCGATCTCAAAATACCCACCATCCAACAGTTCATAAAACACACTTCAAAGCGTTATTTCGATTCTGCTGAAAAGCACCCCAACCCTCTTGTCGTGGCAGCCGCCCGATATACCCCCTCACAGATAAGTAGAGTTCGCCGACCTAGGCATTCACTCTCGTATCCCGACGACGCTATAACCCTCCTCCAAGAAAGCAGTAGAGCCACCAGCACAGTACACAAATACAGACCGCCGTCATTTCGGCCTCGCCGTCGAGGCCCGTCGCGACGTCTATGTAATAATATACCACCCCCACCCTTGCTCGTGCCAGCCCACGCCGCTGAGCCGGTAGCTTTAAATTCGTCCCATAATAATAATTATGATTCAGTTTCGATCCAGCCAGTCCCTTGCTGTCCTCCCACCAGCAACGCCCTAAGCCGAGGCTCGTACCCCGCAGGGGGTGCCCTTAGCGTGTTGTCGCTTAGTTTATAAGTCGAATGCCCTGGTTGGGGGCCTTAATAATAATTTATTATTAAGGCATCCACAGAAAAGTCCGGTTATGCAGTCGACAACCTCCTAGGTTGACCTGCGAGATACCATAAACAAAAACAAAAAAAGCTATCGCATCTCACTCTCAGATACATATATTACTAATCTGTGTCACTCTCCACAGACTACTAAGAGATAGGTACTACGTATCAGACACGAATCTCCGAACAACCAATCCCCGACGTCGACTTTAGAGTTTGACATTTTTTTTTTAATTTGTATCGAGACTATACTAGGTTATGGCAACCTACTAAACACATCAACACGGTCTAGGGATATTTTTAAAAAAGCGAATTACTATCAATATGTTAATTATTTATATGACATGTATATATTTAAAAGATACGTTATTTAATATTCTACCATTTTCTAGTAATGGTTAAGGTACTTCGACTAAAATTTCAGGATTTTATGGAAAAAAAATGAAGCATAGACGGAAACCGTATATGAATTAACTTTTAATTTATGAGTAAAAACTGAAAAAAATTGAAAAATCATTTAATTTGTGTTTATAAACTTGAAGTTAGTAGTCTGAGAAAGCGCCCATGATGTTCATAACACATCGGCAACGATTGCTGCTCAGAACAAGGTTGTCAATGTCTTGCTGCGGAATATTGTCCCATGTCCTTCTGAGGTGCGCAAAAAGTTGATCTTCTGTAGCCAGATTTTCAGGAACTTCCTTCAGAGCTCTTCTTTGCAGCATATCCCACGCATGCTCAATGGGATTTAGATCTGGCGATTGAGCAGGCCAGTCTAAGGCCCTAACATTGTGTGTATGTAACCAAGCTGCTACCGTTCTCGCCGTGTGTGCCCGGGCATTGCCGTGCATGAGCAGGAAATCTTGCCCCATTTGTGTTCTGTGGGGCAAGATTACGGGCCCCAGCACCTGTTGGACGTATCGTTCTGCCATCATATTGCCCCGCACCCAAACGAGATCCGTCCGTCCTCCAAGACGAATTCCTGCCCAAACCATAATTGTTCCTCCTTGGTATGGGTGAACTTCCTGAGGGTTCTGAAGACGGCTCCATCGTCCAGGAACTCGCCAAACACGCGTCCTTCGTGAATCTGGATGGAAGCCGAACCTGGATTCATCCGTGAACAGGACCATTGTTCACGGCCCCAGTCCACGTGGTTCCGAACCAATTCTAATCGTCGTCCACGATTGCCTCTCCGTAAAGGTGGGACCCGGAGTGGTCTACGAGAGCGTAGATTACTTTCATGCAGTCGCCTTCTTACAGTTTGGTTACTCACAAGCACTTGGTGTTCCACTCGCAGCCTTTGGACCAATTGAGTCGCCGTTGCATTTGGTTGAGCTCGCGCAGTAATTTCCAAAAATCGGTCTTGTCTGGGGGTAGTGATGAGACTTGGCCCCCGGTGCCTCTCCGCTACTTCACCTGTGGCACGATAGCGTGTCCACAATCTTGAAATTACATTTTGGTGGGTCCCTATGGCCTCAGCAACATTACGCTGAACAGACCCAGCTTCCAGCATTCCCACAGCTCGTAACATCTCCGCCCTCGTCAAATGTTGGCGTTGCATGGCTACAATACCTCAATTTTACCTTTATCTTTCGTTTAAAAATGAAAAAAAAACTGTAACTAAATGTAATTCGTATTGTTTTCTAAATTTCGCACAAATGAAAATTCCCTCTCCTACACATCAAGACATTTTTATGCCACCGAAACAAAAGAATTTTCAAAAATTTGAATTTGGAATTAGTCTGAGATAAATTACAAACAAATCGGTGTATAAAAGATTTCAATGCGGCCAGTACTTTTCGAGTTATTTAATTGAGTATGAAATATCCCTAGACCGTGTTGATGTGTGTATAATTCCAATATATCCGAATAGGGTAATTAAGATCTATGATTAATATTAATTAAAAAAAATTAGGAATAAGGCGAAATAAAAGTAAAATTATTTATTTTTAGATTTATTTTATTCATTTGTATACATAGTAGTTTTCTTACAAGTGGATCATTCGTTAGTTATTTAAATTATTCCACATTGGGACATTAATTCTTGATAAAATTCTTGAGTTTTCTCCAATACTTAGGCGTGATGACACTGCAAAACAATTAAAATATATTGTTTATAGTCAGTTTATAAACCCATATACAAATGGAATAGAATACTTGTAGATGAGCTAATGATGGTATGGTACTGTATGGATGGTATTTGGTAAACTAGCTACTGGCAGGGTAGTTACTCAGCATATGCAAAAGGAACACATAAACAGAATAAAAAAAAAGAAATAAAGATTATACAGGTAGCCGCACTAGTACTCAATAGTTATGTCCAATACATGGTTTCATTAGTGCATTAATTAAGTATAAAAGTTAGTGCATTATTGATTTAAGTTATAATAAATAGAGCAGGAAATTCAAACTCATAAATTAAATTTAGTATATAGTAGTGACCTGCCAAATCTAATTTTATTCAGACCTGTGTTTAAACCAGACCATGTTATTCCAGGATATGGGATATAATTATGTACAAACAGTATGATTAAAACTATCCTTTAAGTTAATCCAGGATATGTCTTTGCCCCAAATATTTTTCCAAATCGGTTCAGCAATTTTAGAGCAATTGCATTGACATATATATTACTAGCGTAAGGACCCGGCCGACCGCGAAACTAAATGGCACCAACGCGTTGGCCCTAAAATGACAGTTTAAGGCCAACGCAACACAGTCGACAGTTACATTCTCTTTGGTCGACAGTGGACCGCTCACAGGAGAGAACGAGTGTTTGTTTGTCATAAATATGCCTAGTTGCGTGGTAAAAGTTTGCAAAAATTACGATACAAAGAATAAAAAGGAACATGGGATATCGTATCATCGATAAATAACCCTAGATTACTTCTGTTCCAATTAAATTATTAAATTATCACATTTTAAAGGTAGCTATAATTATTTTACTACCGAAGTCCGTAATGGCGGCCATTGTGTGGCCGTCCGCGCGTGAAGTAACGTTGAAAGAACGTCATTTTTTATTTGTTTTATTTTTGTCTTAAGGACTTAGTGTTAGTAATTTTAGTAAGTACCTAATATGTTAATACTTAATTATTATAACAATATTGTGTACAATTTCAAATAAAGCTGATTGATATTAATTTGTTTTACATACGTTTTTTTGCGACATGTATTATTATCGCAATAAATTATAGTTTAAAAAACTAATATAATCTAACGATACCTCTCAAGCTAACATCCATCAACCCGTTAAGCTACAGAGCGTGCCAAAGAAATATACATACATACACCCGAAAAAATTATAACTCTCCTTTTAGCGCAGTTGGGTAAAAACTCAGTTCAATTTGTGACTGATGTGTGTATAAAAATATTGACCATTATTAAAATGTGATAAAAAATTCATGTAGCACGTACAAGGTTTAGTCTTCGACCCAGGGTGTACAATCTTCGAACAAATGAGTAGGAAACTGGACAATTATAAATCGACAAAATAAAGTAGCTTATTTAAACATCCATTGTCGTACGGCAATCATTATTTTGCAATTTGGTAGGGTTATATTAATATTTTTTACCTTCGTAAAGCAATAGATGACGCTTAATGCTATTTTGCAACAGATATCTCAGATATGCAAGGAAGACTTATTTGTAAAATTGAATTTGAATTTATTAAATATCGGGAGTATGCTGGTCGGAACTGGCTTCGCAGTCCCAGTTACTCATTATTAAAATGCATATCCGAATTACAAGACATTTATGATGACATAAAAACAATTTATATAATATTTGTACATATTACTTTCGACTTCCTGCATTGCCAAATCCATAAAGAAAACTTGATAGATTTAAGATTACTTTGTCATCCCGATTTTTTATTCATCATTATTGCAAAAAATTTAATAAAATATTATGCGTGAAGACGGATAATGACTGCAATAAATTAAAGGCAATAAAAATATGTTAAGTGATTAAAGATAAATCTTTGAAAACCATTAATTTTATTTCATTATATTCTTCCAAAAACAAAAAGAATGGAAGAATATATTGGTACGGTTGAATCACGTTCTATCTTAATCTTTGTTGGTTGGACCCTAAGTAGATACCTAATAATACCTAAACAAATGTATATGCATGTTGGGGTCCTATCGTTTACAGCAATAGCAAAAGAGCGGACTGTATAAATAAAGAGTATAATAAAAAACAAAGATAGATCAAACGGCGCCCGATCGTACTACGTGACTGCCGCGGAAAATCGTCGTAGAGAAGTATTGCGCGCCAAAATGGGGAAAAGAGCGGCAGCCGCCGCTTCACTTCCCGCCCCCGCGCACCCTTCAAGCTGCGCGGTTGTCAGCGCGGCCGTCATCGGTTCCTCGTACCGGCCCGTGCGCCCTCGCGCTGCCCCGCACCGTGGCATTAGTAGTGCATTCGTAGTACTTTAGATGGCGTCTGTGTGCCCTGTTTCCTAAATTGAACGAGAGAGAGGTCTCTATTTCCTATAGTATAAAGTACTCTGTGGTACCAATTGTCTATGGTCGCAATTTTAGTCTATTTCGTAATTTCGTTTAGTTAGTCTATTTAACTGAAAAACTATTTTATCTCTGAATCCCATAATAATTCTTAATATTATAAATGTATTGGTATTTGATATTAAAATAAAAAGACGAGTGTTTACCAGTTTTTAGTCATACGCCTTCAGTTTAAAAAAATGGATGTGTGAGTAAACCGAGTTCAATTTGGGTTTTAGTTCCACTTCACTATTTACATTTATTTTAAATTAAGCATACAATAGCTATAATAAGCAGGAATAGTTTTAGTGTCTTGTTCTTCAGCTTATATTACTTCGCTCATACATACATAACCGTATAAGTACAATATTTTATCTTTTCATATATATTTATTTTAATGTATTTCAGATGTTTGGCAATTCCTTTCCCTTCACCTGAATCCGCTACGTTGGCCTGTGACGTCTTATGTGTTGATAAGGAGTTAAAGAGGAGTGGAGTGCAGAGAAAAATTAATTCCAATTCAGAAGAACTTATAGTGTAAGACTCAATTTCACATACCTCATATTTTTTATTTATAATATCATTTAATCAGGAAATCCCTATAATGAGTTCTATATCATCTTTGTGAATGCAGCAGTGCAAGCACAATTTTATTTTGACGATTTTAATCACAAAATTCGACATCATGTGTTACTTAACAATCTGTAAATTTTAATTTTTTTTGAATCAACAAGTTTGTCAATGAAGATCTGTGCTCCTGAGCCTACTTAGACCGAAATATATTATATATATTATATTACATTAAAGATATAAACACTCCATTTTAAATTCATACATTTCATAACATTGCTACTTATTATTTTCATCAGGAAGGTTGGAGTTGACTGATTCATTCTGTCACTGTTATTGAACCTAACCTGTCCCTCTTTTGGGTTTTCCATTTTTGTTTTACAATTTACTTGGACATCTTGTTTATTTGTGATTTACTTGGGTAAAATGTATTGGGTTTTGCAAAAACAATAATTAATACTATTACTGTCAAGTGTCCATGTATTCCCCTTGTCCCTGTCATAAAATTTCCTTACCGTTGTCCCCCATATGTAGATACGGGCAACAGGGACAACGGAGGTGTTTGAACGTGTTTGTGCTGTAATCACGTAAAATGTGCTGGACAGATCTTTCATGTTTGTGCCACAATAAAATAAAATCTGGATCTCAAAAAGACAAATCAGGATACAGTATCCAATTCCAATATATATTTATGGCTCCATCGTTATTCGATGATTTTGCCAATGTCGAGGTTGAAAATTACACTATGACGGTTTAAAACTGATACAACTAATACTTTATGACAATAACTGGTGACTATTTGTAGTGATGAAAGCAGTTCAGGAGCATGCTGAAACAACACAAAGCGTATATTGTTAGGTAACACGATGGCACAAATGTTAGTAATGTAAAAAAACTATATATAAAGAGAAGTAAACGGGTGTAGAACAAAATTAAAGTATACAGGTAATATAGGATATGAGGATACTATATACGAATATTATTTACTCTAATACAGTAGAGTCCGTTTATAATGACATCGAAAGGAATTGACAAACACGTCATAATAAGCGGACGTCATACAAAGCGTTTTGTGAAATGAAAAACCTTTTATATGTACATATGTATGTACTTAAGTATTTTAATACAGAAACATAGTATCTATCCGGAAGGCGCAGGTTCGAATCCTGTTCGCGACCGTATTCTTTTTACATTTAATATTGTAACTTTAGAAACATAGTAATTATGTACATATGTATACATACATATTAAATCAAAATTAAAATTGCACGTAATCAGCACATTATAACACATACAAGTGTATTTTTTACTGTAAATAATCTGTAACATTTGTCTGCTTTTGTTTTTTCATTTTATTGTATAACAGTCTCTAATACTATTGTGTATAGAAGACATAGCTATGGTCAAATTACCATTTTCAATATTGCTGTGAACAAATCAATTACTCACTGAGATTCAAAACAAAAACGAGCCACGTGCCGAACGTCGTCGAGAATCAACGAACATTACCGGAGGTGTAAAGAATCATGTTGGTCATTATAACTGGACATAATCTATTAGAAATGGGTCATAATAAGCGACATGTCACTGTAAGGGAAGTCATTATATCCGACTTTTTTATAAAGAATTTTATATGAAAACCAAACTTCGTAGTGTAATTACGTCATAATAACCGGTTGGTCAATATAGGCGGAGTCATAATAAACGGATTCTACTGTACATGTATATAAGATTTTGATAAAAGGAGAATGAACTAATGTAAGTTGAAATGGAATATTAATAGGACGGGGAATATCAGTACAAAGAAGGTCATAAAGTGGAGTAAATAGTTTAGGACAGGAGAAAAATAAATGTTCTAGAGTGCCCTCCTCAAGGCCGCACTCGCACTAAGAATGGTCTTTCACTCGTATTTTGGCTACAAAAAACTGGAGTACTTACAAGTAAACCCTAACCTAAGTCGGATAAAAACAGATGTGGCCAATTTATTATAAAGATTTATGTTGCTAAACCAACATCTGATGGGAATTGAAGGTTGAAAAGAAGCAAAAAAAATTCCTTTTATCTGACTTAGTCTTCTGCCAAAGACGATTCCAAGCCACTCACATTTGGGGTTTAGCAAGGCAACACAGATCCCGCCAGGTAACTAGACTTGTACTTGGCACTCTCAGCTGTACGGCCTATCTAGCAAGAGTGTCAACCTTTTCATTTCCTGTAATCCCAGAATGACTGGGAATCCAGGCTAATACCACAGGATACAGTATCTTTTCTTTAACTTGAGTGGTGACTATCCATTTAATATACATATATACTACTACTATTATTGTTTACATTTTTGGTAATTTTTTATTTCTGTGTTACTATTATTTAGATATTATGTAATTTTTATATTTATGTATAGGCATTTGTACAGGTATAATATTCTCTCTATTAAGGGACGAACTAACCATTGCTCAGCTACGAAATGCTTAAAAATCTAAACAATGCAATGCATCGAAAGTGAGTTACAAGATTGGGTTATTAAATTATTGGTATTAAGGTCAATAGATCAGTCGACCATGCCTACGTGCGAATAATTAAATGTAATTACGTATTGAATGTTGACTACTAAACTTATGTTACTCGTAACATAACGAGCGATACATAAATGGGCACGTGGCCTATTGTTGTCTTTTAAACTACCTAACACCAGCACACTCCCACTCACGCATGCACTACACTTGTGATTTCATCGTTGTACACTAACGTTTTTACGTCACCATACAAATAAAGGTCTAGCGGCTTAAGGTCCGGGGACCGAGGAGGCCAAGGCACTGGGCTATCACGTCCAATCCACTGTGCCCCAAACGTGTCGTTGGTAGTTGATGGTGCACCATCATGCTGGTTGATAATACAGGTATTTCAAACTGCCTGTAATGCACCCAGTACAGTATTGTAGCAGCCAGCATCGTAGCATGCAATGGCGTCTGTCGGACTGGCTACCTCCCCACGTACGTACGCACTGCACTACTCAACCACTATCACCAACGAGGGCATAGGTAAATGCGCACCATATCGACGTACTCACAGTTTGAAAAATTCGGCATTGTAGGTACCCGATCGTAACTTGACCGCGCGCGATTTCAACATGTACCCTCGTTCGCGTGAACCGACACACTATCGAACAACCGTTGAGCCGCGGCGCTAGCGTGCACGGGTAGGTACATAGCGCGAGCGCGAGCGCCGCCGCCCGTCTTTGGCGGTACCTACGCTCGGCCTCTGACGCCGTGCCGTGCCGTCTTTTTACCTGCTGCGCGCGACGCGGCGTAAACCCAAAAAACAGAAAGACTGCGAAATTAATTCGATTTTCTAATTTTTGTAATCAGTTACACCTATAGATTCACCTCCTTCAATTTGGCCACTGTCTAGAACCACAGCTTGTATAGGTTCTTTTTAAAAATTTAATTATGGTGCCTTTTTGTTTATACATGACATGATGTTAATTGCCCACATCCACGCGGACGGAGTCACGAGCCCAGTTACGTTAAAATGAGATAGAATAGCTTGGTAGCGTGAGACTCGTAGATTAATTGGTTAGGGGCATAATGCACTATTTAGTGATTTTGCTGAGAATGGAGCATGCTTCTTTCTCATAATAAGCATTAAAAATTTAGGAAATCATTTATTATACTTGTTACAGAAATTTTCATGGACAGGACCTGAGAAAACTGCGAGTAGCTGTGAATTCGTTTATCAAGAATGTTTTGTTAGTTGTTAAAACAATAGATAAGTTTTGAAGGAAGAATAAAAGCTGTTAAGATGCCGGAACACACGCCTGCTCCAACCCCAGCTAGATCGTTATATGGTTTTTTTATGTATTTGTTTAGCAAAACAATGTTAGTGATATATATGATATGGGCTATCACTCCAGATTCCTGTTTGCACTACTTCAATATTTATTACTATCCACAAAAATACTGGTCCACAGCTATTCCTATACAATGCTTAGTGGCATTGACAATATTTACATTTTTTATATATCCTAGTTCTAACTTAACATTAACTGCTAGTTTAGATAGTATCAATACAATAAGCGATCCTCACGCTCATTACATATGTGAAATTAACCAGAATAACAATAATATGCTGGAAAGTTGCATTTGTAAAGATGCAAATAAATGTGTGAAATACAGTCATGTGACATCACACGAAGAGTTAGAAGAGAATACAGTGCCACAATTGCATGATTTGAATATTCGATTAGTATGTAAGAAATTGTACTTGAACAAATAGGTACACAATAAAATACTTTTTGTTCTTAATATTACTTGTTTTTATTTACGTAATCGTAGGATTTTATTGGATTATTGCTTAATACAGTGCATAGGGTGGAACCTCATTTGTGTTAGTGCACACTAGGGACTGCTCCCGGGAAATTCCGGTCCCGAAAATCCCGGGACATCCCGGGATTCGGCGCTGACTAAAGTAAATTATTAAAGATGATCTTGTGATGAGGATTATGAAATGTATGTTGAGATAGTATGGGCATGCAGTAAATGAGGTGAGTGTGGATGGAAGAGTCGGGGCGCCTAGGCCACCCTTGATGAACGTACTGCAATCAAATTGTGGGTGTCGGAATCTATATTCATATTCATATCGTTTATTTGCATACCATAATATACATAGGATGGTAAAGTTAAATAAAAGGTGAATCATTATGGACTCTATAGGGCACAGCAAATGTAGGAGAGAGGAGGACATATTTATTCATTACACTTTTATAGTGTTTTTAAGTATTGCACAATGTTATTTATCTAAATATTAAAATTTAAAGCAAATTTTACTATGGAAATTGATGTCTGTATTTTTGCCATGTTATGTTACTTGTCGTATTACAAGTTGTTATTAGTATACAAATTGTTATTTATTAATATTATTTATATATTCATGTTTATATTTTTTCTCACCTCATTTACTGTCAATCCCTTTCATCCATCCTTAATAAATGCCCATAGTATCTCAAAAAAAAAAAAAAAAGTGTGCCAGCTTGTCGCTTGTTGCGTGGAATTGGAAGTCAAGAAATTGAGTCGACTTCTTTAGTTATGATAGTTAAGAGTTCCCCGAAGTGTCATTGGAAATAGATTTATACGTTGTTCCTACTGAGTGCTTATCTGCACCTATTTTGATCGGTATCGATGTACTGATTCGAAAAGGTTTGACATAATATATCCTAGCTAATGAAGAGTTTATCAACGCGAATGGCACCCAAAACAATGATTGTTAGAATTTTTGTCTATTTGTCTTGTGCACGCTAATCTTAGGAACGGCTTATACGATTTAGATGTGGTTTTCATTAAAATATTGTGGTAAGCTTCACTTAACATTTAGTGTTTGTTTCGTGTCAAACGGTTCATAAAAAAAAAGGTTTTGCCAATATAAAGAATCACGTCGAAAATTTGTTAATTAAGAATTTGTGTTCATACACGACATGGTGTTAATTTACGACATCCACGCGGACACTCCGTCCGCGTGGATGTCGCAGGCACAGCTAGTAATAAAATAAATGTAATAGACCAATATATATCTAACTGAAATCATTGCAGTGAGATAGACCGGATGCCCGCAGCTTGTAGTTCCTTTAAAATAATCCTAATCGCAACTGTTTTGAATGCTTTTTAACCAACTTCCAAAAAAGAGGAGTTGATCACCGACCTGCTGTCCTACCTTTCATCAAAGGGGTCACCGACTTGAAGCGTGATTCTATCAAAACCTACTTCAAGCCACATAGAAAGATCTCTTATTAGGGAATGTGGCACTTCTCAGACCGGTGAAGTGCCACATTCCCTTCAAGATGCAGGGGTCTACAAGATTGATTGTGATTGTGGGCTATCATACATAGGGCAAACAAAGCGTAGCATTGGCACCAGGATGAAAGAACACATAGCTGACGTCAAGAATAGACGCTCAACAAAATCAGCAGTCTGTGAACATACAGCAGATAAACCCAACCATTTTCTAAGTTTCGATAAACCCCAAATCCTCGCGAAAGAAAACCGATATATACCGAGAATGCTCCGCGAGACTATTGAAATTAAAATTCCCTTAAATTTCAATAAAGAAGTTGGTTGGCAATTACCACTTGTCAAGTACCACGTCAAGTCACAAGAAAAATCTCAAGACCTTTTAGTTATTAATTCGATAAAATTGTATCTTTAAATTTAAAACGAATTCTGAGTTTTTTTCGATATTTCTTCTCAGGGATAGTCTTAGGAAATACCGTCGCGATATGTGTCGCAGATGGATTGTAGAAACAGCTGTTTTACAAAACAGTACTGTTATGAAAAACGGCAGAACGACGTTTAGCGGTTTTACATAATTACTGATCTATAAAACGCAGAATTTAATGAACGTTTTGCGTTTATCAATGCAGCGGGTCAACGATCAGAGATTATGTAAAACAGTGTGAAATGAACTGTCAGATTGTTGATATTAGTTCGAAATTTTGTTAATTCAACTTTAAAAGATAGACATGTGCTATCGCGGACTATTTTTTAGAACTTTTAAAGAGGAACAATTCTGACATACATGATTTTTGCGTAACTTTAACCGTTTACGCAGCGTACGCAACGGAAACTCATTGATGCTCCGCTCCTATTGGTTGTAGCGTAATGTTATATAGCCTTCCTCGATAAATGGACTAACCAACACAAAAAGATTTTCAATTCGAACCAGTAGCTCCTGAGATTAGCACGTTCAACCAAACAAACAAACTCTTCAGCTTTATAATATTAGTATAGATTAAATAAACGGCGGCTCATCAAGCTATTGTAATGTTATTATTCAAATGACTTAGTCGTGCCTACATAACATTTTAATTTTACCCTATAAGAGGTAATGTCATGGTGCGCTGGTAACACTACGCGGGTGGGTGAGGCGCGGGCGGGAGGCTATTTTGGACACAATGCGCTTCGTACAAATGTGATTGAACACTCTTTCTGGTTTATTCTGTATTTTGAGTTGCATTTATAGAAAATTATTTTCTACTTTTTAGTTCGAGTAGTTACAAAAGCGTGTTTTTTAGTTTTTTTTACTATTATTTATTTTTGTATTTTTAGTCTTATGTTTTTCGAAGATTTATCTGAATAATAAGATTTTGGTTGCCATTTTGGAGCGTACACCATATTGAATTTAGTGTGAGAATATTTTATTTTTCGTATTCTTCTCAGCAAACCCTTTCATTTGATACCCATATCACACGATTCCATAAAAATGACTAGTCCGCCATCTTTGGGAGTTCACCATGGATTTAGAATGACGTCACTTAGCTCACCATGTATTGTCATGCAAACTAAACGTGTATACAAAAATTCAGCTCAATCGGAAACTTGGAAGTGGGTCAAAATAGCGACCTAAGGAGTCGGTTACAAACATACATACAAGTGAAGCTAATATAAAGCGTGTAAAAAGAGATAGAAGAGCTAAGTTTTTTTTTACATTTGCGAATAATGCGTTTTTTATTAGGTATTAATGAAATAAAATTGAGAATATGTCATCTATTGTCCGTTTAGGAAACTAATTACCGACATATTCGTATTATCAATTGACAACATTGTGCTTAATATTTCACTAGATATTGCTATACGACAAAATAGTTTGCATTAATATAATTATATAACGGAGGGCGCTCGTTTCAATCTTCACATGTTCCCGAACCGTAAAATAGTTGTTTAAACATGTAATTATTGTTCGTAAATATTGTTAGCTATGTTAAATTATTCAGTACTAACGCGACAGTTTGAAATTTGCCACTTGCCTGTTGAGCGACTTGACAACTTGTTTTATTAAAACTAAATTGCTATCAGGGCTCCAAAACTCTAATCAGATTCTTATGCTAATCGAACCGGGCGGTGTAGTGACTGCCTACCTCGTTGAAAATCCAATGCACGCCACTGGGTTTAACCTAGTTGTTGCACTTATAAAGACGGCAGAACAGCTGGACAGTTGTAATTTTGATGGATTAACGCATTATAATAAGGAGGTCTCCATTTATCAATGAACCGAATAAATAAACACCAATAAATAGTTTTGTATTCATGTAAAAGATTTTATTAATATTTTCAAACACAATTTACTATGTACACATTACTTTGTAAAAATATTCAATCTTGTCTTATTATTTATTGATTCATTATTTTTATAGGCAACATTATAAACATGATAAAAAAACGTGAAAACTATTATGTATGAAAAATAGAAATTTCATTATAATTTTAAATAAGTACACGGAATCAGTTTATTATGCATACTTCAAAGATGCATTTAAATTAAAAATACATCAACATGTATTTCATTATAAATATCAAAGTAAATAACAACTTAGTAGAATGGCATTTATACTCATAGATACATATTATTACTTCATAAACAACAAAATGGCGTAACCGAATACTTATATTATAAAATTCTATCGGCTCGACCTCACTTTATTTATAATTCGAAGATATCACCACTATTAGCGGTGAACTCATCGGATAAATCACAAGAAAATCGTTCAGCGGGCTCCCGAAATTTCACAATTACATGAGCGAGTACAAGAGATATCTGCAGTGTTTAAGATTACAAATATGATTAGTGGGTACCGCAAAGCGACGACAATACAATCCAAGGAAGAGCATTTGTCGTCACGTCGTGACGAAACAGGCGAAATTAAACGCGGCGCTCTCCACTATACACTATAGGCTTAAAAATATACACGCATGCGAGTACATAGAGCGAGGTGTCAATCTTTACTAGCGACGCGGACCCCATGCGGCCGTGGGCGCGGGAGCGGCGGGCGCCACGACGCGCGGTCCGCCCGGCATAGTGGGGAACTCCTGCGTAGACGCCGTGTCCGGCGCGCGCTGCTCCCACGGCCCGCCCTTCACCACGAAGCCCGTGGCGCCGGGCCCGGCGGCGGCGGTAGCGGCAGCGGCGGTAGCAGCGACTGCAGCATTAGCGCCGTTAGCAGCCTCTCGCTCGGCGCCGAGGACGTCACCAAAGTCACCCAGTGAGGGAGCGGAAGGTCTCGTATAGCGGTCAGCGACGTCTTGCATCTGTGGACAGAAAATAAATTTTATATGAGAAGCCCAACATTGTACACATTTAAACCTCTTAAAGTTAGATTATCTATTTAGGCTATGCTTACGTATTCTTCGGCTAGGTTAAGGAGGTGGTCCTTCGCATCCAAAACGTTATCCTCGTCTCCAGTAATGACGACAATGCTATCGTCACCTTGTTTCGGGAACCGAATGTCGACTTTGTACTCATCCATTATGCGTCTGATGTTCTTACCCCTGAGGCCGATAAGCCTCCTATGAACACGTGGATCAATGTCGACCTCCTCACGACACTGATTATCCTGTCACGACACAAATTATAATAATTAACATATTGTTGTGTAGTTATTGAATCACTGATAAGGGCCTGAATGGCCGGCGCCAAAAAAATAAGCTTACCAGTTGATGCACAATAGCCATAATAGCTTCCTTGGCTTGCAGTGCCTTATCTTCGTAGCCTTGAATTGTGATGATGTCATCATCAGACTCGCCACGTTTTGGCAGGTTTATTTGTACTCCGTAATCAGTGCGAATCTTTGTGATGACGGAACCTCCTTTACCAATCACCAGAGGATGATAATCGGGATCAACTTTGAATTTCAGTTCAAATGACCTGAAAGTGATTTATTATGAACAATGATTTCTAGTCGTGTTGAAAGAATTATTGATATTCTAGTGATAGCTTAATCGACAGAGAAGGACAGACTGTCGATCCACTGCTTATAATACCACTCACTCGAGTTGCTTATACTGAAAGGGGACGACGGTAAGACATTAAAAAAATCCAGGTATCGCGTATCTCCTTCTCTGACTGTACACAAAAAATCAATAAAATCGAATGATAAGTTTGGCCACAGGAAATTATTTTCATTTTCTTAATTTTGAACATGCTGCAAATGTAGTAACATTTTACTAGGCAAAGATCATTAGGTCATAAACCTGTGGATATTCATTGATAATTATCTCTCCTTCACAATATTAATAAAAGACAGAAAAGTGACACACGTTGGCGCTTAGACGTCCTTCAACTGGACAAATTGAAACAGTAAGTGAAAAATACTTCTTACACACTCGAATACGTGCGTAATTGTTCATGCACGACAGAGAAAAAATAAGGTTTTTTTTTTTGATGAATTTTAATTATTTTAACTATTGCGGTCACTGAGTCAGTACTGAAATGATGTCCGTTGGGAGAGCACATGCTATTTTTATTTGAGTATTTGATTGTTTTGATGTTGTAATTTTTTATGTAGAACTTACTTCAAATAATAATAACACAATCATCTCAATTATGCACAGCTTTTCTGTAAAACCTAATGAAAAATCTCACCTAAGAAGTCGGTCTTCTTTCTCCTTTTCCATATCAATAATTCTTTCAGCAAGAGCAACTTTGGCTTTTTCAACATTTGTAGGGGTGCCTGTTACCTAAATAAAATCAAATATTCTTAATTACTTTTACTAACAACAACACGGTCCACTGCTAACTCATTGCAGTTGCATTCAGCGCAATTAGCCTGTACTGCCTGAATTTATTATCATTTTAATACATGTAAATACTGAAACTAAGATTAAAATATAATTTTACAAATTTAAATAAAATAAAAACGTTAAACAGATATGGATTTAGAAAATACTAGTGGAACAAAAGATTATAAATATATGATATGAGAAGTTATTTAATATATGCAAAATACTATCAGTAAATATGGAAGCGTTTCACTAATAAAAAAAGATGAGAATATCAATTAATGTTCACCGTTTGCCCGACTAGTTTCGACGAGAGACTAAACTATAGTACGCGCGGAACTAGTTGGCCGCGCCTTAGGTAGGGACAGGGGTGAGGGGGCGGGTTGCCTGCTGCTCGCAACGCACATGAGATTAGACAGTGACGACCAATCTCGAGATATCGTGAACAATAATTGTTCGATTATTGAAATAAAAAAAATAAAAGACAATTGAACTTTTACAAGTTTATATTATACCTATCTAATTAATTGCAATGTACTTAACATTGCAATTAAAAGTAAAATAAACCAAAAACAAATTATATGAAATTCTTTCGACATATTTGAATCATTTATGAAATTACTATTTATGAAATTATTATTAATTAATTAGTGTAACTAACACGACTTTCTTTTATATATATAGATATGAAATTACTCTGACATATCCTCTGAATCACTTGATTTTGAACTGTCTGAACTTGAGTCAGAATCATCTTGTAAGTTTATAATGAATTCGCCCATCACAGTATCATATCTCATATCATGATTCCAGTATTCTTGTTCGTTTTTTTGTACGTGGTCGGCTCATTTTTGCCATTGTTCGGCAGAAAATTCAGAAAATATTCTTGTTAGTATTGTAATTTTCTCGTCCAATGTAGCATTAATGTGATCTCTGGCCAGGCAATTTTTAATATTTGCCCACACAAGCTCGATTGGGTTGAGATCTGGATGATATGGAGGTAGTCTTAGAACAGTAAGACCTTTTTTTTTTGATTTCGGGGGGAAACCTTCAAAAAGTCGCCCGGCCCTTGGGGATAAGAGGAGTGTGGGATTTTTACCTCACTAAAACCACTCCGGTGGTCACCATCCGCACATGAAGGGGGCACTGGGTCCTCTTAAGAGAACAGCTCCAGAACCCCCACATGCAACGCCTTTATTAGGGCACATCCCTGGGAAGACTGTAAAGGGTTCTCCCCTGAGCCTCGCTGTGCACGGCTGCAAGTGACCACTGTGCCACCGTCTTCTCTGGGGTAACTTGATGGGCGCATAAAGTCCCCTCTCCTTGCTCCCGTGACCCCAAGAACCACCTGCCAAAAGTCATGCAGGTGGGGTTTCGGCTGTTAGGCGCCGAGGCGGTTGCCTCCCTGACGCCTTCTTCTCCGAGCGGGATCAGCCCTCTCACGATCCCGCTCGGCGGCCTCCTTCTGGACCATGACAGTCTCACAGAAGGAGACCATTTGTTTCCAGTTCCCTCTCTCAGCCAGCATCGCCCTCACGACTGCCGGCAGAGACAGGTCTCGCCCGATCCTAGCGACTAGGACAGAACAGTATGACCTGCACCTTTCAGATTTCATCAATCGTGTATATTTTTTCTGATTGGGTCGTATTAATCAAGCCCAAGAGTTCGGCTTTGACCATCGTGAGAGAAAAGGGCACGTTATGATTTTGCAACCAATTCTGCATATTAATTTTCAAACAGGACATAGTCGGTTTCTTTGCACACAGTGGTAAGCTGCATTGTCCATAACTATGACTGAGTTAGGTGGAAGTTTAGGTATTAACTTTCGATCAACCCAGTTGTAAAAATTTGTAGAGTTCATGTCTCCATGATAGTCTCCTGTTTTTGAATCTGATTTAAAAATTAGCAAAGCATCGCCAACTAACCCGTTCCGACTACCAGCGTGAACTATTAGTAAACGCCTTCCTTTGCCTATATCTGCATAAATACCAGGCTCCGACGAAGATTGCCAACATTTTTGGACATTATGACTTTGGTTTACGTAAGTTTCGTCCAAAAAGAATATATTTCGTTTGTCTTCTCTGAATTTTCTTATGCCCCTCAAATGTTTCACTCGCCAATCAACAATGTTTGGTCTCTCTATTAAAAGGGATCTCTTCGATTTACATTTTTTAAATGAATATCCCAGTTTGTGCAAAAGTTCTCTCAAATAATTTAATCCGCAATCTAAAATATTATCCTCTTTTAACACAGCATTTAGTATTCGTAGATTTGGATTTTTTTTCTGTACCGTATAAAAGTGATTTATTTTTCTTCTTATCACTCCTAAATCAAAATCATCAACTTGTATTTTCTTATTTATTTCTTTTGGTCTCCGCGGAGAACTAAATTTTGCTTCCCCTGTATTTTGCAAGGACTTTTTACTTTCAGCAATCACTCTCCTTACACTTCGATCTGATATCCCGGTTGCTTCTGCCACTAATTTATGAATATTCGCATCAGTTTTTTATTCTAAACTATTGACATTGGATTTCCGTTTTTTAAAAAACGTATGCACTTTATATACCTATTATTTCCTTAGATTGTCTTTTTATCGGCGGACTCATCTTGCTATTGCAATCTCTTATGCGCTTTGTCTAAACTAGCCAGAACTGTCAACGCGTGTTGCCGCCGCGAAATCCGGCGCCGAACTGAGTAATGACATCAAGCGCCCCCGCCTCTCCGTCCCACCGCTCACATACCTAAGACGCGGCCAGCTAGTTCCTCGCGCACTATAGTCGGCAAACACGAAAAATGCACGTGAGTAGTAAACGGTGAATATTAATTGATATGAATATGTCACACGAAAGTTTTAACACAAAAAAAATGATGAGAACATAAAAAATTGTCCGCAACTACCCAACCTGACTCTTTAACAAAAATAAGGTAAACATTAAGTATGTTTACCATATTTTTCTGAAAGAACTAAGAATTGGGTAATAACCAAAGAATGTATACTTATGTCAAGACCACATTTCAACTAAAACGAATATTAATAAAACAATACCTGTCACTATTTTTATAGAGTACATGTCGCAGATGGATAGTAGAATCCGCTGTTTTACAAACCTGCTAGCTGATTTACAAAACAGTTAAACAACGTTTAGCTGGATTGCCATTGCGATACGTTTAACAAAACTGCAACCCACGTTTGGACGTAATGCAGAATGACATATCTACAGTGGAACAGATTTGTTTATTGTATAGGTATATTAAATGGATAGTCACCACACAAGTAAAAAAAAAAAACTGTATTCTGATTTGTCCTTCCATGGCTGGGACTACTATTTTTGTGTCTGTAAAAAACGTAACACGAAGAGAATGACGGGGGTAGTTCGCTTGCTCCACTCGCTCACTGGCCCCCATCATCGTCTTTGAACCTAACCTGTCCGTGTCCGGGTACACGAAACTACCGAGCTCGCTTCGCTCACTCATGGATCAATTTATTTATTTGCTTTCATAATACCGATATATTGTCGACATTATAGTGGTTTATTATTTACGTCATTCAAATATTTTTTTTGTTACTTATTCAAAAGTAAAATAAAGTTAAGTTATTGTTGTTTAAAGATAGATAGAGCCATATGCGACAACATTTCGAATTAAAATCAACAATCTGATAGTTCATTTTTCACTATTTTACATAATCTCTGATTGTTGCCCCCCGCTGCATTGATAAAAGCAAAACGTTTATACAATTCTGCGTTTTATAGGTCAGTAATTATGTAAAACCGCTAAACGTCGTTCTGCTGTTTTTCATAACAGTACTGTTTTGTAAATCAGCTAGCAGTTTTGTAAAACAGCGGATTCTACAATCCCTCTGCGAGATACACATATTTAATTATTGAATACAGGGTTCCTATTAATTGACCATTAGTTATTAATAGATACATAAGATTTTATAATAAGATGTGCGGACTCCTTCTGACAAACAGTTTTGCAATCTAGCAAATATTTTTTATTTGTAACTATGCTTAGAGTATTCAACCAAAAGAAGACGCCTCACACTTTTTGCTATGAAAAAAAGTTTTATCATTATCCGCGGGAGGCGAGGTATCGCACACTAATCAAATGCTAATTACTAATGAATTTTCGAACACGTTGCTATGCACGCACACGATAAAATTGTTAAACACTAGCATAATATAACCTCACACAATGACATCAAGATGGCATAGACTACGTTCGCAAGTTAGTGCTTGTGCATTGTCGATATTAGACTATCGATGAATTCTGTTTTTTAAGGCCTAAACTATAATACTTATGAAAAAAAAAAACATTGTTACCTTGACTAAGTCACTAGGATCATCATTAAGTGGAAGTAGAATATGCACATCATATGTTTGCATCAATTCCCTTCTCTTCTGACCAGCAAGCAATCGATGTAATTCATTTGGAACTTCAACATCAATTGTGATTGGCACCTAGTAAGAAAACAAAGAAAAATATAAAAGAAAAATCTGCACAACAAATAAAATATTCAATTCTTCAAAATATTCACAAAGACTACACAAGGGCACATTTTGATAGGTAGATAAATTACCTGCTCAAGTAAAGCTTTCTTAGCTGCCTCGCAATTTTCTGGGCGACCAGTGATCCTGATAATGTCGTTGGGGCCAGGGTCGCCGTTTTCATCGTTTTCCTTTACAGGAACATCCGCGCCTTCAGTTGTGTCGCGCTCGGGGAATTTAATCTGCACGTCGTGTTCAGCAGTGATATCCTTCACCTTAGCGCCACGGGCACCCATCACTGTGCGATGATGCCTTTGAGAAATCACGCATTCTATTGTCACCTGGATAAATAAGAGCATATATCTATTTATTTTTCTTTTAATTGCAGCTTTATAGATCAAAATGTTTTGCAACATCAAAGTTAGGTACCTTCGCTTCCAAATCCTCAATGATGTCGTTGATGCGGATTTTGGCAGCTTCTATGCAGTCCTTGGGGCCTTTCAGTACAACGCGGTCGCTGTTGACGCCTTGCCTCGGGAAAGAGATCTGTACGCCACCGCATTCGTCGGCGATGCGGCGCAGAACCTCTCCGCGGCGCGCCACGAAGTGCCGATGATGGCGCGGCGCTACCGCCATTTCACCTTCAGAAACGTTACTGATTTCTGCGACCGCTGCTTCCAGCTGCTTGCGAGCTGCTTCTACTTGTTCCTCGCGACCTGGATATAACCACATTACACACGTTAATATTTTCCTTTTGCATATTAATTTTAAAGTTGTAATAACATTGCAACGTACAACACGCAAAACTTACCGATGATAAATATAGCTTCCTTGTCTTCGTCTTTCTCAGTTGGGAAGATAATGCGAGCACCTGTTTGCTCGCGAATTTTCTTAATGTTAGCACCATTTTTGCCTATCAGGAATTTGTGATGTTCCGGCTTAGCACGTACGTGAGCGGTGTGGGAGGTCAATTCTCGTTCTGACGCGTGCGCAAGCAGTTGTTGCTTTGCTTTTTCAACGTCTTCGATGGGCCCCTTGATGACCACTTTGTCGCTGTCACTTTCTGCAGGCGGGAACTTAATCAATACTCCACCACACTCCTCCATAATGGAATGAATGAGTTTACCACCAGCACCAATCAAGGAATTATAGTATTTGGGAGCAATTGTGACCTCCTCAGTAACAACATTAGCCTTCTCGTTATGTATTTGCTGTATCTTTTTAACTGCTTCTTCAACATTTTCCCGTTTTCCTCGTACAGTTATAACATCGCTATCATCACCCTCTGCTGGAAGATCAATCACGGTTTGAGTTTCATCTCGTATTTTCCTCAAGTTGGCACCACCTTTGCCAATGATAAATTTATGGAATTGTTTGAAAATCGGTACTTCCTGGACAAAGGACGATTCGGCTATTTCTTTTATAACTTTGTGTAGGTACTTTTCACACTTTTCAATATCTTCCTGTGGACCTCTTAGCTTAACGGGACTCCTCTTCTGACCCTGATCAGGTAGAGAAATAAGCACACGTTCGAACTTTTCACGGAGTTCCTTTATTTTCTCTCCTCTAACTCCAATAAGAGATTTAATATATCTATGGTCAACATAGACTTCCTTAGTCCTTTCATTCTCCAGTTTCATTACCATTTCTCTTAATTCTCTTTCAGCATCAGCTACACCCTGATGGCTGCCTTCAATGCGAATAATATTGTTGCCTTCATTTTCAATAATGTTAATAACTACTCCAGTCTCATCCTTCAGTCTATTAACTGTAAAGAATTGAAATAATATATACCATTATATATAACTTAGATACCTGATGACTTATATGAACAGATACTAAATAAATAAATAATATTTAACAACAAAAAAACGAAGAAAAAAAAAAACTGAATAAAGATGTTTGTTTCGGACCACCACTTCAGTCTATTTTTCATTACCTGTCCTAAGTAGTAAACAAACAGGAATGGGTCGAAAATCAAAGTGTGTGTTTAAATCACACACTTTCACTTAGGTTTGAACGTTTTAAGGCTTCGTTACAGTAAGAAACACATACGATATGATTTATATCAAAAACTGTTTCGAATAATCCATTATATACACGAATTTCATCAAAAACGAATAATTATCAAAATTCATTTCCACTTCATTTATCTTTAATTAATAAATAAATTCGTGTTTACATCTAAAATCATAAACTAATAACGAAAAATATCTACGTGTAAATTAAAAAAAGCGCGGGATAATTTTGCATAAGGGTGTTTGAATTAATTAACAGGGATATGAAATTTTAAATTGTAAAAATAATTTTACTTTTATTTCATATTGTTTTAATTTTACTTTTTATAAGTCAGGCTAATATTATTAAATTATTATTAGTTATTTCCGCAGTGGTTGGAAACTCGGAAAAAATCATACAATTTTTTAAATTAGAATCCTAGTTAAAATGAAAAATGTGATATGACGTTCAGTTTGACGAAATTAATGTCTGAGTCTGAATCACCTAGAGTCCTAGACTATCGCAGTCCACTGCTGGATATAGGCTTATATTGTTAGCGATATTTTTTGTCTATGTTTCGTAACACATTTATAGTGCTTCATTTAATATAAGCGGTCACGCGTCTGCGAAATTATTTATATAACAGACTACATAGGAACACCACGCGCAAAAGTGATTTCTTAAATGCGAAGACATTTTATAAAAACGATTAGCATGCAATTAAATTAGCTTCACTGTAATCTGATTAACTATGTCCGCGAACCTTCGTAGGTAAGCTGAATGTACAATGGACGTCTGGCCGACTCTTTTGAATGTATTTGTGGAATTGTGTATTTTATGGAAGCCTTTTATCATATGATATAGGGTAAGTTTAAAACTAAAAATATACATCACTTTAGCAACACTTAATAGCACGTCTTTCACAGTGGCGGTACCTTCATATAAGCCCAAAAGCCTTACTATGCCTTACTAAAATGCTCGATAGAGAATCAATATCAAACCCGAACTATTTAAAAGTTCGCGCGCTTAATTCTTATCAAAATAACACAAAGTATCTACCTATGCCACACTACTACACATCGCGATTGTTCACGCGCAGAGTTTCGCATTTACATATAGCTATCTCGCTTACACGTACGGGCTTTTACCGGGCTTTCAAATACTATCTCTGACACTTTCGCACTTATAGCGATGTGCCGTATAACGAGTATATACCTTGTGCGTCTACAAATCGATCAGTATGGAAGATTTAAGCCGTGCATGCCTATGAAGTTGCACGCGTATGCACACCTTGCCAACTCTGCAGTGTTGCCGTTTTAGCGACGTTGTGAGATCTTGGAGATTTTTAACGAGTTGGAGACTTTTTTTAAGATTTAGCAACAATAAAAACTAGCGACTTTTTAAAATAATTAATAGTTTCGAGTCACGTGACACATAGATTAAAAATTATGAATTTGTTTATCGAATTAAATGTATTTACGAGTTATTAATATTATTTTCAAAAATACCAAAGAGTCAAATAAAATACATTCTATCATTATAGCTAAGTTTCATATTTTATTTCCATCAGTGTCAAATACCCTATTGCGACATCTACCTAGATTTTTCATATACCTGGCGACTTTTTTTGCCTAAATGACAACACTGCAACTCTGCGTAAGTACCGAGTGCAACTCACTTCAGTTTCATTTGCGTGAGTGGGAAAAGTTTTGTTGTTAAAGTTTTTTGTGTGTTTTCTTAGATTTTCTCAGTGATACAATTGTTTTGGTGACTTACAATGGAGGTAATTGTACCTTGTGAGGATTTAAAATGCGTTCAAGTTTTGATTGGCGAAGATAAGGTAAAATCTTTAAACTTTGCTCAGAAAAAACAGTTAATATCTTCATTTTAAAACCGACGCCTAATCTGTGTATTTCTCAGACTAGTAAATCACATAAACGAAAATTTAATAGATCAATGTATAAAACTAGTTGGATTGTTGGCTGTTCGCACACTAATAAGTTGTATTGCTGGTGCTGCATATTTTTTTCGAATGAAGATTCCGAATACATATGGTTATAATGATTTAAATAACATATCTGGCGCCATTAAAAGGCACGAAAATTCCCATAAACACCTGTGTGCAATGGTTTCTTTCGGTAATTTTGGTAAACAACGAATTGAGACATCTATATCACGGCAGTAATCTGAGGAAATTTCAAAATATAACACGCGCGTTGATAACAACCGTAGTGTATTTCAAAGATTAGTCGATATTGTTTGTCATTTAGCACAACAGGAACTTCCTCTGAGGACATGATGAGTCCAAAACTTCATTAAATAAAGGCAATTTTTTAGAACTGGTCTCGTTAATTTCAAAATACGATGTCGTTTTAGAAAAGCATATGCAGCATCAGGAAATTTATTTCACTTTTAATTTATTGTACCTAACCAGTAGTTTATGAGAAAATTGCGATGATACATACGTAGGTACCTATATACTCAGCAGAAAACTGAACTTTCTTTTTTTTGAAATCGGTTAAAATTTTATTGGGCTTGCCTTATTTTGAAACCCTAGGCACGCCACTGGTCTTTCATTAATTCTCTGATTATATAAAGTAATGAAATCAATCAGTTAGTTTCCGTAAGTTCCTATAATTAATTCATTTAGTTTTGTCCCAACCATAACAATAATTTAAGAAAAAACATTATCTCTGTCTACCAGTAAGCCATATTTGTTTACGACTTAGGACAGGTAAAGAAAAATAGACTGTGTATAGTACATAGTAAAATGGAATAAATCGTAAATAATAAGAGATTATCATCATATTACTAATAAATTAATTTGAAGAAGAGTACAGTTGTACTGAAATGATTATTTGGAGTTTTTAATATGTCGTATGCTAGTATGATTCCGGTAAGAGCTTTTATTCATTGCCACAACTCGTTGTAGTCGTATAGGACGATAGCCACGACACGAATTTCGTTATGTGGTCTTTCTGTGATTTCCATAACGCGTAATGGGTGTTTTTATAAGAGCCATAACACGGATTTCGCGTTGTGGATGTTTTACAGTGACCACAACGCGTGGTGAACTTTTTGTCGCTCAATTAGCGTTTTCAGTCTTTGAGCGTAACATATTTATATATATTCACTCCGTTGACTTCAGAATCTCTTCCGTTTTTTCGTCGATTGATAAATGAAGTAACTTCAATAGATAGCATGTCACCAATCTCAGAGGACCAGACGGGAGACTGCTTCTGATTAAATATGGAACAAATTTTCTCGCCACTTTTGGCGAGGGGTGAGGTAACACACAAATAGAAAAGAACTTGCACTAAAGCAACAATAGCTCTCGTCATTACATAAACAGTATAATCCGACATATAAAAACTAATTACAAACATACAATTCACACACGATTATTATAGTGTACTATCATAGTAACCATACGGGTGAAAGGTATAAAGGGTTGACTGGGAATCACATGCCAGTGGCGAGTGGGTTGCGCCCGCTAAAACTACTCCAGTACTAATTCCTTCAAGTCAACAAGTATAATTAGAAAAATACGACTACATTTTGCATTGACCTTTAAAGCGTACGGGACTGGAAGCAATAGAGGGGTCAAACTGTATCTATAGGAAAACCGCTTAATTCAATCCTCGCCTGCGGGGTATAGGGGCGCGGGGGAAGGACGAGAACGGGGACCGGGAGAGCTGCGGACGCTCGTAGCGTGGTACACAAGAGGCGACATGTGCACTGGACAGTTCTTAAGATATGTGACGTCACAGTGGTTAACGGTGAACAGGTGGTGATTTTTTATTAGAAAACTAGCTGGTGCCCGCAACTTCGTCTGCGTAACAAAAGGTTGCCTATGTCCTTCTCCAAAGTCCAATCTATCTCCTTGCCAAATTTCATTACGGTCCTTTCAGCCATTAGTCGTGAAAATGTAACAAACCAACAAACAAACATACATACAAACAAGAAGAGTTACTTTCGTATTTATAAAACCAGTATGGATTAATTGATGACTACAAAATTATGTGAAACAGCTATGTGTACATAACTAAATAAAATACTAGGTAATTAACTTAATATGTACTTTTTATTATATGCAAGATTTATCAATATTATCAATCAATCATTTGTGTCCATATCAATACGTTTTTAAACGTATACGTTAAAAGCCATTTGGTTGCACTGACTATTAATTTTATATCCGAAAATATTTCGACTCATCTTGAGAATGTAATCTCATGTATAACACACACAAAGCATCCCCAACGAGCGCATTTTCACACTTCTAGGTAACAAAAACCCAGATAGAAAATATAAATTGCAAAAATTACAGATTTTTGTAATCTATTGCTTAAACACTCTATAATTGATATCTTTTAAGATGTTTAATCTGACGTCAGAGGAAGCGCGCCAAGAATGCGGCGTTTCAAACGCCCGAAACTGATTGCAGGTTTGTTTGTTAATTTTAATACTCAATAATCATATTTTTACAATTGTTATATTTTTTCACGGTAATGTACAGAAACGAATAAAAATATAGAAAAAATACATGCATATACCCTATTATAGCTTCTCTAGTTGATTTTCGGGAAATAAACTCAATGTTAACTATTTAACCTAACATATATACTTGCAGTAAAACTATAAGTATTAATTAACTGTAAGGTATATGAATATTTTTGTCAAAAATTAAAAACAACTTGAGAACTACGGAATCTTCCTTTAGTCTCAATCAAAGTCATAGGACGTATTTTGAGGTTACATTTAATTATTTCACCAGTAAACCACCTTGCTATACTTTTAGAGGTATAATATAAAAAATAAAAACGATCTGTCAGATTTAGCAGTGCCGCGGCACTGCTAAACTGGTGTACTGTGGTAATTAGATGGTGTGCCTCGGAAAAATATAATTATCTCTTAAAGTTAAACAGATAAATGGAAGAAAAATACCTACTTTAAACAATTATTATATATGTGAATTAGGATTGTCAACTTTTACCACAATAAAAACAAAAAAAAAAGGAAATCCCTCAGGACGATCGACGAAGAGATGAGACAGCATTTTCGACCAATAAAAAAAAAACTTATAACTTGTTGCTTTTAGTGCTTGTCGCTCAAGCGCCGAGAAGATTTTCCTAACAAATTTAAATATTTTAACACGATAACATTTTGATATACAACTGTACCTGCGCGTCCGTTTGGAGTTGCCAACTTCAGACAGGCACAGTTATGTTACGACAGTTGTAGATGGAACTCTTCAACTTTCTCTGCAGCAATACTTAAGAGTCAATCTTTTAAATTAAATATGTATCATTACACTATGGCTCATCGGAACTGAGTAGTGCACTATTTCCTTCAATGAGTAGATCAGTTTTAACCTTTCGGCTCAGTAACGTACAGATCTGTACGTTGTAACAATAAAAATCTATTGTGTCTGCTAATGACTGACGCAACAGCTTAATGGGCCTTTTATTGTAACAAAACTTAAAGGTTAAGAACTTATACTTCATCATCCTATCACTCGTAGGACCCAAGCAGCACTCTAAGTATTCAACATGATCAACGACTTCGTAATCCAGCAGTATGATAGTCACACCGCGACAGTGGTTCAAACTATTGTTAATAATTATTTTGAAGTCTGTATTTTACATAAAGCGAAACAAATACGATATGTTGTTATTTTCCGATATCCACGTGGACGATGTCGTGGTGCATTTATGATGTCGTAGGCGTGGTCATGACGGGGGGGGGGTATATTTTAGCAGGTTTTTTTTCTCAAATTAACGGGGTGAAACCGCGGTGCACATCTATTATATTATAATTAGCCTAAGTTATTCTGAATTACGGTGCCACAGGCTGAGTGTTAGTTTCCGACATCCACGCGGACGAAGTTGCGGGCACAGCTAGTTACTTATATAACGTGAAAGTGATTCTTACTGTTAGTTCCATTCTTGCCAATAATGTGTTTGAAGAATTTAGGGTCAACAGTCAATTCAACGTAAGTAAGAGTAGCAAGCAAGTTCTTCACAAAGTCATCAAGTTCAACTTGCGCGCGCTCCACTTCCTCTGGGGGACCATCAATCTTCACTTTGTCTTCAGAATGGGTTATGTCAACGTGAACCTGAGGACCAAAATTTTTATATACATAACATAACGTCACGCCGTCCAAAGCGGTAGGCAGAGGAGTACACAGTTATACACCCACACTTCATCAATGCTGTTATTGTGTCCCATGTAATAGATGATGTGCCTATTGTCATCTACCGGGCCCAATTCTAAACTTCGGGCTGCTACTGAGTTTCCTAAGAGGAAAACCCAATAAAAGTTTGCCCGACCTGGGGATCGAACCGAAGACTTCATGCTCAGCAGTCGCGCTAGTGGTTACTAGATCAATGAGGCAAAATAGTATTATGTGAAAATATCTCGTTTATTCTATAAGTTCTTAATTTATAAGGTAACTGCCTTTGAATGGGTTAATAATATATATGTCAAATATATTCATTTAAGCGAAGAATTAAATAGAAATAACAAATCGGTTGTAATTTACCATACAACAAGACGAAAACTGCTCTTTTAATATTAGTAATTTGACAGTTCAAAGCAAAATAATGTTACCATAAAAAAATCAACCAATTTAGATGGAAATAATAAATACCGGAACCAATACTGGAACGATATATGGATACCTTTCTAAATAAATAAAAATCAATTCCTGCATGTACAAAGGATCGTCACTTGGTAACGGCTCAAGAACAATAAATCTGGTAGTTTTTTTTTGTTGTGTTCGTAATTGTAAGATTTATATGGAAGTAAATTTTGGAAAATCCACCAGTAAAGAGAAAGTATTTGAATTACCTCGGGCACTCTGAGGAACTGAACAGTGAATTATATTCTTCAACCAGTGGATTGATTATAATGGAAATTTTGTTGTAGAGAAACTGAGGAGTTTGGAAACAGATTTTTATCATACTTCATCATGCAGCAGCACCCTCATTTTTAACATTATCAACCGAGCGGTATGATAATTAGACCACAACAACTTTATCAGTATCGATTTCGAATCCAGCAGACAAATCTTAAGTTTAAAAAAAAAAATTAATACCTTTTAATTTTTAGGGTGTTATTTTTGGACATCCATGTAGACGGAATCGCCGAACACATTAATTATACCTAGTAAGTGATATAAGGATAAAAAAGATAAAAATGCATTTGTTTTTTATCATAAAATATACTATACCTTGGAGAAGTCTTGAGTTATCTTTTTAATATTAGAGCCATTCTTTCCTATAATGTATTTATGGATCCAAGTAGGCGCATCCACAGTCGCAGTTTTCACCGAGTTTGCTTTTTCGCATACCTTTGAGAGAGCTGTTGGGAAAAGTAAATGTATTTTATTATGACTATCACAAAAATTATATTACTCGTATATATGGTCCTAATTTATTAGTTAACTTCCTTTGAAAGGGTTAAAGTCAAATACATTCAAATAAGCCAATAATTAAACGGAAATAACAAATTATTTGTAATAACCACAGTACTAGCAAGACGCCAATTGATCCTCAGACGGCATACAATCAGTCTGCCTAGCCTTTTCCCAATTACATTGGGGTCGGCTTCCAGCCAAACCGGATGTAGCTTAATACCAGTATTTTACATGGAGCGACTGCCTATCTGACCTCCACAACCCAGTTACTGGGTAAAACAACATCTCGTGGTATGATTGGTTGTCAGACTTTCAGGCCTCTGACTACCCGTAACGGCTGTCATAGATCTTAATTAGACAACTGGGACCGACAGCTTAACGTGCTCTCCGAAACACGGAGGAGTCTCGTTATGAAATGATGGTCACCCATCCACAGAGTCCTCGGACGGCATACAATAAGAAAAAAGTAAAATTGTTGTAGATATTAAAATTATGGCATAAATTAATGCTTATCACTTACACATTGACCCCTTAAAAGTTACTTAATAAATAAGGACCTTGTATATCATGGATACACATATGGAAAACTAGCTGGACTAAAGGTAGCCTATGTCCTTCCCTAAGTTTCAATCTATCTCTTTGCCAAATTTAATTACGATCTGTTCAGTCGTGAAATGGTAGGAAACAAACAAACAAACAAACTTTACTTTCGCAAGAAAAGAGTTACTTTCGCATTTATAATATTAGTATGGATTATGTTATTGTATTATAAAATATTTATTTATTTATTTCGGAAATCTTACAGACTAATAACATAATTTGATGAAGGTACAATAGTTAGTGTCATTTGCCAATTACAAGCATCCACATTTATTATAACAGAAACGAGACTTACCAAGGCCGATCTTATTGTGAGGTCCGTGTAAAGTGATGGTACCAGTTGGAGAATCTGGTGGAGGCATTTCAACAGAAACTTCAGTCTCTTTTAGAATTTCTTGAATAGTTGTTCCACGGGCTCCAATAACGTATTTGTGTTGAGATTTGGGTACTTCAACACGAACAGTTGAACACTTTTTGACCTGTTAACGAAATATAATAATTATGAATTGTGTTTTAGTGTATTAATTAGTTAATTTTGGTTGTACAAGCTACTTTATTTACCATGTCCTCGTAGATTTGCTCAATTTGGGCTTTGGCAGCGAGTACACCATTTTTCTCGCCAGCGATGACGATTTCATCGCTTTGGGTGGACGCGGGCGGGATGTGGATACGCGCGCCGGTCTCAGCGCTAAGCGCAGACGCACGTTCGCCATAAGGGCCTTGAATGAACGGGTGGTAGATCTTTGGAATCTTGATGCGCTCCAAAGCTTTACGCGACTGAAAACGGTTAACATAATTAATAAAGATAAAAATAAAGTCCCTAGTACATATAGTAAAACTGCGAAATTAATTAGATTTTCTAAGGTATATTTTTTTTAATTGTTTTGTAATCAGTTACACCTATAGATCCACCTCCTTCAATTTGGCTACTGCCTAGAACCACAGCTTGTATATATGTCGCAGATGGATTCGAAGAATCCGCTGTTTTACAAAACTGCTAGCTAATTTATAAAACAGTTAAACAACGTTCAGCTGGATTGCCATTGCGAAACGTTTAACAAAACTGCTACCCACGTTTAGACGTAATGCAGAATGACATATCTACAGTGGCACAGATTTGTTTATTGTATAGGTATATTAAATGGATAGTCACCACTCAAGTAAAAAAAAAGATACTGTATTCTGATTTGTCTTTCCGTGGCTGGGACAACGGAGCCCCGCTCTCGCAAACTCCCGAGCTCGCTTCGCTCTCTCATGGATCAACTTCATTTGTTTTCTTTCATAATCCCGATATATTGTCAACTATTATAGTGGTTTAGTATTTACATCATTCTAAATTTTCATCTTTTTTTTGCTACGACATAATAGTAAAATAAAGTTAGGTTATTGTTGTTAAAAGACACACAGAGCCATATGCGACAAAATTTAGAACTAAAATCAACAATCTGACAGTTCATTTCACACTGTTTTACATAATCTCTGATCTGTGACCCGCTGCATTGATAAACGCAAAACGTTCATTCAATTCTGCTTTTTATGGTTCAGTAATTATGTAAAACCGCTAAACGTCGTTCAGCTGTTTTTCATAACAGTACTGTTTTGTAAATCAGCTAGCAGTTTTGCAAAACACCTGATTCTACAATCCATCTGCGACATATATATAGATTCGCTGTCAAACTTTGCTTGCGCAATGCAGCGCTCTATGCTTGTAGTATTCATGTAGCGTGGTAGATGTCGCTACAATACTATTAATATATGCTCGACCCAGTTCTCGAAAACAGTCATATCACATTGTAATGGGATCTGACAGAACTTTTGTTGCCAATACGCCTGATAATGGTGATAACTCGATTAGAGCTCCGCGTAATGATTGTCGATGTTAATATCCCTCATGACGAAAATGTCGTGAAAGCAGAGAAAGATATAAGATAATGATAATGATTTATTTTCTCACCACAATATAGAAAGAACATTGAACAAGCTATCAGCAAGAATATATTACAACTTCAATATAACAAATACTGTGGGAGACTGGCGCCTAAACTAGACGTAAGACCTGTATTTCAGGTCACCAGGTCTCCGCAATGAAATATGCAAATCAAATATCTTGATCTTGCGTACTAGGTAGTCGATGTATGGGGCGTGGACTTTGCATTCGTTGTGTCGATAATCGTTTAATGGACTGATAACAAAGTCTCGACAACATCGAGAGGCTCTCATTAGACGGACAGCCGTCTAATGAGAGCCTCTCGATCCACTTTCTGTATTTGGCCCTTGATACAGATCAAGGGCCAAATACAGAAAGTGGTGAAAGACTCCTCGAATCAGCACGCATTGTGTGAAGGTTTCACTGAAGCACTAACCACCGCTAGCTTGGACTTTTTTCCCGTTGACGGTGGCCTGCTATTTGTCGTACTTTTAAATCTATTGTGTTTTTGTATGTTTGCCATAATATGGCATATGCCATAATATGGCATATGCCATATGTGGTGGTGTAATAATACAATGTGTTTTTAATTCCCTAATCTATAGGTTCGCTTCTTATCTAAGAATAATGGATATTTCTAAAAATCAATTATATAAATAAAAAAAATTACAAAACCCTGCTCCCTACCCATAACTTAAGACCCTCATATGTAACTACCTATGTTTTACAAATAAATTTTTAATTTTCTATGCCGTTTTAGTTTTCATCAAATCAGGCTTGAGACAAGACTCCTTTGAGTATTTTTTGCTATTTCTTATTTATGGTTTCGGATTTGGCCATCCATGCCAACTTGAAAAATTCACCCTGTTTAGTTATATATCTTTTATGCAGAATTTAGAAATATACAAAATGATAATATTAATGCTGACGTAATTATGTTTAATTTTTATCCGTTACGAAACTGAGAACAGTTATTTAGCTTAATTACAATAATTCTTAATGACAGACAGGGCTCTTATAAAATTATGAAACATTTTATAACAGTTTTTTTTTTAAGTCTTTACCTGTTCTTCAGAGCATACTCGGATCTCATGTTCAGCTTTTTCAATGCCCTCCTTAGTACCAGTAATAGTAAGAGTCTCACTGTTGTCAGCAATAGCAGGAACACTGATTTTGGTAGCAGTTACTTTTTCCAATTCCTTCAACTTTTGGCCTTGTTTTCCTAATATCCAACGGTGATGTTCTTTAGGGATATTAATTTGCTTGCTAGCCTAAATATTAAGAAATAGATAATAAACAAGGATGTACATTAAAAAAATGGAAATAACAGTAACATATAAAAAGTTATTGAATGTACCTGTTGTTGGAAATGGGTCAAAATAAGGCGCCTGGCGTCCAGTACTGCACTATGTTTGCCAGTTATCAGGAAAGTTAAGCTGCCATCCTTGCTTGTAGAAATTTCGATGTGGGCTCCGGTATCCTTAGTAATGGATTGACAGGTCCTCAAAGACTCACCCTCCCCAAAAGTGTTAGCGTTATCCAATTTTCTCTCTTCATATGGCACATGGAATACCTACAAAGGATTGTTGATTATATGTATCACCATACTAGACAGTCAGGTGTATATATGTGGATATCAAATAATCTTAATTCTGTTTTATTTATTGCATGGTTAAAGCATGCCATAATTGCTTTTTAGCAAGTTAACGCACTCCCAAACTCAAATTGACCATTAGCTGACCTTTGAAGCGTTGCAAAGTGCAAGCCTAATGTGGAACTGGCCTGATCACATCTATCACACACATTTCGGACAATTTGTGAGTAAAACTCACCACTGAGTGGAGCCCACACAATTGTTACAATGTTGCAAGTCATAAGATGGCGGGATAAGCTTGACACCTATTGACAAGATTGGCTGCAAAATGCTCCAAGTCCAGATGAATGGACCCTTCCACTCCTCTAAGTAAATTTTGTGTGAGAGCCTGTCTTAATGTCAATATATTTGTTTATTTTGATAAAAATATTTTGTTTATGTATGATTTTTATCCAGCTCATTATCAATAGATAAACATTAGTAATATATATCTTTTAGTGTTTAGGGTTGGAAATGATTAGATTATCACACAAATTACTAAAAACAATGATTATTAAACAAATGAATGGTCAAAGAAATATTAAATATTGATAATAAAGTAAGTTATCAACTCAGTTGCTTTTATTATCTGAAATAACTGAAGTTTTATTACACAACACATTAAACTTGTCACTAGGCATTACTGATTACATAAGAACTAAATAAACATGTGCCATCCACATGTACATACATGCCTAAGTCATTTATAGTTTTAAACCACGGGCAGTAACGTGACTAAAATTAGGGAAGTATTACATTAACTTATCTAAATGTTATACAGCTCAATATTAAAAGTTACCAAAATTAAAATTGTACAGATCCTCCTTCAAGCTTATTAAAACTGAATTTCCTACCTGGGTATGCAGTGATGACCCAACACGAAGTTTGTTGGTAGCTTGTTGTATGCTGCGTTGGACAGGCGGCTGTGAGTGTGGCAGTGCCGGAAACAGATCGTCATATGCGTAGGAAGCGTTATTCTCGTAGTTCACATTATTCATCTCCTCAACATGCACGGGTATCTCAGAGTGTACAGGAATCATATCTCCAACCATCATGGATTGCTGATGCATCATTTTCGTCCCCTCCAGCAGTCCTTGTTCGCGCCAAGTCGTTACAGTACTAAAGAATTAAAATAAATGACATTTTACTACTAATAAATCAGTTCACACAGTACATCGACAGCACTTAAACATTTATTTGTATTATCATATTTGAACAATTGTTTTAAAAACTATTCATACTAAGCTTGTGTTCATTACAGCCATAATTGAATACTAAATCGCATTGATTGTACATTCATGGTAGGTATAATAAAGGTCACATGTATGTATATGAAGAAATTATTTAAAATATTTATTTATTTATAGCCTTTTCCAGACATACTTTTTTTTTATAATTTTATTAAGCTGTTGCCTCAGTCATTAGCAGACAAAATAGATTTTTATTGTTACAACTACAGATCTGTATGTTACTGAGCCGAAAGGTTAATTACTAAATGCGGATCTGACTTTACCCACATAGTTTGTATTTTTCAAATGTATACCAGCAGGCAAATAAAGAATAAATGTACCAAATTGATATAAGTGCCATTTAGTGTAATAAGTAATAGTAGTAGTAGTATAAGTGTAGTGTAGGTTTTTCCAGGTTATGTTTTGGCTCCGAGCCGAATTCCATTCAAACTGTTTGAGTAGTTAACTAGTTGGTGTTAAGAAATACCAAAGAAACAAACAGAAAGACAGACTTCCTGATTTAAACTTTTATATTAGGTGGGATTAAATCAGACTAAAATCTATACTTAATCTCTGTATTTTGTATTTTTGAAAACAATATCTGTCAGACCAAAAGCTTATAACTTATGAACCATTCAATTAATTTTGATGGCAGTTTTTTGGAAATGGAGTTAAATAGCCGAATGCGACTGTGATTGACAGGTATCAGATCCAGTCAGATCAACAAAATAACAAATTATATTATTGTTTTTTTAATTAATATGATATTATGTTCATAAGATGAAATAATAAATGTTACAGCCACAGTTAGTTAAAAATAAATTTAGAATTTTAAAGCTTAAATGTAAGTCATTAATGCAGCATGTTCTGAACATAACATTAGGATCACACATATCCCCAAGGAGTTAGGCAGAGGTGAGGTACTGGGTTTTATCCATTTCACAAATGCCATTATAGAGTCTCATGGAATATAAATGACCCTAATTCCAGACCCAGGTATTGAGCCCAAGAACTCAGGCTCAGCAGCCACACTTGCAACCACATGAACAAAGTATTCATTAACAGTAATTTTACATTGAATTCAAATTACAAACAAGAAGAGAAAACAGCTTTGCACAGAGAAGAAACTTAAGGTTGCATAGAACATTATTTGGTTAACATGTATGAAATTTCTAAGCAGTTAGTTAAAACATATATTTTAAATATTTGAGAGATCATAATGTTGATGAAAAACTTAAAAATTTCAGTCACATTCAAAATTTTGATAGCTAATCACACAGGAGTGAGAATTACTTTTTAAATTTGTAATTATATCTCTAGTGTCTGGTGTTTTTCATATTCGTTTTCTGTTGTATTTACACATTTAGTATCACTAGACCAGTGGCATGGTGGGTGTACAATGAACATAATTATATCGAGTTAATTGTCGAACTAAAACCGAATCGGATTTTAATTAGATGTATTTAATTATTAATACATAAAGTGCGATATGCCATTAAAAATGAAATTACAACGAAACATAAAAAAAATCAACACTACATTTTGGCACCCTGATTTTGATAATACGTGTCACCTTCCAGCACATTTGACGTGGAACTCGTCTTAACAAAATACAATAACACTCACCGAAAGTACTGTAGCTAATCAATCAGGAAGATTATCCCTTAGTCGCCAGGATCGATTATGTATTCTCCTGTGCAGAAATTAACATTAAATTAATATAACTAATAGTAAAAGCAATAAAATCATATTTCTGTAGACGGACACACACGTACCCAGCTGCAGTAGCGAGAGAAATATGCCACAGATTAGTAATGAAAGTATCTACGAAATATTCAACTTCCAGGCATACAGATAAAACAGGAACAGTGCAAACCTAAGGCTACGCACGCCGGTCGTTGTTCTCTAGAAAGTTGATAACTCAACTGTTCGGTGATAAATGTCTAAAACTAAACATGATATGGATTAGTATTCTCACTATCTAGGTCATGTACTAAATCGAAAGGTAAAAAAATTAATTGTAGAAGTTACGCGCCTCCGAAAATTCATATTTTAACACATATTTTATCGCTATTTTTTTTTATTAATAGCGATAAAATAATTAAATTAATTAATTGGACTTCAAATAATTAAGCAACAGACAAAGTTTATTTATTGGACAGTTTAAATAACATCACATTTCATAAAAATATTCATTCATTTTTTAAAAGGAACCCTTTTCCCGAAGGTCTGTTGATGATTTTTGGCGCGCTCGTTTTCCGTAAGAATATCAGCCCTTCTCACTGAAACAGTCTACCGCTCGGCGCGCGGGGAGCGGAACGAAGGCGGCGCGAGTGTAGCACCGTACGTCCATCCAGCAATATAAATTGCTCATCAAGGATCGCTAGCACGGATTAAACGATTATTATTTTATTGAAAATAATTAAAAGATATTAAAAAAAGCGTACGTTACTATAATCTTTAAATTGGTAAAAATTTCATAAAAACACGCCCGATAGATAGAAAGTCTGACAACCAGTCATGTCACGAGATATCGTGTTACCCAGTAACTGGGTTGTGGAGATCAGATAGACAGTCGCTCCATGTAAAATATTGGTATTAATCTGAATCCGGTTTGACTGGTAGCTGACCCCAGTATAATTGGGGAATAGCCAGGCAGATATATACTAGCTACTGGGTGTCTAAGCAACGTAAGTATATGAAAACGTTTACAACCTAACTACGTGGTTTTTGATAGATAAATGCGCAATGATAATTATAATGCTGTCAGGCAGGTTCTATAAATAGTAGTGGGCGTTTAAACAAAAGCATTTAACAAAGCAATAAATGTGAATTAAGCTAATAAGCATAATATATGTTATATTTTAAGCAATTTTCGTTTATTGCTTATCTCAAGATTATAAAAAAAAACTTAGTTGAATACTGATAAAATTTTAGCACAGAGCCATCTAGTGCTATTTTGAGAATCATGGAATCATGAAGAATCATGGACGTTGTTCTAATATAAATTTTAATTTCATGTACACAAAATAGTGACTTGTCAGTGTCGACTATTGTGCCGATGAAATTTTAAAACAAAAAGTTCCGATATCAGAATTCATTTAAAGTGTAGATGTACCAATTATCTATGCATATTGATTATTTTTCCAAAATATTAATTGGGGTACCTAATACTATCGATACCTACAGAAGATGAAACCAAAATGTTTGGAAACGTTTCTGTCTGTTTGTCGGTGTGTCTGTCCGAACGCTTATAACATATAATAAGAAGCTTAGCATAGCTTAGTGGCCCAGGTTACGTAATAAATATATTTCATCACGCTATTACAGTAGTCCCCAAATGCGATTCGAATCTGGACCGCCAGCCTACTTTGTGCAGATCTTGGTTGTTAATAATCATCTAACGAAATGCGCTACTAATATTAATTTAAAAACTGACCCCGAATGAAACTAGTTGGTGATTCTTGAATCAACTTTAGGCGGTGAGCACTAAGCCTATATGTGATAGCGTAATTAATAAGTTGTTTACATATTTTTTACTACAATTCAATAGAATATCATAATAACAGGAAACATTTTAGTATAAAAAAATATATCATAAATATTTAATTTATACTAAAAGGTTTCCTATCGATGCTAAGGAAAAAGAATAATGGATGAGACTTATTGATAAAGATAAAGAAGAATAAAGAAAAAGTAAAATTAAAATAAAGAAAAAGAAGAAATAAGAAAAGATATACCAATTTTTTTTCGGGGTGAAGCCTTCAAAATTACTCGCGGCCTTTATGGACAAGACCGGGATGTGTAGGATTCTTACCTAACTAAAACTATCTCAGTGGTCAACATCAGCATATGGAGGGAGGCACGTAATAGACCAGCTCCAGTATCCCCGCTATGCAGCGCCTATTAAGGCACATCCCTGGAGAGACTGTACAGGGGTCTCCCCTAAGCCTCGCTGAGCACGATAGCACGTGACCAATATGCCACCGTCTTCTCTGGGATCACGATGGGTAAACAGAGTCCCCTCTCTAAGCATCTGTGACCCCAAAGGGCCGCCAATCTTAAATCATACAGGCGGGGTTTCGGCTGTTAGGCGCCGAGGCGGTTTCCTCCTAGACGCTTTCTTCTTCGAGAGGGATCGGCCCTCTCACAATCCCGCTCGGCGGCCTCTTCCTGGACAACAACAGTCTCACAAAAGGAAGCCAATCCTCTCCAGTTCACTTTATCAGCCAGCGAAGCCCTCACTACTGCCGGCAGAGACAGGTCTCGCGCGATACTGGCTCTTAGTACCCGCCGCTCAGCGGTTTAGGCAGGGCACACCTCAAGCGTGTGCTGAGTCCAGACCACCACCGCAATGGTATTAGGATAGGTAGGTAAAAATCATTCAGTCAATCATCATCTCAATCAGTCATACTCGATACATTGCTCAGGGTCCTTAAAAGCTGCTTTCTTTACAAAGTACGTTTTACCAATCTAATATATAAAATTCTCGTGTCACAGTTTTCGTTGCCATACTCCTCCGAAATGGCTTGACCGATTTTGATGAAATTTTTTGTGTATATCCGGTATCTATGAGAATCGGCCAACATCTATTTTTCATCCCCCTAAATGTTAGGGGTAGTCCACCCCAATTTTTTTTATTTATATGGCAGAACAACGTTTGCCGGGTCAGCTAGTGAAATATAATTATAATGTGAGCGCATGAAATGTTTTATTATAATAATGTAATTAATTAATTAAGTGCATTAAATAATACCTACCCTTGTGATTTTAGTTTTATTATCATAAATTGATTGAAAATACTTTTATTTTGTATACCAATTCTTTGCATTTGAAATATTGTTTATCGATAACATATACGTATGGTGTAGCCAAAATATTCTAATTCTATGATCGATAATTGATATGTGTCAATATTTCCAAGTCGTACATTACTATTGCACGCACGCATTGACAATCCAAAATCAGTAGCACTTTTTTGAGCTCTATGTCCTTCTATGGGGTACCAAAATTATTCTAATTCTATGGTTAAAATAGAAGTCTTACATTTATGATTATTAAATTAACCATGTTTAGAAAATCTGTATTTTTAATGGTATATTTGCCTTGTGTGTGTGTCGGAATATTTCAGTATTTTTTATAGGTGTTTCGGTATTTTCGTAACATATTCTGGTCACACTGCTTGTATCCACAGATTACTATATTAGTAGCTAGCTTGTATCTTGATTCTTGATTGATGTTGCAATGATTGCCATTAGAAGAGTTAATTGAATTTGTTGGAATTCACCATCGAACTTTACGAAACAAGCTTGCTTTTTCAATTGTATTTGGTTTCTTGAGACTACTCCATATGACCTCTGAATAATGGATAAAATTCCCAGGACACACGAAGGTAATGATTTAAATAATTGTGTATGACAGCCATATTTTGTTGTGTACAGCCTATTTTCCAATTCACGATCAGTCTATTTGTCTAAATCTCATTGTTATGTTGCTCGATTAAACTCTAGTTCGACAATGTAAACAAGTCGAATACGGCGTGCGTTCTTATATAGTTTTCTAACAATGTTAGTGATTACCACGCCTTGTGCAAGTGGAGTGGACTGGAAAACGTCAATAGTTGGGATGAATTGTGTTTAGCCTCACTTGGTTTTTGTGATTTACTTTACTTGGCTTAACATTTAATAGTAGAAAGATTTAAAAACTTAAGATTATACTTACAGCACAGGGTGCATTGAAAATAGAAATCATCATGGTATATCAAGTCTTATCTGGTAGTGCTAGTGATATGTTTTAGTCTCAAAAATACTGTATTATTATACTGAATACAACCAATGTTCAGTATATATGATTTTTGTGTAATACATACATTTATTTTGATATTAATAGATACATATTATTCAAACTTGTGTATCAAATATAAAATATTTGATACACATGATTGATCAAGGTAAATCTATCATTAATTAATAAATTATATTTTATTGTTTATGACTCCATCATTAGTTGAAATTGAAATGATTTTGCCAATGTCCCGGTTGAAAAAGACACTGATGGTTCTTCTCTGACACTCATCAATGGTGACACTACTAATAAAAAAAGCATGAAGATAAGGTTATTAGGAAAAATATATATTTGTTTTTTATGCATTTACAGCTATTGAGGCTCAGATAAGAGAAATCCAATTGAAGAAAAATGAATTACCAGAGAATGGTGCCAATAAAGGAGTATCTTTAGGTGAAACATACTATGACAGTGATATTTATGACAATGCGGGACAAGGTGGGAAGTCTAGATATGATGGTTATGTGACTTCAATTGCTGCTAATGATGAAGTGGAAGATGATGATGTTGAAAATGTACCAATTACCCAGAAGAGATCTGGATATACTGCACCAGCTTCTTTGCTGAACGATATTGCACAGGTATATATAAGGCACAGTAACGCCGTATGCTCCATTTGTATTTTGGTCACTGCTAGGATTTAGAATAAGATATTTTCAAAATAAAAAATATATTCTACCATCATATCTCATACCTATTATCTTCTTATTTTGAAAATAAATTATACTAAATCTAGCAAAACATAGTATTTAGTAGTTATAACTAACAGTGAACTATATAATGTATATTTTGCTATTGTGCTTTGCAGTTCCCATTATAGTTAGTATTTATTGAGACTAGGCTAATGAATCTTTGTGATATGTAATACACTGTTTGCATATTTGAAAAACTGCCTCTAGTGGTTGCAAGTAAGTCTGCTGAGTCTAAGGTCCTGAGTGTGATTCCCTGGGCAGCAGTTTTTTATATATTTTTTAACCTATTTTGTCCCACTGCTGGGCAAAGGTCTCTCCCTCATCTTTCCAACGATCTCGGTTCCTTGATGCCTCCATCCAATCTTGGTTGAAAGCAGTTATTGAAAATTATTTTGTTTTTGTGAAAGTCAGCTACAAAGGCTAGAAATAAATAATAAAACAAAATGCTGCCATTTTTGGGTTTTTATTTAATGATTAGCTGATATGTCCAGATCATAGTGCTAGACCAGTGTACAGTCATTTATTTTGAGTCAATTGTACAGAATATGACATTTAAAACTGCTCACTGATTTAGCATACACACACTACACTTTCAAGAAGTTTATTCCACATAACATTGCAAGACAGCCACACTTATAATAGTTATGCGTAGATTAAGCATGTTATAAACAAATGTTAAATTAGGATTAAGGGCAGTAACTTGTAGTGTGTTCGGCAGTCTGATTAAATAGTTCGTACTGTAAAGACGTTCCGTTTTATTTACTTTAGACCCCTTCTGTCAAGGTGAGATAGGCCAACAAGTGTGACAATGAGCAAGTGTTAGGCTGAGTTCACAGGACAAGTATGACTTCTGTTCTAACAGGAACATATCTATATATTATAATTTAATTTTTATTTCCAGAGTGACAAGGATTATGACCCGTTTGCTGATAAAAGAAGACCAACCATTGCAGACAGAGAAGATGAATATCGGCAAAAGAGGCGTAGGATGATAATCTCTCCAGAGCGTACAGATCCATTTGCTGAAGGTTAATTTAATAATTATTAATAATTAAATTTTTATGGCCTACAGACTATATTTTTAATTCTCTGGTTTCTAAGTTTTAAAACTTTTCATCTTTAAATTCTACTTTATTGGTTAGGTGGAAAAACACCAGACGTTGGATCTAGAACATATACGGAGATTATGAAAGAACAATACTTGCGAGCTGAAGAAACAGAGGTATGAACATTTATGTTATTAAAGGAGGTTCTTATGACTATAAATCTGTATTATATATTTTTAAGTTAGTTAACTAACTAACTTAACTTGTCAAGCCCCTTAATTAAGAGTCTAGCCTTCAAAAAAAGGCTATAGTCCTCGGGAAAACTACCATCAGGCCCCAGATAAAAATACTCACCATACTATATTCATATTATAAACAGAGCTAAAATATGAATCATTTTTGTTTTTTTTATTGTAAGTTATTAAGTTATTTAGACCAACATCAAAAAAGCATCAAATTATTGGTTTTAGTATTTTTGTCTATTGGAGTATTAAAAGTCTCAAATAGGCTCTGGACCAATCTAGATCTACTTGCGTGAGATGCGTCTTTGAAAGAGACTGTCATAATGTAACAGGTGTGTTTCCATAAAACACGTTGTAGTATTACAATTATCTATCTGCTAGAACCTTACAGTGAGAATAGGTCTGGTTTAGGGAATCTAATTGGTTTCTTTGCTATTCATTATTACAATCTTATGATACTTTTTAAATTTATTATGTTTATTTATGTAGGAATTAAGCGTAACGAAATAAACAGTAATAAAAATAATTTCACAGACCATTTCACATTGTCGTGCTACTACAGATTTGGGTAGTTCGTGACCCGTCCAGCTATGAGCCTGAGATGGTGCGCAGTGAATTAGCACACGCGCTTTTCTAGAGCGTGCCTGTACAAATGACTAGGCCCCTCGATACTTTCGACGTACCATAACCTGCACTTGGCCGTTCTGTTCATTTATTCTTTAGATTTCTGTGGTACAGACTACAGATGCAATATTAAGAAAGAAAAAAACAGTACCTACAATAAAATATAATGAAATCATAATCCTTTGTACTGATTGAATAATTCTAGTAATATTATAAATGCGAAAGTTTGTATGTACGGATGTTTGTTATTCTTTCACGCCATGACTACTGTACGGATTTGGATGAAATTGGGCACACAGATAGTTTATAACCTGGATTAACATATACTTTTTATCCCGGCTGGACCTAATTCTAAAGTCCATGCAGACCAAGTCGCGGGCAGAAGCTAATCTTAAATAATTACATAACATTATTTTAACTACATAATTATATTCTGACAGTTAAGAAAAAAGCTGTTGGAACGGGCAAGGGAAGGTACCCTTAAACCAGTGACTCAATCTAATGGCGAAGCTGCAAAACCTCCTTCAAAACGCAAGGGGCGCTGGGATCAGAGCTCTGAAGACACACCCGTGGCTAAGAAGATAATATCAGCGACACCAACCTCTCAAACCACTCCATCATGGGATCAAGAGGTATGTTATAATACATATTTTTTTTACGATTGTTTAAAATAAGCAGACCCGTATGATAAAGGAGCTTTAAGACAAAAATAACCACTGTAAAAGATTACCATAGCTTATAATTATGTTTTAAAAATACAAGTAAATAAATGTGTTTTGAAAATACAAATAAAACTTGATGACCTTAGGTTGGTATAGTGCAGGAGGCTGGTATAGGCTCATTATTATGGAGTCCATCAATACACTCGACGGACTCCACAAAGTTCATATGTAATAACTCCACTTTGTATTTGTGTGTGTACAGCTTACAAAAGTTTATTTTTACTAGTAATTCATCTTATGTTTTTGTTGCGCGTCATGCTGTTATATTACAGTAAAACCTTCTAAGAAAATTTTGAAATTTCCTGGCGTCGTGCCTTATTTGATAGCGCCATTCTAAATACATGCGTAGTATGACGCAAGTAGCCTCTTCAAGGAGAGGGGACTCTGTGCGCCCATCAAGTTACCCCAGAGAAGACAGTGGCACAGTGGTCACGTATTGCCGTGCACAGCGAGGCTCGGGGAGACCCCTTTACAGTCACCCCAGAGATGTGCCCTAATAGGCGTTGCATAGTGGGGGTTCTGGAGCTGGTCTCTTAAGAGGACCCAGTGGCCCCTTCATGTGCAGATGGTGACCACCGGGGTGGTTTTAGTGAGGTCAAAATCTCACACTTCCCGGTCTTATCCCCAAAGGCCGGGCGCTTTTTGAAGATTTCCCCCCGAAAAAAAAGAAAAACCTATGTGTCAATATGTTAGTGGTGCTGTAAAGACGAAACAAATTAATTGGTTAGTAAACAAAGATTTTGAATTTATCTTTAAATATTTTATTTATGTCTATAATATATATTAATCACAACAACAATCATGAACAGCATAACACATACTTTATATAAATACACACCCATTATAATTTTATATTATTATCGTTTAAAAATTTTGGGAGGATGTCGATGACTTTGGGAGAGAAGTGGTATAAAAGAGAATGAAAATCAATGGAGCGAGGAATTTTAATTTTTGACACATTTAGGTATAAATCAAACGATTTGGAGTTCAAGGGACATGAAAAGAAGATGTGTTCCAACGTGCCTTCGTCCAGACCGCATTTGCACACAGAACTGTCACGAACGCGAATCTTTCTGAGAAACACCGGAGTACAGCAATGTCCGAGTCGCAATCTGCACAAAGACGAAACAGTTTTTTTAGTCAATTTTGGATATCTGGAAAAACCAAGGTTTCTGCTGGATCTCTGGTTGGATACTACCGTAATATTTCCCCTTCAGGTTTATACTGTCTTTCCACGCAGCTGACCATGAATTATATAAATTAAGTTTGGCACAATTACACAAATCATAATTAGGAATTACATTATGCTTGCGATCTACTAGGTTCGAGACTGCGAACTAAGCTAGTGAGTCGGCGCACTCATTACCCATAATACCCGAATGTCCAGGAACCCATACTATATCAATGTCTAAACGACTTATAAAACAACTAAACAATATATTCTTAATATCAATTATAATTTTACTATTAATTTTTGAGTGAAATTATTTTGTTCCAAAGTCTGCGTGAATCTGTGAAAATTACTGACCTTTTTTATATTATGGGAATGTATGAAATGTATGGCTTCTAAAATGCCAATACATTCCCATGTGAAAACCGAAACTTCTGTTGGACATGAAATATGGCATAGTAATATATACATATAGCATGGCAATTTTTGAATTCTGTAAGTACTTCGACACTCCTGTACATCCTGTAGAGAGGGGTTCCCAACCTTTTTTTGTCTACTGCCCACTTTAAGAATAAATTATTTATTAACGCCCCCCTTTTTAAACATACTTAAAAACCGCTAAGTACTTATAACTGATTATTGAAACGCAAATTTATAGTATTCGGACAGAGTATCTTTTATTGAAAATAAAACAAACATAATCAATTCTTATATAAAAACTAATGTGAAGGTTGAATCTGATGCTGTTCAATAAGTTTGTTGATATCAGGTTCCAATTTACTCAAAAACAGCCGCAAGTCGCCACGTTCGGTAACACGCAAACGATTTCTCTTTTTAGTAAGCAGCGTTGCCACAGCACTAAATCCACGTTCACACAAATATGACGATGGGAATGCTATCAAAAATCGTTGAACAATTGACCACAATTCAGGGTACAATTGCGGGATCGGTTTTTGTAGCCAAAATTCTTGATATCCACTTTTGAACTTGATTTTTATTTCTTCGTTTGTTGTCAATTCTATAAGTTCTTCTTCCAGCTGAGGTGACATTGCTGTGTTGACATTTGAAAACGGATCCAACACCCAGTCTGGTATTTCCAAGTTTAAAATGTCCTGGTATCGTTCGGTGAAGTCAATGTGGAGGTTTTCCAAATGTTGGCAGTAGGCAAACAAGTCGTCGTTACTGCAGTATACTGATAAATTCGGAAAATTGTGAAACTCACGTCTGCCCATATTCTTTTTGTGCAGAAGCAGTTTGGCTGCGAAAGCAGCAACGACATTTTTTGTTTTAATTAAATTTAGTTCATCGCCTTGCAGTTGGAGGTTCATGTCGTTGAACATTTTATACAGGTCTGTCATGTAAGCTATATCATTCTTTGATGTTATGAGCTTGTTGCGCAGTTCTGTATCTTTAGTTTCCAAGAACTCTATCATAGAGTCAAACAGGTTGTAAAATCGAATCAGACAATTGCCTCTTGACAGCCAACGAACTTCAGTATGAAGCAACAAACGGTTGAAATCTTCGTCATTAGTAACACAAAGCTGATGAAATAATCTATCATTCAAAGAGCTGCTACGGATTTTATTGACTGGTTTGATGACATATTGCAGTGATTGAAATAGTCGTTCACTTAAGTTTCTAGCAACCAAATGTTGTCTATGAATAACGCAATGTATAGCATGGACATCTGGAATTTTATTCTTTAAGTATGCTATGAAGCCTTTATGGCGCCCTGTCATAGCCGGAGCGCCATCCGTAGCAACTGATATAATATTTTTCAAAGGAATCTCTTTCTCTTCACAAAACTTTTCCAATGTATTGAATATGGTTTCGCCTTTTGTATCTGTCTCCAAATTTCTGGAAAACAATAGTTCTTCACGTATTTTCTCATCTTTAATAAACCTCACGTAAGATAGCAACAACGCTTCATTAGTTGGTAAAGTGGACTCATCGAGCTGAATTGAGAATTGACTAGTCCTCAGATGATTGCACAATGATTCTTCAATGTTTTCAGCCATTTCATCAATTCGTCTTTGCACAGAATTATTACTCAAAGGAATTTTTCTGATAATATCTGCGGCCGGTTTATGAAGCACAGTAGTTATTACCTTTATTGCTGGCAAAATTAACTCTTCTCCGATGTTGTGTGGTTTGCCTTTTTGAGCAATTAACAAAGAGATATTGTACGAAGCTCGAAGTCCGTCGTCATCTTGCTTAGCAGCCGCCGAAAATAGTTTTGATACACTTGGCTGAGTATTATGCTTCTTCTCTAGGTCTTGAAAATATGCTACATTCTTTTCTGTCTTATCTGGATGCATTTTATTCAAATGATCTTGCAGTCTTGAAGGCTTCATTGCTTCGTTCGAAAATGTTTTTAGACATAGAAGACACAAAGGCGACGACGGGTTTGTGGGATTTTCAATAAATCCGAATTTAATATATTCCGCAGAGTATTGCCGTCTCTTCTTTTTTACTTCCGACATTGTTTTGTTTTAAGAAATACGTAAGTGTTGAAATCAAGTACTGCTTATCTATTATGCGCGAAACCGCAAATGAAAATAAAATAAATTTACGTCTTTTATATAGGATTGCTTAAGCAGCACGCACCAACAGGAATAAGACAAACGTGCATAAACTTGTTTATCTCATTCGACGCCCAATCGTACTCGACAAGCAAGAACAAGTATTATAGAACCAGCCGATTGGTATAGGAATGTACAATTCGGATTATTTAACAAAAACTTGTTAAAACATGATTGCCCGCGGTCTTTTATATCGAACCGAGTTTGAGCTATATCTTAATTAATATTAGTTGATGTTCACAAGATGTAGTCGAGAGTCGAGAGCTCAGTCGGTGTCTAAGAGTCTTCCTAGCTAGGTAGATGAAATTATAAATCGACCCCAAAGCCCTACACAATGCCCCCTTTTTTTTCTGGGTCTCTTACCGCCCCCCTTTAGGCCTGCAGCGCCCACAAGGGGGCGTTATCGCCCACGTTGGGAAAGACTGCTGTAGAGCATCTGAGTAAAAAAAGCTTTAGCCCTTCTAGTACCTGATAATGGTATCAACAAAGTCGCCCCTCACATCCGGTGAGGTCTTCGCAATTCCAAGACTCAAAACTACTTTGGGTTCGAAGTGGATAGCTTCATATTCTGAGGAAAAGACTGGAAGTAAGGAATATTGACAAACAGGTGTGGAGATGTTTTTAATCTCTCTATACCTATTCATCAAAGGAGGAATTGATTTGTTATACCAATATGGAGAGTTGATATAGGCCTGGTCGATATTTTCTAATATAGGAATTAAGGGATGGGATGAGAGGGAAGAAACTTGATATAAACCGATCTGCCATATAGGTACTATCTTCTGATCTTTAAAGGGGGTTTTGCACATTCTATCTGGAGGGCATTAATGGGCGAAGATTTCATGGCTCCAATTACTATTCGAAGGCATTTGGCTTGAATGGAGTCCAGTTTACAAAGCGCTTCCTTGTTACACGGCTCCATTAAAAAGCAGCAATAGTCCATCACATTCCTGACTAGTGCATTATACAACAGCTTTAGAGTGTATGGATGAGCTCCCTACCAACCGCCATACGCCAGACGCCAGAGCCTTAACAATAGACACGGAACGATCACTCTTTTGGATGGTTCTATTAATGTGTTCTACACCTGATAATTTTGAGTCCAATGTAACTCCCAGGAACCTAGCCTTTCCTTTAACTAGGATAGTTTGTCCGTCTATATTATATCCACCTGAGGAATCAAACGTCTGCGGGTGCCATTGGTTTCATATAGCTAAAGAGACATTGAGAGATAGAGCGGCATCCTGAATGGAACTGCCAGTGAGCCATAATGCAATATCGTCGGCATATTGGAGAAATTTAGACAAGAAGATAGATTAGAAGTGTAAATGTTATACAAAAGAGGACTAAGTGCGGAGCCTTGAGGTAAACCTTTCCGGACTGTGCTTTGCTCCGGTACTTCTCCTTGAATCCTAAGTTGTAGAGTGCGGTTACAGAAAGTGCTGCTTATGATACGACAAATCCTAGCCGGGATTCTCAGCTCATGCAATTTCTGCCTGAGAAGTGGGAGGAGTACACAATCATAGGCAGCCGAAATGTCCAGGAAAACGGCTATCACATACTCATTCCAGATAAGAGCCAATCGGATGTCTGATGTGATGATAGCAACACTATCAGCTGTAGCCAGACCTTTCCTAAAGCCAAACTTAGTCCTTGGGAGTAGTTCCCTGTTCTCAACAAACCATTCCAGCCGACTTTTAATCAGGTGTTCCAGAAGTTTTAAAAGTACAGACGATAGTGCAATTGGTAGATATGAACTATGATCGCTAGCATCTTTACCAGGTTTTATTACAGGGATGATAATTTGAATCTTCCAATCTGGAGAAATGTAACCGGAAGAAAAACAAAAATTAAATAAGTAGTATGAATAATTTTTAAAACCAGTTTTTGCAATAAAAGGGTAAGGGAACCCATCCACACCAGGAGCCGAATCTCGAACACACGGAAGGGCCAACTAAATCCGGATCCATTGACCCACACTCTTCCACGCACGCTTCCATTAGGCACGTAAAATGGAGCTATTTTGGAAAAGAATCGGTCCCCCAAATCGTCTGACATGGTACTTGAGGTAGGCTGTGTAAGACCACTTCTAAAACATTTCACTTTCTTCCATACAGTTGACACAGGAGTGGATGTGCCAAACAAAGCCTCTCTTTTCTTATTTTTAACCGACTTCCAAAAAGGAGGAGGTTATCAATTCGGTTGTATTTTTTTTTTTTTTTTTTTTTTTTTTTTTTTTTGTTACCTTAGAACTCCGTCATTTATGAACCGATTTGGAAAATTATTTTTTTATTTGAAAGGATTTACTTTCAGATTGGTCCCATTTAAATTTTATGAAAATTGGTTTAGTAGTTTGGTATTTAAATCAAAATAACTGAAAAATAATACGTCGTCGAAGTAAACGAAATGGTGTATTTTGCTTTCTTGTGACTTTCCGGTGGTGTTTACGGTCTCTAGAATAGTTCTAATGAACTGCCTAACTGTCAGATTGTTGATTTTAGTTCGAAATTTTGTCGGCTCTGTATGTCCTAACAATAATAACCTAACTTTATTTTACATGTCAAAAGCAAAAAAATTATGAAAATTTTTAATGACGTAAATACTAAACCACTATAATAGTCGACAATATATCGGGATTATGAAAGAAAATAAATTAAATTGATCCATGAGCGAGCGAAGCGAGCTCGGGAGTTTCGTGTATCTCGACACGGATAGGTTAGGTTCGAAGAGGATGACGGGGGCCCGTGAGCGAGCGTAGCAAGCGAACAGCCCCCGTCATCCTCTTCGTGTTTAGGTTTTTTCTAACCTTACGGACACAAAAATAGGAGCCCCGCTAAGCGGGGCTCCGTCGACCCAGCCACGGAAAGTCAAATCAGAATACAGTAAAGTAAATCAGAGTACGCTTTTTTACTTGAATGGTGACTATCCATTTAATATACCTATACAATAAACAAACCTGTCCCACTGTAGATATGTCATTCTGCATTACGTCTAAAGGTGGGTAGCAGTTTTGTTAAACGTATCGCAATGGCAATCCAGCTGAACGTTGTTCAGCTGTTTTATAAAACAGTACTGTTTTGTAAAGCAGCTAGAGATTTTGTAAAACAGCGGATTCTACAATCCATCTGCGACAGATATATATGGACAGCGCGTTGAGTAGGTCTACCCATATTCACTTCCGATAAATCAGTTATGGTACGCAAGATTCACTAAAAAGTAAGAAATAAAATAATTTTTAACAAAAAAAAGAACTGACTCCAAAAATCTTTCTGTTAAGTAAAATTGCACTAAAAAGTTATAAAATAATTGCATTATTTACTTACTACAGTTTATATAAAAATATTTTTTTAATTTTAGAGGTTTCTGAATAAAGTCAATTTATTAGGACAATAATATACAATTATTATTATTTTTGGAGTCGGTGCCAGTAAAGGATAATAAACGTGTAAGTACATTCATGAAGTAGCGTATTACGTTCGCTTTAGGCAGTTGTTGTGTTCATTTGTAAATAGGTTCAATTAGGTATAATACATTATCGTAAAAATAATGATGGTTAATGTACCTTTAAATATACTTTGCAAATTTTAGGAAACTTCCTCAATATTTTTAAAGTTTGTCTGGCACCGACTCCAAAAATAATAATAATTGTATATTATTGTCCTAATAAATTGACTTTATTCAGAATCCTCTAAAATTAAAAAAAATATTTTTATATAAATTGTAGTAAGTAAATAATGCAATTATTTTATAACTTTTTAGTGCAATTTTACTTAACAGAAAGATTTTTGGAGTCGGTTCTTTTTTTTGTTAAAAATTATTTTATTGATAAACTTCTTGGACCTGGCTAATATTCGCTTGAAAGACATGAGGTTATCCAGGTTCATGTCAGAGTTGAAAGTTATTTCATTCCACCATGGAGGAGAATGGATTTTACCTGAAGGTTTTTTTTAAGCAAGCAATTATCTGCTGTAGACTGCCACAATATCTCTGGTAAAAAAGTTAAAAAACATTCATGAGGGGTATCAGTCTTTATTGATGGAAGGGATGAGACTCTTATATCTATTATTTTGGAATAATGATCCCAATTTGCTGAGTTTAAGCTGTTGCCTCACTCACTCGCCGCAGACACCAGACACCATAGATTTTTATTGTTACAACGTACGTTGCTGAGCCGAAAGGTTAACTGGTATTTTAGTAAGGGAAGTTGCCGCAGATTGATGGTTTATATTTATTAATTAGATAAATAAACTCATGTTTCTTGTGGAACTTGTGGAGTAACCTCACGTTCCATTGGAGGAATGAAAGGGCTATTATTTATATATTTAAAAATTGAAGCCAGTTTTACGGCAACTTGGTGATACATCCATTAACATATTACTGATAATATTTAAAATGATTGCAAAGCTACTTTGTTTGTTTACATTTGACTCCCCTAATTCTGAAGAAAATGCACAGCGATTCTTAGAGGGAGAGTAGGAATAATTATGGACAGGAGCTTTGATTTTGTTGATAGCTAGGCGAAAGTGGAACATGGGCTTTTGGTTTAAGGTTCGTTTTACGTTATGATTTAAAATTTTGGGAAACCAGGCTAGGATGTTGAGATGTAGTGCTAGGTTTGGGGATCTGAGATATATGAGAAACTTCAGCATATAATCTAGAAATGGGAAGAAGAATTTGACTTGCCTCAGCATAAGAAACAGATTTTTCAGCCCTCAGAGCTTTTATACCTTCTGGCGACCCAATTCAGGACAAGCACTGTAATTTGCAAAATGGTTGCCTGAGCATAAAATGCAAAAAGCCATTTCAAGAGAAATCTCACATCCATCACCCGGGTGGTCATGGCCACAACGGAAGCAGCGGGCAGCGTTTTGACTAACATAGAACTCTTATGTGTCCAAGCGACAACAATTGAAGCACTCTACCGTGGGGTACATATATCTCGACTGGAAGAGCCGAATAGAAACAAAACATCCGTTTTGGTAGAATCTGCCCATCAAAAGTCAAAACAACAGTTTGAGTGGGTTTCTATTCAGTTGAGCCAAGAGTATACCTTACGGTTCATCCGTCTTGCCTTAATGACAGGACCACATTCAGTAGGAACCTTGATGTTTGCTAAAATCTCCTGTTCTGACCAATCTATTGAGACATCACTTACTATACCCATGCGTGTAATGAAACTAAGGAATGGAGGCAATATAATTATTTTGGATGAGAACCTTATTTATTAGAAAACTGTTTGCATCTTGGTGGGACTTAAATTCAACTCAACTGAAAGCACAATTTCTGCCTAAACGTTTGACACCATCAAGATGGACATTAGAGATGTTATTTTAAAAAACATGCCAAATTTTACATGGTGCCGTGAGGTACCAGATGTTGCTTTGTCTTGTTTCAGAGAAATATAAACAACATATAAAGGATTATCAATTTATCATGCGCCATGTAACACTGCCTAGCAATAAAATTTTTTGCCAGTTTCGGAGGGTTATTTTCGGTAACCGGGGGAGAAATCGCGGGTCGTTTGCGATTTGTAAATTCCGTTTCCATAACATTTTCCTTGAACTGATCTTCGTTAGGAAGGGTAATAGATAGTACGGGAGTCAAATCAAATAGCTGATCAGGAGGGTCGAATGGGTTTCTTTGTATCCATATTGGATGGGGTACAAAATATTTAGTAATAAATAAATATCTTACAACTAACCTTATTCTAATAGACACAAACGTTAGGAATAATCTCGAAAGTAGATTTACAAAGATGATTCACTAAAATCGAAATAATTCGTAGTAGTCACAAAAGCACGTGTAAAGCCACCACTACCCACGAAAGTCCCTACCAATTCAACACACCTAGTTTCTAAACGAATTTAAAACAAGCAACTGTCAGTTTCATGTCAGTCACAGAGTACATTATAATATAGGAAATAGAGACCTCTCTCGCTTTCAATTTAGAAAACAGGGCACACAGACGCCATCTATAGTTTTACGAATGCACTACTGCATTGTCTACGCTCGGATCATGCCACGGCGCGGGACTACGCGGGCCGCGCAGCCTGAAGGGTGCGCGGGGGTGGGAAGCGACGCTGCGGCTGCGGCTCTTTCCCCGTTTTGGCGCGCAACCTCTCTACGACGATTATCCGCGAGCGCGACGGTCACGTAGCGCGATCGGGCGCCGTTTGATCTATCTTTGTTTTTTATTATACCTACTCTATATTTATACAGTCCGCTCTTTTATTGCTGTAAAGGATAGGACTCCGACATGCATATACATATGTTTCTATAGAAACGGGTGCATTGATATATATGGTAGACATAGGTATCTACTTAGGAAAGCAACTTCAAACAACAAAGATTAAAAAATACGTGATTCAACCGATTCTAATATATTGTTCCGTTCATTTTTTTATTGCTCATATCTTATGAATAATTTGGAATACAATGAAATGAAATTAATGCTTTACTAATCGCTTTATCTTTAATATGTAAGGAAGTACTTTGTAAAAGTGAACTTGAATTTATTAAATATCGGGAATATGCTGGTCGGAACTGGTTTTGCAAACATCCATTGTCGTATGGCAATCATTCTTTGGCAATTTGGTAGGGTTATATTAATATTTTTTACCTTCGTAAAACAATAGATGGCGCTTAATGCTATTTTGCAACAGATATCTCAGTTAAGTAAGGAAGACTTATTTGTAAAAGTGAACTTGAATTTATTAAATATCGGGAGTATGCTGGTCGGAACTGGCTTCGCAGTCCCAGTTACTCATTCATAAAATGCACATCTGAATTACAAGACATTTATGATGACATATTAAAAGCAAATATATCATTAAATAATTTAAAACAATTTATAAAAGTAATAATATTTGTACATATTAGTTTCGACTTCCTGCAGTGCCAAATCAATAAAGAAAACTTGATAGATGTAAGATTAATTTGTATCCCGATTTTTTATTCGCCATTATTGCAAAATTTAAATAAAAATATTATGCGGATAGAAGGACTGTGACAATGATAAGGACAGCAATCAATTAAAGGCAAAAAAATGTATTATGTGAAGCTGTTGCCTCGCTCATTAGCAGACACAATCGATTGTAATTGTTACAACGTATAATTCTGTACGTTGTTGAGCCGAAAGGTTAATTGAGATATTTGTTGCAAAATAGCATTAAACGCCATCTATTGATTAACGAAGGCAAAAAAAAATTTATATAACCCTACCAAATTGCAAAAGGATGATTGCCATACGACAATAGTATATTTAAATGACCTACTTTATTTTGTCGATTTATAATTGTCTAGTTTCCTACTCACTTGTTCCAAGATTGTACACCCTGATGTCAGTTGGTAACAGAGTTGGGGGAATCAACTACTTTTGTAATCAGATTGAAATTGTAATTGTAATGTGATTAAAAGTAATCATGATTACATGATTACGCAAGCGTGAGTTTTACCGAGTTCTTAACTTTAGATTTTTTATTTATTTTCCGCTTTAAAAGTTCTAAAAAGAAGCCCTTTAAAAGTAGGGTTTGGCTCAAATTAACGCGGGTGAAACCGCGGGGTCTTAACATATGATTAACTTTACGACCTCCAAAAACTGGTAAATTTTGTTGAATAAAATCAATGGTTGACAACCAAAGTCTCCTAAGTTTAAGTTCTTAGATTTTAATTATTTGATAAAATTAGCCGGTCGCAAACTGACGTATAAATTAACCATGCATAATTGCCATTATCTAATTTTGAATTTGATTTATAACGTATAAGTTAATAACGTATCCAGCACTAGGAATTTGCGCCCTCTTATGATCAAAATTTATATTCGGGCGTTTTTATAATATTTTACGATTTTTTGCTTACACAGTACAGATGTTGGGGGCCCTTGTGGCTCGGGAGCCCTGTATCATTCATACGGCTGATACAGCGGTAGCTACGCCCCTGGTTACACGATTAATGGTCGCGCCACGATTTAATGGACGACTGCTATTTTTTTGTCTCTTCGAAGATGCCTATTTGGTTTTGAGTTTAGCTATCCTCTTGTTGCAAATAGTCGTTTTTCTATGGAAGTACCTTCATGGTTTTTGCAGAGGGGTGCTTGGGAAGAAACTCCAAGTGCTCCGGGGCGCGGTGGCGAGACTCCCGGAGCAACGCCGTCCGCTCGCGTGTGGGACGCCACGCCCGGACACATCACCCCTGGACACGCCACTCCCGGCAGAGACACCCCCGCGCAACATGCTTCTCGCCGCAACCGCTGGGATGAGACGCCGAAGACAGACCGAGGTAATTCCGTGTATAAGAATAAGAAAATATATGTATATTTTGGCTTGGTTATTGGTTACAACTTTTTATAGTTGTATATCCTATTTTTACGTGTTCCACATATGAGGCAACAATAATAGAATTAAATATACGACTAATATTAATAAAAAATTTAAAACGTAATCTCAGGATGTAAATCTTATTTTCTTACAAAATAGTGTCAATATTTTTTTTATTTTTTATTTACTATAAAGTACCATGACGAATAGGCACTTTATTTTAATTACAATCTAGCCTAGGCTCGGCTAATGAGTAATTTAATTTTAACCTAGATTCCTATGTGCAACTAAAATCAATTAACGTTTCATAAGTGCATGTAATATTGCCTATTTGAAATAAAAACCTTTGTCTTTGACTTTATGGTATTAAATTTCTAAGAGAACGTCCAATAACTTTTCTTAGTTTCTAGATAATGTACACTTTTTTCATGTGTTCTTCTAGGCAGCACTTATCACTACTTTTGTCTTTAAGTCACTATTCACTAAACTAATTCGAATGGTTTGGCCGATTTAGTCTACGCACTATAGTGCGCGCGGAACTAGTTGGCCGCGCCTTAGGTAGGGACAGGGGTGATGGGGGGGTTGCTTGCTGCTCGCAACGCACATGAGATTAGACAGTGACGACCAATCTCGAGATATCGTGAACAATAATTGTTCAATTATTGAAAAGAAAAAATAAAAGACTTTGAACTTTTACAAGTTTATATTATGCCTATTTAATTAATTGCAATGTACTTAACATTGCAATTAAAAGTAAAATAAACCAAAAATCAATTATATGAAATTCTTCCGACATATTTGAATCATTTATGAAATTACTATTTGTGAAATTATTATAAATTAATTAGTGTAACTAACACGACTTTCTTTTATATATATAGATATGAAATTACTCTGACATATCCTCTGAATCACTTGATTTTGAACTGTCTGAACTTGAGTCAGAATCATATTGTAAGTTTATAATGAATTCGTCCATCACAGTATCATATCTCATATCATGATTCCAGTATTCTTGTTCGTTTTTTTTGTACGTGGTCGTCGCATTTTTTTTAATTTTTTTTTTTTTTTTTTTTTAAATTTTTTATTAAAAATTTTCTAATTCAGAAAATAGTCTTGTTAGTATTGTTATTTTCTCGTCCAATGTAGCGTTAATGTGATCTCTGGCCAGGCAATTTTTAATATTTGCCCACACAAGCTCGATTGGGTTGAGATCTGGATGATATGGAGGTAGTCTTAGAACAGTATGACCTGCACCTTTCAGATTTCATCAATCGTGTATATTTTTTCTGATTGGGTCGTATTAATCAAGCCCAAGAGTTCGGCTTTGACCATCGTGAGAGAAAAGGGCACGTTATGATTTTGCAACCAATTCTGCATATTAATTTTCAAACAGGACATAGTCGGTTTCTTTGCACACAGTGGTAAGCTGCATTGTCCATAACTATGACTGAGTTAGGTGGAAGTTTAGGTATTAACTTTCGATCAACCCAGTTGTAAAAATTTGTAGAGTTCATGTCTCCATGATAGTCTCCTGTTTTTGAATCTGATTTAAAAATTAGCAAAGCATCGCCAACTAACCCGTTCCGACTACCGCGTGAACTATTAGTAAACGCCTTCCTTTGCCTATATCTGCATAAATACCAGGCTCCGACGAAGATTGCCAACATTTTTGGACATTATGACTTTGGTTAACGTAAATTTCGTCCAAAAAGAATATATTTCGTTTTTCTTCTCTGAATTTTCTTATGGCCCTCAAATATTTCACTCGCCATTCAACAATGTTTGGTTTCTCTATTAAAAGGGATCTCTTCGATTTACATTTTTTAAATGAATATCCCAGTTTGTGCAAAAGTTCTCTTAAATAAGTTAATCCGCAATCTAAAATATTATCCTCTTTTAACACAGCATTTAGTTTTCGTAGACTTGGTTTTTTTTTCTGTACCGTATAAAACTGTTTTTGTTTTCTTATTTATTTATTTATTTATTTATACTTCTATGTATGGTACATAAGGCGGACTTAATGCCATATGGCATTCTCTGCCAGTCAACCTTTAGGTTAAGAACCAATTAAAAAAATAAAATAAAATTGGTACAAATCTTATCTTATCACTCCTAAATCAAAATCATCAACTTGTATTTTCTTTTTTATTTCTTTTGGTCTCCGCGGAGAACTAAATTTTACTTCCCCTGTATTTTGCAAGGATGTTTTACTTTCAGCAATCACTCTCCTTACACTTGGTTCTGATATCCCGGTTGCTTCTGCCACTAATTTATGAATATTCGCATCAGTTTTATATTCTAAACTATTGACATCGGCTTTCCGTTTTTTAAAAAACGTATGCACTTTATATACCTATTATTTCCTTAGATTGTCTTTTTATCGGCGGACTCATCTTGCTATCGCAATCTCTTATGCGTTTTGTCTAAACTAGCCAGAACTGTCAACGCGTGTTGCCGCCGCGAAGTCCGGCGCCGAACTGAGTATAGACATCAAGCGCCCCCGCCTTTCCGTCCCACTGCTCACATACCTAAGGCGCGGCCAGCTAGTTCCGCGCGCACTATAATTCTGTGCTATCGAGTAGCTGGATTGACTCGACATTCACGTGATGGTGAAGTCTGTGCTCATGAGCTTCTGCATAATTCTTAATTACTCTGGCTACGACGTCCATGTTGAGATCCCGGTGGAGGTCGCTATTTCTGATGTACCAAGGTGCTTTGGCGATATCCCTGAGGACTTTATTCTGAAACCGCTGTATAATTCCTCTATTGCTTTGTTTGGTACAGCCCCATAGCTGAATTCCGGAAATCCATACTTTTTATTGGGACTTGTTTGTATAAAAGCAATTTGTTGTGTATTGACATGGGCGAAGGTCTGCCTATCAGCCAATACATGTTTATGTAACGCAAGTCGAGTTCCTGTCGCTTCTTTTTGACCTGTGCTTTCCAGCGAAGCTTCGCGTCAAGTGTCATTCCCAGATATTTGGCGGTGTTTGCATATGGTACTGCCTGGTTATTTATTAATACCGGAGAGTCCTGCAGTTTCTTGTTAGTAAAGTCAATATCCACTGACTTGGCTTCATTTAATTTGATTCTCAATTTTTTGGTCCAATTCAAAACTTTATCGATGGTTACATGCACCTTTTCGACAGCTTCTTTGTGTTACTTTCGGGCTCTGGAATATCACACGTATATAATAGGTATAGAACCGGTCCTAACACACTTCCCTGTGGTACACAGGCTCCTATTGGTACAACTTTAGAATAAGCTTCTTCGTGTTGTATCCGAAACGCTCTGTTGGATATATAGGATTCTAAGATATCCGCAAACTCTTTAGGTAACATCAGTTTGAATTTATGCACTAGGCCCTCGTGCCAGACATCGAAAGCTTGTGATACATCGAGGAAAACAGTTGAGCACACTTTCTTTTCTTCTAAAGCACTTTCCATGATGTTTGCTATTCGGTGCACCTGATCAATTGTCGAGTGTTTTTCTCTGAAACCAAACTGATGATCAGGAATTAGTTCTCGATTTTCTATAACGGGTTTCAACCGCTATAGCAACATCTTTTCAAATAACTTCGACATCATAGGTAGCACAAAAATTGGTCTATATGATGTTGGTTCATGCGAGAGGATGGGGAAGGGATGGAGGTTTTTCCAGGTTTCGGTATCATGATGACTACTTTCCACATATCAGGCACATACTTCAGTCGAAAGGCGGCGTTGATAAGTGTAGTAAGCTTAACAGTAGCTTTGCGTGGGAGCTGTCTTAAGATTTCACTTGTTATTACATCATTTCCTGGTGCTTTTTTTTGGGTTTAAGTTGAGGATTGCTTTGGCAACTTCTCTCGGAGTTACAAGTTTTAGATTTGGGCATTGTTGGCTTGGAAAATCACTGGTTGTTTCGAGCCAGTTGCTTTCAAGATTCGTTTGGAAGATTTTTCTAAATGTTGAGCAAACCTCCTACCTTTCTGTTCGTTGCTTATGGCTCACGATCCATTTTCTTCCCTGATTGGGGGAATTTGAACTATTGACCTCTTCATGTTCTTGGTCGCTTTCCAAAGTGAATAACTAGTCTTTTGGTCACTGGTTAACTTACAAAGGTATTCATGAGTTTGCGTGTCATTAAAGTTCAGGATTTCCCTTTTGACTTGTTTCGTTAGACTGTTAAATAATATTTTGTGTTCTAGGCACCTGGTTTGATGCTATCTTTGCCTGTGCTTTCGTTTTTCTGCTATAAGGTTTCTTATAGTTATAGGGTATGAGAAACCTTTAACCTTTTTTTTGGTTCCTTTGTGTGTTATTCCAGGCTGCTTGTTGGATATTTGAAGTGAATTTTGTCACCTCTAAATCAAGTTAATTGTTATTTTTCAAAGGAACATTTAGTTCAATACTATTTTCTAGATCTATACTAAAGCTATTCCAATCTGTACATCGGTTAAATAAAATTAAATTGGTCTATTTTCTTTTGACTGTGTGAGTGATCAGAACTCATATCATAGCACTCTTCTATATCTATATAATTCTTTGATATACTCATATATATAAAGAAATCGATCAAGTCGAGAATCTTAAGCGGGTCAGTTGGCCAGTAAGTTGGCTTGCCAGTCGACACGGCTTCACATTTTAATTCTTGTATGGCGCTAAGTAGCTCTCTACCTTTGGTAGTAGTAAGTCTAGAGCCCTAATGTGTGTGCTTAGCATTAAAATGATGATTTATGAAAGTCAATAAGTTTTTTTATTAGTATTTTCACTAATACCCTAATCTTGTTAATTACAGAAACTCCTGGACACAATAGTGGCTGGGCAGAAACGCCCCGCACAGATCGCGGCACTGGTGTGGATACTATTCAAGAGACGCCTACTCCTGGCACCAAGCGTCGCTCGCGCTGGGACGAAACGCCAGGGGCCACTCCGGCCGCGGCCACGCCCACTCCATCTCACGCCACGCCCACACACGCCACACCCTCACACGCCACGCCCTCACATGCTACGCCAACTCCTCATACACCTATGTTCACACCGGGAGGAGTGAGTAATGTTCTTTTCGTATTCACTTTGTAACTTATTATGAGCAACGAAAGAAAACTTCACTAAGTACTTTTGCAGTTAGATTCGGTAACAAAATAAGTAATGACTGTAGTAATAGATACTATTAATAATTATCTAACAAAATATAGACATAAGAACAACATAACTATTGCTATTCATGTTTTCCAGTCAACACCAGTGGGGATGAAAGCCATGGCAATGGCTACCCCTACACCCGGCCATGTAGCCGCCATGACTCCGGAACAGCTGCAAGCCTACCGCTGGGAGAAAGAAATAGATGAGCGAAACCGCCCTTACACTGATGAAGAGTTAGATGCCATGTTCCCACCTGGGTACAAGGTTTTACCGCCCCCTGCCGGTATGTACACCTTAATGTGGGACCACGCTAATTAAGTCGCTACCTATAATTAAGAAATACAATTATTAAGGGTTTACCTCATAGTTATTAATAACCCCTTTAGTTTCAGGACACATGTATTAAACAAAGCCAACAACATGTGGATATCTATCGTCGTAACTAAGTGTTGAACAATACATGTGTTATCAAATTTAAAATGATAGAATAATATACCTACGTTTTAATACTCAATTTTTCTTTCAGATGAATGATGACAATATGGCTTAACAGTCTCATGCCGTTGGATAAACTGCCAGATTGAGCTTAAATATTTTGTCAGTTGCTGATTGTGTTCTACGTTATACTGCATGTTTACAAGTTAATAGTATTCGTGGCGGCATGCGACTGTAGCAGTTTTTTAATTTGATGCATTGTTACCCAGGTTATGTTCCGATTCGGACTCCGGCCCGAAAGCTGACCGCAACTCCTACTCCACTGGGTGGTACCCCTATCGGCTTTTTCATGCAGACGGAGGAACTGGGAGGCTCTGCCGCCGCCGCCGCGCGCCTGCTGGACCCGCAGCCCAAGGGCAGCCAGCAACTGCCCTTCATGAAACCTGAAGACGCACAGTACTTTGATAAACTGCTCATTGACGTCGACGAAGACAGTCTTTCCCCTGATGAACTCAAAGAGAGGAAGATCATGAAACTATTGCTGAAAATCAAGGTGAATTATTTGAATATTTAAACCAAATTCTGTTTGTATTGTAATTTGGTAAATATATCTATCTTTGTATAAAATCTATATTATTTTCTTTTTGTTTTTAGAACGGTACTCCACCAATGTGTAAAGCTGCACTTCGTCAAATAACAGATAAGGCTCGTGAATTCGGCGCAGGACCCTTGTTTAACCAGATCCTACCGCTACTTATGAGTCCTACTCTAGAGGATCAAGAAAGACATTTGCTTGTCAAAGTTATTGATAGAATTCTGTACAAATTAGACGACTTGGTCCGTCCCTATGTACATAAGGTATGAATATTGTTGTATGGCTGTAAAATAACGTTAATTTTATTTGTATTTGTGAAGGACCTGCTGCATCTGTAACGTATTTCCAGATACTTGTCGTGATTGAACCTCTGTTGATTGATGAAGATTATTACGCTCGCGTTGAAGGTCGAGAGATTATCTCTAACCTGGCCAAAGCTGCTGGTCTGGCTACTATGATCTCCACAATGAGGCCAGATATTGACAACATTGACGAATATGTTCGTAACACTACTGCCAGAGCATTTGCCGTCGTCGCATCTGCTTTGGGTAAGTGGAAGTGAAATCAATGTAACTTACAATACTTTTACTCTAATTTACTAAACTTTAATCCATATTTCAGGTATTCCATCTCTATTGCCGTTCTTGAAAGCCGTGTGTAGATCAAAGAAATCTTGGCAAGCTAGACACACTGGAATTAAGATAGTTCAGCAAATTGCTATTCTTATGGGTTGTGCTATTCTGCCACATCTCAAATCTTTAGTGGAGATTATTGAACACGGTAAGGTTTTCATATATATATATTTTACATGTTGAGGCCTTGTAATGCCTATATTGGTAACGGTGAGTTTAGTAGATCTGTAAATGATTGCTAGATAAATATCGCCAGGCGTCTCTTTAAGACGAATATAAAGAAGATTGAATAATTCAATGGAATTGAACACGACAAGGTAGCTCAGTTGGTAAAGTGATGACCCAGAACGTCAAAGGTCGCGGGTTCAAACACTGTTCTTGTCTATTGTTTTTTCAATGTTTCTTTGAAAAATAGTAATTACGGTAAGTTTTTATAATTAATCAAGTTTAGGTTACCTCGTTTAAATTACCTTATTTATTAAAAACATTTAAGTTACATTTACGATATATTTCACTCGACAAACTAGTAACGTAGTTTCTATGCGCTATTCTTTACATCTCCATTGATGTACGGTTTATTCTTGCTTGACCCTTGGAGTGAATTCTAGTGAATTTATTTACTCACTGATTGGCATTTCATTACAACAGGATTGGTGGACGAACAACAAAAAGTGCGTACCATCACCGCCTTAGCAAGCGCGGCTCTCGCTGAAGCTGCCACCCCATACGGCATTGAGTCCTTCGATTCTGTGCTCAAACCTCTCTGGAAGGGCATCAGGACTCACCGAGGAAAAGGTCTAGCTGCCTTCCTTAAAGCTATCGGTTATCTAATCCCACTTATGGACGCCGAGTACGCTAACTATTACACGCGTGAAGTGATGCTCATTCTGATTCGTGAGTTCCAGTCGCCTGATGAGGAAATGAAGAAGATTGTTTTAAAGGTATGTGATGGTAAAGAAAAATCCACCAAACCCGTTATTGAGTAGAATACAGATAGTGGATTGATATGTATCATGTGATCATTTTAACTTTCAGGTAGTGAAACAGTGTTGTGGTACGGATGGTGTGGAGCCCCAGTACATTATGGATGAGATTCTTCCACACTTCTTCAAACATTTCTGGAACCACCGCATGGCTCTTGATAGACGTAATTACCGCCAACTTGTGGATACTACTGTTGAAATTGCCAACAAAGTAAGTACTAAAATATAGCCAATACTTACCTATACCGTTTATTTTCAAAAAAACAACAATCCTCAAACACATTAATTTATTCATAGGTTGGTGCTTCGGAAATTATTAACCGAATCGTCGATGATCTGAAAGACGACAATGAACAGTACAGAAAAATGGTGATGGAATCTATCGAAAAGATACTCGCCAATTTAGGTGCAGCTGATATTGATTCAAAGCTGGAAGAGGCTCTCATTGACGGCATATTGTATGCATTTCAAGAACAGACTACTGAGGTAAGAACAATTATAACATATTTAAGGTAGATACTAAAGAACAACACAGATTTGTCAAACGACGTTTGACCGCGACAAATCTCATGACATTTTCTAATAATTTAATACATATTCTCAAATATAATAATAATAATCACTCCATGGTCGTCATCGCCTCAACTTGATCGACCCAAATGTTGGCAAGATAGCGTCAAACGCATGGTTAAAGCAAGGCGAGCTATTTCCCGAAACAGAAGGATTTATGCTGGCGATTCAAGACCAGGTTATAGACACCAAAAACTACAGGAAGTACATCATTCGTGACAGCAGTCTAAGTAGTGACCACTGCCGTCAATGTCATAAACAACCTGAAACAATCCAACACATCACAGGCGCATGCTCATCCATTACACAAACAGATTATAAACACAAACTTATTTCAGAAAAAATAGACTCACCTGATTACAAAATGTACTGGGACAGAACTATACACCATAACCGACCAGACATCACCCTACATGACAAGCAAAGTAAAATTGTATACCTGATAGATATAGCGATTCCCAACACAACACAATCTAACATCCACACACACAAACAAACTTTCAAAGTACACAGACTTGACAATTGATTTAAAACCCAATGGAGAGTAAAAACAGTCAAGACCGTCGCCATCATACTATCTAGCACCGGCGTTATACCCAAAACACTTCATACAAGCTTTAAAACATTAAATCTTCATCCACTCACATTCGTACTCCTACAGAAAGCAGTCATACTGAATACATGCAGAATCGTCAGAAAGTTTCTGTCGATAGACTAAATACACTGAGTATAGACCGTCATAGTTGTTTGGCCAAAAGCCCGCAATTTTCAACAATTAGAAAATGTCGTGAGATTTGTGGAAAACAAAAATACGGGGTAGTGGGCCTGGAGTATTTATCTGAGAGGTTATATATCGCAGGTTCGAATCCTTCTCACGACCGCACTTTTCTTTCCACGTTTTTTTTAACTAAAAACAGTTTCATTTTTTATTCCTTGTAAACGAATCGATCTATGGACTCAATACAATCTGTCTCCTTTTCTTTTTATCGTTATGTTTAACTCGTGGTCAATGATGTGGGTTATCTATAATCTATACTAATATTATAAAGAGGAAAGATTTGGTTTTTTTTTGTATTGATTTAACTCAAAAACTAAACAACCGATTAAAAAAATTCTTTCACCAGTAGAAAGCTGCTTTATCACTGAGTAACATTTGCAAAATTTTTATATCAGTGATAATATAAGATTTAAGTCTGAAAATCCACGCAGGCGAAGCCGCGAGTACAGTCAGTTATATTATAGTTTGGTTGTAAATCTGGAACTTTAAACCGTTTTTGTCCTTAAATCTATAAATATATATATATATAAATGAGTCCCAATTTACCTTGGTCACGCCATAACTTCAGAACGACTACACCAAATTGGATAATTCTTTTTTTGTTGTGTTCGTCATTGTCAGGATAAGGTTTTTACATAAGATTTTTTTTTATCGTAAGTGAAAGTTTTTTACGAGGCGGGTGTAACCGCGGGGCACAGCCAGTAATAAAATTAAAATAAAAACTTGGTTGTAAAGGCTAGTGACTGATTGTGCTAGCATTTGTTGACCAATTACGGGGCAAGCTATGCTACCGCCCGATCAGCGTCCAGGTATCATTCTTTGAATTATTCAATATTTAAGTTAAACCAATGAGTTAAATACGTTTTACAGGATGTGGTAATGTTGAATGGATTCGGCACTATAGTCAATCAACTGGGCAAGCGAGTCAAGCCGTACTTGCCACAGATCTGCGGTATCATATTGTGGCGTATGAACAATAAATCCGCTAAAGTCCGTCAACAAGCTGCTGATCTCATATCTCGTATCGCTGTCGTCATGAAAACTTGCCAAGAGGTCAGTATGCATGTTAAGTGTAAATAAATATTTTGTTTGTACTTTTAGAGACTGTTTCATTTGTTAAATGTATAAATTTAATTATTTTACAGGAAAAACTAATGGGTCATCTCGGTGTAGTACTTTATGAATACTTGGGTGAAGAATATCCAGAAGTTCTGGGCTCAATCCTTGGCGCTCTGAAAGCTATCGTAAATGTCATTGGTATGACAAAAATGACACCACCTATTAAAGATCTACTGCCTAGACTTACACCTATTCTCAAGAACAGGCAAGTTGCGCGAATACCGGATGATATAATATTGCTTTATTATGTATCTTGCTAAACTAACATAATTTTATTATCTTTTTTAGACATGAGAAAGTACAAGAAAATTGCATTGATCTGGTTGGGCGTATTGCTGACAGAGGGCCTGAGTTCGTTTCAGCAAGGGAATGGATGAGAATATGTTTTGAACTGCTAGAACTGTTGAAGGCCCACAAAAAAGCAATCAGAAGAGCGACTGTAAATACCTTTGGTTATATTGCTAAAGCTATTGGCCCCCATGACGTACTGGCGACTTTGCTCAACAACTTAAAAGTACAAGAGAGACAGAATCGGTAATATTACTTTTTAACAATTCGCATTTAATTCAATTTATTCTTTGTAGAATACTCATTTTTGTTTCTTTTTCAGTGTATGTACAACAGTTGCTATCGCTATAGTTGCAGAGACTTGCTCGCCGTTCACAGTATTACCAGCCCTGATGAATGAGTACAGGGTACCAGAGTTGAATGTTCAGAATGGAGTGCTAAAATCATTATCGTTCTTATTTGAATATATTGGAGAGATGGGCAAGGACTACATTTATGCTGTGTGTCCTTTGCTAGAAGATGCCCTTATGGATAGGTATTATTATTGTTTTAATGTTTATCTTGAGCTTAAATATTCTATGTATTATCTTTCCAATCATAATAAATACGTTATAATGTTATTATTACTGTTGCATATAGGGATCTAGTACATCGACAGACTGCATGTGCTGCCATAAAACATATGGCTCTGGGTGTATACGGATTCGGATGCGAAGATGCTTTAGTACACCTGCTCAATCATGTTTGGCCCAACATCTTTGAAACTTCGCCGCATTTAGTGCAAGCCTTCATGGATGCCGTAGAGGGCATGAGAGTCGCACTTGGACCTGTTAAGATTCTACAGTATGCTCTTCAGGTATGTTATGCCAAGTTATAAATTTACTTGAAGTTGTATTATATTCAATTATAAATGCTATCCAAGGGGCTCGTAGCTAAGTACAGATCATTGTACAGATCGATCGCTCGGAGTTAAGCTGCGCTTGCCGCATCGGTCTGTGGATGGGTGATCATTTCATACCGAGACCCCTACGTGCCTCGGATAGCACATTAAACTGTCGGTCCCTGTTGTCAAATTCAGATCTATGACAGCTGTTACAGTCAAAGGCCTGAAAGTCTGACAACCAGTCATACCACGAGACATCGTGTTACCCTGTAACTGGGTTCTGGAGGTCAGATAGGCAGTCGCTCCATGTAAAATACTGCTATTAAACAGCATCCGGTTTGAGTGGAAGCCGACCCCAATGTAACTGGGAAAAGGCTAGGCAGATTGAAATGCTAAATATAGATTATAATAAAACAACTTTTAACCGGATTAATACACGCGATTAATCCGGTTAAAAGTTGTTTTATTATATGTGTAGTGATCGCGCAAACCTAAGATATTACTATGCTAAATATAGGTTTGATTGCATCATGTTTATTATACAAGGTACTAATTTATTAGGTAACTTCCTTTTAAGGGGTCAATGTGTATTTGATAAAGACACATTTAATCAATAATTCAAATTTTTACTTTTTTTTTCTTCTTAATGTTGCCTTTTTGGGAGCAGTTTTCTTCTTGCTAGTAATATGATAATTACAAATAATTAGTTATTTTCATTTAATTTTTGGCGTAAGTGAATGTATTTGACTTGTATATTAACCTCTTCAAAGGAAGTTACAACATATTATTGTTGTTTTATAAATTCTGACACGAGAACTATCTGATTTTAGGAAGAAACAGCTCCAGGAATACTTCGTAAATTCTTTAGATTGTCTTCGCGGATTTTCTCATTACTTACGCCCAGTCATCATCGGGGTTGCCCGTATTTTGACTCTGAACAGAGACTATAATGAACAGTCTTAGACTCTCAGTAAGCAACATCGCCATAGATGGTTCGAACTGTCGAGTTAGCCTCACGCTCAACAAGGGGCAACCCATATGAATTTGTCTCACGAAAGCTTGGCACCGAAAGGCAAAAAGCAGCGCACCGCGCAGCGCTATGGCAACAAAACTGGAGAGACCACCAAAATCACAGAACATGTACTCTGTTTTGGTTCTGCTGATTTTTAAACCAACATTCTCCAGATTTTGTTGCCATTTCTCCGATCTGGTCTGGATATCAGGCCCATCTTCACCGACAAGAACAATGTCGTCGGCAAAAAGCATGCACCAGGGTGCCTCTTCCTGTATGTCCGACGACTTTTCTCTTCCATTCTGTGTAAATTGCCTTCCTCTCTTCTTTAAAACTTTCGTTCTGTTTCCACGCTCTACCATTCTTTAAACGCGATTTTCTTTTCTTTCAGTATATTTTGTACTTCTTGACTCCACCACCATGTATTATTATAATGCCTTTCCCTTTCGATTCCCCCCCACATTTCTTTCGCTATACCTTAAATACTGTCCGCCATGCCAGTCCAACATTCATTTACAGATTTTCCTTCCATACTCTCCATTTCTATCATTTTATCTACCACCTGATTCCAAAATATACTTGCATACTCCTTTTGCTCTAGTCTACGTCATCTGGTTTTAGGTGGCGGTCGTTCTTTGTTTCTACTGAGGTAGACACTGACTTTTAACTCCATTACAACAACCTGTGTTGTGAGACCAGATCTTCGCCAGGTATAACTTTGCAGTTCTTGACTTGATTGATAGTATTCCTTTTAACAAAGAAGTAATCAATCTGTGTTGCATAATTGCCACTTTTATATGTAGTAAGATGGTCCGATCTTTTTCTGAACTACAAGTTTGCTATTGTGAGGTCAAAAGCAGATTGTGCAGTGTCTCACCATCAGAGTTACGGGTTACGGTTTCCGTATCCCCAGCCACCATGCCCCCTTTCATACCCTTCATTCAAACTACCCACGTGCTCATTAAAATCACCACCCACGTGTACTTCTTCATTCTCTTGCATATCCATCATCACATTATCAAATTCCTCCCAAAACTTCTCTTTAACACTATCACCGCAACCTGTCTGAGGTGCATACACACCGACTACATTTACCACTAAACTCTCCACTATCACTTTTGTCAACCGACTCGCATTCTTTCAACGTATTATCCAACACTATTCCAACCCCATTTCGTTTCCCATCACTACCACAGTTGTAAAACTTGTATCTTTCGCCTATCTCTCTAGCTTTCGCACCCTTCCACTAAGTCTCTTGCAAACACGCTATGTTTATCCTTCGCTTTTTTAGTACATCCGCTAATTCCTTTCCTATTCCAGTCATTGTCCCTATATTCCAACTTCCACACCTCAATTTTACTTCTTTTATTCCCCGAGCTCGCTTCTTACGTCGCACCCGCTCATTTTGGTGCAACAACCATTGTCCTCTTTCCACAGTGGCCGGGTGATGCCAATGCGCGTCGCCAAATAATTGTTTTTGAAATTGCATGCTGCTAAGTTTTGGCAATGTTTTATGACCGGCCGCCTGCCTGACGGCAACCCTCGTTTCGTGGTAACCGCCACCGATACGGTCTCCTTCTATGTAGCTATGTCACACCAAATTTTATCCATGTGCTAGGTTGTGATATTATCCTACTATCACACTTCACTAACCGGGCTACAATATACGAGCTACAATCCGTACTAGGACCTAAATAGCACAAGTTCGGTCTCTGTTCTACACTACACTATCACACACGATTCATCTTGACTCTCATAGGGTTTAGATAACTCCAATCAGAACTTGTAACAAAGTATCCGTCGTCTTGAACGATTATGCCTTTCGTCACAGTATGTCTCAAATGACTTTCTGAACTTGTTTGCCTGGTGTCTTAGAAACCACATGAGACCGGACTGACAAGATAGCGGACTATTCAGTGGTTCGCGACCCGCCTATCCATTTATACCTCGGGAATTGATGCATTTTTTAACAACCACGCCACGGCCTTTCCCTTTCTCCATATCATCGGTGAATTCGCAGTAGAACATTGTCTGAATTGAGCCGTGAACTCCCATGCCAGCCCGGGTTATCCATCACATCCCAGATCTTCGGTATATATCCCATTCTGCGTGTAGTTCAAACGAAACGGTTTGACCGGGAGCAAATCTGGCATGTCCGTCACAAAAACGTCAGATATAACTATTTTATCCATTTCAGATATTTTATATAAATTTCTGTGGTATGTATTTATAATTACTGCAAATTTTGTCGACTTATTTATAAAAAATCAATTTCGATATTTTTCGAAATACTTAGTTGTCAGCGTGACACTGACAACTAATTAACCTACAACTTGCTTATATCCAGTACCTATTTAATTAGCAAGTCTTATGAACAAAATGTAATAAACAAGTGTTAGACATATACAATAATGAGGGTGTTGATGTTTTTGATTATGATATAATTTGTATACTAAACTTCAGTATATCGGGTTGAGTTTACAACTGTATCTAACCTGTCTTGTTCGAAGGTATTATTTTTATAAATCTCGTTGCTATTTAGTGATGTACAGAAATCTGTTTCAGGGACTATTTCATCCTGCAAGAAAAGTTCGCGACGTGTATTGGAAAATATATAATACCCTTTACATAGGAGGACAGGACGCGTTAGTCGCTGGATATCCGAGGATACAAAATGATCCAAACAATCATTATCTGAGATATGAACTAGATTATTTGCTTTAATGTAATTGTTGTATGATATATGTCGTGGAATAGTTTTTAGTTTCTATAGTACCTATCAAAAATACATGTTTCATCGTAGAACATGGGCCATTCCTGCAATAAAAACGATATTTCTAATATATATTGGAAATATAGATCCGTAAAACAGCGATCCATTAAATAATAATAATTGTAAGTATGGCTTTTGCTCTAAGAAACAGCGTTCTTTAAAATAAACCGGTTTCTCAGTTAATAAAAGGCATTATAATTACTTAGCAGTTTTATTATTTGTATGAACTCTGTATTTTAAGCGAAAGCTTAATTTTTGGTATATTTGATTTACATAAGTTTAATAAACACCAATGACTAGAAACAATATCTTTTCACTTAAAAGTAACATAAACAAATACATTTAAATAAGATTACAGTTTGCTAATTTGGAATGTTACTAATATTAAATATAACACAGAAAACGTAGCCTCAGTCTATTAACTAAATTATTTCGATAATCACATTTAAAAATATCGTTATCCTTACTTATTATTATAGAGACGTTGAGATAATATCAAATAACCATTTTTCTCGGGAAATTTTAGATAGTCTATGGTCTCTTCTGCCTTATTAAGCAAGAGGGCGGGCAGTACGCGAATTTCTGAGAAATAGGTTTATTGGATAACACGCTACTGGTTACAAGCGCTATTCATCAAATACGCACTTGGTCATCAGCGATCTGATTTATCGCAGTTAGTCACATTGGCGATTCGTTATATGCGCGGTTTTTCATTATCACAACTTGTCTCAAACGCAGTTTGTCATGATTGCTGATTGTGCAGTTTTGCGGGATTGCATGTAGTTCATAAGCCCATATATATTATCTTAAATAAATATTTAATAAAATAAATAAATAATGATCTAGTAAAATTGTAATTCTCACCTTGTTTGGTTTATGAGTTTTATGACAGACTATTACATCACGTGACGGTGACGACCTGAACTCGTAACGTACTGAGCCTGTGACAAACAGCGTAATTATTCCGTGGCGGATTATGACTTACTACGTAAAAAACGAATAGCGATTGTGAGGAGCGTTTAATCACTTCTAGTAACTAAAAAAAAGGAATTTAATTGCCTCGTTGGTCTAGTGGTCCCAAGCGCGAGAGCTGAGCATGTCTCGAGTTCGATTCCCGGGTCGAGCAGTGTTATTGACTTTTTCTGTTAGGATATTGTCAATAGCAGCCCGGAGTAGGATCATGGGACTTACATAGGCGTTGCAACGAATTTCACGGGGGGGGGGGGGGGGGGTGGTGTTCTAGGGTTCACCTGACAACAAGAATGTCGTACAACAGACAATGTCGCATCTTAGATTTAGATTTATGAAATGTAGTCCAGTACCAATAAACGCGCCTAAAAAGCCCGCTGCAAGAGTTCGAGATAAATATTATGCAACGTCGGGTCTCATTGTCTAGCTTTGGGTCGCATTTGTCGTTTAACTAACACGATGGGTAGGACCTGGTTTAGGGCAGAGAAAAAAAGAACAATTACGAGTGTATTTGCTAACTGCCTCGTTGGTTTAGTGGTCCCAAGCGCGACTGCTGTGCAGGAGGTCACGGGTTAGATTCCCGGGTCGGGCAAAGTGTTATTGAGTTTTTCTGTTAGGAAACTCGTAGTAGCAGCCTGAACTTTTGGAATTGTGCCCGGTTGATGGCAATAGGCTCGCCACCTATTACATGGGACATAATAACAGCATTGGTGAAATGTGGGTGTACAGTTGTGTACACCTCCGTCTACCAGCTCGGGGAATACAGGCGTGATGCTATGTTATGTTTTAAGAGTGTATTTGGCGTCATCAATCTAAAGAATTTAGTGTTATTGTTGTCCTCAACAAAGGACCGCCTTCCTTAGCGTTTAATTAATAAACTGCCAATACTTTCACTGTTTATAAGCATGACGCGTAATTTGAGCTAAAAAGAGCGCAATATAGACATTTCCCATTAAAAATAAATGATTATTAAAGGATTAAGTTTACCTATTTTTGCGCCCTTATTAAGGAAATAGCCGCAAAATATGTACAAACAACTTTAGCTAAGCTAGCTATCTACCTAATGCGCGCAACCAGTTTAATTCGGCGTCTGCATAAAGAGATCCTATACTATCATACATAACTTGTAAGAGTTACGAGTATAATTAGAGAGTCAGAAAAGGCATTCGTCGGTAGACGATCGAGCACTTTACTGTAAACAACCTCCTCTTGCCGTCACGTGAACCAGGCTGCCTGATAAGACTGATTGCCAGGCAGAACCGACCGGGTTATCTGCGGTTATACCAAGCCTACGTTGAAGTACTCCATCTGACGTAACTGCCCACACCTCGTTTTCTTCAGCTGATACATGTTTGAATGTTAAATCACAGTCTGGAAACAATTGAAAATTTATAATACTTTCTAAATTTGAGTTCCCTTGTATGCACTAATACTTGATAATAATCTGCAACTAACGTACCCGTTAAATGCCTCCATTCTTTACCATCCTGACGATTTCTGGAAATATCAGTTCTTACGGCAATAGCACCATTTGAAAGTAACACCCATGCTGCTGTCTTGGTTAATGAAACAGCCTTAGCGCCTGCGCTTGATTTGTGGTTGTAAGGATAGCTACATTTTGGAGTTTCTATCAATTTCCAGTTCCTTCCAGATGGATTATCTTTAGTAATGTCTTCTCTGTAATAGAGTTCCCCTTTCCTTCCAACCACCCAAACTATATTATTGGACGTACTTATAGCTAAGAGCGATTGTGGATTGTTCACGTGTTCCCAATGTACACCCTGAAATAATGTAAAAAGTATTCAAATATGTTTTATAGGTTTTTTTTTTGGGGTTTTGTTTTAGAAGATATATTCAATTGGGTAATGTTTAAGTGAGGCTAATATTGGCTAATTTTACTCCTTAAATATTAATGTATAAGGGGTTAAAATAGGGGATGAAAATTGTATGGAACTTCGTCATTTTTAAAGTTAGAAATGTTTAAATTTATATATGAGCACTTGGTTGGAGAAAAAAAGTTAACAGTATCACTTTTTTTATGAAAATTCATTATTTATAAAACATGGGATAAAGTCTGCATGTACAATTGTAAAAATTGGAACATAAGCTCATGCATGGTTAGAAATAAAAGTGTACTGCATCACTTATTTGAACCCTAAAAGTTACGGAGTTTCATAGAAACTTTCATCCTATATTTAATTCTATTTATAGGTCCAAGAAAATAAATAAAATTGAAATGTCGGTTTGTAATGTTGAATAATAATTTTAAGTAAATTATATCGGTATGCCAGACTGCTTAAATACTTCTTCAAATTCCTAGTTTATTTCTTTATCATATGTTATTTTATCTTTAGGAGTTCGTGGCTAAGTAACAGCCGCACAGATCGATCGGGCGAGGTTAGATGCGCTTGCCGCGGTCGGTCTGTGGATAGTCATTTCATACCGTGCCTCGAAGAGCATGTTAAACGGGACCGATGGGGTCCCGGTCGTCAAATTCAGATCTATGACAGCCGTTACGGATAGTGGAGATGGGTTGTACTAGGCAAATTTGGGACTAGGTACACCTATTCCTCTTTAGAATACGTGATCCAAATACCTATTCCACCTAGTCTCAATCACTTAACGACTATGGTTCGCGTACCTAGTCTTTAAATCCATACTAATTACTAGTCTTGGACTAGGAAACTAGTTAGTTACCGAGATGTCGAGATGGCTTAGTGGTCAGAGCGCCTGGAGTATTCATCCGGGAGGCGCAGGTTCGAATCCTGTTCGCGACCGTATTCTTTTTCCATTTAATATAATAACTTAAGAGTTCGCTAAGCATGCGTTAATGCTTTTCAAAGATTTATCTTGAATTAGTTAGTTACCATTAGGGAAGGTGAGTATTTACGCGACTAGGATTTAAAACCAGTTATTTGGTTGCAATTACGCCTACGAGGTGCTGACCCGAAATACTCGCAAGACTTTGAAAGTGTTTTACTCGGCAACTCGCAACTGCGATAGTATATGAAATTTATCCGTGCCGTCTTTTAAATAAGGGCTCTTATTTAAAAGACGGCACGGATATATTTCAATTTTTTTTTGTAAGTGTCACTGTGGTCCTTTTTTATATGGAGTCAAGGTTTAATTTACCATGGAAGTATTTTTGCTTCCAAGGCATCCAAGGCATGCACACCATATTTTGACATAATATTTTAAAAATCCTATAAGTTGGACACATTAGGTACGCAGACCAGGTGATTGAGTACCTAGCGTCATGTTGGAGCGGCCGCAGTGCATCAACCTAAGAAGCTGTCCCCACGCTGACCCCGCGCCACAACCGCAGTCGCCCGGACGCTAGAGATCGATACATACGTGTCGCTTGCGCCGCTAGTGTAAATTGTATTAAATAACATTTTTAAGCATGCCTAGATGTTTATCGGTGCGATTTTTTATTTGTTTACGAAAAAGCACGTAGGTACATACCTAATACTATCTACAATTGACTATTATGACAGTACAAAGCCTACAAGTGTGATGGTAAATGTTATCATTACACTACTGACAACCGCTCTGTGTGATACCTATCGGAAAAGTTACAATTAACGCAAGAAGAGTCGTGGTGAATATGATTTTGCGCGGACAACGCCAAATGACAACGAACTTGCAGTTTTGTGTTTTCTTTACATAATATGTTTAAATTTTTGTATACCTATTCTTTAAATGAAATATTTGGCCCATGTCTCAGGCTTCGTATATACTAAGAATAGCCCAGTATAGGCAGTTGGTCCACGTAGAATACTGGTATTGAGCTACATCCGACTTGACTGGCAGCCGACCCCCATATAATGGGAAAAGGCTAAGCAGATTGATTGATATAGAGGTTCTGGATTCGAATCCCGGAACTGCCAAGGTGCGATTGGTTTTTCAGAGTTTGGTATTATGACCGGCACATTCAAGTTAATCACAGGAAATGTGGGTGTATCACATCTCTGTGTGAGCCTTCTAGAATTCAGTTGTAAAAAATCTTAACTTATTAGTTCCTACCGTGGGTGCAGCAGATGTAACTCCAGTTCTATAAATAGCGTCTCCTGCCAAAGTTATTGCCCAGACTGATACATCGTCGCCATTGGCCTGATAATTGTAAAAATTGCATCATTATTATTTTAATATAAATCATAATCATTTATTTCCAAGAAATTAAAGTTTAAATCCTTATACAGATCTTTCTGACTGGAGCAGGGTGCTGGTAAGTGTGAGTGACTTGTCCCTGGAGGTGTAACAATGAAGTCTTACCCATAAAGAGATATCTAACAAAGCAGTACTTCCAGCTCGAACCCATGGACCTTCTGTAATAATTTGAGCCTTTCTATACCATCTTCGACGACGAACGCAATCGGTAAATATCTTTTTACCATGATAGGGGGCTGGGAAATCAGTTGCGTACTGCCATCCATCTGAATCAACACCACCAGGTGTATTGTAATCAATCATCCATTCGGATATCTGAAATCAGAATGTTTATGAATACCATCATATTCTATGAATTGTGAACATAAATCAAGCACTGTTAATATAACATAAAAAATTACCCAATGCCAATGACGATTAAGAAGTTTGGTGTGTTCTCGAGTTCTCTTGTGCTTTCCAGTAATGTCACTCCACATGTATCGATCAGTGGGTAAACCTGTAGAAGTGTACCCAGAAAGTGGATTCCATCTCTGATTTTCATATACACAATATGTTTGAGTATCAGTCATGGAGTGAATGCCTTCTTTACTGCCTATGCCTAAAATTCCAAAATACATAATAAATTCAATCTATGAAGTACAAAACCAGTGTTGTCAGTGCCAATTTTGAATTGCCGTGTTTGTATGGAACATGGGATTTAAATTGCCGTAGCATGAAAAGACAAATGAATGAAAAGTATTCAGCCAAACAAGTATTTGATGCTAAAAAAATAATTCTTTGCGCTCATGAATTGCGAAAATAGCTTGTGGGAGCGAATTTTATGCAATTATCTTAAATTCTTATGCAATTTTTTCTATGGAACCGATTTTAGATTGAAAGCAACATATAAAAAAATTAAAACCACACCATTATAGGCATGCAAGAAAAATGCCGGCAGTTGCCGTAGGCCGTAGATTTTTAGTAATATTAGCCAATAAGCCGAAGAACACAGCAATTGCCATAGCACACTGTACAAAACACTGATTTAATTCCTTATTTGATTACCTTTAAGAATACCTCCCCCCCATCCTCCTGTATACACCCAAACCCGGTGATCATGCGAAATTCCCCAAACTGTTCCACTTTGGCAAGACTCGACTCGTCGCAAATAGCCTCCCATAATTCGCCAATACATCTCTTCAGAGCCAATGATGGCATTTGTTGTTGAATATTCCATTGAAAAAAGCTTTAAAGGTCCTTTTACAGAAACTGAAGTAATTGTTTTAGGACTGAGTCTATGTTCAAAGAAGCAATAGAGCTTATTATTTACCAATATCCTAAAAACATTGGTGTCACAAATAATGGTTATTTCAAATTCTTGCCCTGGAGATAGTGGTAATTCATGTCTTTCTTCTACTCCCCAACTTCCAAATATTTTTGAGTTACATACAACAGTTCCCTCATCAAATCGCACATTAAAGTGCAAAGGTATTTCGGTTACTTCAGTTTCTATTTTGTGTCTCTGCTTTTTGATTTCTGGACCTTCTAAATTAATATGAAATCTATTGACCTCATCATATAAGGAACCTGCAATTTTTAAGGTGCTACCTGGGGGAAAATAGTTATGCAGAGGTGTTGTTAAGCCAGATACTATATCCTTTCCAAATACTTGAAATTCTTTCACATATGTGCCATTTTTATCAGTATTTAACTTTGCAGGCATAGGGTCCCAATTTAATATATCACCAGAACTAGCAATCGCCCATACTGAGTTGGCTGATGGTTTGCCAGTAAGTCCATTGATCTGTGATGTGATATCAACTAAAACATTAAACCATTCTTCTTGTTCCATTTCTGATATAAATTGTACTTTTATAGGACTCTTGTTTTGTCGTGGAACAGACAGAGTTATTCTTGGACTTCCAGGTTCTGATGATGTTATAACACTGGTTACTTCACCTAGATTTAAAATAAATTTTATAGTGCCATCAGGTTGAAAAACAGATAGTGTTCCTATATTTTCTAAGTCATGCCAGTATAAAGACAATATACAGTCTTCATTGGAATTATTTGGATTTATTAGTCTTGATTCACAGCTCCTTGTCCAACCTTTTTCCTCCACTGCTAAACCATAATGGGAGAGGTCCAATGACAGGTTGTTGTTTCTTGTTTTAAGATTATCCAAAATCTGAATTCTCCATTTTGCTGTAAGATCTGTATTAAATGCATTATGAGAGTCTGTGAACCAGTGGGGCACTTGCATAATATCTACAGAACAAGCCCCAGCTTCTACAAATGCCCAAGTAGTTTCACAGGTACCCCAAGCAGTTTGGCTGATTTCATCATCAAAAAACATTCCTGAGTCAACATCAAATACACTACTGTCACTATCTGGTTGAGCTTCCATACCTACAACAGATCCAACACTTCTAACAGGACTCCATGCTCTTGGATTTTTTAATGTTGTTTCATAACTTTTACCAGTATAATCTATATTTTCAACCTGTTCATTTCTTTTTTGCCTAGCTTCCTTTGGTTTGACTGGTAGTGTATGTTCAATTGGGGCAGAATGTGACTCTTCCCAGGAATTGTGAAGATTTATATTGGACTTGCGTGCTGTTGTCTCTTCATTGAGCATGTTGAGACTATGATGTTTGGCATTAGATGATGAAGATACAACACTTGCTGAACTAGATGTTCGGCTAAGTTGCATGTTTGCTTGAACCATTCTCCATCTTTTACCTGTTTGCTCTGCTGGAGTTATACCACTACGCCAATAAATACACTTATCTGAATCACCAATAGCAAACACTTGATCATTAATGCCAACTGAAATATAGCTCATATTTCCTGTGATTTCTAGCCATCCACTTCCCATTGCAGCACCTTCAGAATTGCCAGCTGCATTTCCATCTATACCTTTTCTAAACCACACTCTAGTATCAGAGCTAACAGCCCAAATGGCATTAAATCCAACAGATAATGATGTGAGTTTAGTATCATTAGGAGATTTAACTTCCATCCACACTTCTCCTGTTGGGCAGTCTTTGGTTATACCCTTTCTAACAATAGCCCTACCTGTCCACAACAGAGCCCACACTAATCCAGTAGGTCCAACTGAAATCTGTTTAATATCACAATTAGGAGGAATGCTTAAGTTAATCCATTTTAATCCTTCAGGAGATGTAGTGCTGACACCAGCTCTATACATAACTCTTCCATGAGCAGTTATGGCCCAAACTGATAATGTTCCAGGAGAGGCATATGGGATTTGATTTCCACCAATGCCAACATCTATGAAAGGCTCTTGTGTTGGATCTTTGTGTAATGGAGCAATTGCGCACCATGAATTCATAGCACTAAATTTTCTGTACCTGATCCACTTTCTTCTTCTTACACAAGACTTCCATTGTTTTGAGGGTCCAAATTGCGCAGGGAAATCAACTGCATATGTCCATCCATCATGATCTAAGGGTTGCCCATCTAAAGTTAGCTCAAGTTGCCAATCCCCTTCCCATTGCCAAGCCATGGATGGTAACCTAATTCGATCAATTGATCTGTCCTTTGTGCCATCTTGGGAAGAAAAATGATATCGGTCTGTAGGAAGCAATCTACCACTGAAGCCTTCTAGTGGTAACCACCTTTCATTTTCGTAAGATTCCTCTTTGACTCTAATAGGTATTTCTAAGCCATGTACATGGAGATAGATTTGTCGATCACCTCCAACAGCCCACAGGAAATGTGGAACAGCTGATAATGTTTTAAACTCCAAGCCGAGATACATGAATTCTCTCCAACATGACCCACTTGTTGATAAGGCGTATACTTTGCCTTCGTTGTTAATAGAAAACAATAATGAGTTGCTAGACATTACGAACTATTACTTAAATATGAAGCATAACAAAGAACTACAATGTCTTGTTTACATAGCTAATGCATTGTACAAAGTGTATTCTTGTAGTCTTCGATTTAAACAAGCAAGGGATTGTCTCGATCTTTCAATTTACTTTTCCTGAAACCATGTTTGTATCAGTCCCTTTTCTTCGTTTACCCACTGACCTTTCCCTTCTGAATATGAATACCGAAAGCAATATTATAAAAATACCGAGTCGGAATACTCAAATACTGTACAATAGGTATGTACGCGAATCTATTGTTTAAATAATTGTATTTGTACGTGATTGTCGGTGATTGTATAGTTTATGGGAGACACTTTTTAACATGACATGCAGCTGATGATATCTGACAGATGACAGTGACACTTGTAATTAGGCATGTGCATGATAACTCCGGACAAATGTATATCTTTATATACATATATCCCAAAGCGGATATGTATCAACCCATCACATAAAAAAATACCTATATCCGAGTAACACCGACAGCCGATATTTGACACTGAGAACGGTATGGAACGCCCGGAGTGGGTGGCTGAGGAATGAGAGAGAATGAACGATACCGCGAAAGTCCAACAAAACGACATGACTACCTGTAAAGTATGAAGGGAAATCATTATGTTACTATGTCACTTAATCGTTCAAAGGATTTATCAAATTATCTGTCTCAGGCTACATTATATCCATTCTCACTCCGGTGGATTTGTTTAGAAGCAAGAATTACCTATCTCAGATATAACATGCAACGTAAAGTTACTTCAATACCGGATGTATAAGCTGACATGGATGTGCTAATCGGATATACAACTTTACTTGAAATTATATATAACATATATCCAATCTTTTACCGGAGTTAGTTAGCCCATGTCTGCTTGTAATATAGTGAAGAGTAGAACACAGAGTACTTTTTTATGTATAGGTAAGTGTGAAGCTGCTTTATCACTGAGTAACATGGGCTTTATTTTGTTTCATTGATAATAAGATTTCAGTCTGAAAATCCACGCGGGCGATGCCAAGAGCACAGCTAATGATTCATAATCTGTGTAGTACAGGGTCCTGACTCTGAACCATCGGAAACTGGTGTTTTCGAATCCGTACAGAAAGTTGCCGATCAAAACCTCTAAGCGTAAGTGCTATTACAAAACGACTAGCTGCGCCCCGCGGTTTCACCCGAGTTAATTTGAGAAAAAAAACTACTAAGATATATTCCTTCAGCGCCCTGCCCCTTCATGACCTTGCACATCATAAATGCGGGCGTGGTACTTGATTATTTTGTTGCGGAGTTATTTTATAACTATGATATCTCCTAAGATATTCATTGAAATCAAATGATGTTAAGGGTAATTTTGTTCAAATTTAAAATACTTGTTGTCAAATTTAAAATAATGTCTTTATTTGTATAAGGATTAAAATCATGTTCATAAAAACACCTTTGCAAACAATGCATTATTTTAGAACTAATTTGATTACCATAAAAAAAGTTATAGTGAGTCAACCATTAAAGATAGACATATGCTTTTGCGGACTTTTTTTTAGAACTCTTAAGGGGAATAATTTTTACGTAACTTTAACCGATTACGCAGCGCACGCAACGGAAGCACTCAAAAGGAATAGTGTTTCCTGATTGTCAACATTTTTCATTGATGCTCCGCTCCTATTAGTCGTAGCATGATATTATATAGCCTATAGCCTCACTCGATAAATGTACTATCCAACAGAAAAAGATTTTTCATGTCGAACTAGTAGTTCCTGAGATTAGCACGTTCAACCAAACAAACAAAGAAACTCTTCAGCTTTCTAACTAGCTGTGCCCGCAACTTCGTCCGCGTGGATGTCGGAAACGAACACTCAGCCTGTGGAACCATAATTCGGAGTAACTTAAGCTAATTATAATATAAGAGTTGTGCCCGGCGGTTTCACTCCGTTAATTTGAGAAAAAAACCTACTAAACTATATTCCACTAGCACCCCCCCCCTCCCCGTCATGACCGCGCCTACGACATCATAAATGCGCCTGCCTCGTTGGTCTAGTGGTCCCAAACGCGACTGCTAAGTATGAGGTCTCGGGTTCCATTCCCGCGTCAGGCAGTGTTATTGAGTTTTTCTGTTAGGAAATTCTCAGTAGCAGCCCGGAGTTTGGAATTGTGCCAGGTAGATGGCAATAGGCTCACCACCTATTACATTGGACTTCATAATATCATTGGTGAAATGTGGGTGTACGACTGTGTACACCTCTGCCTACCCCTTCGGGAAATACAGGTGTGATGCTATGTTATGTTATAAATGCGCGCGTGGTACTTGATCATAATTTTGTTGCGAAGTTATTTTAAAACTATGATATTTATTTATTTACACTGTACTTAAATCTATCTTTTAGCCTAAAATAATGTCTAATGTACTTATGTATACTTAATATAATTGTAACAAATTTAGTAAACTCATTTAGTGAGCACGTAAATATATCAACATGGATAGCCACCGTATTGAGCGTGCGCAAGTCGTGCGTCAGTGGCGCTCGCTCCAGCAAGTTGGTACGTGCGTTAGGCACCGCCAGCAGCTGCGGGCGCCACCGCCTACCCACGTACTCATCCGGCACGCATAAACATATTTCCGTTAAAATATTGGGGGGCTCCGCTCCTATTGATCGTAGCGTGATGTTATATAAGCCTTCCTCGATAAAATGACTATCCAAGACAAAAACTTTTTTTTTATTCGACCCAGTAGTACCTGAGATTAGCGCGTTCAACCAAACAAACAAACAAACTCTTCAGCTTTATAATATTAGTAAACAATATTGTAATTGTTTGATGAAAAAGAGTAACCGTGGAGTTTCTTGCCCGCTCTTCACCACAGAAATCTACACTTTGGGACGTGACAACTAGTTCTTTTTTGACAATTCATAAGTGCCTGATAATGTTCTAATTGAAATAAATGCTTTGACTTTGACTTTGAGTATAGAAGTATAGATATAGATGACATTGATACGCATGATATATATTTGAACATTAGTAATTTAAAAAATACATCTGTATAATATTTGTATACAGTTTTTAAATTTTCTACCTAAGATAAAGTTTCCATTCCGAAACGGAAAACTTTTTGAATGGTTCAGACATGAAGCAATTATAAAGAGGAGATGTTCTAAGGGGCTTTTCTAAAGGAACACTGCGTGACGATTTGCGGGGTGAGGGGGGCTGCCAAACGCCGAAAACGCCGCCCACTTCTTCATTCTCCACCTAGCGGTGAATAGGGAAAACTGAAAGATACCATATTCAATTCATTCTTACGTAATTCAGGTAAATTACGCTAGATGTCTCTAGTGTCTATAAACTATATTAAGAAATGTTCGCACCACTAAAAAATTATTATATTTTTGTCGTGATAGTATTGAAAAAAGTTAATAAAATGACATATGTATTAAATGTTATGAAATATCATTATCAAAACATCGTAATTTACATAGTACGACTCGGCTATTCAAGGATTGCCTTTTCTACACTGTAGATGGCGGTTATTGAATATTTTATCATTAGAAAATTTGAAATAATGATAAATCTCAAAATACGATATTTTTTTGCCAAAATTAGCTTTGTATAGTGTTAAGTCTACTTTTATACGTTTATTATCAACTGAAAAGTATTTTTCTATGTCATTTTTAGCTATTTATGTGGTTTCGACGTCTGGCGGCAAGTAGAAAAACTATAGAACTAATATGACGTTTCATAGATTTTTCTGGAACTTGCCTAATAAATTGCGTCTAAAATTACTTACGAATGAAATTTGATGCCTATCATGGCATCAGAACGTTTATCCGAGTAATTCTTGCAGGATAAAATACAAGTTCTTTATTTCTCATAAAAATATCGAAGGATATTAAAAAATACTATGCAATCGCGATAGTCGTATGCACAGGATGACTGCTGGCAGACTGAGCAAGAGTGGGCGTGGCTTGATCGGGCCACACACACAGTTGTTTGACGTCAGGACCACAGAGTACTTTATGATATAGGAAATAGAGACCTCTCTCTAGTTCAATTTAGGAAACAGGGCACACAAACGCCATCTATAGTTTTACGAATGATGATGCCACGGCGCGGGGCAGCGCGAGGGCGCGCGGTATGAGGAACCGATGACGGCCACGCTGACTACCGTGCAGCCTAAAGGGTGCGCGGGGGCGGGAAGCGACGCGGCGGCGGCTGCCGCTCTTTTCCCCCGTTTTGGCGCGCAATACTTCTCTACGACGATTTTTCGCGGCGGTCACGTAGTATGATCGGGTGCCGTTTGATCTATCTTTGTTTTTTATTAAACTCTATATTTATACAGTCCGCTTTTTGGCTATTGCTGTAAACGATTATTATACTATTGACGTATCTATATAAACATATGTATATATACATATGTTTATATAGATACGGGTGCATTGGTATGGTTGAATTAAAGGTATCTATTTAGGGTCCAAACAACAAAGAAATATAAATACGTGATTCAACCGATTCCGATATATTCTTCCGTTCATTTTTTTATTGCTCATACGTCTTATGAATAATTTGGAAGAATATAATGAAATAAAATTAATGCTTTTCAAAGATTTATCTTTAATCACTTATTTCATATTTTTATTGCTGTCGTTATCATCGTCACAGTCCTTCTTCTCGCATAATATTTTATTAAAATTTTTGCATTAATGGTGAATAAAAAAATATGACATATTAATCTTAAATCTATCAAGATTTCTTTATGGATTTGGCAATGCAGGAAGTCGAAACTAATATGTACAAATATTATTACTTTTATAAATTGTTTTAAATTATTTAATGTTATATTTGTTATAATATGTCATCATAAATGTACAAGACATTTATGATGACATATTAAAAACAAATAAATAAATTCGGCTATGCATTTAGTTAATGAGTAACTGGGACTGCGAAGCGAGTTCCGACCAGCATACTCCCGATATTTAATAAATTCAAGTTCACTTTTACAATTAAATCTTCCTTACTTATCTGAGATATCTGTTACAAAATAGCATTAAGCGCCATCTATTGTTTCACGAAGGTAAAAAAAATATTAATATAACCCTGCCAAATTGCAAAAGAATGATTGCCATACGACAATGGATGTTTAAATGAGCTACTTTATTTTGTCGATTTATAATTGTCTAGTTTCCTACTCATTTGTTCGAAGATTGTACACCCTGGTCAGGACTCACTTAAAATCACGGTGCACAGTCAGTGTATAATCTATGCTTATGCCATGTCCTCTTTATAATTAGTCCATGGTTCAGAATAAGCTTATAGTAGCGGTGCCGATGCCGGCATCGGCGCCGGCGTGGCAGCGACTCCGTTCATGTGGTTTTCGCTTTGCCAACTTTGTCAACTTTACTTCTAGTACCTATACAAAATAAATGGGTCGGAATTTATGATCATGACATAGATAACTCACAACGTCGTAATACTTATACAAGATTGAAAAAACACCGAAAAGGGAAAAAGCAAGTTATTAATGCGGCAATGTTTAATATGTATTAAAAAAGCACCTAATTTTTTTTTGCGCGAAGTTGATTCTATAGTTTAAGTTGTTTGTATAAATGACTAAGACATTGACCCCATAAAGTATGATTACGGAATGAGCAGTTATATTAAAGTACTTTGTGAGAATGAGGGTTCTCACGAAAATTTTCGCCATCAGTTGGCGCCACTTTGGCAAGAGGTCTCTCATACCAAATCCCAATTTTTTGAGAAATAGGTTATTTAAGTTGACGTATTTTAGGGCGGAACGTCTGTGGTCTCCGATTTGCCTGTGACGTCATTCTACTCATCCGAGATTGTAGTACCACAAAACACTTATCACTTAGTTAATAGTTAAAAATAAATCTTTGAAAAGCATTAACTTAATTAATGGAAAAATAATACGGTCGTGAGCAAGTTTCAATTTCATTAACGATTACTATCTTAAATTATACTGTAGCTACGGCTTGCGCACCGAGGGTTCCGTATTATGAACATTACTGAAATTAATTTACGATGAAAGCACCGAACCTTACTTTAACGACGAAAATCAAAGTCATATTGAAGGACAAACTTAACTTGGCAACTCGGAATCGTCTTTACTGAAGTGGTCTTTGCATAAAAGACTATCGTTTGTGGGCGTAAACCGATCTGTACGAATGTCTACAAGCCATTGTTTAAAATGTATTAGGAAACTTATGGCCTCCCGTTTTTTTGAGCACATAGGAACTGCGCATTAATGGTGATTGATGGGCGTCATTTCAGAAAACCCTCAATCACTTTATATAATTACTAGCTGTGCCCGCAACTTCGCGTGGATGTCGGAAACGAACACTCACGCCTGTGGAACCACACCAACGCCTGTGGAACCGTAATTTGGAGTAACTTAGGCTAATTATAATATAATAGCTGTGCTCGGCGGTTTCACCCCGTTATTTTGAGAAAAAAACCTACCAAAATATATTCCACCAGCACCCCCCTCCCGTCATGACCGCGCCTACGACATCATAAATGCGCCTGCCTCATTGGTCTACCTGTCCCAAGCGCGACGGATGAGTATGAGGTCTCTGGTTCGATTCCCGGATCGGGCAAAGTGTTATTGAGATTTTCTGTTAGAAATTTCTCAGCCCGGATTTCGAATTGTGCTTGGTAGATAGATGGCAATAGGCTCACCACATTGGACTTAATAACAACATTGGTGAAATGTGGGTGTACGACTGTGTACACCTCTGCCTGCCACTTCGGTAAGATATTTATTGAAATCAAATTATATAAAAGGCAATATTGGTCAAAATTAAATACTTGTGATGAATAACATATTTATTTGGATAAGGATTAATATCATGTTTATAAAATCACCTTCGCAAATAATGCATTATTTAAAACTATTTTGATAACCATAAAAAAGATATGAAAAATAATAAAGATATGTCTATGCTGTCGCGAACTTTTTTTTTGAACTTTTTAAAATGAACAATTCTGTCATACATGATTTTTGCGTTACTTTAACCATTTACGGAGTGTTCGCAACGGAAGCTCTTAAAAGGAATATTTGATTGATTCTCCGCTCCTATTAGTTGTAGCGTAATGTTATATAGCCTATAGCCTACCTCGATAAATGGACTATACAACACAAAAATATTTTTTTAATTCGAACGTGTAGCTCCTGAGATTAGCGCTCGTTCAACCAAACAAACAAACAAACTCTTCAGCTTTATAATATTAGTATAGAAGAGTAGATTATTCCTACTAAATGATACCCTATAAAGAGCTTATAAACGCTTTTCAGGATCAACTTTCATGTTCACCGCTTAGATCGGTAGGTGTTCTTATCGTAAGATACTTATATTACTAGTGCTGCCAAGTATAACATACTTGGAGAATTAGACTATATACCTAAAGACAGAGCCATGCCGTGGCTGCACAAGAGACAGCTATAGTTTTTATAATGTTGTCAACGTAAAAATATTTCCCCTCATTAGGGTAAAAGGCAGACCGAGTTGGTGCACTCAGTACCATTGAAGTTGATTAAACAAGTTAGAACCTTTAATATCAATAACGATATTAGGAGTAGTAAGAGTATTTGAAATAAATAAGTCACTTAAAATCACAAAAGTTACAGTGGAACATAGGTATATACGGTATAGGATATGGTATACACGAACAATACACGTAATGAGACAGTTAACGATATTAAAAAAGTCTACTGCCCATTCAACAGAACGAATATTGTATATATGCTCAAAATTCTTTCTTGTCTTTGAGACAGTGATTTCATAATAAAATAAATTCTCACTTCGAATATCTAAAAACGCTTACTTTGATCAGTAAAGCGATGTCGACCACATCGCTTTACTGATCGCAATCGTTTAGTGTAGTTTGTTCATTAACATGATATTTTTTTGAGAAATTACATACTTCTAAAAAAAATTTACACAATTAAAGTACAGCAATAATATATCGAATGGTTTTTTCTGAAAAGAAACTATTTATTACATCAGCTGATGGATAATGTAATCCACCAACATTTCTTTTTTCAATAAACCCTAAATACTTTTATCTGAAATAATTGGTCCTAAGCAATTGTCACATTTTATAATCTTTTTCATACTGGTAATTATGTATCCCGCTATGTAAATTATAGCTTCTTTCGAAAATTCGGTCAGTGGGTCATTTGACAGTCCCCTATAGAGTCATGAATATGAGGTAAATGAACGACTTCATCTTCTGAATTTAGACTTTCTTTCATTGCCAGCAATCTCGAAATTCAATTATTGTTTTTTTTTACAAACTGGTGCAGTAAGTAAAAGCTACGATGTAGCGACCTGCCCGAACTAGGTTTATTCAAACCTGTGGTACAGTCCATCACATAGTAACGCTATTATAAGTAGGACCGTATATTTATGATAAGTAAAACTAGTACAAAAAATGAGCCTAAAACTATGATTATCATCATTATCACCAATCAATCAATCATATTTATTTGTGAAACATAGAAATAAACATATTAATCTGCATACTTGCGAAACTATAAAATTGACCTTGATAGCAATAATATTTCTATTGTCGTGGTAATTAACTAGTCAATAGATTTTACTAGAACAAAAATCAAATATACAAAAAATTCATACAGGCTTGATGCTATGTAAGTATGTACAACTATATTCCAAGAAGGGTAAGCAAAGGTGCACACCCAAATATCACCAATGATGCTGAAGTTGTATGATAGTATATGCTGTTATTGTAAAGCAACAGCTTAAATAATTATATTAATAATAAGAAAACAATACTAACATATTTGCGTTTTATTGGTACCGAATTTGCATCCAAACATACTAATTATTTTATATATATATATATATATGACTCATCACCAAAGTGTACTGAAAACATTTTAGAGTATTCTGTTGGTTGCCAATTTATCTTTCCAAAGGCATTAATCCATTGAGATCTTATATCAGCATTCAAGGGAAATCTTAAATGCGTAAAAGACATTTAAATATTAGTGTCACCTGACCCTAGTCGGGTGAATATAATTCAAACCATAGCAACACCTAACCTATTTGTAATATTGGAACATTTTGTAAAAACACATTAATAATCTGAATTTCTTATGCCAAAAGCATTGCATTTCATATACCATACCCTAATTTATCATTGATAAGCGAATTATCTTGAAATGGATTAAATTTATGACTACTTACGAATGAAAGGTTATTCCGGTAATTTTTTCCTCACTGCCGCTTTTACAGCCTAAAACACTACAACCGACCGTAGCACACACACTAAGTCCAAGGAGTTTTTGTCTCTGAATACACTTACACTCTAATAATATTTAAAAAAGCACAGAAATACATAAAATACAAGACCGAACACTGAACCAAGTTTGCCAAACAACGTATTTTGACAGCCTGACAAACAACAAAAATCGGCCATGGTGACAAAAACAAAAGACACTTGCTTGGTCCTTCTTCTACACCAATAAATTACATCTTGCTTTTTCACTCTAATCGTTGAAATACAAACAAGGGTCCATCTTTAGGTATTTAATCTAAGCTTGGAGGGCAGTTATTTATTCCTTCAAGGTGTTCTGCCATCTAAACTATCACTACCGTACTCCTTACTTCTGCTTGCTATACCTAACGTATTTGTCGTCCACTCCACGGACCTTAAAAAATACGGACGGAGCGTTGCGTATGACATATGAGAAGTATCATCTCCAATTTCACTTGTGATACACGTGCTTAACGCATACAAATACTTAAAACTCATCCACTCCGCGCCAGTACGCTGCGTGTGTGTGCGTTATCTATGGTTCGCTTATGACAAGGCAAAGTTACATCCGTATTTTTTTCAGATCCGTTGTCCACTCATAATCGGTAGTACACCAGACACAGTCATGCATCAGCGTCACAGAGTACTTTATAATATAGGAAATAGAGACCTCTCTCTCGTTCAATTTAGGAAACAGGGCACACAAACGCCATCTATAGTCTTACGAATACACTACTAATGCCACGGCGCTGGGCAGCGCGAGGGCGCGCGGTACGAGGAACCGATGACGGCCGCGCTGACAACCGCGCAGCCTGAAGGGTGCGTCCCCACGCAGGAAGTGACGCGGCGGCTGCCGCTCTTTTCCCCATTTTGGCGCGCAATACTTCTCTACGACGATTTTTCGCGGCAGTCACGTAGTACGATCGGGCGCCGTTTGATCTATATTTGTTTTTTATTATACTCTTTATTTATACAGTCCGCTCTTTTGCTATTGCTGTAAACGATAGGACCCCGACATGCATATACATTTGTTTAGGTATTATTAGGTATCTACTTAGGGTCCAACCAACAAAGGTATAAAATACGTGATTCAACCGATTCCAATATATTCTTCCATTCATTTTTTATTGCTCATACATCTTATGAATAATGTGGAAGAATATAATGAAATAAAATTAATGGTTTTCAAAGATTTCTCTTTAATCACTTAAATACATATTTTTATTGCCTTTAATTTATTGCTGTCCTTATCCGTCTTCCTGCATATTTTTTTCTCCATAATGGTGAATAAAAAATCGGGATGACAAAGTAATCTTAAATCTATCAAGTTTTCTTTATGGATATGGCAATGCAGGAAGTCGAAACTAATATGTACAAATATTATTACTTTTATAAATTGAGTTAAATTATTTAATGTTATATTTGTTTTTAATATGTCATCTTAAATGTCTTGTCATTCGGATATGCATTTTATTAATGAGTAACTGGGACTGCGAAGCCAGTTCCGACCAGCATACTCCCGATATTTAATAAATTCAAGTTCACTTTTACAAATAAGTCTTCCTTACTTAACTGAGATATCTGTTGCAAAATAGCATTAAGCGCCATCTATTGTTTTACGAAGGTAAAAAATATTAATATAACCCTACCAAATTGCAAAAGAATGATTGCCATACGACAATGGATGTTTAAATGAGCTACTTTATTTTGTCGATTTATAATTGTCCAGTTTCCTACTCATTTGTTCGAAGATTGTACACCCTGATCAGCGTCGACTATTTGTCATATAGTAAGCGGCCTTTTCTCTGCTTTTCTCGCTATGCCACTTTTGTTTTCACACATCTTTTAATAGGTTGGCAGAACACATTTGTTGGAAGCCTAGACGTGGAAAAATCTTTAGTGGGAAGGAACAAGGAACAATCCAAACGGGTGGAGGTTTAAAGCCTGGTTGCGATTGTATTTCGTATCCATATAAAATAGTTACAAGTAAAACTTGGTCCTCCTGCGACCACGAACGCTGCAAAGTGTTCGAAACGTCAGGAATAACAAAAAAACAATAATAAACGCGATTATTCCGGTTAAAGGTTGTTTTATTTTAATGTGTAGTGATCGCGCAAACCTAAGATATTACTAAGCAATGATTTCAAAAGAAAGGATACGCCCATCTAAACATTTTACAGAAAACTTCTTCATACAAGCAAAAGTAGCGCCATCTGTCATCACTCATACGAACTACGTGACGCCGCGTTTCATAGGTCGAAGACTAAACCTTGTACGTGCGTATATGATTTTTTTTATCACATTTTATTAGTGGTCAATATTTTTATACACACATCAGTCACAAACTGAAATAAGTTTTTACCCGACTGCGCTAGAAGGAGGGTTATATGTTTTTCGGGTGTATGTATGTATATTTCTTTGGCATACTCTGTAGCCTAAACGGGTTGATGGATGTTAGCTTTAGAAGTGTCGTTAGATTATATTAGTTTTTTTAACTATAATTTATTGCGATAATAATACATGTCACAAAAAAATACATGTAAAACAAATTAATATCAATCAGCTTTATTTGAAATTGTAAAAAATATTGTTATAATAATTAAGTATTAACATATTAGGTACTTACTAAAATTACTCATACTAAGTTTTAAAGACAAAAATAAAACAAATAAAAAATTACGTTCGTTCAACGTTACTTCGCGCGCGCTGCCGGCCACACAATGGCCGCCATTACGGACTTCGGTAGTAAAATAATTATACCTTTAAAATGTGTTAATTTAATAATTTTATTGGAACAGAAGAAATCTAGGGATATTTACCGATGATACGATATCCCATGTTCCATTTTAATCTTTTTATCGTCATTTTTGCAGCCTTTTACCATGCTGCTAGGCATATTTATGACAAACAAATACTCGTTCTCTCCTGCGCGCGGTCCACGGTCGACTGCTATAGTATAATGTACTCTGTGGTCGACTGAGTTGCGTTGGCCCTAAACTCTCATTTTTGGGCCAACGAGTTGGTGCCATTTAGTTTCGCGGTCGGCCGGGTCCTTACGCTAGTAATATATATGTCAATGTTACTAAGTAAAACTTTATGTCAAATACTCTTAGAAAAAGATTCAATAGTACTATTTTATTAGTAATTTAATAGAAAAGTTGGCAGCTCCGTTATTGGCATGCTTATTGCTTAGCCAAGAATAGTTTTTACACTCCACGTGTAAGTTCTGAGTTATGTCCGTCGTCTTTTCGTCGTAGGTAGGCTATATTCAAATGTGAGAAATATACGGAGATTGATATGCGACCTTGAAATATCAAAATATGTGACTTAAATGTCTAATTTAATTTAACTTAGATCTTGGATGAATTTTACAAGCCACGCTATCGCATGGTGTAATAATACATGGTATGTTTAGTTTTCCAAAATCAACGGTTAAAATACTCAAAGGAGTCTCGGGTCCGATTTGAAAAGCTATTATTCCCAGCCAGAAATCGATCCCGTTGATTTTGGAAAACTAAACATACCATGTATTAATACACCATCCGATAGCGTCGCTAATAAAGATGAACTTCTGGGAAGTAATTGCATATGGCAAACTAAAGGAAAAAGCTAATTTTTAATAAATTACCATTTTCTTTTTGTACTGTGGCGTTTAACCGCGAGTAGACTTTTAAAATTGTGTAGCTGACGGCGCTGCAGGTTTTTGGAATAAAAAAACATTGATCATATTTGCAAACAACATACGGGTAATCGAGTCATGTATGAATCAAAGATATTACATGAAAATATTAATCAGTTTTATAAAATTCTACGTTTGCCCTATGTAATTAATTCCCAGAATTTGATACCTCATAACAACCTATCAGATGGTGTAAATACGAAATGTTATTTTTTTTTTCAAAATCAACGGTTGCGATGCGTCAAAAATTCCAGTGATGCAGTTTTAGTTTTCATCACAATCGGGACCGAGCCTCCTTTCAGTACTTTTCGCTATTCCATATAGTTTCGAATTTGGCCATCCACGCCCATTTCAAAAATTTACCTGTATATAATCTAAGACTTAGAAGCTTGAACATTTTATTCCTCCAAAGGTCTGTAGACGATGACCATAGTATACCATAGTGTGGCAGATGTCGATTCTGGTCGATTCGTGAAATAAAACGGACAAGTGCGAGTCTGACTCGCGCACCCAGGGTCCCGTTTAGTATAATAATAACTTCAAGGTCGATCCTTCAATTGCAAATATAAATTTGTACATACAATAACGCCTGTTTCCTATTGGGGTAGGTAGAGACTATCGAATTCCACTTGTTACGATTGTAACACACATCTTTCGCTACATCTATATTGATTAGCTCTTCATGCACGCTTCATGCTCCCTTTTGAGAATGTTCGCAATTTGATTGTGGTACGTTCGTCGAGGTCGGCATGCCCCGACCTTTCCTACATACACACGGCTAGTATCTACTAAATTATTATTAAAATCATAAAAATAAATATAAATTAATTTAAACTTTCAATAATTTAACATCTATACTATTATTATAAAGGTGAAGAGTTTGCTTGTTTGGTTGAACGCGCTAATCTCAGGAACTACAGGTTCGAATTGAAAAAATATTTTTGTATTGGATAGTCCATTTATCGAGGAAGGCATATAACATCACGCTACGACCAATAGGAGCGGAGTATCAATGAAAAATGTTGCAAAAACGGAAAAAAAAATCCTTTTTAGAACTTCCGTCGCGTGCGCTGCGTAATCGGTTAAAGTTACGTAAAAATTACGTATGACGGAATTGTTCCCCTTAAAAAGTTCTAATAAAGTCCGCGACAGCATGTCTATCTTTTAAGGTTGACTCACTATAACTTTTTTTAAGGTTATCAAATTGGTTCTGAAATAATTCATTATTTGCGAAGGTGTTTTTATAAACATGATATTAATCCTTATCCAAATAAATACGTTATTCATCACAAGTATTTAATTGTGAACAAAATTGTTCTGACATCATTTAATTTTGATTTCAATGAATATCTTAGGAGATATCATATTTTAAATAACTCAATGCAACAAAATAATGATCAAGTACCACGCGCGCATTTATAACATAACATAGATCACGTCTGTAATCCCCGAAAGGGTAAGCAGAGGTATACACAGTCGTACACCCATTTCACTAATGCTGTTATTAAGTCCCATGTAAATGGTGGTGAGCCTATTGTCATCTACCAGGCACAATTTCAAACTCCGGGCTGCTATTGAGAATTTTCTAACAGTAAAACTCAATACACTGCCCCGGGTCAGACAATCGGTTTTTCTTTTTTTTTTCTTTTGTCGAACCCGAGACCTCATGCTCGGCAGTCGCGCTTGGGACCACTAGACCAACGAGGCAGGCGCATCTATGATGCTAGGCGCGGTCATGAGGTGGGAGAGCGCTAGCGAAATTTCGTTGACTCGATCTATTGCTATTTTAAGGGACTTCTATGCTTACATCTTGCATATAACTTGTTTTTATCTCAAATCAATTGTTATGGACAGTTATGGAACCCAATAAGGCACTATTAAAAGATTTATTCAAATGGACTTACCTTTACCCTTCTTTAATCTTAAGAAGTAGAAAAGTGAGACACGCATATCGCACAGCTGTTCGTGGCCGACCGACAGTTTCAAGCATTGTATTGCTATATTATACTTGATTTCGTATACAGATTAAATTATAGTGATTTTATACTTATAGGTACCTTTATAATTCAAGATAAATCTTAACTGCATTAACGCATGCTTAGCGTACTCTTCTTTCTTTTTCCATTTAATACAATAACTTTAGGTACCTTTATAATTTAAATAAAAGTTATTTTGCATATTTTTTGCGCCGGAAACTAAACTAACGAAATAACGTAGTAGCACGAACCTTTTACCTAACTACAAATTACAGATTTTCGGATTGTTTACTTTACTTGTGATTCCGGATCAACGGGAAGTACCCCAAAGGTTTTGATTTACTTTTTGATGGCGAGTGTCAAAATATGGGGCTTATATAGCCGTATTTTTTTATTGCATTGATTTGGAAGTGGAAGCGCGATTTTTTATTGATGTGTCATTTGTTGATGAAACAGATTTAAGATAGAGGTGCTTGGAATTGAATGATAAGATAGAATCACGGAATAGAATAGGATAAAAGGGTTAAAAATGTCAAACGTGAATATTAAAACATAGAAAGTATATTGTCAACATAAGTTTTTCACTGCATGTCACATTTCCTTATTCTATGATGGGAATCTCTAGGTAAAACCTTGTGCAATGAATTGCTCAAACATACATGTTGTCTCTTTCATGATTTCATTGCATGAAAACATTAAGAAACAAATAACATGATTAAAATTATATAAAAATATATACCATCAAATCATCATTTTGTAAGAACTATTGGGTTAATTGTATTATCAAAATTAATTCTTACTCTGAGCATCTTGTTAGCTGATATATCTAAAAAATGTATACAGTATTTACTAGTAAAATCTATTGATCTCATATAATATCACAAAAATGTTTTAGGTCAATTAGACCATCAATCATTCTTAATTAAGCCTATTGCACTGTACAATCTAATTAACATAACTGTAAATACTGTTTGTATAAATAATAACACCGAAATAAACTACAACAAGATCTTTGCAATGAGTTAATAGACTATTTAAATATCACACATATGAGATGGAATAATAAATTATTGTACTAAAACAAATAACAAAAACATGTATGATGTCTTAAAACAAATATTCAATTGCACTAATAATTGGGCTAAATTTTGCTTATTCATAAATTAGCTTTTATTATTTTAATAGGATTTGCCACTTTTTTTACAATCACTTGTTCTTTTTCTAAATGTTTCATGTATGCGAGGAAGCATGTCCAAACAAGACTACATAGACTAATAAAAGGTACCCTGTTTCTTGGCGGAATGAGACAGAAATTTATCATAGCAATAGCTGGCCAGATACAAGCACCAACCTGAAATATGAAGAACAATATGTGAAAACCAAGAATCAAATAAAAGCACAAAGTTAATTTAACATATTTACCTTATATGTTGGTAGAAACTTGGCTTCAACTTCTGCAACAGCTTCATGAAAAGGCTTTGATTCCAGTAAGCTCATACCAAAATAGAAACTGCACATTGCAAATGGTGTGTAGGTAAGAGTTTCCACAAATGTCTACAAAAGAAATATGATCATTATTTTAAGAACAGCCTGGCAAACATGCTAAGTTAATAATTATAACTCTGACATGTCATAAGTTTTTTTTTTATTCTTGCTAAGAAATTTACATGCATAGTCCACATTCAACCATTGTGATTCATCAATTATCATCAATAGATATTTTATATAACAATAATTATCGCCAGTTAGTATTTGAATTGTTACATTTAAAGCAACTATTGCATCACTATATTTGCTACAGAAAATTAATAGGAAACCCAATTTAGAAATCTAGAGTAGCTACTATTTAATGTGCAACAATACCTTAATTATACCCGCCCGTATTGAATTGCCAGGCCACATTATATTGGCAATTGTAAGCCAACTATATAAAGTAGGTGCAACATAACAGGACCCATATAAACCATAACGTGCACATCTCCACCAATCATAATCATCTGCAAAGCAAGGACAAAACAATAGTGGGTTTAAATAATGGAATTGGACCTACACTTTAGATATTCTGTAAAATGCTATAAATGTGTTTTATTGTAAATACAAAATAAACATGCAATTGACAAGTAAAATTGGGTATGATGTACTTACCGACTGTTTTACCTTCAAATGTTTGTTGAATTAAACTAGAACCAGGCCATATGATGCTATAAGATGCCATTCCTCGTAACAGAGGATATTTCCTAAACGGATTGGTAATTTTGCTGTAAGCACCCATTGTTTAACAAATAACTAAACAAGAAATTGTACTTATATAATTTCATAATTCCATAACCCCTTACAAGAGGTATCAGGAAACGTCGCACTGCGAAATTTCCTGGTAGAATGCCAATTTAAAGTTCCTATAAATATAGTTGATGAAAGTTTAACAAAACGCTTCCACTGTAAGTAAACTGTAAAACTAAAACTACTGGTATAATGAGCGAGTACTGCTACATCACGGAAAAACGTCGACCAAGGCCGTACTATTAGCATCTTCTTTATTATAAACAGTAGTGATGTGAATAATCGATTATCAAGATACAATTAATTCAATAATTAATCGTGAAAATTTTATTCGATCACACAATTGTTTACATATTTACCTGCACAATTTACTAAAATTGTGATTAATATATTTAATGTAAAAGGAGTTGTTTCAACCACCAGTAGGTATGTCTCTAACATGACTTTACACACCATCCAGAACATCTCTCGGATGTGCTTAATTCCGCACTATGTATTCCTTCACAGATTTAAGCAAGTGATAATTAATTTCTAATACGCACATTACTCGAAAAGTCCATGGCCTTAGATTCGAACCTGCGACCTTTAATTGACTTGCCAGTCCAACGGTCATACCACTAGGCTACCACTGCTGTACTTAGATATTGTTTCATGCGAGTCCGAGTCATAATTTTATACGTACTTTAATACTAACGAACTCAAGCTTTACATATAGTAACGAACTCAAGCTTTATTTATTAACCATATTTTAGGCCAATTTCTTATAGCTGTTTTTTATTACGATACTGGATTAATTAAAGAGTATTGATAAAATAATTGATACATTCCACTACTTGAAGATCGATTATAAAAATAATCGATTATCATCATCACTAAATTAACAGTTTGACTTTGACCGTGATTGTCACAAACTACAATAGGTACTTGACACTGCCACACAGGACACCTGATCATGACATTTTACGTTTTTAGGGTTGCCAAGTTTCTATAATCATTATATATGTATATGTATTGATATATTAAGCTAACTGTGCCCCGCGGTTTAACATCGTATGAATAAAAAAACCTTCTTGATCGGCAATGGTCGGTTCTCGTCGAGAAATTTATAACTTTACTCTTAATCGTATGTGCATTGAAAAGCTGGAGCGTTACGTTATTAGGGGAGTGGTACATAAAATCTTTAAAGATTTTCTTACTTGTCGTCAGCAGAGAGTTAAAAGTCACTTACGGAGGGTAGCATTCTTGGTCCCAGTCTCTAACTGGTTTACATAAATGATTTGTGTCAAATTACACTAAACAAAAAACACTGAAGGCAAAATATTTACTTAAGCCGATGACACATGTCATGGCCATGCTGTTTCAGGGAGAGACGTGGGATGAAGTCCAACATAATGCGGAGATAGCTCCTAAACCTTAAAGCTAACTTGTGGCTCAATCACAACTTGCTGCAAATGTCTGCAAAACTTCATTTGTTCAGTTCACAACTTCCCGTAGAAAATAAAATAACCTAATGTTGATATGAATGCACATGTGTGAATTTTCTTTAACCCAACAATGCGCATGTAAATCTGTAAGCAAATCTACCACGGTAAGATATCGTGGAGTTCTCTTAGATGAGACAATAACTTGGAAGCCACATATAGAGGTTACATCGAGAATCAGAAAACTTAAGTGGGTTTTCAGAAATCTACGGCATTTGGCTAGTGTTGAAATTCTTCGTTCACTATTTATTATGCATTGGCTCAATCAGTGATTGGTTATAATGGATTGGCATTGGGGTATGGGAAGGTGTATGTAAATCACATAGTTTGGGCCTTGAGAGAGCGTAGCGATCGTTACTCAATTAAATAAAGGTCATTGTTTTGAGTAATCGTTACTCAAAACAATGTAACCGTAACCTTCAAAACATATAGGTTCCCCACAAAGACCCTATATCGAAATGCCAGGTAATTACGGTTAGACAACTTTTCATTTATCAAGTCATTACAAAACAGCACGTCCCTATCCCATATGATCCCCAGCATATAAAAAAAAACTATAAATACAAATAAATAATATACCGCACACACACAACACTTTTTTGACTTCTATGTTGACAACATAATTTAAGCCAATATTGGGAGACGGTGCTCACTCCTAACTTACAGGTCTAGAGTACTAGGAGTCCGAGGATAAAAAGTTTGCTTTCTAATCTATGTCAATAAAAAAAAATGCAGTTTATTCAGAAATTCGGAAAAAAACGGATAGGTGTTAATGGATGCGAAAATAAATGATATTCACATCTATTATGTGCATCTTAGGACTTAAAAAATATACTTGACATAAGCTAAATCTACAAATAGTGCGAAGTGACAAGAAAAAAAACCCAAGAAAACACAAATTGCTTTTGCTGGAGTAATTGATATATTAATACTTTTTAGAAATGAGTACCAACACTTAAATTAAAATTATAATCAAAAGCAACATGGAATTGAGGCCGACTCAAAATTAGTTATACTTAGATAATTAAAAAAAAATATATGCAATAAAAAAATATTCATCAAAAGCCGACTACCTTGTAAAAAATTATGCATTCTCATACATAAAAATATATTTAAATATAGATGTCGTATTGAAAACCTTATCCTTTTTACAAAATTGCCCAAAAAGGAGTGTTATGTTTTAGGTTTTATGTATGTTTGTGAAGTTTTTATTTCAACAAAACTTCTAAAGGCTTGAACCGATTTAGATCAATGGAGAATCATTAGAATCCTTACAATGTCCCGGGTAATATAGGCTAGTAAGATTTAAATAAATAGTAATATATGTAGTTACCATGGTACACAAAAAGGTTTGAAATAAAAAATATAATTCAAGCATGACAGGCGTGGTTTTTAATTAATTCTGTAGCGTTGTGTTGCGTCCGCGTCGCCCAGTTATAGTTAGGTCGGGCCGTACCGGCCGCTACAAGGATACTTCACCCGCTTCGCGCCGCCAGCGCTCGATCGCGCAGCAGACAGTCGGCCCATGCGTTAGCATCACTGAGTAGTCTGTGGTCGGCCCCCCGCTACGCACCCAGACTGATCGCCACAGACTACTTAGTGATGCTAACGCAACTTGAAACTGTGGAACAATCAGCAACCACATTGTTACTGTTAAATAAAATCAATTAAGCATTTATTTGATGTTAAATGTTTAATTAATAAAAAATGTGGAAAATACGTTAAGCACAATTGATGTTGAATGTTTAATTAATAATGAATGTGGAAAATACGTTAGGCACTATTTATATATATTTTAAAGACAGTATTTGGAATATCAATAGTAAAAATGCCTAGCAACCACACATTAAAAAGTAAGTATATAGTAAATACTCAAATCAAATCAAATCAAATCAAATCATTTATTCATTTGCGAATATGGGTACAAAAAAGTTCTTAAAAGTACAAATAATAGTATCCATTAGCCATATCCTACCATGAGGCATGCAAATTACAAATACATAGGGACTTATAAAACTATAATTTAAACAATAATGAAAACAAAAGACATTCGAAGCATAATTATATAAGTTTATCTTGTAAATATTCAGCGACGGAGTAATATGCTTTTTTTAGTAACAATGTCTTGATTATGTTTTTAAATAAAATTAAATCATTAATCTCTAAGACTGAGTTTGGTAGATGATTATAAATGCGTGGAGCCATACATAATATACTTTTATTTAGTAATGCTGTTTTATTATCTGGTAAACATATATTGAATTTATGTCTCTTGCTATTCAACTTTTTGAAGTAGTTTATATTTTTTTTTATAAACAGTACAACCTCTAGTATATATATACATGGTAATGTAAGAATATTTAATTTTAAAAATAATGGCCTACAGCTATCAGTTTGCTTTATATTAGTAATGGCACGTATACATTTCTTCTGGGCTTTAAATACAGCTTCTTTTTCAGTAGAATTACCCCAAAAAATAACACAATACTTTAGAATAGGTGCAACATAACCGTAGTATGCTGTAAGAACAGTAGAAGTACTAACCGTTTGTCTTAGTTTAAATAGTGCATAAGAAAAGGTATTCAGTTTAGTGCATAATGAATAAATATGTTCTTTAAAATTTAAATTTGTATCTATCTTTATACCCAGAAATCTTGTAACGTCAACTTCCTGGATCTTATCATTAAGGTAATTTATATTCATGTTCGCTATTTTACTTACTTTATTTCTGAATGTCATGAAATTTGTCTTACTAAGATTAATATGCAAGTTATTTGATGTTAACCAATTTATAATGCTATTTAAATTCATATTTATCTCAGACTCCATGTGTGATTTATTATCTCCTGTAAACAGTACAGTACTATCATCTGCAAATAGAATTGTGCTGTATTTTGTCACTTTTGGAAGGTCATTGATATATATTATAAAAAGAAGTGGACCCAATACACTACCTTGTGGAACGCCAGATGTAACCTGTCTACATTCGGAAGAATGATTTATCACTTTTTTTATAAAGGGACATATTCTTGTTATTTGTGTTATTTGCGTTCTATTACATAAGTATGATTTAATGAGATCATAGATGTTCCCTCTGACACCATAGGCGTATAACTTATTTAGTAGAATGCTGTGATCCACATAATCGAAAGCCTTTGTGAGGTCAATAAACAATGCACATGTTTGTTTACTTCTATCCATGTGAGTTAATATAGTGTGGAGAAAATTATATACTGCTATATCAATCGATTTATTTTTACGAAAGCCAACCTGTTCATTACAAAGTAAATTGTTAGTCTCAAAGTAATTATAAATACTGTCATGGATCACCTTCTCAAATATCTTTGATATGACTGGTACGAGCGCTATTGGACGGTAACAGCTCATGTCATTTTTATCAGATTTTTTAAACAGAGGTTTTATGAGGGTTAACTTTAGCTTTTCAGGGAAGACTCCATTTACTATACTTAAATTTATTATATGACTAAGAATATGCGATAACTTAGTGGACACGTGTTTTAAAATTATTGTTGCTATGTCATCATATCCAGTACTATTTGTGTTTTTTAGGTCTGTAATAATTTTGAAGACGTCTTCGGGTAAAGTTGGACGCACAAATATTGACTTTGATTCGAACGGGATTTGACATTTTGAATTGTTTGGTACATCATTTTTAATTTGATCAATAAAGAAATTGTTAAAATAGTTTGCAATCTGTTTAGGGTCGGTTATTGTATAACCGTCCACAGTAATTTGTTGTATTTGTTCCTTTGGTATATTTAGTTTATTAGTGTTTATAACCTTCCAAGTAGCTTGCGATTTGTTTCGAGCGGTTTTTATATAATTATCATTGCGAGACTTTTGCGTTAACTTGATTATCTGATTTAATCGTGTGGATAATTTTATGAATCTAGTTTTATTATTTTCAGTAGGATGCTTCCTGTACTCCCACAAAAGCTGCCGCTTACGCTTACAACATACTCTAAGACCCTTTGTAATCCATTGAGGATGCGACCTTGTTGATATTTTTATTTGTATTGTCGGAAAACAGAGATTATAGAATAGTTGGAATAATTCATAAAACTCGTCAAATGCTAGGTTTGGATCTGTACTATAAAAAACGTCATTAAACTTAAGAGAATTGATGCATTTTTTAAATTTATCAATGTTTTCTTTAGAGTAGTCTCTTTTCTCCATGATCCACGATTTAAGTAGAGAACTAGGTTTGACGGGGCATGTGAGTAACTGAGCAGTATACTCTTTGGAGAGGTATATATACTTCACAGTTACTAGACAATACTCCAGTTTCTATCGTTGTAAATAAATATCGCACAGCCGATGGTGAAGTGGCAGTGGAGTCAGGACATACCGCAGTCGATTGCTGACCTTATTTTAAATTGTAATATTGAGATTTATCCTAATTTAAGTATTTTTTTAAGTAGTATGGCTACACTACCTGTTAGTGTAGCGACAGCGCACAATGTGTTATTTTGCCTTAGTTGCAGATATTTTTATGTTATTAGATTAAACCTGAATAAAGCATTCCAAAATTACCCGTTTGGATATTTCACTTCATTTAGGAGATTCGAATATTTTAGAGAAAGGTCACTGACCTACTTGAAAAAGGTTATTATTCTTATGACATACAGAGCCATATGCGACCAAATTTCGAACTAAAATCAACAATCTGACAGTTCATTTCACACTGTTTTACATAATCTCTGATCGTTGACCCGCTGCATTGATAAACGCAAAACGTTCATTCAATACTGCGTGTTATAGATCAGTAATTATGTAAAACCGTTAAAAATCGTTCAGCTGTTTTTCATAATAGTACTGTTTTGTAAACCAGCTAGCAGTTTTGTAAAACAGCTACAATCCATCTGCGACATATATACGAACTCGCCGTCGAACTTTGATTGCGCGATGCAGCGTGTTGTGCGCGTAGTATCCATGTAGCGAGATAGATGTCGCTACACGTTTATATTTCTTGAATGAAGCAACTGTCACTCTCTTGTAAAATACAAAATAATTGTTGGTTTGAAATATACCTATACATTCTAAAAATTCCATGTCCCTAACGTCACCGGAAACAGACTAAATAATTACTTTGTTAATAATCGAAAATAAATAATATAAAATTAGCTATTTACGGGCAATGAAATTTTACATATAGAGACCTCATACCCGAACATAAGTGCATTAGACAAACATTCACCGCACTGCCCATCCACGCAGAAAAGGAAAGAAACGTTCAGCATACCTGTTGTTAGAAAGAGATAACATACATAGTTTAGTTTCGGCACATACCTGCTCACAGACTACTTAGTGATGCTAACCATAAACGTAGGATAGAAAAAGACCAACAAAGCCTACTATGGGAATGGAAACTCTTACGGAAATATCACATGTTAGAATGAGAAAGCATATTTAGGTTCAGTCAGCACTATTGGCAGATGTTGTTTTCTCCAGTGTCACTCAAAAATCACGCTAACTTATATTTGCTGTATTGTCAGTGAATCCTGTATATTTTATACAGTTTTAAAATTTATAAGCAATGCCTACGTGTTGTGTTGGTGACTGCGATGTTTCTTATAAAAATAACCCAGAAAAAGATTCATTTCACAGGTAAATTTGTCAACAACAGCATATATTTTCATGGCCATATTTTAAAAATCTGTCTTTAGAGAATTTATTTTGAAAACCAAATCCTATCAAGAAAATAGTGAATTTTCTCTATAGTAAAAAACAATGGTGATAAAAGCAATATTGAGTACGTTGTTCTAATATAAATTTTCATTTCATGTATACAAAATAGTGACTTGTCAGTGTCGACTATTGTGTCGATGAAATTTTAGAACAAAGAGTTCCGATATCAGAATTTATTATATGTATAGATCTACCAACTATCGCTGCACAGCAATAATTTTTTCAAAATTTTAATTGCGTTTCTGTCTGTTTTTCGGTGTGTCTGTCCGAACGTTTAAAACATATGAAAAGCTTAGCGTAGCTTAGTGGCCCAGGTTACGTTATAAATATATTTCATCACGCTATCACAGTAGTCCCCAAATGCGGTTCGAATCCAGACCACCAACCTACTTTGTGCGGACCTTAGTTTAATAATGATCTAACGAACTGCGCTACTATTATTCTTCGCAATTTGATTTGAATTTGAATTTGATTAGACCCCGAATGAAACTAGTTGGTGATTCCTGCGCTATCACCTTAAGGCGGTGAGCACTGAGCCTATATGTGATAGCGTAATGAACATGTTGTTTGCAAATTCAAGAGAATTTCAGATTATTATGATATATTTTTTTATACTAAAAGGTTTCCTGTCGATGCTAAGGAAAAGGAAAAATGGATGAGACTAATTGGTAAAAAGAATAAAGATAAAAAGAAAAAATAATAAAGAAAAAGAAGAAATAAGAAAAGATAATAGGATATACCTTTTTTTTCGGGGGGAAACCTTCAAAAACGCGCCCGGCCTTTATGGATAAGACCGGGGTATGAGAGTCCTTAAAAGCTTATTAACATAATTTGATTGAAAATATATTCATTTTGTATACCAAGTCTTTACATCTGAAATACTGTTTATCGATAATCGATATGTGTCAATATTTCCACGTTGTACATCACTATTGCACGCACACATTGACAATTCAAAAACGGTTGCATTTTTTTGAGCTCTATGTCCTTCTATGGGGTAGCAAAAATATTCTAATTCTATGATGCTAACGCATCACACATGGCACTCTCATAGAAGAAAAATTGCTTTGCTGAACCTCAATTATAAGAAGTGACAGTTAGTTATTTTTTAATTTCTGTGGGATATTTAAATTTAGGATTTAGTCTTTTTAGGATGTTAAAATTTATTTTCGGGTTTGGCTTCTAGCCCTTTGAACGATGACTATTGCTTTTTAGTGTTTAGTATGTACTTTTCAGTATTAATATTTATGATTTTCTTTTATTGTTGGGATTCGGGAATGTGGAAAGAAAATGCTTTAATTTAATTATAAATTATTTTATTTGTTTTACATTATTTGCATCGCATCAAACTTTTATTCTGTAATCGATACACTTTTATGCCCCTTTATAATTATATTGATTAAATTGCACCCCTTAAATACTGTTAATTTCAATATCAATCCATTAAGCTTAAATAATAAAGTCAATTCAAGCTAAATAAATTCTAGGCTGTAATTTAATTCCTAATTGCTATAGAAAAAAGTATTCATCCAAAATTATGATTTGATGAAAAAGCAGAATACCTTTCACTTGAGGATTATTTTCCAAAAATGTATTTGCTTCTTGATTTTATATTCTATAAATGCTAAAAAAATATTTATTGAATTTTTCTCGCAGTTACTTGAAGTCAGAGTAGCTTCACAAGGCAGTGTATTCACATTTTACATTTATATTTACTTGTGGACTGCAGACATATTCGGAATACTTTCTTGATTTCCACTCTGATTACCTGAGGATCCAGGAGAACTAACATTTTCACTATTAACTTCACTTTCTTACATCTCAAACAAAGCTTGTCATTTTAGTATCTGTTCACCTGAATCCTCTTCGCAATAATAGCTATCTTTTTCCATTTAATATTGTAACTTTAGAGTTCGCTAAGCATGCGTTAATATTTTTCAAAGATTTATCTTGAATTATTAAGGTAATTGCATTCTTTACGACATTGTATTAGCTGCAAAGTTGGTCGTGTCGTTTCGGTCACCTGCATAGGTACTGAATTGATTGCAATGACGTCGCCATAAGACGTGTTAAATATGGAAGAACAATTCGCGGTGGTGAGCAGAGGTCGAGATGGTTTAGTGGTCAGAGCGCCTGGAGTATTTATCCGGGAGGCGAAGGTTCGAATCCTGCATACAATTTTGCCCGTTTTTTGTTTATGATCTAAATATAAGTATTGTTTACACAGATTTGTGTGGAAACACTAATCCACAATTTTAAAATTCAATATTTACGAAATTCTGGTTTCGTTGCATCTGTATTTTTTTTTTGTGGCGATAGTTATTTAGTAATTAATATTAAGCCATTTAAAAAAACGCGACCATGAAGAGAAAACTACTAAAAACTTACTAGAAAAAAATTATTTTGAAAATCATAGAAAAAAAAAAAATCTCTTTTGTGTGAGGAACCATTTTTTCTTGATAACTTTAAAAATCTTTTTAAAGTTATCAAGAAAAAATGGTTCCTAAAGTGAATTCCTATCACACCTTAAACATTTAGTGTAAAAATCAAATCCAAAATCGAGATATTGTGTTTCTATGGCTTTTAAGGTTTTTTCTCGATTTTATTAATTTCTCATAAACTGTAGTAGTTAGAGCCGGCGGAGTTTTATTAAGAGATTTGTTTGTTTGTTAGCTTTCCATAAAACACAAAACGAATATGGCCGCAACTAAGGCAAAATAACACACTGGCAGCGGAAAGATCTTTCTATACGTTACGAAGAATCAAATCTTGACTAAGAGCTTCAATGGTTGAAGAACGTCTTACCGGACTGGCACTTCTCCACGTCCATAAAAACGTACCCATTGAAGTAGATGAAGTGATAACGCGTTTCAGGAGAAGATGTAAAAAAAAAATTGATTTTGTTTTTTAAATATAGGTATTTTTAACTACAGTAAGTACTCACATATCAATAAAATACCTGCTTTTTACTTGTATCTATGATTATAAAAATTAAATTATAACTATTTGTGACTTAACCACGACTATGTGACCATAAACTTAAAACTACAGACAGTTGTGCACCCCATTTTAAGCAATACAATATCTTGACCATAGAATTAGAATATTTTTGGTACCCCATAGAAGAACATAGAGCTCAAAAATGTGCTACCGATTTTGAATTGTCAATGTGTGCGTGCAATAGTAATGTACAACGTGGAAATATTGACACTTATCAATTATCGAAAAACAATATTTCAGATGTAAAGAATTGGTATATAAAATTAAAATATTTCAATCAAATTATGTTAATAAAACTAAAATCACAAGGGTAGGTATTATTTAATGTACTTAATTAATTAATTACATTATTTTAATAAAAACATTTCATGCACTCACATTATAATTACAATATATTTCATTGGTAATACGTACTTTGTAAAGAAAGCAGATTTAAGGACCCTCAGCAGTGTATAGAATATGACTGATTGAGATGATGATTGACTGAATGATTTTAACCTACCTATCCTAATACCATTGCGGAAGTGGTCTGGACTCAGCCTAGACCGCTGAGTGGCGAGTACTAAGAGCCAGTATCGGGTGAGACCTGTCTCTGCCGGCAGTAGTGAGGGCTACGCTGGCAGATAAAGTGAACTGGAGAGGAATGGCTGCCTTTTGTGAGACTGTTGTCGTCCAGGAACAGGCCGTCGAGAGGGACTGTGAGAGGGCCGATCCCTCTTGGAGAAGAAAGCGTCTAAGAGGCAACCGCCTCGGCGCCTAACAGCCGAAACCCCGCCTTTATTATTTAAGATAGGGGGCTCTTTGGAGTCACAGATGCTTAGAGAGGGAACTCTGTTTACCCATCGTGATCCCAGAGAAGACGGTGGCACGTGCTATCGTGCACAGCGAGGCTTAGGGGAGTCCCCTGTACAGTCTCTCCAGGGATGTGTCTCGGTTAATAGGTGCTCCATAGCGGGGGTGCTGGACCTGGTCTATTACGTGCTTCCCGCCATATGCTGATGTTGACCACCGAGGTGGTTTAAGTGAGGTAAGAATCCCACACACCCGGTCTTATCCATAAAGGCCGCGAGTATATTTGAAGGCTTCCCCCGAAAAAAAATTGGTATATCTTTTCTTATTTCTTCTTTATTTTTTTTCTTCCTTTTCTTTATTTTTATTCTTCTTTTTCTTTATTTTTATTCTTCTTTATCTTTATCAATTGGTCACATCCATTATTCTTTTTCCTTAGCATAGACAGGCAACCTTTTAGTATAAAAAAAAATTTCATAAAATAGTGATATTCTCTTGAATTATAGTAAAAAATATGTAAACAACATTACGCTATCACATATAAGCTCAGTGCTCACCGCCTAAAGGTGATAGCGCAGGAATAACCAACTAGTTTCATTCAGGGTCTGTTTTTAAAATTAATATTAGTAGCGCTTTTCATTAGATGATTATTAACCAAGATCCGCACAAAGTAGGTTGGCGGTCCAGATTCGAACCGCATTTGCGGACTATTGTAATAGCGTGATGAAATATATTTATTACGTTACCTGGGCCACTAAGCTATGCTAAGCTTCTTATATGTTATAAGCGTTCGGACAGACACACCGACAAACAGACAGAAACGTTTCCAAACATTTTGGTTTCACCTTCTGTATCGATAGTATTAGGTACCCCAATTAAAATTTTGGAAAAATTATCAATGTGGAAAGATAATTGGTACATCTACACTTTAAATAAATTCTGATATCGGAACTTTTTGTTCTAAAATTTCATCGACACAATAGTCGACACTGACAAGTCACTATTTTGTGTACATGAAATGAAAATTTATATTAGAACAACGTCCTTAATATTGCTTTTATGACCATTGTTTTTTTACTACAGAGAAAATTCACTATTTTATTGAAAGGATTTGGTTTTCCAAATAAATTTTCTAAAGATTGTTTTCTCCTAAATAGGGCCATGAAAATATATGCTGTTGTTGACAATTTACGTGTGAAATGAATGTTTTTCTGGATTATTTATTAAAGAAACATCGCAGTCACAAACAGGACACGTAGGTATCGCTTATAAATTTTAAAACTGTTTAAAATATACAGGATTCACTTACAATACAGCAAATATAAGTTAGCGTGATTTTTGACAGTGACACTGGAGAAAACAACATTGCCAATAGTGCTGACCGAACCTAAATATGCTTTCTCTTTCTAACATGTGATATTTTCGTAAGAGATTTCATACCCATATTAGGCTTTGTAGGTCTTTTTCTATCCTACGTTTATGATCTTGACACTTCCTTGTATTTATATTTTCGAAGTAGCTATGTTTGTAAAGCAAAATCCATCTCGTTTTGAACGCCTATCTGATGTTATAACAAGGAATAGGCGTGACAATAGCAAATTACGTCAAGTATCATGTCAAACTACTTTGATACGCAACAGTGTTTATTGTATGGCCCCGATTATTTACAATAAATTACCAAGTGCTTGGACGGCTTTATATACAGTACTGTTAAATAGTAGATTACGTAAATTTTTGATAAATAAAACGTACTACAGTGTAACTGAGTTGCTAACAGTGAAAAATATTATTAATAAATTCCTTAAGTATTATAACTGTAATGATAATTTATAAGTTTATCTAGGTTTTCTTTTTTCTTTATTAAACCCTCAGAATACAGAATAAACCAGAAAGAGTGTTCAGTCACATCATCCGTACAAATGTAGGGGTGTACAAGTGTAGTGCGGGGGGCTATTTTGGACGCAATACGCCGTATTGTGACCAAAATAGGCCCCCGCCCGCGCCTCACCCACCCGCGTAGTGTTTCAAGCGCACCATGACATTACCTCTTGTAGGGTAAAATTAAAATGTTTTGTAGGTACGACTAAGTCATTTGAATATTATTATTATATAAGTGAAAAGTTATTACAACGTGACTAAGCTTGATAAGCCGCCGTTTATTATTATTAGATAAACTGGAAGACAATGTTGTGAAAGAAATTTTAACTCTTTGAAGATATTTAGCTTTTATATTTAACGGCACAATCTACATCATATCTACTGTAAAAAAAAAATGTTTTGAAAAAGGTGGGTAATGTTTTTCATTATCCTGTGGCAACATTTACAATAGGAACGTGTGATTTTTAGGCAATTATTTTAATTCAATAAAAAGTTATTAAAAAAGTTGGGTAAAGTATTCGGTTACTCTGTGGCAACACTTACGAAATGGACGCGTGATTTTCGTTGATCAATAAGTTAGGTACGTACATTAAATTCAATATTATAATATAATGGATTCGAAATGTGCTACTGACAGATGAAACGTGATGCCATCCGATTTCTTCATATGCCCGGTACCATTTTTGCAAGTGGGAACGACATACGACGGCAAAATTATTTAAAAACTAACAACTGCAACTAGATATAAACAGTACGCGTGTCGGCCATTGATTATTTGACTTGATTTGACTAACTGTCTGCCTAAACTACGCCGTTCCGGCTTGGTTTAGGCAGTGTAGTGCGATGCGCGGTCTAGTACAGTCGCATTTGCGCTGCTCACTCGGTACGAATATTTATTCGCGATTCGTGCGGCTGTAGCCTCTGCCCGATTTTAGTAGCTGTGAGTTCACAACCACTCATAGCCAACGAGTTGTTGGCATTTATTAAGCATGCCATTGATTATATGGACGAGGTCAGCATCTTGCAGATCTGCAAGTCCACCTACAAGGAAGATGAGATAAGCAGTGCCAAGTTGCTGCTATTTAAAAAGCTGGGCAAAGTTAGCCAGATGCCGTCCCGCCGAAGAGATGGCACAGAGAAGAGCCTCCAGAATATCATCACCCTGTTGAAGGAGACCGACCCGGACGACGTGCCCGATTTTGTGGTGAAGGACCTGCATAAGCTACCCCCCATCACATTCGACCACGTCGACGTCACCAGGCTGCTGAAGGATATTACAGCCCTGAAAGCGAGCCTAACCGTGGTGCAGTCCAAGCTGGAGGTGTCAGATAACACCATCAGTGAACTACGTACCGAAGTTGAGTTATTGCGCAACGCAGTTTCGGTAAGTAGGTCACCTGACGACACCAATGTAAACGCATGTCACGGAGCGCAAAACGCATCCATCGGCAGTTTTAAGTCGGCGAGTTCAACTGCGTCACCAACCGCCGAGAATGCAAGCGTTGCATCGCGTTCCGCCGCCGTCCCTGCAACGACACCGGCAGAGCAACCGACTCGCGTAGGTACGTCGACCCCGAAACGAGCCTACGCAGCTATCGGCGCCGCTAATAAACCTGCTGAGCCGCAAAACTCGCAGATCAATAGCAAATCAAAAGGGGGTAAGCAGAGCTGCGCTAAAACCAGGAAGGATTTTAACCAGCGGGGTCCGAAGGAGGACACGAGTGACAAGGATGGCTTCATCAAGGTGGAGAAGAAGAAGAAGAAGCCTCCTTGTCGGAACCAGTGCGGTACCGCGCTGGCAGGACCCAACATGCTGCTGCGTCCAGCAATACCTACGACGCAGCTGTACATGTCCCGCCTACATTACTCCACGAAGGTCGAGGAGATCACATCACGAAGTAGTCTGTGTACATCTTTCCTCCATCGGAAAAAGTCGACTGACCTATTTAAGCAATACACGAATCAAACAACAATCTAAATGAAAAAGTATGACATTTTAACATTATGCATTCTAAACCATGATGGTAGGATTATAATAAATAAGCAAACAACGAAACGATTGTAAATTTAAAAAGTGCGCAATCAATTACATCCTTATTTCAATAGTCGTAAGGTTCCGTAAATACTTGATCTATTACGTCTACGGATAGTTCCTCCATCCTTCGGATTTAATCTGGCTTTATCACAAACGAGTACTTTTTGAGTTAACTGACGTCTCTGATTGACTTGTATCTCAAAATAGCCACTAGATAGCTCTGTGCTAAAATTTTATTGGTATTCAATTAAGTGTTTTTCTAAATTTGAAACAAGCAATAAACGAAAATTGTTAAAAGTATCTACTGCGCGTAATTGTAATAAAAGTATTGCTTCGTATAATGCTCGCTCGTAGGGATGTTCGATCCGGTTGCCTTGTATCGATATTCCGGATCGCAATGGATCGTAATACATCGATCCTATTGATTAGATATGATTTTTTGGATCGATCCAGTATCGAATCAAGTATTTTAAGAAATAAAAGATGTTGTATTTTATTACATCTAAATTTAATTTAATAGACCCAAAATTAAATTTGCTTATCTTTATATTTTAAAGTACGCAAAAACAGTAATTTTTATAATCGCTCCAGATCCATGCGCAGGTATCGCTTTCGTTTAATGTATGATTAGTAAACTAGAACAACCGTTCGGAGGGCAAATACTTACAGGTTACTATAGCAAAAAGTGTCGTTACAACTTTTCGTCTTAATTTTTTCCGTCTAGCCCCCTTTCGCAACGCGCGTTAAGGAACTTCGTTCCAAAAATACTTTGTACTTCCGAGTTTTTTTTCGTTGATACGTTTATGCTCCTCAGTTATAAGGTAACACGTATCAATTTTCAATGCAAGTGTACTCTGGACGCTGCCACGATACGCGCCGCCACGGACAGCGAGGGGCGCCGGTGAAATACTTGCATAGAGAATTGACTCGTATTGCCTTATAAATAAGGATTTGCAAATACGATTCTGCTACTTATTTATATAATAAGACGGATCAATTTCCTATACAAGTGTCTTTCGGCTCTGCCTGTACTCTTTAGCAAAGCAAATACTTTCATAATTGCAATTTTTTTCCTCTCGTACCAGGGCGCCGCACTTCGAAGCAAAGCCTTGGTTTTAAAACCTGGTCGGGTAAATACGTCTCATCTCTACTACGTACTTACGTAGTATCTCGTAGTAGTCTGTGGTCTGTCAGTCTGTCATATAATGGACATTTGATGATTTGACATTACATTACAATTTTTATTTACATTTGTTTAGAGAATTAAGTTGTTGTTTACTTTTACAGTTTGCAAGTCTCTAGAAATCTTGAATTATAATAAAGCAAGGCTCTTTTTATAATTGATTTCAGATTTGATCGCAATAATTCCAATTCTCTTATCTCCAGATTTCTAAATCAATAACTAGTATCACATTCAACTATGCCTGTATATTACGAATGGTATGGTGGACTAATTTTTGACTTTTACTTAAGGTTGAATTTATAACATAACAATAAAAAAATACATATCTAATATTTCAGGACATCAAAAAAGAAGTCCAATAGAATTAAACATAGTTGTCCTAGTTTTGAAGTGACCAGCTATCCACTAAAAACAAATGTTAATATAATGGTGAGTAAATTGTACATAGTAGTAGCACCGCATTTATAGTCGTCATTAAAATTTTCTACTTAAATATTCCTCCTAACACCAAGCTCTTCTACCATGGGAGAGCCATATTTCGGCACGAATGGGCCGGCTCGACCGGAGTGATACCACGGCCTGACAGAAAACCGGCGTGAAACAACGCTTGCGTTGTGTTTCGCTGAGTGAGTGAGGGTACCGGAGTCCCAAACCCTTTAAAAAGCCAGCAACGCACTTGCGACTCTTCTGGGGTTGTAGGTGTCCATGGGCGGCGATAATCGCTTACCATCAGGCGATCCGTCGGCTCGGTTGCCCCCTATCACATAAAAAAAAAGCTATATTTTATGATTTTAAGCACCAATGACTTAGCTGTTTTAAATCATATTCTAGTGAAAAGTGTAAACCACAATGTAATTTTATATTAATAGCTTTTCAAAGTTCAGCAAAGTAGGTGCTTCCTACAAATATTTTTATTATTTTGATTAGTAAACAATCTTGGCAGGTATATTTCTTAAATATTGAATTTTTGATTCATGGGTAGAAAATATATTTTTAATGTTGCATACATATGCTTCAAATTTATTTATTTATGATTATTTTTTTATTAAATTAAACATATAAATAGTTGAAAGATTAATTGATCTAAGCTACATTTTTGTGTATTATCTCTAAAGGCTGTAAACAAATGGTAGGTAATTTTTTTTAAACAACATATGCCACCTTCTACTTCTTCGTCTTAGGGGCGGAGTCCCTAAGACGACCCTCTGACCGTAAATACACTTGAACCAAATAGCCTTTCAACCATTGATATTGGTTTTGTATAATGTTTCAGAAGGAGCCATCTAGCTCCAGTATCATTGACCAAATCAATAAATGGAGTTCTGGTTTTGAGGAAGTGGACCCACTACTAAGATTTGAACAAATGAATTTAGAGGAAGTAAGTAAATCATTTTTTCTTGGTATATCTTAAATAAAAATGAATATTCATACATAGCTGTCTTATTAATTAAATAGCAATAACAATAAGGCATAAAGGATTAAATAAATTAAGTTTCATTTAAATAAATTCAGTATGTAAACCTGCAACAATTATAATGCCCACTAGGAAAAAATTATTATGTTCAATATATTTTTTAACAGCAAAATGAATATTCATTTACATTATATTTATTGAACAACAAAATTTTATTGAAATAAACACACACTAAAAATGGTTAGGACAGCAATCCTTTGGATGTACAGCAGATTGAAGGTGTAAATTATACCAAAGCTTGGAGTACAAGGCGTGCCAGTATTCTAAATAAATACACAACTGGTGAAAAACTTACTATTCTAAGCAGCTATCTTCCAGGTGGAGAAAAGAGTATGTAATCTCATCTTGTTATTTTTATTTAAATATATTTGAAACAAATAGCTACTTTGTGTTAAGATAAACTTTTCTGTAATGATTAGTTTTTGAATATATAAACTAACATTTATCTTCTTTCCCTTTATTTTATTTCATTTTTAAGTTAGTTCCTTTTCAGCTCTTATTAGGCAGGTGTCTAATTTGAATGAGAAAGTAAAGCACAGGCTAGAGCAATTAGATGATTTTGATGAAGGCTCTGTTCGGAAGACTATTGGTTTAAGTCAACAAGAATTTGTCACAAAGATTAACATGCTTAATGATGAAATTAAAAAGGTAATTTATTTATAGGTATATTGGGTTGTAGCTTCACATCTTCTGTACCTTATTTAGTGTTAAATGAAATAAATGTTGAACTGCATTCATTTGTAGGCTTGGGAATCTGAACAAAGAGTGAAGGCATTTAAAATAGGAATCCAGTGCTCAAAGCTTTTATCTGATGTTAGTGTAATGCAGTTTTATCCTAGCAAGTTTATATTGATCACTGATACACTGGATACATTTGGTAATTTGGTGTTTAACCGTCTCAAAATAAAAAGTTTTGGGTGAGTACAGTCACATACCTACTATATAGAATTACATTGATTTATCTCCAAAGTCAGGTGAGTTTGTTTAGTTGACTAAAGACGTATTTAATTTTCTTGTCACTGCTAATGGTTACTGCAATAGCTTGCTTGGCAAGAGTGCCTCGTGTACTTAAAAGGGGAGTACCTCATGTACTTACTTACTTACTTTGTGTTGTGCACCGATTATTATATGTGTGGATACAAATTATTTTATCCTCTATTGTCGAGCTCATTTTAGCTGTAATTCAGCATCAAGATATCATACATCTTGCCGAGTTACAGGTGAAATGCGAGACCGAATTCCCACCCCTAAAAAATGTGGTGATATAGTTTCACAAATTGCTGCAAGGGAGAAATAAGAGATCCACCTAATACATTAGTTTGTGTTTGCAAGTCCAAAAAGTACAGTATACAAACATTTCAGCCTCCTCTACCTACGGAGTGAGAGGGTAGTAAGCATGGCCGTAGATAGGAATATATTTCGGGGGTGAGGTTTGCCCTTATTTTAATATGGAACACACATGTAAACGATATAATTTCACTTCTTAACTGGAATTTCGGGGTTGTTTGAACCCCCAGATCTCCCCCCCCAGGCTACGGCCATGGTAGTAAGTGCGTTCTAGGGACTACTACAATCCGAGGGCACCTCTGGCAGATGTTCGCCTGCCATGCAAGTTTTGTTTGATTCATGGCTCTTTGTTGTTTAATAAACGCTCTAAGGGGTTGTCCATACAGTCACAAAATGTCAAGAGATGCTGAACTAAAATCTGAATTCAATAGCACATCTGCATCGTAGGGGCCTGATCGCACGTGAATGGCTAAATCTAAAAGTACTGTATCTTTCGGTGACTTTCACACTTATACATGTTTTATTTGTTTTAACTAGAACTTTGTCAGTGCAAGCCAATTTTTTTTTTCTGTCCAATTTATTACCCCCAATATTAAACTTTAGTGTTCGCTCCGTACGTGTTAATATGTTCTACTGTGGAGTTCTCGCCAATACGCTTTTAAAGAAACATTAATGTTTCTTTTGTACTAAAATATTAATAAGAAATTAAATGTGTTGTTTCTTTTTTACAGCAACAATAATCTCGTAAATATTCACAATATTGATCCAAGAACAGTTCCCGAGTCAGCCAAAGAAACATGTCAAAACTGGATGTATAAAATGGCCTCAATTAGAGAATTGTTACCGCGTCTGTACATGGAGATGGCTCTACTGAAATGTTATGTGTTTATATCTAAGGATGAAATACAACCTGCCATATCTAGAATTTCCTCTATGATAAGAGGAATAGGGAATCCTTTAGTAGCTTCATATTTACGAGTGTATTTGTGCCACAATGCTTCTAAATTGCTAGGCAAAGAGAGTGAGGGTTATTTTTATGATAATTTAAAGGAATTTCTTCAGGAGTATCAGCAGGTAATTAAGAATAGTTTATTTGCAGTTTTTATTGAAATAATTTGTTGATGTAAAGCAATTTAGTCAATTTTTAATTGGGGTTCCATTCCTTAAAAAGAAAAAGGAACCCTTATACTCGTAGGATGATATCGTTATCCGGCTGTCTGTTTGCTGTTTTTTATAGGAACGTATCAAGTTGATATTAATAATAAATACTGAGGTAGGGCAACAATCTCAAGGAGTTGTAAAAAAATAAAGCTTCTAATTCAACGCAATAAAAAACACGGCTATTTTGACAGTCGCCAATAAATCAAGACCTACTCAATACTTCCTGTTAATTACCTAGATTAATGAAATTTGCGAGACCCTATTTCGTGATGGACGAACTATATTTACAAACAAGTTCGTACGAAACCCATTGTATGCGACACAGGCTCGCACTTTGTCCGGCTTTTTTATGGTCTGTTAATTATAACTACGTGCCGACTTCGTATGCGTATATAATTAATAGGTTTTATTTGCATATATGCAGTATGACGTAGGTAGATAGTAGGTCCCCTTTCCTCCCGTCTTGCTCGTGCCGGCCCGCACTGAGCCAGTAGCCATAAATTGCCCCTTAATCTGTTGGCTCGCTAATTAGCAGACACAATAGATTTTTATTTTTATGAAGTACGTATTTGTACGTGGCTGAGCCAAAGGGTAATAAAGTAACTCCAAGGCAACGGTCTAAGCCGATTAGCCGAGGCTCGTGTCCTGCAACTGAAGCCCTTCGTGCTCTGTTTCTTAGTTTGTTGTAATTTCAAATATGCTCTAGCTGGAGGCATCAAACTGCTTCGCTTTAGCTATGGACCGGTTACGCAGACAAAATTCCTTTGGGTTCGCAAGAGGCAAGAGGCCGTCACCAAAAAAATAATTTGATGGGTATTTCGCATTGATCAGTCGTAAGGTGTAAGTAGCCGTGCTATTTCATTTTAGATTCCCAGATTCGTCGCATATCAGATTTGTTCCCTCCACAACCCAGTAACTGGGTAACATGACATCTCGTGGTATGACTAGTTGCCAGACTTTCAGGCCTCTGACTACCCGTAACGGCTGTCATAGATCTTAATTTGACAAGCGGGACCAACGGCTAACGTGCTCTCCGAGGCACGGAGGTCACCTATCCACAGACCGACCGCAGCAAGTGCTGCTTAACCTCGATTAATCTATTATATCTGTGCAGCTGTTACTTCTCAAATATATTTTAGATTTTCTTGACATCAATGAGGAAAAAATATGAAACACAATTACTAACACAAGACAGGTATCTGAATCTTTACATGCCAGCCCTCGATTGGTTGTTATTTGGGACACTGAACTCTAGTAAATGTAAAAGCGATCTTCTGGATGAATTTCTACAACAATGTGAACAAATGGAAAAAAAGTATGTACCTATTTAGGAATATTTAAACGATAAAATGTATATGGCTTACAGTGTTATTACATCAAAGTTAATTTAATATCTCTTTTGTTTCAGTGAATTATTTTTGTGCTGTCTCGTATCAGCCTTTGACTCCCCGACGATAATTAAAAAAGCAGTGACAATTTTAGAGATGGTTCACAGTTATGCAGATAAAATGGGTAATTATTTATCCCTCATCTATAGGTCTTCTAATAGCTACTGTAACCGTCGGATTTAATTATCAAACTAAAATGTTCAAGTGGGGAAAAAGTGGTGCCTTTAGGTAGTATTTGCATCCGTAGAAGCCTGGATTAAGAATTGATCCGGTAAATGTGTTAAAGCTATGAAGCCCAGCTTGCCACATCAGCTAATCTGATTGTTCAATGCTACGTACCATAGCGCGTTGCTCATCTCCGCCCATATCTTTATAAGGAACAGATTTTGTAAAACTTCATTGTTACAGTTATGCTAAACGAAGTGTTGGCGTCTTTGGGCGAACATTTATGTAAGGCTGATAACTATCGGCAGACGGCGTCCGAGTCACTAATACAGACGTGGTGGAAAATAGCAAGCAGCATGAAATCAACCAATCATTTCTTGCAGGTTTTGGAACCTTGGCTTCAGTTCGCCTGTACACATTTATCGGTAAAACATTCTAGATACGTTTTCCTTATGTTTAATTAACAAATACAAAATTTGCTATGCATCTTGAACCAAGTGAATCTTGAAAAGTTATAAAATGTTTGTCTTTGAAGAAAGTGCATTAAAACGTTTCAATTTATTTTCTCTTAGACGCAGCACGTGAACGTTATTCTGCGAGGTACAATACGTTACATGATCAAGTGTGGCAAGCCTGCCGACGAGTATTCTGGCCACTTCCAGTTTGTTATCAAAAGAATGCTCAAGTCTATTCCTGACGTTGAAGAACTGTTTCTAATGGTAAGCGAAGGTTTTGACGTAATAACAGTAACCCGTTGAGACCCAAGTAGAATTTGATAGTTATGTCTAGAAATAAATTATATTAGAGTAATTAATTTATAACGTCATTGGAAATAATCTATTTGCTAAGCACGGTGACTTTATCCTTAAGGTCGATCAGTCTTCTGGGATGCCTATGGTCGGTAAAGTCGTGTACCTATTATTTTAATATATTTCCGAATTTTGTTACTAAATTTCGTTACTGATAACAGCATTTGACTAATCGCAATTTTAACCATTCGAATGGGAGAAGTATACAATTATACTTAATAACAATAGATTTCTATTGTGTCTGGTAATTAGCGAGCCAACAGATAATTACATCGAATAAATCATTTATTTATTTCGTAGGACGCGTTTATGCCTCTGGTGGAGTTGGTACAAACATCAAATGCACGCACGATGATGGCTAAGACTGTGCTGTCGATATTCTTCTCGAGATACAATTCTGTACATATTGAGGACTACATCGTCATCTCCAGTTTGATGAGGCTATGCTGCATTCTACACGATTCTATCAAGTAAAGTACATTACAGTCTTACCGTCATGTTGTATGGACCTTTCAACGAGTCATGACCTCCTATATATATTTTGGACCGCTCCTAGAGTTAAACTAGCTGACACGACAGAATTTGTACTATTCAAATCTCAACCTCATAAAAAGTCACTTCCCGTTTTATCAATATAATGGGCAACTTTTCAATTTTTATTTTCCTTAAAACCTTTTTCGTACTGTTATGAACATTATAACAAAGGATTAGCCAAATCGGTCCATCCGTTTTCAAGTTATGTGCTTACCGACGAATAGTATTTCATATTTATTTATATAAATAATACCTTCATTATTACTAGAACTTAGAAGGCATCGACACTACTCTCATATAGGCTTAAACTTTGGTGGTTGTAAAAGTTAAAATTTCAATGGTTTGGCAATGGTTTATACCTTATTAGAGTTTTTCTAGCCTAACGAAAGATTTTTTGCGTAGGAGCGAAGATAATCGTCAACTATAAAATGTCACAAGTTTTTTAAATTCTTTTTTTTGAGGTTTATTTCCTTTAATGGTGTGTCAGTCCCATCATTTCCTAAACAAATATCCCTATTCTAAACTTAATGTTATTACATAATATGTACGCACTGAATTAATAACCTTATTTTTAGAGTATAAATAGAGAGAGAGAGCGATTACTGTTTGGACATCTGCCTTCTCCTTGCGCTAGGATTATAATGATAGATTACCATTATTGTTATTATTTGGATCTCTTACAAATCTTGGGATTTCTTCAACGTTAATAGTGAAATCTGATGGTGTTAGGTGGACTTTATAAAATTCCGTTGACAGGTTTAAAACAGCTCGTGTCTTTATTTTATATATTTTAGTGCTGTAACAGTAGAAGATGAAAGTAAGATATGCGGCGAGCTGATCAATAAGTTCATACAAGCCGTAACATATCAAGATGATCTCGAGAGACAGTTGAACTTCTACGTGGAATGTCGCTCTTCATTCATCAAGCTTGACGCTGTGCTCATTACATTAGTTCACGTACGTATAAAGTTCCCAAATTTCGTATTTTAGTGACAAAAAGACTGCATATGCGTTGCAATGTTCCTTTTGTTTCTTTCCATTTTTATTATTTCACATAGACCAGATTACAGGCATGAAACTGGCACTTATGAAACGTCAAAGCTAGGTGCACGGTTCCAACAAAGTTGATCTTATGGAGAAGAACCGGCAAGAAACTCCATAGAAACTCCTTTTAAAATAAATTTTTATTTACAATCGTATATTGATGGTATGTGAAAGATGGTGTAATAATGTAAGAGGAAAACAAAAGCAAATTATTGATATAGTGAAGTTTATAAAGCCAAAACGATTACCAAGGCAATTTCGAGCTGACCAGTCCCGACTGATAGCACCCGTTCACGAGTATGACGTGCGCATCAGCATCGCTGAACTCAACTATTTTAAAGGGAACTCAACGACCCGATAAACAACGCCACCATCAGCAAGACATTTTAGTGAGCATGACAAACTCAATGCCTGGCAATAGGCAGGTGAATATATGTATTAATGTAATATTAAACATTATTTACCACATGATGCCCACATTTTACAGAAGAGCAATGAAATATTAGAGACTCCTATGCTTCGCTCATATGAGAATATAGAGTACAATCTGTAATTAGATTAATAACAAGATAAGTTATGATAAAGTAATAAATACGTATGTCAGATAATAATATAAATTAACTGTACAAAGACAGTTCGGTCAGAAATAAACTAATATACAAAAGTAAGTATATGTCTGCGCTGGTCAAATAGTGCAAGTGGGTCGCAGTGTGTTGAAAGGAATCGTTCGCCATACATCTGTAGCTTCCATGTACTGATTTATTTATTGATTTATAGTTAATTAACACGGTACAATACCAATTACATTAATTAACATATACAATGCAGACAATTTTGTCATAAACAAATTATTTGTTACTTAGGTACTAACATGGAACAGTGGACACCCTCGCGTACTGTTTCTCACAGAACATCAGACATACGCGCATAATTTTACTCCATTCATCCACAAACACATCACATTCAGGGTTGGGTTATACTATAATAGGCTCTGGACATTAGAACGCGTTTAACAATCGGTTTGAACTTTATGTCCGGCAAGTCAATAATATGACGAGGAATCTTGTTATAGAACCTTACACTATTACCCATAAATTACTTGTTGGTCTTACTAAGTTGAAAACCTGGTACTTGAAGCCTATATTTGTAACGGGTGTTTAGATTGTGGCGGTCACTCTTCTTATGAAATTGGGCAATATTTTTTCCGAATATACTATATTTATTTCCTTTAATAGTTCACGGAGTGACTCAAATGTTCAACGGATCTGATTGATAATACCCATAAACTTTTTTTTTTTTAACACTTTAAAAGTTTTAAATATTTTAATGATTTCACAATGTGACACGTAACTAAATTAATATTACCGTTACTTAAATCGTAATTTTTCTCTAAGAGGGACACAGCTACTAGTGCGGACGACGGGAGACATTTAATAGTCTCTACAGGAATATTTGTTAAAAAAAGATTCAAAGTAATTAGTTAACAATTACAATTTTATCTGAAACTAATTTGTCATCAATTTTTAAGTTAATTGAACTGTCGTTTCTAAGTAGGTATACTTATACACACACATATATAAATCGGAACCATTTTTTCATCAGAAGCTGACGCTGGCGCGCCCTCAACTTGCCAAAGTTTCGTGGTAATCGGTTGAATGATAGGTACGCATAGATCACGAACAAAGAAACTAGCTATGCATTGGATATAATTATCACTACTATGATTTTGTAAAATTATTCTATGTATGTATATAGTATACTATAGAAGTATATAAAGATAAATACCACATAAAAATATTTTGCCGCATTGCTAGGTCAGTCTTCGTTACAAATCAATTTTGTGTTACGATAACGTTCTTTAAATTCAGATATTCGTGCCAAGATTTATGTGCTTCTATTCGATATAAATGGAACAGATAATGATTCTGGCTTGCTATTTTTAAAATGGATTGGATCTGCTTCTTTTTATTATTGAATTCACATGAGTTTGGTGTCAGACATCCAGGCTCAATCAAATGCTGCGCTCAGCTATTGGTATTGCCGATCTTGGGAAGACGACTATTACACTCAAGTCGAACCGACTCAAGTTGGATGCACCCGGAGAGATGGGCCAATATAGTTACGCGGTGGTTTCCTCCAGACGGCCGGCGGCGCAAAGGTCGTGTAAACGGCTGAGATGGTATCGATTGCTATACCGAGGTGGTAAACAATCAAGAACAGAGATAAATGGAAGGGCTTGGGGGAGACCTTTGCGCAGTAGTGGGATAAAATAGGTTAGAGAGAGCTAAACGAACGAAACGAAACGCTAAAGATCTGTTTCTACATTCTAGCTTCATCATCGGGGGAAATCTATGGGAATAGTTAGACAAATCTAATAAACCCAAACTCGATAAGTTTACTAGTAGCCTCTCAATGGTCCGTTAGCAACTTTCAAGTTCCTTCGGATCATTTAGACGATATTGATGTATTGTTATCGGAATGCTATCTATACTAATATTATAAAGCGGAAGAGTTTTTTAATTTGTTTGTTTAAACGCGCTAATCTCTGGAACTATCAGACGGATGTGTTTTTTTTTTTTTATTATGTCCTTTATTGCAGGCAACTTTGGCCCATAGAATAAGATACACATACAAAAATATTTTACTATAAATAAACTATATATAAAAATACATTACATTACAAAATAAAACTTATAACTACGGCACACGAAGTGACGGGGTCGTGTTTCGCTAACTGGTGTCACGTAACCGGCCGCAAAAATGTCAGTAAAAGACACCCTTCGGCCAAAACTCTTCTTTGAGGAAGGTCTGTAGATGTTGGGTTGGAACCCACACTACGAACGATTTGAAATTTGTGTTGTGGCGCGAATCTTACTTCTCAACCTTCAAACTCCATTTGGCCACCACTCGAATATACTCCACAATCTCCTTGACCTTTGTGGATTAATGTAGGTGGGACACGTACAGCTGCGTCGTAGGCATAGCTGGACATAGCATTTTCGGTCCTGCCAGCGCAGTACCACACTGGTTCCGACAAGGAGGCTTCTTCTTCTTCCCCGCCTTGATGAAGCTATCCTTGTCACTCGTGTCTTCCTCTGGACCCCGTTGGTTCAAATCCTTGCCAGATTTAGCGCAGCTCTGTTTACCCCTTTGGTTTTTTTTCGCTTTATTTATCTACTAGGTTTATTAGCTGCGACGATAGCTGCGTAGGTTCATTTCGGGGTCGAAGTACTTACGCGAGTCGGTTCCTCTACCGGTGTCAAGGCAGGAATGGCGGCGGACCGCGATGCAATGCTTGCGTTTTGGGCGGTTGGTGACGCAGTTGAGCTCGCCAACTCAAAACTGCCGATGTATGTATTTTGCGCCCCGCGACGAGCGTTCACGTTGGTACGTCAGGTAAACCACTTACCGAAACCGCGTTGCATAACAAGTCAACTTCGGAACGTAGTTCAGCTATGGTGTTATTTGACACCTCCAGCTTGAACTGCATCTCAGCTAGGCTCGCCTTCAAGGATGTGATATCCCTCACCAGCCTAGTGACGTCGACATGATCGAATGTGATGGGGAGCAGCTTATGCAGATCCCTCACTACGAAATCGGGCACGTCATCTGGGTCGGTCTCCTTCATCAGGGTGACGATGTCTTGGAGACTCTTCTCTGTGCCATCCCTTCGCCGAGACGGCATCTGGTCAACTTTGCCGAGCATTTGGAACAGCAGCAACTTAGCACTGCTTATCGCTTCCTGCTTGAAGGCGGAGTTGCAGATTTGTAAGGTACCGACCTCGTCCATGTAATCAATGGCATGCTTGATGAATGCCAACAGCTCCTTCGCTATGAGTGGTTGTGAATTCATAGCTACGAAAAACGGGCAGCGGCAACAGCCACGCAAATCGCGAATAAAATATTCGTAAAGAGCAGCGCAAAAATGACCTTCCTAGACCGCGCATCGCACTGCATTGAATTTTTGTATATGATAGCTAGATTCATGAGGAATAGTAGTATAGGCTTTCTAACATTAGGCAACAGCTAGCCTTAAATATTGATTTATTTTACGTCGGAAGAAAAGGCACTGCCGATCTGCTTTCTCCGCGTGCACGTAATGGTGAGTGATACGTAAATATAACGTTCTACAAAAATATCAGTCTCTAGTACATCAAAAAAAATGGCCGTGATACAATATGCCTATCTCTGATACATAAGCCACAGTAAGGTATTTCGTGCCAATAAATTCTTGAAAATTGAAAAGTGACTTATAAGCATTATTATTAGGCATTGCATATTAATTCTTATGAACGAAAGTTACTTCATCATCAAGACAATTTTATAAAGATGAATTATGCCCTCTATAGCATGTTATTTGGACAAATAGTTTAGGAGATACCTAATGGAAAATCAGAATAATTCAACACTCGCACGAACTTGTAGTGTGACGTGTAACCTCCGCCCGACGAGAACCGGGCATTCCCGAGAAGAGATGAACTGTGAATTATTTTCTATTTGTTGATTAGTACTAAGTAGGTAATAAAATATATATGAAACCGCGGGGCACAACTAGTCCATGAATATTTGCAATGTTACAAACAGATATGACCATTAGAAGAAATCTTACTTATATCAAGCATAAATATGTGGATACACTTACTCTTATCTGTGCTATTTTTAAAACGATTAATACGAGAGTCATCGAACTACAAAAGATAGCGTTTACGTGTAGAACACAAATTGATGCGCAAGGGTCGTTTGCCTAGCATAGTGCCTATACAGTATATACGCGTTAGGAAGAGGCCCTTGTCCAGGTCCAGCCGTGTTAAGTTAAATGTTGTCCTATTCAGGCTGTGAACACACTGTCGGCTCGTGCGAATCCGGCACGAGGTAAGTGGTTGCAGCGTGCGTGTGCTGCGTACTGCTTCGTGACAGTACCGTCACTGCACTGCACACTAACTAAAGTGCAGCTGTATCTATTATCTGGACAGGTAGCGCTTCTGAATAACTGTATTGGACAAGGTAAGTCTAGATTTTATTTCTTTTCGTAATTATTTTATCTAGAAGTTTAGTATTATGTACGCTACGTAACATTATATAGGTACGTTTACACCAATAGAAAATATTTTTATTAACGTCGCAAAGTTTAATTTTGAAAACTTACTATTTAGGTAGTACAGTAAACTCTGTAACTTATGCAATCTATGACTGTCAAGGATTGCAGTCAAGACTGGAAGTCAAAGGTCGCAGGTTCAAACCCACGCACTACATACTTTTCGTTATCATGTCCACATTACGAATCGATTACGGAAACCAGCGTGTAGCGACATCTACCACGCTACACAAATACTACGCGCAAGCAGAGTTTATGGACAAACTTGCATATATACGAGCGCCCGACTCTAACGTTCGGGCCGTGACCCGGCAGGTAATATCACCCGTCAGGTCGGAGGGTCCCCCTTTTCAATGGAGGAACACCACACCTCGTTCCACCATAAGCGCAAATGAAAAATGCTCTTGATGGTGTCTAAAACCACATCAGGACCCTACGGATGTTTAAACTTAAACAACAAGTTGGTCATAAACCTTACAATTGAAAAAAAAAAGATAGATATCTTAAGAAACGGAAATAAAGTAGCACAAGCTCTCATTCAACATTTATTTTCGTGTACTGTTCTCGTTTCCAAGCCTCGATCTATATTTTGTTTGCAGCTGAAGCGAACTTCAAAGCTCTCATTGGCTTGATACCAGACATACCCGACTACATTTTAGAAGATGGACAGAAAAAGTGTACTCACGCCAAAGTTGGAGGCATTTTGAGCGATTTCTTATCAACGTTATTATTATTACCAGTGAGTGGCTTGATAATTTGTTTTGATTGAACTCTAATAATATTTAATAACATAATAAATTTTGCCTGTTAATAATATATCTCATCTTTAGTAGTAGCTTTCTGCTTTTAAACAATTCTAAGACATAATTCTGAATATTGTTTCATAATTTGAAAAAACATTAGGACCATTCTTTTTATTGGATTTGGCTGTCCATGAAAAATGAACGCAATTATATTTTAGGATAACGTGGACAGCAACTGTAAGGCCTATATACTAAGCGGATTTATAAAAACGATGGAGAGGATACACTGGAAAAAAACAGAGCCTCTATATTACACCACGCTGCTACGCACTCTAGATTTACTGTGCGAAATGACGCAGGACAATTACATTCATCATTTAGAGTCAGGTACGATATTTTATAGATTTCATAAGTAACAAATGGCCTAATTTAAAAGCAAAGTTGGATGAGCTGGCAGTCTGAGCCTACTTAATTAAGATCAAAAGGGCCGAATTGAATTATTAACATCAGTTTAAATACTAATAATTCTATATAAGACATATATAAAAACTTCAAAATCGATCAGAAACTAAAACTTAAAATTATTATTCACATTGTTTGTTTTAAGTGCTCTCCAACGACGAACTGTACGGATGTGACTCCGAATTCATAGATGTGTTGGACAAATACGCATCGAACATCTGTCAAGAGTTGTTAGTTGTGCTAAAGGCTCTCGGTGACAATAAGGAGACTAAGAAACAGTACAACTTGGCCTTGGAACTGTTCTGGCGAGTTGTACGGCGCGGAGAGCTATCTGAACGACCCATGATGAGTCTAGCCGCCAACCTGTGGATGTTGTCTCAGAAAACACACGACTCCAATAATAAACTTGGTGTAAGTAGTTCTTAGCCACAGAAAATACTGGTTTTAAAAACATTATTACGGGAAACAATTTTGTTATGCTTTTTTGTTTTCCAGTAAAAAAACGGAATAAACATATTGGCCAATAACAAAAATACATTGATACCATTTTTTTTTTCAGAAAGCTATTTTGGCGGTATTACGAACAGAGACCAGTCCAACGATTCGTCTTTTGCTTCAAAAACTCGAAGAAGGTGTGAAAACTGCTTAAAAGTGATCAGTTAAAGAAATCCGTGAATAACCTCGTTAATGTAAAGATATTAAATTAGGTAATATTAAGACACTTGGAAGTGCTATTATAAGGTGTAGTCGCGACGAATGTAATTTTGTTTCATGTTATGTTTGTATATTTTATTATGGTAACGTTTTATTTACTGTAGTCGAGCTAAAGAGAAAATATCCATTTTCTATTAAACTTGCGTCATCGTGATGTCGGCCAATATTGTGATCGAAGTTTTGCAATTGTTTTAATTACTTTTAAATGTCATAACAATTTGGTTAATCTCGATATAAGCTTGACTCGATAGCTTATTTTATTGTTGTAGTTTTTCAGAGAGTTAAGGTACTAATGTAAGAAAAGTTATCATTAATGTCTTATTATTATTCATTTGGATGATATTTACCTACTCATATTTGTTTGATTAATAAGGTGATATATAGGTAAGTCCATGATGTAATATTACACTGCCAATATAAATATTTGATTTAATTTTTAAGTGTGCGTGTTTGATTTTTATTAAATAACACCAAACATTAGTATTGATCCTATAAAGGGGCGCAATCTTACTAAATTTCAGTTTTGGTCCGACGAAAAAATATTATAATATGGACAAGTCTTTGTAAACACAACTATAATAAACAATCTGTATGCCAGGATATTTTCTGGCATTGACTCTTTTGTAACTGAACTACAAAACGACTAATAAAAATACATAAAATGTTGACCGAGATCATGCAGGTTAGAATCCTCGCTGATACCGTCTTTGAAGAGTAAGTATGTAGCCATTTTTTTTTTTAATTTAATTAAAACATTATTATGCACGCGAGAAATTCTAAGACACCAATTTTAAACTCACCGTAAACTATAATAATTGATAATATTTAGCTAATGTTCCGTTAATGCAATACTCTATAAAGTCATTAATAGAGTTGATAAAATGTTGTAAACGCAATTTGTTACAACAAAGTTAACTTACATAATTTTTGTCTCATTGGTCTAATGGTTATAATTCCAGTTACGATCTGCTACAATAAGGTTCAAAATACCGCATTAAAAAAACATATTATTATATAGGTAGCGTAAAAGTATGAGCTTGAAATATTTATCGCTTTCGTCAAACAATAGATAATTGTTGTTCATCAGGTCACTTAAGGGGTTTCTCGGAAATAAGATAAAAGTAACACCTTATACCTTAGTAATAACAAAACCGAGTATTTTCTGGTTTCGGTAGCACATGGTCATAAGCTACAGTGGCAGCAGTGCAATGCTCTATGGTGCAGCGAGTGACCCCAACAGTTGGTCGCCGCATGGAGTAAGCGGACATTGTCCGGCAAGACACGCTTCAGTGGTGCGTGCGCTCGGTTGCACCGATCTTTCACCTTCGCAATATTGACGCCTATAAAACCTTGTCATTTCAATAATGTGAAGTTACTTTCATTCGAACGCAAACAAAGAATACAACTCGAAACACAAAAAATAATTTTCTTTAAAAAGCTTGATTTGGGTGTAAACCCATTTTAAAATGTCCAAACTCGGATGTTTGGTACGATATGACATTTTTATATTTTTATTTACTGTGAAACGGAAATCGTTATTCTTACTTGTATTTAAATTTATTTTGCAGTTATTAGTCTGGATGGTATGTGAGGGAGTGGTTACCAGTGAAGACCAAAGTGGATTTGATCAACCATTGGATTTTGGGCCCATATTCAATTCAAGGGATTCCGGTTAGTAATTAATATAGTTTAGTTGTATTTAAAAATATTGTAAACATAATGCACTAATAATTAATAGCTTATGCTCGCACGCTACTGTATGTATATATTATATTATTAAGTATTTTATATATCACAGTTATCGTCTTTTCAGGCGTTACTTCACTGGCTTCAAACCCTATTGCGGCAGCCGTACTAAATGTAGATAAGAGCCAATATCCCCAACTATTCGATACTATTGTTAGTAGTTCCATCGATTCCCTACAAACTCGGGTAGCACCTATAGAAAATGCATTTTCTGCTGAACATTTTGGTTTTAACCCAATTGCGAGTCAAAGCTTTCTACCGCCGGTGGGGAAATCTGCTAAATTTGTAGCACAACCAAGACAACAGCAAAGCCAGCTTCAGGCAATACCTATTGGGCAGCAGCTTGGGCCCTTAAGATATGATATCCGCACTGTACATGATGCTGATTACAAAGTATACAAACCCGAAGAAAATGAACAAGGAGAAGAGATATTAGCTGCTTTGAAAAAAAACCCTAGTGTGGCTGCTTATTTTAAACCTGCACAAACTAATGTTGAAGTAGCACATCCATTAAATTACCGCAAGGAAGAACTGAGCGAAAATGCTGAAATTGAACAGAACTACAAGCCAAATCCTTATATTCCAGGACCATCTCGTATTCGACGATATACTAGCGGAAGGCAAAGACAAAATCCTAAGAAAAGTAGAGATGAAGAAGATGACCCTTATAACTACAACGTTGAATATGTTTCTAAGCCGAAAGAATTCGACAGTGGACTGTACAGCGCTTATAAAGAACAAAAGGATCCTAACAAAGATTATGAATATCCCTACAGTTATGATTCGGGGTATGACCACAAAGAATACGAAAGAATTAAAGAGTTGTCAGAGAAACAGGCTGCTGAAATAAAACAAAACCCAGGGAACTGCAAAGAAGTAAAAAAGGATGGTATGACCTGCACGACATGTAAGGATCCCAAGACTGGAGGAAATTTTGAGTCTTGTTCATATGTCGCAGAGCCTAAAAACAATAAATACGCTTATTCAAAGGAAAGAAAATTTGATAGTAATGATGAGCCCGATGAAGCTGATGCACCCCAACAGGTTGAACCGGCGCAAAAATCGGAAAAATATGTCCAGTCCGACGATAGCAATGAACAAAATCACGGTAAGTCATTGGCTTCCGAGTCTAATAAGGATGACGGTTCTGGTGAAAAATACAAAGCCTACTACATCCACAATAAAAAACCCAGTCCAAGTGAAGCTTACCGAGCGACAGACGACAAACAAAGTTCCGAAGAAGAGGGTGGCAGTTCTGCAGACAAGTCTTACGACTACAAGAAAGCTTTGCCAGGTTTTTATACTGATAATGAGCCTAAAAAAGATGTGGAGCATGTTCTGGCGGAATTTAAGAAAAAAGATAGATCTTCATGTAAAAAGGTTCAGAAAAATGGCATGACTTGTTACCAATGTATTGATAAAAATGGTCTTAAAAATGAAGAATGTATGTTTGTCTCGGAATCTGCCCCCAAGCGAAGCCATTTAGCTTATCAAGAACTCAAAGAATTTACGTCTAAGCCAGCCACACTTGAAGAAAATAATGAGGGTGCTGAAAGTAAAGCGGTGACTACGAGTGCTCCCCCAGCACAGAAGTCTGTCACATATGTAGTGGACAATACTAATTATGGAAAAAAAATAAAACGTAAGAAGGCAGCACACACCACCACTGCGGCAGCCACCAATCCTATTGCCAGTGCTGTGAAACCTGTAATTGTAGCTGGTAATAGACGTAAAATCAAGAGAAGTGTAGGGGTTGACGCTGAACAAAATGCCAAGATTATAGATGAAACAAATATAGCACAACCTGAAGAATTCGCGGGTAGCGATTCAAGGGGCGCATTTTGGGCAGACACGGTACCGAGATACAGCGCGACGTTAGGCGTCACACTGCCTGAATTCATGCTTTCAAGGTCAGAGCACGAACTTTCGTTTGATGAAACCGTCGCGAGCGCGTAAATGACATCTAAGACTTGATTTGTTAGCCAACAAATTCAGTATAAGTAGAGCGTGTCGGTTGTACAATGGTTTTGATAAAACCTGAGCAAAAGTTAACGGGTATTTGTTGCATAATAGATAAGATTTCACAGACTGACGTGCTAAAAGTCAGATAAACTAAATACAAAGTATAGCGGCAGCCTAACGGAGCAAGCACATAAAATTATAGGTACCTAGTGTTTTGTTGGCTAGTTTAATATAAGAATATGCGGTAAGGTGTAGTAGATAATAATACACCAATATGTTTAGATATATTGACCGACTTACTTATACGATGACTGTCCTTTTTATCTGAAGTACTTACGTTATGTTGTTAACTAGTTGTAGATGTTATAAAATTATTAAATTTGATCTTATTGTTATTAAATTGGCCTTTTAATTTCTTTTCTGAACGAATTACTTAAGTATCGTAGTAAATTGTTACAGATCTTACTAAGTGAAAATGAAAAATAGATAGGAACCTTAGTTTATACAAATTGTATAGTGATGTAAAAAGAGGTGATAGATTGAAAAGGAAACAGTTGATTTGCTTTATGTGAATTAGGGTTGCGAAAAGTAACTCTTATTGTAATCTAAAAACATTCGACAAGTTAGTAGTTGTTTGAAGCATAGATAGGCTTTCATATGCTACGAATTAATAGACTTTTAATTTATATTCATTGAGATGGGTGAATCTTAACCTGCCTAGCCTTTTACCAACTACGTTCAGTCCGGCTTCCAGTCTAGCCGGATGCAGCTTATTACCGGTATGTCCTAGTAGTTGAAGTATGTATTTAGTTCCTTAACTAGTTGTACGACATGCTTTTTGTAAACAAATAATTTACTCCTATATAAAAAGTGTTAAATTTATTGGATTTAATACCTTAGGTAGGTATTAAATCCAATAAATTTAACACTAACATTGCATAAATAAACTTTTATTTTAATCTTTTTTATTAGTTATTTTACTTTGTGCATTTTACTTTAGTACGTCTTATCTCACCGGACTACATATGGCAGAAAGGCATGTTTTGGTTTGTAAAGTTTCATGCCTGTCCATTTGTCCATAATACCCCTTGAGGAGTGCTTTCGTGAGGAGACAATCCTGGTTGCTGCATCCGGTTATATATATTTCTATAATTAAATCCTGATCACTAGAGCTCTCTATCAGCAAACTAGGTAGGTAATCATCGAGACAAATCTAATGAGCCCAAATTCGAAGGTTTTAAAATAATAATTTATTCTTTATTTCGGAACAACGCAGGTATCCATAAAGTTTTAGGAAACTTATGCCATCTTATTATCTAGTGTTAGTAAAGGTAACCCTCCCATGCTTTAGAATCGGGGAGCTAATTCTCTCCGCTGTTGTTCTCGCGTAGGTAAAGTTCTTGTAGAGTTCTAGTCAACTCATTCTGGATCAATCATTAGACGTTATCCACCATCTGTTAGCAAATTATTCATCGAGTACAACCCAACGTCCAATCCTATGCCCATCTTCCGACTTCATCACCAAACCCTGACCACCTCCTAGGGATATAGTAAAGTAGTCAAGACAAATCCAACGAACCAAAAAAGGCGGACCTGTGATGTTTCGTTGCGGAGTCGCTAAGTATGGCTACCTTCCGACTTCAACACCAGACTAGCTATGGTAGAAAGATTTTATTTTTATTGACACTAAACAAAATTATAAAAAGTACAAAGAAATATCTATACCTTTAAACGAGCAATTCTTATATATCTAATATATAAAATTCTCGTGTCACAGTTTTCGTTGCCATACTCCTCCGAACCGGCTTGACCGATTTTGATGAAATTTTTTGTGCTTATCCGGTATCTATGAGAATCGGCCAACATCTATTTTTCATCCCCCTAAATGTTAGGGGTAGTCCACCCCAATTTTTTTTATTTATATGGCAAAACAACGTTTGCCGGGTCAGCTAGTATGTATATATAATCTGGATCTCGGAAACGGCTCTAACGATGAAATTTAGTATGTAGGGGGTTTTGGGGGCGATAAATCGATCTAGCTAGGTTTCATTTTTAGAAAAGTCGTTTTACCAAAAATACATCCAGGTCCTTTAAATTTATGAGCCAAAGGGCCATTAGCTCTGCATAATGCTAGGGAACCTAGCGCTGGTTTTCAGGTGCGGCCCACGAGTGCCATACGCTCAAAATAAGGTCAATACTAAATAATGAGAAGCAATATAATGAAATGTAGAAGTACAGAAGTTAAGCCAACACAAACAAAATTTTTACAGAAATAAGCATCATTAAACCAATCAATTAAAAAGGCGCTCGCTAGTTAGGCATTCATCTTCTTTCTCTATAAACGTTTTTTTTTATACTTGTCCATTTGGAAAAAGGTCTGGACTGGATACCTATTTACATTATAAGCTCCTGAGGAGGAAATTTTATATTATGTTTCTAAATGATAGGGTATTCTACCCTTTCATTCAGAAACAAGATTACGCATTATGGTAAGGTAAATTTATTTATTGGTGTGTGTAAATTTTAGTTTCGGTAAAGGTTGCTAGAGTTGCCGATATACCTTAGTTACCAACTATATTATGTTGATATCCTATATCGAAAGTGTACCGCTAGGTCACCATTGTTGGCGTGATATGCGGACAGTGTCCTAGATGTCAATACTGTTTTTAATGTTTCTATTTTTACTGGTAATTGTCCAAGATACACACGTCATTAAGGAACAGACTCGCTAAGCACAAACAGGCCACCAGACTTCGGAAGAAAGTAATTAATTTCAGTCGTAAGCTGGTCATACAACAGTACAGTGTTCTGTCTGTTCTTTAAATAAATATAGTCGTGTAAGATCGGAAGCCAATAATAAAGTAGTAAATAGATCTCGTTTGTTTTGCGTAGTGACCGCACTCGTACATTACACGGCATCAGTTAGTTTTGAGTTTGTGTTGTTGAAGTTTGTGTAAGTATTTTTGTGCACCTATTTAATTGTATTGTGTATTTACAATCATATTTTTTTTATTGATCCCAATATAATGTTTGTTAGTTACGAAGAAAATATGAAAATTATACCAACTTATAAATTTTATCTATTACTACGGTAAAGTTAAGTAGTAAACCGTAGGTACCGCTCGTACCTACAGCCTAAACTTCCATCGTTCATTCATCAGTACCTACTACACTCAACTTATTTGCAATATAAAAAGAAAATGGTATTGGTATTTTATAGTGGACACAAAATAAACAATAGTTCGGAACTTCACCAATACAAAGAATGTCGTAGCCAGCTACCGATGTCGAAAAAAAATTATTGTCTCAGTGCCAAGAACTCAATTGAATAAAAAAACGGGGTTATCTTATTGCGCAGCGATTTTCATCAGAGGCTCAATACTGGCTGCGATACTTATTTTTATCGAACTAAACCCATGTCTGACGTGGGCACTCAAAGGCTATTGCGTACATTCTAATATTATGTGTCCAGTTTACGTAGGTACATTAACATTAAACGTAACATTTTACTGAATTTTTCATTGAATTGATTGAGCAGATCGGACGATTCATGTCAGTCGTATTAGGTAATTGTAATATCAGTGTGCACTTTAACCAACATGCGACTACGCGAAAGACGTTTATGTATAAGAATCATCAAATTTTTCTATGTTTATACTACCAGTGATCAATAAACTTTTTAGTTTACTGTAAGAAGAGTTTTTCATCTGAGTCATACTCGCAACTGTTAATGTGTCAATTATACCTACTTGGTGATAAGCTTTCATAATTATTTGCGAAAGGTATAAAAATGGCTCCTTATGGCGTCAACTTGTAATTTGTATTCCTTACACTGTTGACTCGCCAATATCAGACACAATAGAAATATTACTGTTATCGTGTACAATTTTGTACGGGGACCTACAGAGGCCGGGTCGTGTTTTCCGTATTAGAGCTTCAAGAGGATGTAGGTATGTATTGCACAAAGGCGTCGTCTACAAGAATCTTATCTACTCATGTAAAACCAACGGTAAAACACATAAGAAGGGCATCTTAAATTAATATATAACCTTTAACTAATCAAGACCCTTTTATTGATAAGCTACCATCAAGTAGAATTCGAGAAACGGCATCATTTTTCATAGTCCAAAACTTAGATATGGGACTGCATTCTATTGGATGCGAGAAGTCAAATTGTATCTCATAATTTAATTGACCCATTCTGTTAAAGCATTCGCTAGATTTTAAGTTGGATTAATACATACCTACACAACTATAAAATGTAATTTAAATACGTTCAGAAATTTTACGTTTTTAGCCATCAAAGAGACGGACACCGGACCCCGACAGTGAACGACAGGTTCCTATTATAAGTAGTTCGAATTCAGCATTGTTTCATACCACTTGGCTGCCTGGCCGATAAAATAAAAGTGATGCTACAGTGAAAGTTTCATCTAAATCGAGAAATTCTTTATAAACTATTTTAATTTCTTCCCGACTGCCTACTGGAAATTGACCTTTGCTTTCTACAGTATATAGACTGCCTCGTTTATCTAGTGGTCGCAAGCGCGGCTGGTGAGCGTGAGGTCTTGGGTTCGATTCCCAGGTCGGGCAGTGTTATTGAATTTTTCTGTTAGGAAATTCTCAGTAGCAGCCCGGAGTCAGGAAGTTGGTGGTGTGACACCCCCGTGCTTCGTAAAGCCGTCGGTCCTGCGCCTGATCTCTGAGAGATTCTCTCTCTGGTCGTGTCGGATTTCCGTCCCATCGGAATATGAGAGTGATGGAAGAGGGAGTGCACTTGTGTTCGCGCATACACTTGTGCACCATAAAATCTCCTGCGTACTTGGCTAATCTCAGTGGTGATAGGCCGCCGTGTTACTGATTTTTAATGAATAAAGATTAAATATGATCTCAGTATACGCCATATAGGTACTTACTGATGAATCCTACAAAATAAAGACATTACGTGATCCCTGCTAAGACAAGGACACTCACGTCTGTGAACGTAAAGAGAGAACTAAGCCATTGGGAATTTTGACTTTTCAGACGAAGAGATTTTGTATGATGAGTGCGCTGGAGTTTGACGAGGAACAGTATGTGGACGTAAGGACGCTGCCACTCAAACCACCGCAGCCGTTGTTGCCACCCGAGAAACCGATGCGTCGCCCATGGCACCCCGTCATGTGGGACAGCTCCATCATCGGGATTCCTCCACCGGAACACAAAGAATCAGATGAGGTACATTAGTACATATACATCTTTAGTTACCTACCGATTTCAGATCTACCTCAGAACACATAACGACATCCATAAAAACCTATATAGTAAACAGATAGGTCTGACAAGTATGACGCCCGTATCGTAGAGGTAGACATTAAAATTAACAATATTGAGCCATTCGTGTGTCATAATATAGACAGCATTGATACCACAGCAGCTTTGATGGGATTGTATTTACGCTTTAAGCTATCGAATAGAGTATGATTCATTAGTCCAACAGACTTTGATCTTTTGAATAACGTAGGTTGTGTGCCTACAGCATTCCGTTTCAGCAAACTTCTCGATGACTCAACTTATTCATCTAATATAAAAAATAATTATTAATTCATTGGGAAAAGGACATAGCTGCCTATTCCAACTGAACTTCGAAAGCAGTCTGTAGTCATCTTCATGCATAACATGTTAATAAGTAATTAGCTCGAATGCCCTGGTGACCGTATCGTTACGGGCTCCGTTTTTAGAGCTTCAGCGTATCTATTAGCTAACTCGGTTACCAACGATGGTCACTTTGTAGTTCATTGCGCATTTGCGCCGCATGTTTTTAATATTTTTGTTTATCATAGACAAGCTGTAACGTATGACGCAATGTACAACAAAGTGACTATCAATGCGATGGTAACCGATTTAGCCAATACATAGGCAGGACTTGCCGATATCAATCTCTTTAACCGAGTGGAAGAAGTTAACTGGGGCCAATTTCAAAGTTTACCGCAACATGTTTATTTAACACTAGCTGTGCCAGCGACTCCGTCCGCGTGGATGTCGTAAGTTAGCACCATGTAGTGTATTAAAACAATTTCATCATAATTAACAAATGTTCGACGTGATTATTTAAACTGGCATAACTTTTTTAAACACTAAATGTTAAGTGAAGCTTACCACAATATATTAGTAAAAACTACATCTAAATCGGATAAGGCGTTTCTGAGATTAGCGAGCACAAACGCACAGACAAACAGACAAAAATTCTAACAATCATTGTTTTGTTTTGGGTGCTATTTGCGTTGATAAAGGTCCCAATAATATTTTTTCTCATAATCTTCCATGTACAGACAGCGATCCGTTACATTTTTATGATATGTATTGATTATGTAGCTGCTAGCTAATAGTAGCATTTAGGTATGAATTTTAAGAACTACTTCAAAGCGTAATATCAGTTACGACGTAAATACACTAAGTATGTTTATGTTTAGTGGATAGTCATATGATCTAGTAGTTGTACCGTACCTAAGCGTGGCAATTATCACGTCTTTTGTGTAAAACAAACCGAGGAAAGGTTTTTTCTACCTTGCTGTAGAAGTAAAAGTAGGTATGTTTAATAAGCTAATAATGAAGATAACAATCAAAATTTAATAAACAACAGCAATGATGATTGACTTCACGAGTTGGGCGTTGGGCAAACTTCATCCTATTCGTTACGTTGGGAATTAAATTCTAGTTGTATGTAGGATACTCCAATAATAATTAACATTATAAATATGTACTAATAAATCTTTTACCTATATACAGGTAAATTATTCAAATGGGTGTAGAAAAAATTTAAACAATTGAAATAGTGAAGGTAGGTATTTTGTTAAAAATGAGAACCTTTTTAGTTTGCCTTAATTAATTACCTCCCAGAATTTGATCCTTATTAACGACAATCTCGGATGGCGTAATAAACGGTGTGTATTTAAAAAAAACATGTAACAATCAAGAAATAATTTAAGATGACGTAAAAGAAACAGGACTAAGATTTTTTTTTTCTACTTTTCGCCGCGTTTTTACGACATCTTATAGTTCTTGATTAGTGCAACAATTTATTTCCTGAAAAGCTTTTCTTCCGAGCTACTAATTTTGAGATATAGAGGGGCTTTAAAAAATATAAAAAAAGCCCGTTTTCTACAATATGGTGCATAGAGGGCCATGTTTCTCAGGTGTTTCAAGTTGTATAAATGACTGTGATATATTCGAATAACTATTTTTATTTTGAATACTTTTTTTTTATTACGGTTGTACGTATACTCCAAGTCCTACACTTCGCCCCTAAGAAGACCCACTGACCTTTTTCGCTATTCCTTATATTTTCGAATTTATATGTAGGTAGGTACTAAAAAAAACATGCTGAGAATACAAACTATTTCATAAATCTAGCTAACGTTAATTTATCTGGAATGTCACCCGTCATGTTTAGGTTGAATTACTAAAGGGACATGAATGCGTAACGTGCCAAGCGTTTGCCACAACTAAAACTATAGTTTAAATAGAACAAATTACAATACGTATGATGCCTGAACACGTAATAATAGCTCTGTCAGAGGAGGAAAGTCTAAAATCCAGTTTTACTTTTTACTTAACCCAGGGTAGTATGACAACCATTATTATAGGCTTATAATATTTAATGGAAAAATAATACGGTTCGGGTCCCTATACCTGCATAGGGACTGAATAGATAGCAATGACGTCACCAAAAGACGTAATAAAATTTTGAAGAAGAATTCACGGTAGTGAGCAGAGGTCGAGATAGCTTAGTGGTCAGAACGCCTGGAGTATTTATCTGGGAGACGCAGGTTCAAATCCTGCTCACGACCGTATTCTTTTTCAATTTAATATTATGCTTTTCAAAGATTTATCTGTATTATAAGCTTATTTAGCCATAATGCTAGAATAGTTGGGATATTCTAAAATCATAAGGATATTTGGAACCACAAATGGAAGACTTTAGTTTTAATTAAATTTAATGAATCCTATGGAAATCCCGATTTTTTATCTAATGTATCCAAGATTAATATTTCTATGAAATTTATGTTTTGGCACGAAACACTAATCACGCGAGGCCGTTCTCACACTTGACATGATTTTTATTGCCGCGGAAAATCGTGATTTTGTAAACAGGAAATTATTGATTTTCATTTTGATGTACTCAACATGTTAAATGATGAAAACTCAAATGTCGCGTAGCAACACGACTGGTTCTTATAGCTACTGAGCGATATTTTTGTTGTTGTTAATGTAGCTAGTTCGGCTTAGTTTTCTGAAACGAGCCGTAGTAGAAATACCATTATAACAATCGTTGAATATACTTACGAAGCCTTTCATTGAAAATTAAGCAAATATAAATGCCACGCTAATAGCACACAATATTTTAGGAATAGAACAATTATTATGTTATTAAATAAAAAGGAACTGCAGTTAGAGTTGTAATTGCTTTAATTTTTATTTTCTAGTTTGTATGTACATCCATAAATCACATAGTCTGTTGCTATAAATACTATAATCATAACAAAACATTGTGTACTATTGATGTAGCCTTACTCAGTCTCTATTAACTTATATTTTAATTTCAGCCGCAATCAAAGTCAGGAGAGTACCCACACAAGCAACGCATACGTAACCTGAAGAAGCTCATCGCTGATGGAAAAGTGAAGCCTACTCAGGAGACACTAATATTTTTCCTTTGTAATAAATTCGCCGTTTCGGACGACCGGGATAAGAAAGTGAAAGTCATCGTCTAATTTTAGGTTAACAACTAACACTACAAGTATTATTCTATTATTAACATAACCATATCATATAAATTTTGTTTTGTACTCTTTAAAATGTAAATATAAAATGATATTTTTCAAAGTTGCATTATCTCTTTAATACCCTCAACATTTAAATATGTACAATTATAACACATTTATGCGATCGCACACCGTCGGACTCTCCGAGCCGGGCCGGGTCGGGGGGCGGGGCCAACTTACAAAGACTCAAGGCGGAGTAGGTACATATACTTTATATTCTCATAAAAATTATCTACACACAAGACTTTAATATAAAAACAAAATCGAGTTTCTCAAATACAACTTATATAAAGAACTTCAAGTGGGGCGGCGGATGGGCGCCCCGCGGCCCGGCCCGCTAGGTGGCGGGCGGCGGCGCGGCCGGCGCGGCCGGCGTGCCCTCGCCCGCCGCCGCCGCGCTGCTCGCCGCTTGCCCGGTCTGCTCTTCGTCCTCCTCCTCCTCGGGGTCGAACTTCAGCATCAGTTGCTTGAACTGTAATAGAAAGCCGAGTGAGTATGCTGCAGGGTACACGGCCAGGGTCACGATATCGTAAGCGCAGTTCACCTCGAGGTAGTCGTCGACGAGCCGCCGACGGCCGCGCTCGTCTAGCTCGTCAGCGGCGCGGTCGTCATCCTGCAGCTGTGCGATGGTCGCCTTGGGCTCGAAGATGGGTGCGTGGCGCCTGGATACCGCCTTTTCGTAAACCTTTACGTTTTCGGACGGCGAGTACTGGTTAATTTTTCTGCGAATCACAAATTGAGCTTTCGTTAGATACGTTGCTAATGAACGCAAAAGAAAAACTACCAATTCCGTGTGGGACGTAAATATATAAGAGTATATAACGGTCAAGTAAATCACCACCAGATACAGTTTGACCTCTATTGTATTTTGGTGAATTCAAAATTGTGTCTATTTTCATATTCCACTTGGTTTTCATATTCTAGAAGGTTATCAATTGAAGAAATAACTTTCAAGTTTTTATGAGGATTCAAATCGCAGTATTTACATTAAAGCACCTGATCCGCCCCGGTTTCGTACGTAAGTCCATGCCTGTGTCTTTGCGTCAGTTTAAGCTGGATTGCGCTAGGTTATTTATAATCCGTCTGAATGTGGGTGAACAACCAGTACACCTTTGCGTCGAACCCTTCGAGAATACAGGCGTGTGTTGTTATGTTCAAAGTCAAAGTCAAAAGCATTTATTTCAATTAGACCGTTTACAGGCACTTTTGAATTGTCAAAAAAGTAAACTAGTTGCCACGTTCCAAAGTGTAGATTCCTGTGGAGAAGAACGGGCAAGAAACTCCACGGTTACTATTTTTCATCAAACAATTACAATATTTTGGTTACATTGTATTTATAATATAAAAATCATATGTGAGAACAATGTAATATGAAGTCTATAGAGTCTAGTTACAATTCAAAACTTTGCCATGACAGTTTAGAGATGACCAGCCCCAACCAACGGCGCCCGTTCACGAACATGACGCCAGCGTCAGCATCACTAAACTCGACCATATTGTAGGGAATCTAATGACCCAACACAAACGCCACCGTCAGCGGGACACTTGAGTGAGCATGACATACTCTAGCTGCCAGACAATAATCAAATATATTTAATCATGTAGAATATGTAAATGATTACATGGTACTCACATTTACAGTATAATAAAAATGAAATGCTAAATTATTAGACAAACGTATTTTTAAATATTATTAGAAGGACTGAACAAGACAAAAAAAATTGTCCATCAAAATTATATAACAATGTCAAAAAACAAAATAACTACATTCTAAGAGACAGTACGTCGAAGTGATGTTGTTTGTAACATTGATTTGTTAGTCAGAGTGCTTGTGGAGCAGGACCAGCAGTTAGCCAAGCATTTTTGTCATCAATGTATCGGGCTGCTACTGAGAATTTCCTAACAGAAAAATTCAATAACACTGCCCGACCGATGTTATATTTTTATTACGGATAACGGCGCACGCATACAGCCGTATAGAAAAGTGTAAACGTGTGACTAATTTATTATCCATAAAATAAAGCTTGGTTAGAACGATACATGTCAGCAAATTTGACATAACTTTGTAACAACGTAATAACGAGTGACTTATATTAGCACACGAAAAATCATTCTTAACAGGCATGTAAGTAAGTTTTTATTATTTTCTAAGGAAAACATTGAAAAATAAAAGACACGAGCAGTGTATCGGCGTATCGTGTCATGGCTCTCCCACTGAGCTATCGTGTCATGCTAGCATCCATTAAATTTCATGTTCCCTTTTCGTCTTAAGGAGACGCCTGGCGATTTCTATATAGCAATCATTTAAGATCACTAAAACTAATAAAATTTGTAAAAATAATTTAAAATTATTATATAGGATTGGGATATCGTTCGCCGCCTTAAAACTGCAAAGTGGTAACGCTGAGTCTTCAATACATTGGTCTCGCTCATACATGTTTCGCGGTCGTATTGATTTTTCTAACAAATTTAAATATTTTCGGACTTCTCTATACAACTGTATCTGCGCGGCCGTTTGGAATGATTAACTTCAGACATGCAAAGTTACATTACAACATCTGTATGCATACTACAAATGACTAAACAATGCATTTGAATGTGTAACACCAGGTGACTGGAAGAAGGTAACCAATAAGACGCGGAAAATTATAACAGAAGTCGGGAACGCGTCGTCCACCTATCAACTTATCTTCAGAATTGTTCCAGCGATTCTGATTCTGATGATGGTGACGATACCGACTTAGGATGTAAACCATTAAGTCAATAAATGTACTATGACTATATTGTTTGATTTTATTTGACCAAAATAATTAAGGGAAGCCATTATAAACATTACGATAGGGAAAATAAGGAACAGTTCACATTTTGTTCTATACAAACGAAAACCGTTGAAAAGAGCCTATTTTCATGGTAGACCTGGTACATGTAAATTTTATTAGTATATAAAAAGTGACCACTAACGCATCGGTGAAACCGTAGAGTTGCTTGAGGTGCTGCTTGAGCACGAGCAGGAGTAGACAGCCGCGCGCCTGCCGCATGGCGTCCCGTAGCGGCCGAGTGCTCTCCGGCAGTTGCGTTAGCAGCGTCTCCGCCTCTTCGTCGTCCTCCTCCTCATCTAGCGGCTCCTTTTCTTCCGTAATGGGTTTATTTAATCCCTGTCAAAGAATATTCAAAGATGATGATCCAAAACAAATCTTTAATTCGTTTATTATTGCTATCTAATAAGAATATGATACGAATGACACGTTAACTTTGGAGTGCAGTGACATTTTCGGACGGAACGATAAAATTATTTTATAAAAAAAGACAAAAAAAAAAAACATTTTATTCGGCGGCCGTTTAGCGAAATATCAATTATTGTTTTTACAGATATTCTTATTTCTAAAATAAGACAATTTCACATCTTCCACAATAATTTAACCAGATGTTTTATTTACCTCACGAAAAAGCTGTAATAAATTTGATCCTGATGTCGAAATAATGATGTCAATGTGATGTATAATAAATAATGGTTCATCTTGAACTTGAAATGGGAAGTAGCTCAAATTGTCAGCCAGGTACAGCATCTGATCCAATGGAGCAGTCTGAAACGAACCAATTATTAGTATTAATTACATAGATAGATAATAATATTAAAGATAATTCAATTGAATGTGAAACTTACAGAAACGTCATCAAATTGTTTGAGTAGCGACAATACCAACGCACGTCGTTGTGGCCGCGTGTTACGAAGCAATGAATAAAGGAAACCGTTGAGAGCAGTAGGTAACTCATCCTGGTCCTTTTTCCTACAAATAAGTATCATTATTAGTTTAAGACCTAAATATGTTGTTATACTCCTATACTAGGGGGATATTATAATTCAAATATTTACCTAAACCCTCTTATAACGCCTTCGTTCGCATTAACTTGTAGTATTTTTTGTAATTGATAAGACAGTTTGATGCCAAGTTGCGCCTTCATGTGAATGAAGCCAGGATATTTCTTGTCAATCTCTTGGAGATGTTTGTCAGCAGTGTGAGACACGGTTACTTCTAGGTCGGTACTCATACATATCAAATATGGAACAATCTACAACAGAAATGTATAAGACACTTATATAAGTAAAGAATTATTAGAAACTTTATATATTGTTTCGTATACCTTAAACTTTCTTGATCCTTTCACATAGTAACAAGTTAATAATTGACGTTTGTTCACTTTTATTTTATATTAAAACTGGAGCTTTTCGTTCGGCCACTAACTCGCCTAATGGCAAGCGACAGTGATGTTGAGGATGGAGCACGTAGATCCAGAAGAAATCTATTCACTCTAAGTAGGATGGATAGATTTGGAGAAGAGAATGATAGTTGGGGAGTTAATGCAACTGCTGCCCAGACCTGTCTCCCAAAACGGTTGCACCAGACTGCATCCCAAAACACGACTCGGTCGCTTCACGGCATGGCTTAGTCCGGTGGGTGGTAACCAGCCGCGGCCGTAGCCTCCTACCAGAGAAGGAAGTCTCCCACCAAAATTAGCTCCGCTTAATGATTCACCAGGATTCATGACAGAATATCTGTTACTTATTTGATTAAGCACTATGGGCCAGCATCAAGCACCTTCCTACTTATAGTATACATATATAATTTTGCGTAGTGTGACGTGATGGATAGAATTAGAAATGAGTATGTAAGAGGAAGTCTGAAAGTAACGCCAGTCACAAGTTGTGTGGAAATCGTTTGTCATGGTATGGACATGTGATGCGGAAGAATAATGTCATTTGACGATGAAAGTTTTGAACATGAGTGTATGCTACATGAGTAGAGGGAGACCGAGGAAAGGATGGATGGATTGTGTGAAAGATGACATGACTAGAAAAGAAGTGACTAGCGAGATGACAATTGACAGAGATGTATGGAAGAAAAAGTCGTGCTGCGCCAACTCCAATTAAATTGTGATACGGGCAGGAGGATGATAATGAAATATATAATTTTGCATTTATGTTTGTGAGCAAAATCACGCAAATCTAGCGATCTTGACTTGATTTTGTGATTAAAATTGATATACAATTACTTTAGGTCTTAGTATAAAGTACTAATCTTTTTTAAATTAGTATATATTATCTTGACTACGGGGAACTGAAATCCTACGGGTAATACAGAAGGACGGGGCGCAGTTAATGGGCAATAAATTGTCAAAAAGACAAGAGAATCCCAAGGAGACAAGACGTAAGAGCTATCATACCTGTACAGGATGCACGAGTCCCTGTGCCAGTACCAGCTGCACAACCTTCATGGCGCTGGACCGCACCACAGTGCTGGGGTGCAGGAACGAGCCCAGGATCTCCTTCAGGTACAGCTGGATCACCGTCGACGCCATGCCCGACGACACGTCACCCATCTCCTTGAGATTCTCGTGTTTCGACCTCTTTGACCCTAAAATCAAACTTAACTGATTAACTTAGGTTAAACAGCTTCGCAAGTATATGAAAGGGCGTATTCAAGGGTTGGGAATTAGGTAGTTTAAATATAAAATATTTATAAAATTAATATGAGGTAGTAAAGCTATGTCATCTTACTTGGGTCCTTAAAACTGTGTGACGACTGTGACCACTCCGACATGCAGATATAGAATTAAACATTTAAGTTAATTAAACTATACCTACATTCTTTGTCCTGTCTTATCATCCTTTGCTCTTCTTCTTGTAAGTACATTTCAATGTTTCTCAGTACGTCCGCTTTCATCTCTATTGGCGCTAAATCTGACGTGAGAAGTTGATGATAGAATTCCTTTAGTTCGGGCCGTAACATGAACTCGTAATGCCTCACACAAACTGAACCCAACGCTTTGAGTGTGTGCGAAACAAAATCTTCATCCTCAAGGCCAACGAAAAACATCAACGTTGAGAATATTTGTTCTTTTATGTCAACCTATAGCACAAGAATAACAATTTAGTATTACATCATTATTATAAAAATTGTGTGATGTCAAAATTCGTTTGTAAAATTCTTACCGGTAGTCCATCTATAACTCGAGCTTCAGTAAAATCGAAATAACGCAACAGTAATCCTACAATAAATAACGCGCGACGAAAATAAGGCCTTGAATGCAATCCTCTTGTCATTTCAGGATTTCTTTGCCAGCAGTGCTTCCATTGAAGAAGTACACCTACAAAGAATATATTAGATACATTTTCATTATTTTTGATATTGGAAAAAGAATAACTACGTTATTTCTTCTATAATGCCCATCACCCAAACATTACGTATAAGAAATAAAGTGAGTGGATATACAGTTTCACTGTTTCAATAGCCCGTAACTCTTCGTTCTAGATGGACGGCACGTCGCATTGTATCACGTCACGAAAATAACAACCAATAAGCCGTCTATACTTAAGGCTAACGTGACCAGTACTGACGAACGTCGGCAAGTTTGGATTTTAACATAAATTATGCCGAAGTACGTAGATTGTGAATAAGCTGTGCGATGCAGCTGCTAAGACATGTTGCTGAGATTACGCATTGCTTTAACACGCATCGCACCGTCCGACGTGATACAACGCAATGCGATGGTCAGCTAGGAAGAAGCCAAGACTCAACAACAAAATAAAACTCACCATGGTACTTATTAAAAACGTCCCTAATAAGTTTATAGTTGTGCGTAAGATTATTAACAATGGCGGCGAGGCAGGCGATGCACGACGCGATGACGAGCTGCCCTCGCTGGAGGATCAGCTTCACGGCGTCCTCCTCCAGCTGCGCCAGGAACACCTCACTAGGGTGCTCCATTAAAGGCACCACCAGCTCTAACGTCGACGCAACCGTCGACATTATCTGCTGCTCATACTGATTCTGAGGGGATAAATTATTTTGGTTATATGCCAGTTACCTAGCTCTCTCGCAGCCAGCTTGGTTGGAGCCAGTGATTAATATTTTAATTAGCAAGGATTTGTTTTTTTTATGGCATCACTATGAGGAGGCCTATATTATGGACGAAACAGGAAGGACCGATTAAGAAAAAGAGAGCATATACTTCACTGGCGAGTGTCACACGTTAGCGGAGCCTTTAACGCAATGTCGCGACTCATGTTGGGTTTGAGTAGCGAAATTATCACGGGGCCCGTTCGAGTTCAAAACTAGTCAAGGAACCCCGAAACAAAGACCACGAGTGCACCTACATTCTGACCTTTGTTATGGTTTATGTGAAATAAAAACTTTTGACTCTTATGAGTGTTTTAATGGCATATAAAGTATAAAATAAATACCTGACACTTTAGGCTTAGGTACGGCTGCAGGGTTAACGCATGATTCACTAACAATTGGGGCCTAATTCTTGCAAACAAATGCAGCGTGGAGAGACAAGCTAGAATACGCTGTGATGAACCCGTCCCTGGAAACATTCAACATTATCAACTAATGTACAAGATATTCGATTATCACCATGAAAATGACATTTATTATTTATTTACCATCAGCGCTTGTCTCTTCTAGCTGTAGTAAACTTTCAATGAGACAGTCTACTATTTGCTGACAAGCAAGTAAAAGCGATTTAGGTGGTTGATAAATAATTTTTGTGGAATCGTCTTTATCTTCCTTGGGTTTGAACAACTGTAAAAAAGTGTACATTTATTAAATTAAAATGTGATAGAAATATGTATAGCTATATATTTGGATGTATTAAGGTATTAAATAGTATAGTTACACTAGTTAACAACTGCTGGAACCACTCGAGCCCGATGTCTCTAGATGAGATCACAACATCGGTGATGTTGAGCACCTTCCTGGTGAGCGGGTCGGCGGCGGCCGCCGTCATGTCGAGCGCGCCCGGCCGCGTCGTGTTCGCGCACGGACTAAACCACATGTTTTGAAACACTTCCATCACTAATTTCCTTATGCCTTCTTCATCGTTCACTCTCCTAATCATCTTTACGCAAATCTCAGGTATTTTAGGAAATTCTGGGCACTCTATACAGATGTCTTTTAGTATTTTTATCACACGTTTACGCACCGATACGCCAGTGTCCTAAAAAATGTAATATCATGGTTAATTGTAGCACTTTCACAACATAAATTTTATTGGTCACATATTAAAAAAAACGCTATTAGCGTGATAGCACTCACCAATATTCTATTTGAGAGCATTCCGTAATACTTATCAATAAGGTCGGGCCGACTGAGCACGAATTTGCCCACGAGATCGACGGCAGCCTCGCGCACGGCGGTGGACTGGTCCAGGAACGAGCGGTTGACTCCGATCTGCATGTCTGGTCGCGCCAGCACCGCCGGGTCCGCTTCAACGATCATCGCGAGGCACTTCATCGCCTTCGTACGGATTGCTATTGTGTTTTCACATAGTATAACAAGGATTTTCCTCAAGTACCTATCGAAGCTCTGTGAGAAAGACCTTTTTGACGCTAAGTACTGTGAGATTAGTTCCGCTCCACTATAATCTATGTAGGATTGCATCACTTGCACTTGAGTGCCACCTTGATATCTAAACGGCCGTATTTTCTCTAAGAAGAAATGCTTACGTCGCTCGATAGTTTTAAATTTTTCAGCCGATATGAGTGCACTAGAAGCGAGCTTCTTTTCAGCTTTTAAGTCCTTAACGCGCCGTCCTTCATCGTCACTATCATCGTCAGCATCGGAATCATCTTCACTAGACTCGTCCTTTATGTACCGTTTCTTCGATTTGTTCTTCGGTTTTTTAGTGGGCGACGTACTTTTTGGCTGCACCACCATGTCTCTGTACCACTGAGTGATATAGAAATGGCGAGCACAGTTCCAAGCTTGATCCTTTTGCCCGTTGATGGCAAGATAATCAAGTAATACTCGCTGCAGGAATTCTGTTCGCTCTTCATCTTCATCTAAGCCCGAAGTTTTGCTCTAAGAAGACAAAAAATAGGTACCAATGTTAAACTTAAGTAAAGCCTAATAAAAAGTAGACTGAATCAATAAGTCTATAATTTATGTATAAAAACTTTCGTGAGACATATTCATATCAATTAATGTTCACCGGTTACTACTCACGTGCATTATCTCGGACACGACGAGTGGCGGAAACACACGAGTACTTCCGACACCGAGTACATCATCGGCGCGTGCAAAACGCTACGCGGCGCGATGCAGCTCCAGTTTGACTCGCGACATCGCCGCGGGTTCAGCTCATGACTAAGGGCTCCGTTCGAGTTCGAAACAAGTCGGGCAATCCCGAAAAATGCACGTGAGTAGTAACCGGTGAACATTAATTGATATCTATAATTTATCTCCAAAATATAATATACAACATTAATTACAATACTTAAAAACATATAATAAACCATCTATCATATACTGCATCAAACCGGAATGGATGCATATCGTAAGATCGCATCGAACATCGATCAGTTATAAAAGAAATATATTGTCGAATAGAACTTGAGGAGTTCGTAGCTAACAGCTGCACAGATCGATCGATCGAGGTTAAGCTGCACTTGCCACGGTCGGTATGTGGATGGGTGATCATAATTTCCATGCAAAATACTGGTATTAAGCTGTATCCGGTTTGACTGGAAGCCGACCCCAATGTAGTTGGGAAAAGGCTAGGCAGATATATACCTATTTTGTCGATTTGAACACGCACCTGTGCCTGGTTGCCATCCTTCTCCTCCTCGGCGCGTATGTCCCTAACGACGGCGTCCATAGTGGAGAGTTTGGCTCGAGATTGTACGCTGTCCCGCCGCAGCCGCGCCGCCACTAGCCCCAAGTATTCCAGCGATGCCACCCGGACTGACATTTCCATAGTTTTGTCTGACATGTACTTCACCTAGAAAATATTAATATTCTGATGTATTTTCAAAGAATTGCTATGTATAATTTTTGAAATCTTATTGCGCTAAAATCGTAATATTTATTAACCTCGGCGTTTCGGGTCAAGTTTATGTGTTAGAATCGCGAAAATTTAAAAAAATTACAATTGCTTTGTAGTTTAGACAACGACCAAATTTTTAAGGCTCAACAGCATTACTCTGCAAATTAATTTCAATTCCAATGTCAAATCAAACCCTAAAAACAATGCGTAATCATTTAATAATCTAGTGGTCGCCCACTGGCCGAAATTCATTTTAATTTTAAATTTGAACAATGAAGGATCTATTGTCAAAGATATGTGTGCGTGTGTGTTGTTTTTTATTAAAGTAATGTATTTCTATTACATATTATATAAAAATATTAGCTTTCTGTACTCCTTCTCCATATAAACTTTATTAATCAAAAGCCCGCATCGTATTATCAACAATATTTTGAGTGCAAATAGCTACTGTGTTGTTAAATAAATCCATTATTATAAAGCAGTATGACCATTGGACTGGCAATCAGAGTTCGCAGGTTCGAACCCAAGGCACGTACCACAGACTTTTCGAAATCATGAGCGTATTACAAATTAATTATCACTTGCTTAAAAATTGTGAAGGGTAACATCGTGAGGAAACCAGCACACCTAAAAGTTGTTCTCGATGATGTGTAAATCCATATCAGAAGCCTAAGGGTAGCTTAAACTCTGACACATAAGTTGTTCATCAACCACACGATAAGTAATAATTTAATAAAACAAAAAGTCTTATTCTATTTAATTTTATATTTTTTAAACGTTACCATAAGACCTGTATGTGCAATGCAGCGCGGCATATACTCCGCCCTGCTCACACGTTTTGTTGCGCCTGTAGCGAGATATCGTCCATGGTATATGTTTGACTAGAGTACAGCTTTCGCAAGCGTACTCCTCAATAAAATGCCAATCAGTATGTTTATAAAAACTAGTTGTACTCCATTTTGACTCATAATTCGGAGTATTGTCATTGCGAACGAATTCCCTTAAAAATCCCTAAATGTGCAGCTTTCAGTTGTTTTAATAAGTTGAATACTTAAAATAAAATCAATAAATCAACAATTTTTTTCACTGCGCTATTAATCGATGCCTCTACACACAAGCACTTCCCACAAGACAACAATTTATTCTTAACTTATAGTTCAATTCATGTAAACCTTAGCATAAAATCAAAATATTATTTACTACAAATACTTATTTTTAAACCAAAGTTATTCTTATAATTCACCAATTTCCAAATCCAAGTAAAACTGGTTTGGATTTTATCGATATCAACATTATTTATCATGGTTTCAATGTCGCTCCACTTGTCAAACTAACTAGATCTATGGTACAATGGTTGTCGCTTCCAGTGTGTTTCCTCCAAGCTAATTAATGTGCCATGCTAGAATTAACAACAAGTCCACTCACTAGCATAGTTCCAAGTAGACTAAGCAGCAGCTCAGTAGCAGGCCACTCAGGTTTGTTCACAGTCGTAAGTAAGTCGTGCACGAAATTTTCGAACAGGGGCCGAAAGTCCACCTCCTCGTTGCGACTCCGGCACTTGTTCAGGAATGACGTCAGGAATGTACCACCCACACTGATCGCTGCCTCGTACTTAGATATTATCATGAGATCTTTATCTACATTCTGTGAAAATAAATAACAAATTATTTTTGTAAAAATTAACAATTCGGAGCACATGTATTTTAGGTAATATGCATCAGACGCCAAAAGCACCAGTTCATTCTATTTTAGATGCATTCAGTTCGTTCGAGTACATTGTTAAAGTTATATTTATAGGCCTATAAACATTTACTTACTTTTTTATTGTCAGTTGAATCAGAATCTTTGTCTTTATCCTGAGATTTGCACAGTGTCTCCGGTAGCGTGACGACACACTGTACCAGTTGCAGGACAAGCGCGGTCAACATCTGTATCTGTTGGTCCGAGCTCAGTTGGAAAGATCGCAGGTTGTGTTTGGAACTGGGAATGCGCGCTATTGAAGCCAGTATATCTTCTAGCAACAGACGTCGGTGTTGTTCGTACTTTGTAAAGATCTGGAAATAATATTGGATAGACAAAATGATTACGTGGTTTTACTAAACTGTCTTATTGGTCTAGTGGTAGCAAGGGCGATTGGTGAGCGTGACAGAAAACCTTGGATTAGAAAAATTATGAGGCTATCAGTACACGTCGCCGCGTTAGATGTATTTGCATCGCGACGACACTGAGCGTGGTGGTCTAGAGGTACCTAAATAAAGCGAGCTGTGTAACATCTAAACATAATTTATTGGTTCTGGCACTGGGGGCACTGATTCTTTTATAAAATAGGCTAATTCTACACACATATAAGCTTTCATGCGAAACCGGGCCAGCGCACCTATTCGCTATCTCGGTTGCCAACCGAATTGATGGACCCTTTGTAGTACATTGCGTCGTAAATTTTTAATATTGTTGCTCATCATAGACAAGCTGTAACACACGACGCTACTACAAAGTGTCCATCAATTCGGTTGGCAACCGAGATAGCGAATAGGTACGCAGGTCAACTAGTGAATCATAAAAATCAACTCACAGTAGTAACAAGCTTGAGAGCGCTAAGTTGTAACTCGCTGACATTTTCAACGAAGAAGGGCGACACGCCCACAGTGGAGGCGTGCAGCACCGTGGTGTCGGTGAGGTGGTGCGCCGCGAACAGCTCCGCGAGCATGGTGACGGACTCGTGCGCATGCGTGTACAGCTCGCGCGTGGCCCGCTGGGAACCGCCGCTTGCGCCGCTGCGACGAGTCGCGTTCTGAGACGCCCCGCCACGCCGCTTACGACCGTCAACTACACAATAACGTACCTTTAAACTGTTTTCAGTGATACAATTTATAATAAATAGCAATTAGTGATACCAGCCTGTTATTATCCAACTGCAAGGCAACAAACAAATTTTCTTATACAGAGAAGGAGCGTGGATAAAGTCTCACACTTGATCACTGCGTGTTTGCGAATTTGGACCAGAAAGTTCCCGCGAGATAGCCATTTCGTACGAGTCGGCAGGGGCTGCGAGTAGCCGAAGGTAATGTGCTCAGTAGCGTGATATTATAGAGGCCTCTGTCACGCAGTTGTAATTGTGTAAACTTAATCAGCCTGTTAAATCGCAATAATAATTATATTTACCTTTCTTCTTAGAAGTACTTTGAATGCTATACACAGGATCGTAGACACAGTAAATTGTATTGTTGAGTTGGAATTTTATGAACATAATAATTCTATCTATAACATCTTCTAGAAATATACGCTTCGGCATATTTGGGGAAGTCATTACGTACAGGGACGTAAGACTTGCGTCCGACGCACACATGACCCTTTCTAATGCCGACTCCAACCATATCTGGCGCATTTCTTCACTATCCTCCTATAAAGAAAAAATAATAAAAATTACATCATATTTTAATAAATTATTAGTCAGAAATTTGGCTTGAGTACTTACAGGGTCGCTCACTAACGACATTTTCTCTGCAGCCCTTATATTTTTCTCCAGTATGTTCAACAATCTTACTAATCTGTCTGCGGGTATAGCTTCCATAGCACCAAGATTTTTTAACTTAGCTGCTTCTGAGCATAGCTCTTGAAGCTGATAGCGCGGTAATAAATATTCTTCAGGTATATCTGGGCCCTCTACAATTTCACAAATAAATTTTTCAACATTCATGGTTATAAAATATTATAAATATCTACTATCTGTGCCCCGCGGTTTCACCCGCGTATAGTTAGTTACACTAGCTGTGCTCAAACGTTGTTCTGCCATATACATTTTCTGGATAGGGCCACCCTTATCACCTAGGGGTATAAAAAATAGCCTACAACCTATTCTCAGACCTACCGAATATACACAAAAAAATCATAAAATTCGGAGGAGTTCGGTAACAAACACTGTGATACGAGCTTTTTATATGTATATACTAATATTATAAAGCTGAAGAGTTTGTTTGTTTGGTTAAACGCGCTAATCTCAGGAACGACTGGTTCGAATTGAAAAAATATTTTTGTGTTGGATAGTCCATTTATCGAGGACAGCTATAGGCTATATAACATCGGTTAGGGTTCCGTATAATGGAGCAGAGCATGAATGAAAAATGTTGCAAAAACGGGAAAAAATAATTCTTTTGAGAGCTCTCGTTGCGTGCGCTGTGTAAACGTTAAAGTTACGTAAAAATCATGTCTGACGGAATTGTTCCCCTTTAAAAGTTCAAAAAAAAAGTCCACGACAGCATATGTTATCTTTTAAGGTTAACCTTTTTATTTGTTCTAAAATGACGCATTAACTGCGAAGGTGTTTTTAAAAAATCCTTATCCAAATAAATACGTTATTCATCACATTGACTTTTGAAAGTATTATATTATGAACAAAAGTGCCCTGAGAATCATTTGATTTCAATGAAAATCTTTGGAGATATCATAATTTTAAAATAATTTCGCAGCAAAATAATTATCAAGTACCACGCGCGCATCTATGATGTGCAAGGCGGCGGTCATGAGGGGGAAGGGACCTGGTGGAATATATTATAGTAGGTTTTTCCTCAAATTAACGCGGGTGAAACCGCGGGGCAAAGCTAGTTAGATTATAATTAGCCTAAGCTACTCCTTATACAGTCAGCTACCTGCCAGTAAAATCTTATCAGGATTGGTCTAGCCGTTTCGAAGATTAGCCGAAACATACAGACAGACACAAAAATTTAAATATTTATTTTTTAACTTAGGTGTCGTGCAAATAACTGTATGAGCTTAAAAAAAACTATTATTTTGATATTACAAACAGACACTTCCATTTAATTTATTTGTATTGATGATTATGGGACTAGAGGTTACTGCCAGCCCACTTCATATAGTTCCACATATTATAGAATTTGTTTTAACGTTCAATAGCAAAATTACAACTATATATAATAGTTATATATAGTTTGTACCCTTGAAGTGAACTCGTAGCTTTTTCTGAGCCATGCAATCTTACCCATTTCGTCAGTAATTAATATATCATCGTCAATAGCTTCGAATACTGATTCAATCAGCTTATTGAAACGCTGATACGTATTTGTCTCCATTAATTCATCTATAGATAGCATTTCTAGTACAGGTACTAATCTCCGTTCTACTTTCCGTAACTTTGGCCGCACTGAAAATTTAAAGATATTAAACATAAACATAATCAGCCCATTTGTGTCCCATTGCTGGGCAACGACCTCTTTTTCATACAGAAAGGCTAGGCCGTGCGGGTAGGCGATTTCAGACCATCAAGTTCAAGTTTCGTCGTGTTCACAGACATTATCGATGTCTGTGAAGTTTTAAATTGACTAAGAAAGTGAATATAACATAGCACATTCGTACATCCTTAGTTTAATGCCACAAATTGAGGCTCATGAGGCGGGCTCGTAACTTGGCCGACATATTGATAAAGATAAAATCATTTTATTTTTTATAACCTGTCCCGCGTGTTATTCACCTGTACTGTGTATTACGTATTAGAAACCAACATTCTTAAAACATTTATGTGCATACCTATTGCGGCCTCCGCTTCTTCCCTTTTGCTTGCTTCTTCATGTTTCCTTTTCACCGCTTCCCAATTTTTCTCTCTAGCTATATCTATCGCTTCTCTTTCTTTATCTACAGTTGGCGTACCACTACTCGATTTCGACTTCAATGGAACATTATCATCGGAGTCTGATTCCAGTGCACTACTTTTTCGCGATCTTTCTTCAGTTGTAAAATCATGCTTCTTCAATAAACCCTCCTATACAAAAAAAAAAAAATTTACTTAGACACACTAAATGGAAAAGAAAATTTGACCCAGTTTAGCAATGCTAGTTTTTTGTCGTTTAAATTACAGTACTGTACTACTTAGAGATAGCTCGCAGTATGATTTTATATTAATATTGAAAAGTATGATGTTCGGAGTTCAATATTGTCGCCTCTATATACTATAAGAGAAAGCCGTTATTTTTGTAATTATCGTCAGAAAGGTTGATTCTTATTTTGCGTAGGTACTCTATACTTTCATATTAAGGGAATGGTAGTTGAGTCTGCCTGCATAGAGTCAGTCGGTTTAATCAGTTCACGAGAACAGCCGGTTCAAAGAAGAGTTATGAAAGATTCGCAGAAAGGCTGATTCTAGTACAGTATATGTGGTCTAATCAGATGAACTCTACAAGTACAAACTGACAAGATTCGTTAGTCAGTTTACGAGATCAACCAGCTCAAAGCTGCGTGATAGTTACAAAAACCAAATACGATTCTGACTCGTGCACCCAGGGTTCCATATAATTAACTGAAGTTCAAAAGCTATGAAAGCACCGAACATTGTTCTAACGAAAAACAAAGTCAGAATGAAGAACTAACTTTAAAAAAGAAGAAGTTTTCCTTTACTTGTACTGGGAGACCTTCCTTAGGAATCTGGGAAGTCCTGTAATATTTATTTATACAAAAAAATATGAAGAGCTTCAGGTACTTATTTAAAATATGTTAAATATATATATTTATTAATGTATAAACCCCGCAATAGAATATAGTTTATATTTCAACACACTCGCCCGTAAAGTGGCTCTTATGGCACCGTTTTAAGGTGCATAATGAGGCTTATTACGCACACGTGCTTTTTCTTTACACAACCGCACTAGTGCGGTGATTTAAAAAATATAGTGTGGCACTTTTAAATCTCAGCAAAGAGTTTATTAGTCTAAAAACTCTTTGCCGAGATTTAAATTTTCATGACTAAATAAATTGTGTTAGTTATAATATGAACAAAATAAACTATTCGATTTTTTATATTATTAATATTTGACTATATTAACATTAATTTATGTTACAAATATGTAGAAGAACATAATACTTAATTATATTTTGTAAAATGTAAGTTATAAAACTAAAACTTAAAACCCGCCTACGTAAAAATTGCGCTAGAGCTGAAAACTATAATGCAAGAAAATATTCTTATCTACAAACTGTTCAATATTTATCATCTAATATTATGTGAGTCTCTACGATTCAGACCCCAAACTCTAGAAACTCATAATGGTGTCACATCCACCCACGCACCAGCGAACTGCTTCTACAAGCTTGATTTGATTCAGGATACGGGAGGAGCCTAAGGTTGGTGGTGTATTTCGCATATTAGAAAAAAACCCTTATGCAGTACACTTTCCTTCTCAAAGGACAAAGATTAGCTAGGCGTTCCCGGAGTGTAAGATTGTACATGGTGGCAACATTGGAACCGGACTTGGTGAACACATACGTAATATAAAGTGCATAGAAACTAACAATCCGACAGTTGCAGAACACGCATGCACCACGGGCGCGGCTATTTTCATACGGTTCGATAAGGCAGACGACAGAGGTTGGACACTGCCTCCTGCCTGTAAAACAGCTTTAAAGTCTTTATCATACAAAAGTGATTCAATTCTAGAGTATGACACAGTCAGCGCGATATGCACCATGGGTAAAGCACGGACACGATGAATGACGGAAACACAGGAACACTCTCGGCACCAATTTCGTCATCCATCACCATCGTCTCCATCGGTGCAAGCAGCACACGGCGTGCACTGCGCAAACGGCTAAAGGTAAAAGGAATTGGTCCCCTATAAAAGTTCTAAAAAAAAGTCCGCGGCAGCATATATCTATCTTTTAAGTTTGACTCACTATAACCTTTTTTATGGTAATTAAATGTATTCTAAAATAATGCATTATTTGTGAAGGTGTTTTTATAAACATGATATTAATCCGTATCCAAATGAATTCGTCGTTAACCTTTCGGCTCAGTAACGTACAGATCTGTACGTTGTAACAATAAAAATCTATTGTGTCTGCAAATGACTGACGCAACAGCTATCACAAGTATTTAATTTTGAATAAAATTGCCCTTGACATAATTTCAATGAATATCTTCGGAGATATCGTAGTTTTAAAATAACCCGGCAACAAAATAATGATCAAGTACCACGCGCGCATTTATAACATAACATAGTATCACGCCTGTATTCGCCGACGGGGTACGCAGAGGTACACCCACATTTCACCAATGCTGTTATTAAGTCCCATGTAATAGGTGGTGAGCTTATTGCCATCTGCCAGGCACACTTCAAAGCTCCGGGCTGCTACTGAAAATTTTCTAACAGAAAAACTCAATAACACTGCCCGACCCGGGAATTGAACCCGAGACCTCATGCTCAGGAGTTGCGCTGTTGGACATGGTGTTAATTTACGACATCAACGCGGACGGAGTCGCGGGCACAGCTAGTTTATAGAATAATACTGTACTTGAATCAGCCATTCTGTGGATGGTTAATTTTTTTGCAAGTATAACAGGTCTTCGAGCTGGCTAATGTCATGAACCAACTGACCATATGCAGGCAGACTGTACAATTCTGTTAATATGAAGGTTCAGACCAAGTAAAATGTACGTAAAAAGTAAGGCTATCTAGTATTTTGGTATTGGTGAAACAGGCCATTTCCCGCAACTCTCGACTGTAGGCGAGTGTTTTGCGTCCAGAGTCGGAAAGGATGGTCTGATCCACCCCAACTGCTCAAGAAAAGCTAGCAGGAAGTTGATCTTCCAGCTTTCTCTCAAAGAGTACCTGCTCTCTATAATACTGTCAAGCACTTACCGATAAGCGTCCAAGTTTCACTACTGGGTATCTGTTGTTTATGACTCCTGAACTTTTGCTGGGATCCTGCTTGTCTTGGTTGCTATTTTGAGCTTGTTGTGGAGGTGCATACGGCGCACCCATTGACGGCAGAGGCACTTGTGGTTCCAAACGTAAGGGCGATGGTGCCACACTGGCTTGTGCTGGAGACTGCCCTGTCCTCACATTACCATCTGCAAATAAAAAACAATAATTTGGACCAGAGCAGGTTGTCTTGACTACCTGCTTGAAAAAAAATTGATATACAATAAAACAAGAACTAATCTGCATTTTCAACATACTTAATGCAAATTTAGTTGTGTTGCTTCAGTCACCTGTATAAGGACTGAAAAGATAGCAATCATATCACCAAAAGACAGTAGTTCGCAAATTTCGAGATGGTTTAGTGGGCAGAGGGCCTGGGCTATTTATCCGGGAGGCGCAGGTTCAAATCCTGCTCACAATTATATTTTTCGCTGCACATAAAATATAATTTTATGAATTAAAGTCAAGTCAAAAGTATTTATTTCACATAAACCAAATTAAAAGGAACTTATGAAATGTTAGAATTTAGTTGCACGGCTCGAAAATAGTTGATTCCTATGGAGAAGAACCGGCAAGAAACTCCATGGTTACTCTTTTAAACTTCATATTCTTTACTCTACTAATTAATCTCTTTATTTAAATCAGTACTATTAATACACAGCAAAACTATAATTACCTTGCTCAAATGCCTTCTCTTGTAACTGCATTAGTAATCTCTGTTGATCAGGTTGGTTACTTGGTGACATAGAGAGTGGATCTTTATCTTCACTCAAATTAGTACCATAACCCCTACTATCTTGTACCAGACTATTATAAAAACCACCATTTTGGGGATTTGAACCAGATGTATTTGACATTGGGCTTGGATACATTGTAGAAGAGTTTCCACTGTTCCAAATAGGGGATACACTGTTATGACCAGTGTTATTAACTTGGTTGCCTGGCCTGGCTTGTGAGGGAGGAGAACCCATATTTACGTGGGGTGATGATTGAGAAGGGGTAGCAAGCAACTGTTGGTTTGGAATTGATGCTGTTCCATGTGAGGATGGACTTGAGGGAACAGTATTAGGAGAAATTCCATTAAACTTATGGTGTGATGAGTGGCAATTAGGTCCCCAATGAGTTCTTGGTTGCTGCTCAAACACATTAGGGTTTACATTTAAGATAGCCCTCAATAGTTCTGGCAGAGGTTGTGGAGTTGGAGGGTTTGATGAATTTGCCATGATATCATCCTTTAGATCTCTGAAAAGCCAATATTGAAATTATTATAAGGTACATGAGGAAACTTAAATAAAAAATTTGATAAAATTAATAATATTACATATGCGATACTGATGTCTGCATAAGTGATTGAATAAGCAGCGACACTAAATTTTCATCACGTGTTGCAAGCAGAATAGCTGCCTCTTCGGCAACACGTGGATGAAACAACTGGGACTTGTTGTTGAGTGTTGCAGGCAATGGCGCAGGAAGTGGTAACACTGGTAATACTGAAAAATATATATCTATTTATACAATCTGTCAAAACTGTATTCAGGCTCTTCTAAAATTAATATGAATATGCACAAGGCAGGTTTTAGAATGTAAAGCAATCTATTATATATTATTATTTTGATGCTGTACAGAAATATTTTTCAATCATTTTAAATAATAAATTTTGATGTAGCTCAAGTTTTTCTAAGGCTTGGTTGCACCAACATAACTGTAACCGTAACCAATGTACAACTTAATTATTTTGTCAGTATTTCTAAGTGAATACCGTGAATATGTTGGTTACGGTTAAAGTATTGTTGGTGCAACTGAGCCTAAGAGTATTAATTATTGAGTTAGTCTAAGAATATTAATGACAATAATCCAAAATAGAAAATAAATAAATAATTAGATAAAACTAAAAATAGTAAAAAAGCAGGACTGACCTGATTTAAATCTACATGCAAACATCAGAGTAAATTTTTGGTTTGAGTATTGCACCTGAAGGCTTTTTTAATAGCTGTTTCAGACAACTTAAATTATTTTAAACTGATTTATCAAATAAGATTAATACAAGGTTCACTTTTATTCTAATGCTATTATTGTATACATATACATATTCAAAGCTGTTAGGGTTATATGTATATAAACTAAATAGTAAATTTCAGTATAATTATTATAGAGTTAGTCACTTTATGTACAATACACACACACAAACAAACCAGCAAGAAAAACACAATTTTACCGATTATAACTTTAATTTTAATTTAAGCTTTAATCTCACATTACTATACCAACTCCACAATATATTAATTGTGATCTGTTTTATGAAATAGGTATACTATTTGATAAGTTTTAAAGTATTTCAAGTAAATATCAAAATAGTAATTATGATTATAAGTAATTTACACAATAATTGTTGTGAATCTTGGATACAAAACAGAATTCACAAGCAATTTCAAGTCTACATAACTGTATAGTGTAAATGTTAGTTGTCAAATTAATGTACTCATACCTGATGTAGCTCATATACTTACAGTCTGTCAAGCTGGCTACTCCTGCTAATGTTGTAATAGGGACACTTGGGATATCCCTTTCATTCATCTTGATTGAACGATTTATTTTCTCAGGTTCTCTAATATTTGCCTAGAAGGTAAAAAGAAAGCATTTGCTGTGGTACTATAAAACATCATAAAAAATTGTTTGCGTAGTCGTAGTTTCCATTATCATTTTACTTTCCACTCACGTAACACTTAGCACAAGAAGGGTTTAACATAACCGATTTACAATTTATTAAAACCGTGTGATTCACTAATAACTAAGTTACATCAAATCCAAAGATTGTTGTGAAAATGGGGCAGCCGTCAATTTGATGCTTTGTTGTGCGTTGTGCATCAAAACGAAGGTCAGCGCATCTATACGACACTCCCATCAGAAGCTGTGAAAAATACTTTAACTGACACTAAACCATATTTTGATTTAATATGTGGCAAATACTCACTGAAACATTATGATAACTATGTCTAATTTATTTATCCAGGACAAATCAAACATAATCCCAACATTTAGATAATCAAGAAATTATGAATAAATGTTGCCAATCAACAAAAAGTTTCACCACATGACGCTAAAAAAAATTTTTCAGCCATAGATATCATACATCAGCTTACTTGAAGGAATTAGTACTGGAGTAGTTTTAGCGGGCGTACCTCTCTCGCCGCTGGCATATGATTCCCAATCATATAAAGGTACCTTGTACCAGTATGGTTACAATGATAGTACACAATTTTAATCGTGTGTAACACAATTTTACGTTTGTGTTTAGTTTTTTTTATGTATTTTAATACTGTAAATGTAATGACGAGAGCTATTTTCACTTTAGTACAAGTTCTTTTGTGCTTGTGTGTTTCCACACCCCCCGCCAAAAGTGGCAAGCAAATTTGTTCGATATTTAGTCAGAAGGCGTCTCCCGTCTGGTCTACTAAGGCAGCTTACGAGTGACAAGTGTAGTTACTTTTTGTAACTTGCGGAAATATTAGAGTATTCCCAAGAAACTGTATCCCGAAATCGGATATACACAATTTTAGTTTTTGGTAGTTAAACATTAGTTTTGACGATCGATAGTCGACTATCAATCGGCAAACTAATGCTTTATAACACTTTAAAAACAAGACGTTTATAAATTATAGCTGTGCCCCGCGGTTTCACCCGCGTTAATTTGAGGAAAAAGCCTATTAAAATATATTCCACCAGCGCCCTCTCCCCTCATGACCGCCTTGTCGCCCAGTGCTAGGCGCACATTACAAATGCACCTGTCTCGTTGGTCTAGTGATCCCAAGCGCGACTGCTGAGTATGAGGTCTCGGGTTCGATTCCCATGTTGGGCAAAGTGTTATTGAGTTTTCTGTAAACTATTTTATTACTTCTGTATTATATTATTGTTATTTCTGTAGAAAATTCTCAGTAGCAGTCCGGAGTTTTGAATTGTGCCTGGTAGATGGCAATAGGCTCACCACCACACACATGGGATGTAATAACAGCATTGGTGAAATGTGGGTGTACAACTGTGTACACCTCTGCCTACCCCTTCGGGGTATACAGGCGTGATGCTATGTTATGTTATGTTATAAATGCACGCGTGGTACGTCATCATTATTTTGTTGCGGAGTTATTTTAAAACTATGATATCTCCTAAGATACTCATTGAAATCAAATGATGTCAAGGGCAATTTTGTTCAAAATTAAATTATTGTGATGATTAACGTATTTATTTGGATAAGGATTAATATCATGTTTATAAAAACACCTTCACAACTAATGCATTATTTTAGAATACATTTCATTACCATAAAAAAGGTTATAGTGAGTCAAACTTAAAAGATAGATATATGCTGCCGCGGACTTTTTTTTAGAATTTTAAAAGAAAATTATTTTGTCGTACATTGTTTTTGCATAACTTTAACTGTTTACGCAGCGCACGCAATGGAAGTTCTCAAAAGGATTTTCTTTTTCCGTTTTTGCAACATTTCTCATTGATGCTCCGCTCCTTCTGGTCGTAGCGTCATATTATATAGCCTGTAGCCTTCCTCGATAAATGGAATATCCAACACAAAAAGAATGATTCAATTCAAACCAGTATAGTCCGTAAAATATAGCTTGATTAGAATGACAGACGTCAACAAAAGTGACAACTTGAATGCGACTGAACTTTGTAGTAACGTCATTTAAAGTGATTTATAATAATATAAGAAAATATACTCGTAACTAGCGTACTATAATTTTTCTAAGTACAGTGACACATGTAAATCAGCATATTTTAATATATAATCAGATTTAAAACTAAATAAATAATCATACTAATTCATTGTTTTAAAAAATAAACCTAATTATATAAGACGTCTTTACGTCTTGTTGCAAAAATTTTAGAGATGGGACCAATTATAACAGAATTTTTTAATTAATCGTTTTGCATTTTGATGGAATAAAAAAGATTGTTATATTGTTATTCTTCATGAAAAAATTACCTATTCCCTTCCCAAGAATAAAACTTCGTCTTCTTAAATACAGAATAACAATGAGCGCATTGACGTAGCATATTTCTTGTTTGTTTTGTAATTCTGATTTTAATGATGAACACACACTCCTCCTGACTATATTTCAGTCATGGCGGCCTATCTCCGAGGAGATTTGCCAAGTACGCAGGCTCTAGTAGCCGTGGCTTGGTTACCCACGGTAAAGCTAGAGGAACCCGAGAAGGGCCGCTCCTCTGGGCTTTGCCTGCAAGCCGATGTTGGAGCGGTGGTACACTGTGGAGTTTTAGTAGGTTTGAGTCCCACATAACCGCTCTGTCTCCCTGTTTCAGAGCGGTATGCAAGTGCACTCCCTCTTCCTTCACTCTCATAGTCCGATGGGACGGCAATCCGACACAACCGGAGAGATAAGGTGCAAGACCGACCGACGCACGGGGATGTCACACCACCAACATCATAACTCCGGACTACAACTAAGAATTTCAACACAAAAAAAAACCCAAGAAATAAAATAAAATTATCTGTAGATCTGACTGTAAAATATTTGCCTGTATAGGTTTTTTTTTTATGGGATAGGGGGCAACCGAGCCGGTGGCTCGCCTGATGGTAAGCGATTACCGCCGCCCATGGACACCCGCAACCCCAGGGGAGGCACAAGTGCGTTGTGTTGCCGTGAGGCCGTGGCTCTCCCACGGAACAATGTAGGTATATATTTTTTTTTTATCGATTTGATCAGTACTTTATTTATATCGATTTGAGTACTCTAGTTATTAGCACTAGTCACATTGGTTTGGCAGCTGTCATTCTAATCAAACTATATTTTACGGATTATAGTTTCTGAGATTAGCACATTCAACCAAACAAACGCATGTTTCATTGATTGCATCATTACAAATACCGGTCAATATCTTTTAATAGTAGTGTTGCTTTTAAGAACCGACACAGTGTCTATTCAACCTTGACATTGGCAAAATCATCGACGAACGATAGAACTATGAACTTTAAAAAATTGAATTGAACCAAACAAACATACCAACTCTTTAGCTTTATAATATTAGTATAGATGTTAAATTATTATTTAAACACCGTGTTCTTCACGTTATCCATAAGTGTGACAAACGCTTCAATAGCTTTTAAAAATCAAATCTTACAAAGGAGGTAGTACATAAAATTCGTTTCAAAGATATTTATAATTTCATTTAATAAAAAATAAGTATTCATTATTATATCCTCAATGAAAAATGCTCATTACGATGGTTTAAACATCTGGTAGAAGTTTATCTAGGCCTATATGGCGTCCAAGAATAAAAAGAGAAGGAACGGTGCTATAATTGCGTCCCGGGCATTTCGGGACTACGTGATAAAGGAACCGGGATTCCCGGGACTTTCAGGATTTTTACCAGCTTGTTATGATAAGGCAATTTCCATATCTTCTATATATTAATTTCCATAAGTTTTAGGGAAGATAATAATAAAAGACAACATTTTGTATACTATTACTAATATAAGAATCAACATTAAAAAACAAACTCCACGGCGTTATGTCTTCATTTCATTATATGACATACTTATCCTATAACAATCGAATCACAAGTACAAGTAGTTACACACCCACATAAAAAAAAAAATGCGTTTACTTGGAGAGGTTCAGATTATATTTTTTATGCTGAAAGATGTTGAGGCTATTTTTAAGAATTTGTTTATAAATATGTAATTATAACAAGATAAAACTAAAAAAAACCGCTTGTTTTTTCAGAAAAAAAAAAAGTCTTGACGCTTATTCTTGTTTCTGCCAGCAAGATATTTTCGTTGGTGTATGTAACTGTAACGTTATTATTGTTTTTAACTTTGAGTGAAGAACTACGAAGGTACGAGGTTACTACGAAAGAAATAGCACACAGAGTCTGTCTCTCAAACATGCGTTGTAAACACGTTGCTGATTGAACTCGTAGTGGCCGCCCAACTGTTCTTACTGCTGTTCAGAAGCGTTACATCAGACTGCTGACTACCCATGATCTAACAGTCAACGCCATACATCGGACGTGTAATTAGCACTCAAACTATTTGGAATACTTTTCACCAGTTTGGATTACAAGCAATGAGGTCCTGTAGAGCACTACTGAACGCACGGCAAAGACTACAACGCAGATTATAAGGGGGGTAGCACCGCAAAGTGAAGAAGACAAGGTCAAAGAAGTATGGGAAAATTGCCTTTTCGTTAACGAAACCCCGATTAATACTCACACAAATAATAGACGTTTCCGCGTCTGGGGAAAGCCTGGAGACTCGGAATGACAAAGAGCTGCCACTGAAACCATTCATCAAGGTCATCAGCGTCTTTTTTAAGGTGGAAAACTAATTGGAGCTAATACATCGAACTGAACGAATGTCTCCAACAGCAATATCTCGCGATTCACTACCACAAGTAAGTGTTGGCACCAATACTCCCCCCCCCCCATGAAAGCCAGCCACTTTCTGATAATAGGCATGATGACAGTATTAAAGAACCAAAGAATAAATGGTTTGAGAGGTAAATATAGGCACAAAGGATTCTAAAAAATTACCTACTTTTATTAAAAACATTACGATTAATAAGATTTTCATGAATGACGTGTACCTACATTATAAAAGGAGATTTCAAAATCTGTCATCATGCCTATTCATGGAATTGTGTAGCGCCCCATTTACCGGTTGCTATATCAGCACTTAATATCCTTTATACATCATATCATACAGTAAAATCGTCATTTTGTGCAGATAAATATAATTCTGAGCATTGCAAAATTTAAGTACGTACTGCAGTTTTTGTTAGCATAGTTAGTATGTTGACTTTTTTTAAATATGTGAATAATAATTTGCCCATATTAGTCTTAATATCTACCAGAAAATCTTCTAAGCCAAAATAGAACACCTACGAGTATATCGTCTTATTTTTAATAATACAAGGGAATTTAATTTTGCAATTTTACTTAGTCCCGAAAGTAACGAAATAACCGGGACAAGGTTATCATTTCCCGGTTCTTTAGTCAACGCCAAAATCCCGGGATTTCCCGGGACTTCGGGACCGGGATTTCACGGGTAAATTCCCTAGATATAACCTTATAACAACATGGGTATCAAGTTAACAAAACAATTAAATAGCCGTTTTCGAATATTTACACATTATAACACTTTAATGTAGTATTAATATTATATATATATATATTTTGACACAAACTACAAAAAGCTACGATTAACTTACGTTGAAACTAAAAATAATAAAATATGTATCTCTTTTCAGTGCAGTAGGGGTTTTGGTTTATTAATCATTTATTTTATTTAATATTTCTATACAAAATTTGCTGTGCCTGCAACTCCGTTCGCGTGGATGTCGTACATTATCACCATGTGTATGAACACAAATTCATAATAATTAAAAATGTTGATACTCAGCCCAATGCATAGCAGCTACTGAGGACTACATTATGTAGTTTTTACGTAAACAAACAGTTCTAAACTTTTTTTAAATTATATGTTATAACTGTACCCCGCTGTTTCACCCGCGTTAATTTGAGGAATAAAGCTACTAAAATATATTCCACCAGCGCCCTTCCACCCCTGACCGCACGTAGGAGATCATAAATGCGCCTGCCTCGTTGGTCTAGTAGTCCCAAGCGCGACTACTGAGCATGAGGTCTCGGGTTCGATTCCCGGGTCGGGCAAAGAATTATTGAATTTTTCTGTTAGAAAATTCCCCTTCGGGGAATATAGGCGTGATGGTATGTTATGTTATAAATGCGCGCGTGGTACTTGATCATTATTTTGTTGCAGAGTTATTTTAAAACTACGATATCTCCGAAGATATTCATTGAAAATTTCAATGATTTCAATTTGAAATCAAATGAGGTCAAGGGCAATTTTGTTTAAAATTAAATACTTGTGATGAATAACGTATTTATTTGGATAAGGATTAATATCATGTTTATAAATACACCTTCACAAATAATGCATTATTTTAGAATATATTTGATTACCATAAAAAAGGATATAGTGTGTCCTAACCTTAAAAGATAACAAATTCTGTCACGGACTTTTTTTTAGAACTTTTAGAGGGGAACAAGTCCGTCATACATAACTTTTCTTTAAGTTTAACCGTTTACGTAGTGCACGCAATGGAAGCTCTCAAAAGGAATATTTTTTTCCCTATTTTATAACATTTTTCATTGATCTCCGCTCCTATTGGTCGTAGCGTGATGTTATATAGCCTTCCTCGATAAATTAGATTTTTTCAACTCGAACCAGTAATTCCTGAGATTAGCGCGTTCAACCAAACAAACAAACAAACTCTTCAGCTTTATAATATTAGGATAGATTTAACTTAATTCTTATGCAAAATTTTTGCAGATTGCTTTTTTAGCCATAAACGTAGAATAGAAAAAGACCTACAAAGCCTACTTTGGGTATGGAATCTCTTACGGAAATATCACATGTTAGAAAGAGAAAGCATATCTAGGTTCGGTCAGCACTATTGGCGGATGTTGTTTTCTCCAGTGTCACTCAAAAATCACGCTAACTTATATTTGCTGTATTGTCAGTGAATCCTGTATATTTTATAAAGTTTTAAAATTTATAAGCGATGCCTAGTTGTTGTGTTGGTGACTGCGATGTTTCTTATAAAAATAATCCAGAAAAATATTTATTTCACAGGTAAATTGTCAACAAAACAGCATATATTTTCATGGCCATATTTTGGAAAAAACTATCTTTAGATTTTTTTTTGGAAAACCAAATTCTATCATGAAAATAGTGAATTTTCTCCATCAAAAAAACAATGGTCATAAAAGCAATATTGAGTACCTACGTTGTTCTAATATAAATTTTCATTTCATGTACACAAAATAGTGACTTGTCAGTGTCGACTATTGTATCGATGAAATTTTTGAACAAACAGTTCCGATATCAGAATTTATTTAAAGTGTTGATGTATCTCTGCACATTGATTATGTTTCCAAAATTTGAATTGGGGTACCTAATACTATCGACATAGAAGATGAAACCAAAATTTTTGGAAACATATCTGTCTGTTTGTCGGTGTGTCTGCCCGAACGCTTATAACATATAAGAAGCTAAGCGTAGCTTTGTGGCCCAGGTTACGTAATTACGCTATTACATTGATTATTTTTCCAAAATTTGAATTGGGTTACCTAATACTATCGACACAGAAGATGAAACCAAAATGTTTGGAAACGTATCTGTCTGTTTGTCGGTGTGTCTGCCCGAACGCTTATAACATATAAGAAGCTAAGCGTAGCTTAGTGGCCCAGGTTACGTAATTACGCTATTACAGTAGTCCCCAAATGCGGATCGAATCCGGACCGCCAACCTACTTTGTGCGGACCTTGGTTGTTTTAATAATGATCTAACGAATTGCGCTAGTAATATTAATTTAAAAAACAGACCCCGAAAGAAACTAGTTGTTTATTCCTACGCTATCACCTTTAGGCGGTGAGCACTGAGCCTATATGTGATAGCGTAATGAGTATGTTGTTTATATATTTTTTTGTAAAAATTCAAGAGAATATCACAATTTTATGATATATATTTTTTATACTGAAAGGTCTCCTATCGATGCTAAGGAAAAGAAATAATAGGTGAGACTAATTGATAAAGAAAAGAATAAAGATAAAGGAGAACAAAAATAAAGAAAAATAATGAATAAGAAAAGATAATAAGATATACCAATTTTTTTTATTCGGGGGCAAACCTTCAAAAACGCTCCCGGCCTTTATGGATAAGACCGGGGTGTATAGGATTCTTACCTCACTAAAACCACTTCCGTGGTCACCATCAGCTTATGGAGGGAGACAAGTAATAGACCAGCTCCAGCACCCCCGCTATGCAGCGCCTATTAAGGCACATCCCTAGAGAGACTGTACAGGGGTCTCCCCTAAGCCTCGCAGTGCACGATAGCACGTGACCACTATGCCACCGTCTTCTCTGGGACCCCAAAGGGCCGCCTGTCTTAAATCATACAGGAGGGGTTTCGGCTGTTAGGCGCCGAGGCGGTTTCCTCTAAACGCTTTATTCTCCGAGAGGGATCGGCCCACTCACAATCCTGCTCGACGGCCTCTTTCTGGACGACAACAGTCACAAAAGGAAGCCATGTCTCTCCAGTTCACTGAATCTGCCAGCCCTAACTACTGCCGACAGAGACAGGTCTCGCCCGATACTGGCTCTTAGTACCCGCCGCTCAGCGGTCTAGGCAGGGCACACCTCAAGCGTGTGCTGCGCTGGGTCCAGACCACCTCCACAGTGGTATTAGGTAGGTAAAATCATTCAGTCAATCATCATCTCAATCAGTCATACTCTATACACTGCTCAGGGTCCTTAAAAGCTGCTTTTTTTACAAAGTACCTATTGCCAATGAAATATAATTATAATGTGAACGCATGAATTTTTTTATTATAATAATGTAATTAATTAATTTAGTGCATTAAATAATACCTACCCTTGTGATTTTAGTTTTATTAACATAATTTGATTAAAAATATTTACATTTTGTATACCAAAAATCAAAATCAAAATCAAAAATATCTTTATTCAAATTAGACCATTAGAAATGGTACTTTTTGAACGTCATACATAACAACAAGACAGTCCCCCAAAACGCCCACCCTTCACCGCTTCCTAGTGCTTCACTGGAGAGAAGAAGCGGTGCAACAAACTCCCCAGCTACACGTCTCTGTCTGTCAAGTTACAAATTAAACAACAAAAATATATTTAAATATACATTTCAGCTGGCACATCATAATACAGAAAAAATTAATTAACTACTATTTACCTCATTGAATTTTACTCAAGCAATATCTCAATTGTAATTTAGTTTAGGGCCTTCCGTTTAAATTTAATTAAATCGGTCGTTATATAAATAATGGTGTGCCCGCCTCCGTGTACAATCATGCGTCACGAATTAGAACCCCAGCCTGATGAATAAGACAAAAAAATAAATAAATTACAAGTAAAAAAGAAAGCAGACTATCACTGGTGAGCAGGACGACCAGTCACCACAAGCAGCACCCGTTCACGAGATTGACGCAAAGATCAGCCATCACCCTCCTCGCCATTTTTGAGGGAAGTGAGCGACCCGACCCCCGACGCCACCGCGAGCAATGACATCTAAGGGAGCATGACAACCCTGCCACCAAGAGAAAGACTGAGAAATTAAAACATAACATAATCTAGTCGCCGAGGTCACTAATTCGCTACAAGATTAGAATATAATATCAAATTTGATATACGAGAAAAAGTATAAAAATATAATTATTATGAACATGTCACAAAATAAATTTGATCTTAAAATATGATTACATATTATCAGATGTCTTGAAATGAATGAAATAACAAAAAATACAATCATTAATAAATTCAAATATCTAGAATCATCTTGTGTTAACACAGCGACCAACTATTTTTATCATTCAAATATTCCTTTATTGTATAATACGCCTTTTGCTTAAGGTTAGTCTTGATTTTTGTCTTAAAAGAAGTAAAGGGTAACTCTAATATACAAGGTGGCAGTTTATTGTAAATGCGGATACCAAGTCCCACAAATGAATCATGTACCTTGTGTAGCCTATGATATGGGACGCATAATTTATGCCTATTTCTCGTGTTGAGATTATGGACATCGCTTTTTTTAGTAAATAAATTCAAGTTTTGTCTGATATATATTATGTTGGCAAAAATAAACTGTGAAGTAACAGTGAGAATACCAATATCTTTAAAAAGATCTCTGAGTGAGACTCGAGCACCTAACTGATAAATTGCTCGAATGGCTCTTTTTTGTAGGACAAAGACATTTTGAATATCTGCGGCCTTGCCCCACAACAGAATACCGTATGCCATGACGCTGTGAAAATAGCTAAAATATACTAAACGAGCAGTGTCTACATCAGTAAGTTGTCTAACTTTTCGGACAGCATAAGCAGCAGAGCTAAGCCTTCGCCCGAGAGAAGCGATATGAGCACCCCATTGAAGTTGTAAAGTAACATATATTTCGTAAAAAAAAAAAATCCTTCTTCCGCATTTAATACGTTTTTTGATGACGTCATTTTGGTTTTTCGGGAGGTGCATGTTCGAATCCTGTCACAACCGTATTGTACTTAAAACAAAAAAAAATAGAGTTCGCTACGCATCCGTTTGAAAGTTTTATCCGTTAACACAATACAATTATACGGATTTTTTTATATTTTGTATTAAAATACGGCAATATTCATTGTTTATTACGGTAAGCCTAAATATCTCAGGACAACACTACAGAGTTGTCATCAGTTTCACAAGTCACTGTCACTGTCTGTTGGAATTTTAATTTTCCATATAGATCATATGTTTTCTATGAAATAAAAATACTCATTATATATTTATTTCGTTTTGTAATGTGACATGGAACATTTATTAGATTCAATTTATTATAACATCATCAAATTAATAAAGCACTTTGCACTGCTTTGATATAGGATCGGTAACCAGTGTAATTTTGGCGTTCTTTCGTTCTTAACAGTACCCGTCAACATGATGCCACTTCATGGCAATGCAGTTCATTATCATTCACTTGCTTGGTATCTTAAGTATCTTGGTATACCGTTGACCATTGGAGTAACAATGTGTAAATTATTTGATTGCATCATTAAAAAAAGACGGAGAGCTGCACTACAAGGAAAGGTATTTTTTATTTTCTGAGGAATTTTTAATTTTCTGAGTTATTTTTTATTAGTACTACTTTTAATACTTTTAACAGGTGAAAGGTTACCACGCAGGCATTAGTGCATTAATTAAGCATGTAATTATTCTATATCATAGCTTTACAGGCAAGCATTATAAAATTATGTGGAACTAAAACAATTCATAACAATTTTAGGTAGTTGTTATTACTGGCGCGAGTTCTGGAATAGGAGAAGCTCTGGCACATGTGTTCTATGAGCAAGGAAGCAAAGTTGTTCTAGCTTCCCGTAGAAAATCCGAATTAGAGAGGGTAAAAAATGACCTAATTTCTAAAAATCTGGTGAGTATTTTGAACAGGATAAAACTAGCAGAATTTAATAGACGAAAACTTCAGCTTCTAGTTGCATTACTGTTGATCTACCCACAATGGGTGGCTTACATTAAATGATATTATTTATAGCATCTGAAAATAATTAAAATAACTTGTTTACTACTAACACAGTTTAAATAAGGTGTATTAGTGCAAAAAAAAACATATACCTATATCTAATTCACAAATCTTTTAAGGCCCACTTTATAAAGAGTAGTTGTGACTATAGATGTGAAGCTAGTTGAAAATGGCTGTTTTAGTTTTAAACCATTTTCAATTGCTTGATATATATAAGAGTATTGATATTTTTTTGTAATGGAATCAGTTTCTTCTCCTAGCTAATGGATATACCAATTGTATGTACTATATAATCACATTACATATATGAATGCCATATAATTCTGCCATATTGTAACTTTCAACAACAAACAAAAGTTTATATTCTGATTTAAACTAATTATAACTTCAAAAGATGTTGCTTATTTAAGATTTTGTAAAAAAAACATCATCGTATTCTGTTATATAGGGTAAATATTAATAAAGAAAGTTATAAGTAATAATATTTTTAATTGCAAATCATATTTTCAAGTGATAGTTTAACAGAAAGAGGGTACTGAACAGAGGCGTAGCTACCGCCGTATCAATGATACAGGGCCTCAAAATCTGTACTGTGTAAGGATAATATCGTAAAATGTTATAAATAGGCCTGAATATAAATGTTGATACGGGGCCCCTTACGTGTTAGCTATGCATCTTGTATTGAAGTCCCTATACATAATTATTGTGATTGCATTTTATTATTAACTGTTTACTTTTTATTAAGGTAGTAACTTTCATAAGAGACTTCCATACTCATGATTGCTTGATCACTGTAAAACAACCACCCTTTGTTAGCTTGCAGTTGTTAAACTGGTTTGCAATAATTGTTTATAAATTGTGACATATAATTTCAAGATGTGATTATGTAATTTTTTATCATAATCTCTTGGCTCGCTAATTACGAGACACAATGGTATTTTATAGTTATGAAGTATAATTTTATACTGCTCCCATCAACCAGAGATTTCGCAATAACAAATTATTATTTTAGGCTACCCCAACACTGGAGCCAGTTGTTCTGGAACTTGACCTTGCAAATTCTGAACATTTCGACTTGTTTATCCAAAATGTGTATGATGCTTGTGGACATATTGACATTTTGATTAACAATGGTGGTGTGTCACATCGAGGATCTATACTGCACACAAAGATGGATGTGTATAAAAGTATTATGTCCATTAATTATTTTGGCTCAGTTGCTTTAACAAAAGGTATGATATTATTTCTTTTTTATATTTTGGGAACAGTTGGAAGAATAAGTTTTATAACTGCCTCAACTTATCCATAGATTATGTCCTACACAAATGCGTGCCTAGCATTGGCGTATTAGAAGGAAGGGGGGGGGGGGGGGCTGATGGAGCCGAATCCTGAGGTGTGCATCTGTAAATTTCTTCAATGTTTTCTAATCATATAATGGTGTCGAGATCTTAAGTTAGCACCTATAATTCTGATGGTGCTAACTAAAATGATATTGAACTAGTAAGAATTAGATTTGATGTAATATTTACATCAGAAGACAAATTTTGATATTGCACAGTATTAATGGAATGGATACAGTTTACAGGCATTGTTGTATATTTTATTAATAATGATATACTTTTTTAAGGATGTCTACCAAAAATGGTTGAACGTAAAGCAGGACATATCGTGTTTGTGAGTTCAGTTCAGGGACTTATTGCAATTCCGGACCGTTCTGCTTATGCAGCATCTAAGCATGCCATGCAAGCCTTTGGTGATTCACTACGAGCTGAAATGCATCAGCATGGTATAAATATTACAGTTGTCAGCCCTGGTTATATAAAGACAGCTATATCTCTCAATGCATATAGTGGTAGCGGAGATGCTCATGGAGGTAAGCTAATCTATACTATGATAAAACTGTAGAGGTACTCTGAACATTGAATATTTTCCGAAAATTATGATTGCAGACAGTGTATATACTAGCAATATACAAACCAAAACCAAATTTTTTTCATACACTTAGCAGAGTAACATATCTTGTATTTTAATAATATACCGTCGAAACATTATGGCAATTTTTATTAAAGTAAATATACATCGTCACTCTATGGCGCATGGGAGTCGAGCAGCGTCTAAATCAAACGCTAACCTTTTGTATTTAATTTACAGTTATGATATATTCATATATGACATATAATTAATTTCCGACATCCACGTCGATGAAGTCGCGGGCACAGCTACTATTCAATATAACTATTACTAACAACCCGCCCCGGCTTCGCACGGGTATAAATTAGAAACTACCTCGTTAGTCTAGTGGTCCCAAACGCGAATGCTGAGCATGTGGTACCGAGTTCGATTTCGGGGCGGGCAATTCAATGCTATCTCAGTAGCAGCTCGGAGCATGGAATTGTGCCTGGTAGATCGCAATAGTCTCATCACGTGAAGTGTTTCATTTGGAGTATTTCCCTGGCATACCGCTCTGACACGGGGGATAGAGCGGTTATGTGGGACTCGAACCCACTAAAACTCCACAGTACACTTTCTCAGCTGCTTGAGGACGGGACGCGGGAACGCTCTAGCGCACGACCGCGAACCCGCCCGCAGCCGGACTCCTCACGGGGTTGGGTATTGAAACCCCCCGCTACGAAACACCAGACTCATGGCGGTGACCACCTCTGGCTACTCCCTCGGGATATATGGGCGTGATGCTATGTTATATAATAGAAAAAAGAGTAAAGTTACGTTTAGTCTACATAAGCCATGTAAATTCTTCGGCGGCTTGTATGCAATATATTATGTTTATATACTTACAAAAAATTTGGCTTTATTATATATCTGATGGTGAAAATTGCATCAAAATCTGTTGATTGGTTTATGAGAATTAGCAGATAAACAGACAGACATGTGGAAAGCAACTTTGTTTTATACTTTGTAGAGATGTAACAAACCTTTAAATACCATACCAAAACAAATCATTGTTTCAGTAATGGATACCAGTACTGCAGCAGGTTTTACACCTGAGTATGCCGCTAACAAGATTCTTGATGGAATTGTCAACAAAGAGAAAGATCTGATTGTTAGTCAGTTCATGCCAAAAGTTGCCATAACTTTGAGACATTCTGCACCATGTATATATCATTGGATTATGGCGAGAAGAGCGAACAAGACTTAAATAGACTAGCTACCATAGTTAAAGACCAACATCTTTATCTAAGTCTGACATAATGGTAGTACATGATAAAATGTAGAAGTACTTGGGAGCAAAAAAGGTTATTATTATGTGGTGATATAAGGGATAATTTATATTTATGGGATAATATTTTTATTCACAGTTATATTAAGGATTCCATTGATTAGTAAAGGCCTAGGTTAAATTAATAAAAACCTCATTTAAATTGCATTACTGTTTTATTACACGATCACAGTGATGATATATCTCAGAGATCACTGTTAAGTTAGCTTTGTAACAGAATCCTCCAACTCCAATAAATCACTATCACATTATTCGATTAACTAAAAAGCATCTTATATAATACAAGAAAATATTTTTTTGTACAGGCTTTTTAAACTAATTCTACTATTAATAACTTTATAACATTTTTACATTGCATCCTATAACAAATTATAATTACATTATTAAACTTCAGACATAAAAACAACTTATTAGAAAGCACTAATATATTTTTATGCATTTGATGGAGCATTATGGTGACTTCCTAATTTAAGCTTAATGCCATTGTATTATGCTAGTTGAAGACTATATCTTTATTTAAAAATGTTATATAGTCTCCATAAGCATATAGCTGTTGCTGTCATAGACACTGTTGTGTGTAATATTATTTTCTTTTTATTGTCTGTGTGTATGAGTACAACTGGCGAGGCAGATGTGAGATCACTCAACATGGGTAATGTAGATAAATGTCTGCGGTTCTTTTCTTCCTGATATTTGCAACAAGGATCCCATTGCCAAGACAGTGTGTAACAACCAGCACACAGTACTGACACCATGCCAAAGGGAGCACAGGCTAGTGAACTCCATGCAAGACCTGAAATTCACACATCTTTATTTGTGGATCTTAAATAAAGCTACACTATTTTCGTTTTAAACATATTTGATAATCAAGTCTCCCTAATTGAATAACTGAAAAATCATTGTTTTACAGTAGGTAACATAGTACCTATGCAAGGATTCAATTTTTACATGACTGCCCAAAAATGGGAGTGTTATGTTTTTAGTGTTTTCTTGTTTAGGCACTAATTATGAAAGATTGAGTGTCTTATGATAATAATAAATTATACACACCTGATGCAATGCTACAGAGTCCACTGTAAACAGAAACCTTATGCAAGAGGTTTCCTACATAAATCCAGCGTGCTGTTTCTTCACCGAGCGGCTCTGGCTCTATCACAATAACGCTAACACCAGCCTCCAGTGCTCTTTCCAGTTCCATTTCAAATTTGATGTGAGCATTTTCACTATCATAAACTTCTCTTATGATCGCGACACTAGATGGCTTTAGATCACTATAAACAAAGTACGATTATGTAATAGTAGAACTTATGAGAAATAATATAATGAATGGTGTGTGTAATGGTTTTAAATAATTTGTGACCTAAAAATAACAAATGAAACGTAAGATTCTGTAATTCCATTTAGTATTTACAAACCTGTCACTTTCATCACCCGCCATCTTATATACAGACAATAAATAAAATTAAAAAAAACTGATATCTGTGATAGCGCATAGAGTTTGGAAGCGGTAGACTATGAACAGGAATAGGGAATAAAATTAAGTACCTACCTTCTGGTTAATTCATTATAAGCTTAGATACTATGAGATACGATTTTACGTGTAGGTATTAAACAGAATAAATGAAAAGTTTTTTTGTGTCCGTTATGGTACTTTTATTTTGGATTTCCGTTAATATCATTGGCTTATTCTGAACCATTCGGAAACTTTTCCGTATCGAAAGTGAAACGGAAACTTCGATAAATATACTGTTGGATTAAGAAAAGGTAACTCATGTTAGTAATGTAAAATTAATATTAAATTATTAATTAAACTTTTATCAGTTTACATATAAGGTTAATGTGTTTTATTTTACTTAATTTTTACGATGTCGTACGGCGACATACCAGCCAAAACCTGTGCGATTTCATCAAAGATGTTATGGCAGAGTGGGACATTTCACACAAAGTTGCTGCTATCGTTAGCGATAATGCAGCGAATGTCTTATCTGCTGTTAGATTTGGTGAATGGCGGTCCATCTCATGTTTCGCTCACTCTCTAAATCTCGTTGTATAGTCGACCATACAATTGCTTTACCACCCTAATGCTGAATTTCGTTTGCACATCATTATATAACAAGGTGTATTTTCGCTTACAAGATCAAAGTGTTAGTCAGATACTGTCAACCTTATTGACATTTTAATTAACTCGAAGTTTTTGTCAAATATGGTAAAGCAATTTCGTGGTCGACTATACAAGAAGCTACGAAAGAGATATGTGACGTTTTGGGAAGAGTTAAAAATATGTCGATTTTTTCAATCGTAGCACACATGGAAAACAAATTGGCTGCTACGCAGCAGTAAATGATTTTTTCTGTTCTCAAACTCAAACAGGATGTACAGACCCGCTGGAATTCCAGTTCTGCTATGCTTATGCGAATAATACAAGTAAAGGATGCAGTGATTGCTACAGTTGCAATTCTACGCCCTGACTTATGTTTAATCCTTACGTGGTAATAGTTATCGTTTTTTTTGTCGGTTTCAAAGCCTGTATTTATTTTATCTATTTGCTTCAGAATATTTTACTACTTTCATTAATATTTTTTAGGATTTTCTCAAGTGTATTTAGAAAAGATTTTTCATCATAGAAGAACGTAGGACGAAAACACTTGAAATAAATTATCAAATGGCCACAAGATCCATTTGTTCATTTCATTTACTTACATCAATATCTACGCTTGCCGACTTCCAGTGAAACACAAGAGACCTTTCTCTTAAAAAAATAAGATTTCTAGCTCTTGAAAGTTGGTGCAGTGAGTAAAATAAATACAAAAGCATAGAAGTCTGTTATTGCCAAGGATTTGGAAGTTATACTCAGAATTGCATTTTCTGCCACAGAAGACTTCGCGCGCTGTCACGTGTAAATAAATGGATAAGTTCGGTTCAACCTCACACAGAAAGATAGAGCTAAAATTTTACCGTATTTTTTTATATTGTGTGCATAAACTAAATAATCGTAATAGATAATCGTAATCGCGATATTCGCACTGTAAATTAATTTACGGGTTAAGAAGCCCATATGAACCGCACTTGACGAGTTTAAATCAATATTAATTGCCTCTATTATTGGTGTAGCTTACGAGTTCTACATTTTTAGTTAACTTATTTTTAAGGGGTTTCTTATGGAGAGAGTTTGACCTCTACTAAGTCTGTTCTATGAAATAACTGTAGAAATAAGCGCCGAAAAAATATTGTAAAAACGTGCCTCCTATAACCATGCACAAGTAAGTCGTTAAAAAATCATATATTATCAAATTTCCTTTTTATATTTTGACCAAATTTTAGATTCAGTTAATTATTCATATTTATTACTGTTATGTCATCAGTAAATATCTTTTTAATAAGTTTCGAAAGGTATATTTCTTTAATCTGGGTTTGTTTATTACGCACTGTTTACAGGCTAATTTAGTGTTGTGCTTCTGATTTAAACAACGATTTCGAAATTGTTCTTCTCGACTTTTTTGAAAAAAAAATAATTTTAATATACATTATGTGTTATGAAAATAACCAAATTACCTAAAATTTTTAGGTTAAGTGGATGGAATCTTTGGGTCAAGAGAATATTAATACCAGCCGCGATAAAACATTTGCATGTTCTCTATATTTTGAAGAGTCCTGTATTAATAGAACTCTGGGTATAATAAGACTTCAGGACAATGCAATACCTACACCCTTCCTAAGGTAAATTATTACGAAACTTGCATTACTCACACCCATATCTTATTGCCTGTCATGGCTCCTAACCGGCTAAATCTTTTAAAAGACGAGCGGTCTTTTCCTTGGCCGCGCCCCTATTCACAAATTCATAAAGAAGAGACTTTGTGGTTCGACAATATTGAGAAAACATTGTGTCTTTTTAGGGTTACTTTGTGACACATATAAGATTACTTTGTTGTCCCTCTGTCTGTCTCTTAAGACCTCTTTTTTAGGGACGCGTGGAGGTGTATGAATATTGTGAATTTGTAGCAATATCATAAAAAAAAATACAATTACAAACTTACATTTGCAGTGAGATCATCGAACGTGTCGTATTTCGACATATGAGAAAAATAATCAAGAACAATATAATAAGACAACAACATCAACTGCTGCCAATGAAGGTGATGTATACGATATTTGTATGGAAAATCCTGAATCAATTCAACCTGGGATGGCAACTATGGCGAAACGATTACATTTGTGTTGTTAGTACATAATATGCAAATGTTTTCATTTATGATTCCCAAAGATTCCGGAACTCCAAGAACAGTGGTCAGATAGGATTCAATTGGATACTTAAGATAAAGTGACCCTTAAGATAACGATTAACTGCATTTATTGCAACTGTAGCAATCGATTTGATCGAAGTAATAAAAACGATTAACAATATATTAACTGTCATGGGAAGCACTAGGTAATGGGCGGAGCCTAGTTTCTTTTTTGGCGCACGAAATTATTGTTTAGTTCATGTCCTCTACCTATTCTTTGGTCATAGCGTCAAACCGACAAATGTTGCCAGTTCTGGTATACAAATTTGGACTAAATAAAAACAAAATCTATTTTTGAGATGTTACGACGCCGCCGAGAGTCTTTAACCAGATTTGTTTATAAAGGGGAATATAACTTAGAGGACCAGACGGGAGCCGGCTTCTGACAAAATATCAATTAAATTTACCCGCCTCTTTTGACGTAACTCACAGGCACAAAGCAACAATAGCTCTCGTCATTACATTAACACACTTAAATAAAACTAAACACAAACATGAAATTGTGTCACACACGATCAAAATCCTGTACTATCATTGTAACCATACAGGTAAAACGTATTATAGGTATCGTAGTGTGAGAAGAGGAGCAACATTGAAACCATGCCAAATAATGTCAATATTGATGAAATTATAATGGGGTATTTGATAGTGGTACTTATATATATATGAAACTTAACTATAATGAAGAATTTGACTGCCTCGTTGGTCTATTGGTTGCAAGCGCGGCTGCTGAGCGTGAGGTCTTGGGTTCGATTCCCAGGTCGGGCAAAGTGTTATTGAATTTTTCTATTAGGAAATTCTCAGTAGCAGCCCGGAGTCTGGAAGTTGGTGGTGTGACACCCCTGTGCTTCGGAGAGCACGTAAAGCCGTCGGTCCTGCGCCTGATCTCCCTCTGGTCGTGTCGGATTTCCGTCCCATCGGAATATGAGAGTGAAGAAGAGGGAGTGCACCGGTGTTTGCGCATACACTTGTGCATTATAATATCTCCTGCGTACTTGGCTAATCTCAGTGGAGATAGGCCGCCGTGACCGAAATACGGTCGGAAGGAGTATAATGAAGAATGTATTTTATTAGATTTTTTAGTAAAGTTATTATATTAAAAGGAAAAAGATGTTTTAGTGTTTTTGAAAATAATAATAACTTATAAATAGATCTCATTCGCAAAACAAATTCATGATTTTTAATCTACGTGTCACGTGACTCGCAACACTAATCACTGCGTGACGTCACTCACCAGGCGATTGTTTGTCAATTTGCAGTCACTGTGACACGTGACACAAAATAAAATGATGAAATTGGAAGATTATTTTTTTGATATTTTGGAAGCAAATTGAAAACACTTAAATATCGCTATTTCGAGGCAGTTTTCGAAGTGTTGGTAAACTGAGGCACTACGAAAGTACCCACCAATGACAAGATTTACAAAATATTTTTCTGTTTACAAAATAGTTCTGTTGACTGAGTATTGACGTCACAAAATGGCGATCTTAGTTAACGTGGCACGACATTTAAAATTTGAATTATAAACACAATTTTTTATTATTTATGCAATAGTAGGGACTAGTAGGGGCAAAATATTTTTTAAAGTTTAGACAATATTCTTTAAATTTAGGCTCTTTGTAAAATTATTTTAATATTGTTAACTTACGTATTCATGGAAATTGTTGAATTATTTTTAAAACTTAAGCTAGGTTAAACAACCGAGGGTGTCTCATATAAATCAAAATCAAAATCAATTTATTTGTGAAACAGGTGTCAAGAGATCATAAGAACTATAATAGGTAGGTAGTAGGTAGTGCACTATGTTTTGTCAATGTTGACGTACAAATAATTGGTCAAGATAGATACATGCATTCATTTTTATATAACCATACGTTGATCACTGACAATATCACAATTTTATTTGGGTAGTGTATTATCATTCAAAACCTAGTCAATCTTACAATAACATTTCAAGAAAGAGCTTTTTTGTATTTTAATATAGGCATGTTTTTTGTATTATCCGGTATTTTATTGTAAAATTATTTTTATTGCATAAAAAATAGGTGGTGAGCCTAGGTAGAGGGGCTCGTGCTCCGTGCCTCGGAGAGCACGTTAAGCTGTCGGTCCCGGTTGGCAAATTAAGATATAGATCTTAATTTGCCAACCGGGACCGGGGATTTTTCCTGTACCTTCTTGTCCTAAGGAGAACCGTTACGGGTAGTCAGAGGCCTGAAAGTCTGAAAACCAGTCATACCACGCGATATCGTGTTACCCAGTTACTGGGTTTTGGAGGTCAGATAGGCAGTCGCTCCATGTAAAATACTGGTATTAAGCTGCATCCGGTTTGACTGGAAGCCGACCCCAATGTAATTGGGTTTTCCCAATTACATTGGGCTAGGCAGATAGGTGGTGAGCCTATTGCACATCTACCGGGCACAATTCCAAACTCCGGGCTGCTACTGAAAAATTCTTAATCGAAAAATTCAATAACACTTTGCCCGACCCGGGAATCGAACCCGAGACCCCATGCTCAGCAGTCGCGCTTGGGACCACTAGACCAACGAGGCAGTGTGGCATATTGTAACCGTATTGGCATTTTTCGCCCTGCTGTCAATTTTTGAAACAGATTTGGGTTGCTTTTTACGACTACTGCTGTTTCTAATATATATATTGCTGGTAATGTTAAAATGTTTAGTGATTTAAATGAAGGCATACAGCTATCTGTATTTTTTAACCCACACATGGAGCTTATGCAGCGTTTTTGTGACCTAAATATAAGCTCTCTATCAGTTGACTGTCCCCAAAAAATAATACCATACCGCAAAACTGAGGCCACAAGTACATGGTAAGCTGTCAATAATGTTTTGATATTTACTTTTTTCTGTAATTGAAAAAGCACGTATGCAGATTTACTAAGTCGCTTACATAAGTTTTCTATGTGAGGTTTCCATGTTAATTTACTATCTATATTTATACCTAAAAACTTAGCGTTATTGACTGTTTCTATTTTATAATTCTTGTATGTTAAACTTATATTTGGATTTGCGCGACGTTGATGGAACTGCATGACGTTAGTTTTTTCTAAATTTATAACTAAATTGTTATTATTTAGCCAGTCTATTATTTTTTACAGTGAATTATTTATTTCATTTTCATAATAATTTTGATTGGTGGATTCTATTACAGCTGTGCTGTCATCGGCAAAAAGAACCATTTTTTGTTGTCTTATTTTTGGGACATCATTAACGTAGATCAAGAAAAGTAATGGTCCCAGCACGCTACCCTGAGGCACGCCGTACCTTATAAGCCCTAGTTTCGATGTGTATATGGTTTCTATTTTAGTTTTCCGACATAACCTAATTATTTCAGTATACTGGTATCTATTGCTCAGGTATGATTCAAGGAGGTTGAGGATGTTACTTCGTATACCATATCCATTTAATTTCTGTAAAAGTATTTTATGATCTACATAATCGAAGGCTTTACGCATATCAGTGAAAATTGCGCAAACTGGATTTTTCTTATCAACACATGGCTTTATATGATTTACTTTACGTAAATCATAAAGCCATATTTTAACCACATTTTTTCCGAAAACCCTTTTGTTTTGTCTCTGGATAGACGATTAACATGTGACTGACTAGTTCAGGAGTAGGTATACACTTGAGAAATAGGACCCAAACATGTTACATATATCGCTTCCTATTCTGACTGTAGTCAATCCATCAGTCATAGTAGCTGGGGATTTAAGAAGATTAGAAAACGCCACGATTCTTTTTTATATATGTCCAGAACGACTTTGGATTAGTTGAAATGTTTTATTATTTATACGGTTTATACAAGCATTATAACACTCTTTTGATAAATAATCGCACTGTTTACTACATGTTTTAAAAGCAACTTTATCCATCGGATTTTTATCTGTATTATACCTTTTTCTATATTTATTTGTTTCATGTTTTAGTCTGATAAGATAAACCAGGTGGGCAGGATTTTTTTGAACCTTAATCGATGGAACATGCCGCTCAATCGTTTGATTGACGACATTGTAAAAGATTTCAACAAAGGTATTGGGGTCATCTATACCAGAAAATAGGTCATTCCAGTTAATCATACCAAGTTCTTTGATAGCGGAATAGTCTGCCTTTTATAAATTAACTCTCGAAGTTTTGTTTTGTTTTAGGTAGTTTTGTGAATTGTAATGCAAGACAATTTCAAGGGGAGGGCGATATGGATCAATTTTGTTTTAACTTTTGGGAGCTTCTGTAACTGTTCATTCCGAATAGTCAACCAGAACCCAGTCCAGGATCTTTTTCTTAATGTTAAAGACACTGTTACACTGTATAAGGTTATTAATATGTGTAAAGTCAATAAATGTTTGGTTCATTTTAGTGTTCACCTGGCAGGGCAGTAGTCCGGTTAAAAGTTGTTTTATTATAATGTGTAGTGATCGCGAAAATCTAAGATATTGATGCTCATTAAAATCAATACATATAATAAAAATGGAACGAATCGCTGTCTGTACATGGAAGATATATAAGAAAAAATATTATTGGGACCTTTTATGAACGCAAATAGCACCCAAACAATGATTGTTAGGATTTTTGTCTGTTTGTCTGTGCGTTTGTGCACGCTTATCTCAGAAATGGCTAATCCGATTTAGATGTGGTTTTCACTAATATATTGTGGAGCTTCACTTAACATTTAAGGTTTGTATCATGTCAATCGGTTCGTAAATAAAAAAGTTATGCTAATTTAAAGATTGCCGTCGAACATTTGTTAATTATAAATTTGTGTTCATACACGACATGGTGTTAATTTACGACATCCACGCGGACAGAGTCGCGGGCACACAGCTAGTCATTAATAATCCCTAAAATTTCATAAAACTTAACATTTGGGTTCGGCTACCTTACCGCATCCTACTTATTATGTAAGAACATATTATATTCCGGTTCCGTAGTTTTAACGGATCATACAATAGCCAATATTTAGATTGTTAAACTCACCTTAAAACATTTATAATGAATAAATAGTAAGAATTAATTATTGTTTGACATTAGTTCAAACAACATCACCAGTATTTGTAGAGCATAATTATTGTGATTATAATTATGCAAAGTTTTACATAAATTTAATTTAACTATTAAATTAGAAACTTGAAGGAATTAGTACTGGAGTAGTTTTTGCGGGCGTACCTCTCTCGCCACTGGCATCTGATTCCCAATCATATAAAGGTAACTTTTACCTGTATGGTTACAACGGTAGTACACGGTTTTAATCGTGTGTACCACATTTTTTTGTTTGTGTTTAGTTTTTTTATGTATTTTACTGTTAATGTAATGACGAGAGCTATTCGCGCTTTAGTACAAGTTCTTTTGTGCTTGTGTGTTACCTCACCTCCGCCAAAAGTGGCGAGCAAATTAGTTCTATGTTTAGCCAGAAGCCGTCTCCCATCTGGTCCTCTAAGATTAGAAATTACTTATGCGATATTGATATCGACATTTATAATCCACTACCATACTGCGGTCTCTATGGCTCTCCTCGCGACATTATAATTCATTCTTATTTTTCAAATTTTTATTAATACTGAAAAGTGTCACCGTAATCATGGCGGTGGCTAGCTACAGCTGAGCGGTATACATGGCTTCCTTAATAAAGCGCCTATTTTTATTTTATTTTTTTGGTTTTAATTATTTAGAAACCTTGACTGATCACCACGTTATTTTACTCACCTGTGAAAGGAAATACCATCTTGATCTTGAAGATGGCGTTGTGACTACAGAAGACGCAATTAGGGATTTCTTGGGAGCTTCGTTTGTAATGACTCATAATAATACAATGCAATATGAGTCAAATTGGCGTTCAACTAGTTTTTATAAACATATCTGATATGGATTCATGAAGCCAGTGACGTGAGGGGTAGGCCCGCAAAATCTACTGATTCTTTTATGGAATATAACAATAGGCCCAAAAATATTTTTTTTGATGTTGCCAGGAATAATTAAAAATGTGAGAATCGATTAGTGTATAATAAATCTCATCAATTATTTAAATTTTTGTTTGTATGTCTGTTTGTCGTTTATTTATGCGAGCATCACGTAAAAGGTACAAATCCATTGTGGATAAGTTTGACACAAACACATTGTACGTAATTCGGAGTATTTTTATTTTTTATTTCATCATAACCTGTCTAAAGATATTTGAATTTGAAGAGTTCTAGATAAACATATCATATCAATTGTAATGGAGACATCTTTTAACTAAAAATTGTACTAACGAACCACTTATTTTTATGAACAATAATCACTTTGCATTATTAAACCCACATTAAACCGAAAACTTTTCTATTATTACTCACAACTAGATGGCGTTGTGCATATGAAGGCACTTTCTGAATCGCGGTGTAAAGTTTTTCCGCGAAATAATGACCCAAATATTATCAAAATATAAAAAAACAAAATGTTTGTATATGTAAAATAAAAAGTAAAAATACATAGCTTAGTCTTCAGTAGCTGCTTTGCAATGGACTGAGTATCAAATTATCAATATTTTTAAGTATTATTAGTGATGTCATGATGTGTAACTCATCAATTTTATGTGAGGATGTACCTGATTGTCATTTGTCTCACGAGTTCCTCACGAGGTGCCTCTCATTTTAGGTGAGGAATAAAACAACGGTGTTTTTTTTCTTAATATGACCTTTATGTTTTTATGCATAGATAGACATAACATTTGTAATCAAGTGTCATTGCTTCTTGATTCTTGATTGATGATCTTGATTCTGACACTTGATTACTAATGTTATATCCAGATGGGATTCCTCTATGCTAATATTATCATTTCTGCTATAATACCGGGCACAATTCCAAACTCCGGGCTGCTACTGAGAATTTCTTAACAGAAAAACTCAGTAACACTTTGCCCGACTCGGGAATCGAACCCATGACATTTTTTGGACCCTGGTCCATAACAGTCACGATTGGGACCACTAGACCAAGGAGGTAGACACAGCCACACCCATTTTTTTGTGATAATAATATTTATTAACAATACGGTCTCATGCAGGATATGAACCTGCCCCCTCCTTAAGTAAACTCCAGGCATCCTGCCAACTGAGCTATCCTGACCTCTGCTCACTATTCTGAATTCCTCTATATCTGTATTTAATTTTAATGATTTTTAATGAAACTTCTCAACGGCCTTAAAGGATATTGTCTAGGGATGTATTATTTTACTTGAAATGGACAAATAATAAAATAATGAGAAATTGACAAATAAAAAGTGTAGTGCCCCTAAATGTCGTCTACTAACGACTTCAGGCCCTGTAATAAATTGACCAGTCCTTTTTTTTGTGTGGAAAGAAAACAACACACATATTCGCTAGCATGTGTTAATGCTTTCCAAATATTTATATCTGTATCTCTATTTGATGAGTCCTTTTTTTGATAACGGTTCATAATGATTTTTCAAGTTAAGTTATGGCTGATTAAATTATTGGCGCTAAATCCCTACCTCTTAGTGCTATGTCAATGTTTTTTAAGCTGCATCCGGTTTGACTGGAAGCCGACCCCAATGTAATTGGGAAAAGGCTAGGCAGATATTAGTGCTATGTCAATGTAGTTACAATGTCGGCAAAGTGTCCCTCATTTGTAAGAGCCCATAGGTGTACTCCATTGAAGAAGTACAAGGAAATAATAAAGAAAGTAGTATTTAACCACAGTTCGCGTTAGACACAGTACCAACGCGTGGTTCCAGCTTCGTACTTGGTAATGTTTCATTGGACATGTTTCACATTTTTGATACAGGTCTATAAACCGTGTCTCGAGTTTCGTATGCACGTCAGTGGTAATACTTACACTACGAAAACCATCCTTACTGCTACGACGTAAAGGCGCTGTCAATGTCAGTTTCTTACCATGGACGTGGTTGACTGTACTAAAAATAATGTTGTTTATTATAATATATAACGATTTAATGAAAAAAAATAATTACCTACCACTTCGTTAAAATATGAACGTATGTATCTATAAACGAAGTATTTCCCTCCACTCACGATTGTCGCCCACAACAGCCGTTCTAAAATCCGCTTGCCTGTTTAGGAAAAGGTGAATGTTGCAAAATGTTTTCCATCAAGTTAAACGAAACTAACTCGCCGACCTTACAGGTCTCAATTTACAACTTTATTTGTACAACATAAAGTGTATTATCTTTTAAATGTCTTGTTACATTAGACTTGATATCTTCGTCATATTATCTTGCTTAGTGTTGAGATACCTACTTAAAAGGCGTGTGTGGGTGCAAGGCTGACCTTATAGGTGCTACCCACAGTCTGCTAAACATTTGGAATGATTTCCCTGACATCCCACACTCGATTGCTATTATCACCGTAAATGATACAACGAAAAACTTTAATCTGATATTACTAGATAAACCTCACCTTTATGACTGTGTGCTTAATGAAATTTTTATTTTTGTTTGGTATGACTAAAGAGTTTTTTTTTTGCCTTTTGGCCCTAGTTAGAAGCAGAAATGAGTCAAACATAATTTTATTACAGCTGTAAGACACTGTAGACCTACGTATTTGGTATTGGTTTCAACTCTATCGCTATCGCAAACTCTTCAACCTACCATCATGTCGTAGGTACCAACTTCGTCAACATTCGCCACTATATCGAATGTGCTCCACTGTTATTAATGTTTGTAACGAACTCGATCCATTCAATGCATCGGTTAAAATTATTAAGATTTTTATTCACGCCAAATATTTGTATTAATTCGTACGAGTAAATTTATAATATACACATATGTACCTCATGTAATTCCTCTTAATTCAGATAATTTAAATCTATTATTATATCAATTTATTAAATTTATCTTAAACTAAGGAGTGTTAAACATTCGAGAGCATGTTGTGTTCGCATTGAGAAGGTCGTTCTGCTATCATTTACCTATGCCTATGCTTTAAGTAATATTGTATGTTTTGCTGTAACGTGAAAAAAAATAATTATAGTATCACGAGTTCAAAATAAATCTTTGAAAAGCATTAACGCATGCTTAGCGAACTCTAAAGTTATTATATTAAATGGAAAAAGAATACGGTCCCGAACAGGATTCGAACCTGCGCCTCCCGGATGAATACTCCAGGCGCTCTGACCACTAAGCCATCTCGAGGCATGAATCTATCTTTCTATTCATGACTCTAACGGATTTTTTTTTATCTGCTAAACTATGGAAAATTCTACTAATTATGAATAAGTATTAAACAGGGTTCGTGTCTGTTTCCTCACATTTCTGTTGAAAAGTTAAACAAAATACGACCGATTTCACTTTTACTCTGAAGTCGACATTTTTGTTAGAAAAATGTCAGAAGTCGGTCAAAGAACAAAGAGTTTGTTGAAACAATATGTACATTGTTCACTGTGCATTTATTTTACTTAGAAACATAATATGCTATTATGGATATCATCATAATACGTATAACCTCACGCCTTTTTCCCTTTGAGGGTAGCCAGAAACTACAGTCAATATCAAAGGGTTTGACGGATTGAAGAGTGTTACATGATTAGGTATGAACTCACTATATTTAAGATAAGAAGAAAACTTTAAAGAATTGCATTATACTGATATCAAACACTAAGAATGAAAGAGTGAATGACAATTTAAACAGGGAAACCTATTTAAAATTTCATTATTTAATCTATTTTTAGTGTTTTTTATGAGCCTTTCTGTAAAATAGGTAGATCGATAATTTTTGTCTATCTCATATATTTCACTGTAAATATATCGATATTTGTTGTCAATCGACGGGTGAAAGGCTATTTGGTGCAAGTGTAATTCATCATCATCATCATCCCCCTGCCCTTACCCAAATTTATTTGGGGTCGGCGCAGCATGTATTCTTATTCCATACAGCTTTATTAGCTGCCATATCGTCAGTCACTCCTTTTCTATCCATATCATCTTTAACACTATCCATCCATTGCTTCCTCGGTCTTTCTCTACTCTTATAGCCATCTACATTCATACTTAAAACTTTCCTTGTCTTAAGACCCTCATACAAGTGTAATTACTGTGCTTTAAAAAAAATTACTTTAAAACAACAGGCTCTAGAGACATTTTCACATTTCACTGAAATGTCGCTTGAGCCAAAAAGCCTTGCACCCATCTATATATATATATATAAGCCGATTTTTTTCTAATAGGATCGCTACTTCTCAAACTTCACACGTAATAACGTCAATAATCGCCTGTACGGATAACATACAAAGATGTGAATAGGAAAAACGTATGAGTGAGTTGGAAATATGAAATAAGTGATTTTACGGAAATATCTTCGATTTAATATTTAAAGAAACGAATATTTGTGAAAAATATATTCAAATATTTTTTACCCAACTACCATTTTATGTAAGTAGGCTTTGAAATAAAAAGTAAAACATTTCGCTTCTTGCTGTTATTGAGGACTAAATTAAGCTTAGTATAAACATAGTTCCTTTTATAACTCAACTAATGAATGATTGAATTATAATATGTTGAAGAAATGTTTATGTTGACCCTACGAAAATGTTTGCATTTTGTAGATAGCGTCATCGATATTCGAAACTGACAGTTCCATTAGCAAAAAAATTAGGACTATATTTTTTTTGCCCCCCACTTGTTTGCCTTTGCAAGTAACTGTTATTATGATTTTAATATAATTTTAAAATTTGCTGATCATAACTACGTCTAATATAAAAAGTAAAATACATTGTTCCTTTAACTAGAATGGATCTTGAAAATTTTGATACATGCTTGAGAAGTCTTATCTGTAGAACTTCTTGATATAAGTATTTAATCGCGGTTAGGGAGTTGGTGTCAGCATAATAGGATTCGATGATTTCTTTTTATACAAGCTTCAAATAAAATCTTGTTATAATCACCATCGAAACATAATTATATCTCTATATGTTTCAGCAACTGGCGTGGGTTGTCTTTGCAAGTAACTGTTTCATGATTTTCATATAATTTTAGGAAACTGCGCAAACAGCATCTCAACTTAGTATAAGTAATATTTGACACAAAATTGCAACGTATATCCACCTAATAGTAACTACCAGACGAACAAGTTATTACTTACCTACGTACCGTCGGGTCGGAAATAGTGGAAACTAGAATAATTAATATTGGAGATCTGTTCAAACAGACGCTGTTCCCAAAAAAACACCTGATATATCGTGCTGATACGAGTTAGTTCACTTGAACTAACAGTTTGAAAGACTAGCAAACAGTAGTTGCTAAATACTTACAAAAACTAGGTAGCTATCGTTCTATTTTTGTGCGATCAGTAAGCATGTTTCAGTTAGCTCTCCATTTCCTTGTTTGTATTGAAACAAAGTAATGACACAAATGCACGTTCGTGGGAGTCATCTTTGTGTGTATTAATATTTTAGACGTAGGTATATTACATAGGTACATACATTACATAGCATCACGCCTGAATTCCCCGAAGGGGAAGGAAGAGGTGTATTGAGTTGTACACCTACATTTTACCAATGCTGTTATTAAGTCCCATATAATAGATGGTGACCTATTGCCTCTACTCTATGGCTTCTACTAAGAATTTTTAAACAGAAATCTCAATAACACTTTGCTTAAACCGGGAATCGTACCCGAGACTTCATGCTCAGCAGTCGCGCTTGGGACCACTAGACTAACGAGGCATTTTATTAGTATTATAGGGATATTGGTGGTTTCTGATTCAGTGAAAATTGTAAGGACATTATTTTAAATGGCTTATTCAAAATGTTGTGTTTAGGGTGCTTATTTTAAATACAAATATGTAAGTTAATCAGTAGATACCGACTGCAACCAGTGAGAGTAATTCAGGATTCGGTCACTTGTAAGTACTGAATTGATTGCAATGACGTCGCCATAAGACGTGTTAAAATATGGAAGAAGAATTCGCGGTGGTGAGCAGAGGTCGAGATGGCTTAGTTGGTCAGAGCGCCTGGAGTATCTATCAGGGAGGCGCAGGTTCGAATCCTGTTCGCGACCGTATTCTTTTTCCATTTAATATTGTAACTTTAGAGTTCGCTAAGCATGCGTTAATGCTTTTTCAAAGACATATCTTGAATGAGGAGAGTAATTCATTTGAAAAACCGATATAAACATAACATATGTACATATAAAATCAGTTTCCATCTAGCATCTTGATTAAAACGTGAAAAAAGCCGACGATGACACGGCAGCAACATATTTATCCGAATATTTTTTCTCATTCTCCGATCGAGTTCATACCGACTCGTCACTGTTCCGATTCGTCACCAAAATTTTTGTCCATACAAAAAATCCTGATTCGTCACCATTTCAAAATAAATTCATTTTTATTTATTATGTATATCCCGATTCGTCACTCTTATAAAATTACTTTCTGCAGGGTACAGTCAGTAAGAAAAGTTTTAGTATGTCAAATTAAACATGGGGGATAATTTTGTGAGTTTAATCAATTAAACCTAAACCTAAATTATAAATATACCTTCATTAGTTTATGAAATGATTAGTAACGTTAAGATAATTATTAAAAAATCAATTGTCTACAATCCACCCATACAATTCATTTCTAAAGCAGAGTGGTAGTTCCCGAAGGATTTTTTAATAGCTTAAATAAAACATTGTACTTGTACCCTAGTATTTCTAATAGATTCAAATTCATTTTCGCCTTCGTAACGTACTGATGACAAGTCGGGCCTATGTAAACAAAATTATTTAAAACAGTGTCGAATTTGGACATATTTTTTATTGATGACCAATCGGAACAGTGACGAGTCGGTATTAACTCCTCCGATTTTAGGGCGCGTATGACGTAGGTGCCTTTACATACATAACGTAGGTAAAGATTAATTTTATTAAAATAATTGCGTGACTCTACCTACATTCTTTAATTTATTTATCTATTACTACAAAACTTTTTTTCGTGTTTGGAAAATTCATCATGGCAGCTGTGATCATGACTCCTATCGGCGAAAAGGCACACACACTGTTCTACCAGATCCCTGGGATCTTAACTGCATTCACTGCAACACCTGTTAGATTCCTATAATTTGCGGGCGATAAACTAGTACGTATTGAAGTTTAAGTGATTATTTGAAATATTTGTAGATTTAAGTTAAGGCTTTAAAAAAATCTAAAGTTAGGTATAATTTTTTATGGAAAGTTAAATACGGTCTCTGACCAACCATCTCGACGTCTGCTCACTACTCCGTTTTCTTCTTCCACATTTTAATACGTCTTTTAGTGACGTCATCACTATCTATTGAGTCCCTATATAGGTGACTGAACCGACACGAATAACTGCAGTTAATACAGTGTCGTACAGATACTAGTAACTTAACAGATACAGATAAATCCTTCAAACGCATTAACGCATGCGTCGCGAACTTTACAGTTATAAATTTATTTGAAAGAAAAATTCTGTTGGTCAGGTACGTAAGTATGTATGGACTATACATGTGACAGAATATATAGTGATGGAGTCACTAAAAGACGTAGGTATTAAAATGTGTAAGAAGAATTCGTGGTAGTGAGCGGAGGTCGAGATGGCTTAGTTGATCAGAGCACCTAGAGTATTTGTCCGGAAGGCGCAGGTTTGAATAGGCTCACGACGGTATATTCATTAAAAAAAAAACAACAAAAAAAAACTTTAGAGTTCACTACGCATGCGTTATTGCGTATGAAAGATTAATCTATATTTAAAAATATTGTCTGTATTATCTCGCCTACACTGAAATTTTATGGCATATTAATTATGTTCGCCTTATATTGACCATATCCTTTTAAATGTGGGCGCGCAATTATACCGTTTAACGATCCGTTGGAGGGCCACTGACTTTGGTGACGAATTTTAAAATATTTAAGTTATTTAAATGCTGAAATAGTTTAACATTCTTTGTTTCTATAGAATGGTTCCAAGACGGTGGTTTACCACGTTCAAGTATGGTATGGCTCCCATTGTGGATGGTCCGTGATCGAACGGGCGCGGGTAATGAACCCGAGCATCCGCGGGATTCACGAGCAAGCAGCGCGTCGCCCGCGCGCTTCCGCCGCACAGCGCCTTGCACCGACTTAACTCGTGCTCACGAATTCACAGTACCTTCGGGCAACACACTACATTGTCTATGTCTTTCAACTGATTTTGTTTTATTTGTATAAATAAATAAACGTAAGATACGCTCAAGTGAAAGCTGGCAGAAGGAAACAATGCAGACCGTCTACCTATTGATTAAAGGTAATGTGTAGGTACAATAAGAACTTCGATTTTATTAAATACGGGCACTTAATGTAATATTTAAAAGGATTATTACATATAATGTTTTAGAATTGGTATAACTATAAATATTTCCTTACGTGAATCATGTTTTTGTTTGTAGAACAAAAATCAATATAAAACACAAACCTTTCCCGCTCATGGCACGAATATGACTGCATAAATCACGCTGGGGTGATACTGTAAAAAAACTACGTTTTAATGAACGTGATCGTTGCTCGCAAGTCGCAACGGTCGGGGCGTCGAGTCGGGGGCAACAGCACACCATAGCCAACTCAGTAATAATCTATTGTTGAGTTGAATGTCATCGTAATAAGCAGCGTAGCTGGCGAGTTGTCTTGGGGAGCTACAAGGTAATAGTATAGAGCAATGTTGTGCTTGTGTTATTATTTGAACTGAACATTAACGCTGTTATTTTAAGGAACTTCTAAGCACGTAAGAGTATGAAGCAGTAGATTGCTACCGCGGTTTTGTACTAAAATACGAGGTAAACAGATAATTTTGAGGTTACCTACGTCTTCTGAAATTCCTTTGTATTTTTTTCTAAAGATTGTCCTTATTTTTGGGATAAATAAGTTTGCAGCATTCAATCGTAAGCAATGCAATAATTTAATAACTAAGTATCACATGCATTCTACTACTAAATTCTTTCAAATTTATAAAATAATGCATAGTTTATTAGTATTTTTATCATATCGTTGTCATGTCCACAACTTGCCTGACTCATGGTGGCTGGCATCGAGCCGTCGCACTTGTGGACCCTTCTGAATAATAATTTCTTTTTATGTATTCAACAATCAGAAAAAGGATTAGTTTTTGCAAATGGATGTCATAGTATTGTCGTTTACTTTGGCTTCACGGCACGTGCTCGCGAATATTTTTCATTTATATTGGCGGAATATTGCATGGAGACATCTAATAGGTTGGCTTTGTAATAAGAAAAAAAAATACAGATATTAAGTTCTTCATTGTGACAATCAGGCTAGTTACTAGGTTACTGAACTGTTACTGGTGCGAAATTGATTATATAATGAAGTAAAAGCATTTAACTCTGATTGGGCGACTATGTACCTACCGTACATAATATAAGGATTGTGCTACGGTTGTATTTTTCACAAACAATTGAATGTTGTTATACATTTTGCCTAGCTCACATAGTAACAAAAAAATAAAACCGCCTTCTTAAATCTACTTAAACAATAAAAAGTTCATAATAATATCAAAATTTGCCTATAATAAAATAAATTTAAAATAAATTTTGGAGTCGGTGCCTGTACTGGGAGAGGGTTATTGTCTTCCTCTTGTTAGTCACTTATGTTCGTTGCGCTATGGCTCGTATCTGGTTGTAAACCCAACATACATCACTAGAATTACTTTTTTGTTACAACTGGCGAAGATATCTACGGACATATAAACAAAAAAAAAAATAGACGCATTGAAAATCTCCTCATTTTTGAAGTTTGTTAAAAATAGCGATTTCACGATAAAATATTTATTTGTAATACAAATTACTTTAGCACCCGTTTCCAATCATCAACTGTGGAATAGTTAAGTAATAATAATACCTCCAATATTCTTGTATGGGATATCTGTTAACAGATTGGGAAGATTCAAGTACTTGGGCCATATACTAACTGAACGTCTAAAAGACGACGACGATATAGACCGTGAGCGAAGAGCTCTGTCTGTTAGGTGTAACATGCTCGCGCGTAGATTTGCAAGATGTGATAACAATGTAAAAATCACTTATCGCGTATTTCCAAAGTTTTTTCACTTGTCCACTATGTGAGTACAATGCATTTAGGATTCTTCTGAGAGTCAGAGTTCCTGACTTTTTTGCCATTTTAAGATCACGAGTGGCGTCGTTCTGGCATCGTACTACGTCATCGAGTAATATCATTCTTAAAACGTTGTCCGTGTGCTTGAATCATCCCATATTCAGGTATTGGTCATCCTTGCACCGCGGACAAGAAATAGCGTAAGTTTGTTTTAGAGATTTTTATTTTATTTTTATTTTATCATTTCAATTTTATCATTTTAATTTGAGGGTTATAATATTAAAAGGAAAAATATACACATTATTTTATAACTTTAGACTTCGCCAAGCATGCGTTAATGCTTTTCAAAGATTTATCTTTAATCATTTTAATTTTAATGTAGTTTTATCATTTCTATTTTATTATAATTTTAATATTATTAATTTTATTTATATAAAATTTACAAATCATATAAATTTTAATTGAATAATTTTATTGCAAAGAACGTATTCTATATAAACTATTATTTTGACGAACTTATACTGAATTTATACTAATATATATATATATATATATTTTAATTACTTTTTGGATGTTTTACTTTCAATTAACTTACTCAAATGCTATGCAGTTTTATGAATTTTGATTGAATTAATTTTATTGTAATGAACTTGCACTACTTTATTTCTAAACTGAATCGATTGTTGTGTCTGATGTATTTTAAAACTGTGTCTATATGGGAAACTATGCCTGAATAAAATGAGTTTTATTTTATTTTATTATTTATAAGTATATAGTTAATAAACCTTTATATTTCTAGCCACGGTTATTTGTCTAATGTAAGTGGAGTTTAGTGGTAGTGATTGTAATCTTATTAGGGGTCCCGAATAACTCATACTCATGAGATACAATTATTTACCGTAGATAAATGATTTTTTTAAAGCAAAACGCTTTATCGACTACAAGTTAGGTAAACTCAGCAGTTACTGAAAATAAAAGACACTTGGTGTAAACGGTAAAATGGTTGATAATGTAGTGCTTATAAAAATCTTTTAAAAAGAGAATTAGATGCAATTCGTCACTATTTTTATTGATTCATTTTGAATGTCGGACGCAGCATGTACCGAGCGAATCATACCACAGCAGATTGCATAGTTTGTAGGAATAATTATTGTAAGTGATCCTTCGTAGTGAGGGAACAAAGTTGAAGAAGAATTTTGAATGTTGGTAGAATATTGAAAGATGTCGACAGAATAATCATCGTGTATCATATATTCATATACTTATCAGTTTTAATGAACATTTTTAAAGAACATTACACAGGCTGTAATGTAAAATTGTCGAAATTTTATCAATAGAACTGAACTGTGACTAAAAGTCAAGGGTCTGCAGACAAAATAAATTACCTCCCAAATATTTATTTATTTATTTATTTATTTATTAACTTACATCACTATCATTACAGGAATTTCCTAATTCAATAGTGTGGCCATAATTACAGTCTTATTATTTACTATAACATATTATGTACATTGCGATTATTTTGAACTCACTCAGAGAACAATTAAAGAGATCTATGCTATGTGCTACGTCATTAAGTACACGCAATAATAATAACCAATAATAAGCAATAATAACCGTACAGCAAGTAATATTTGTGTGTATAATGACCCCTGTTTCTTAAGCCTGATTGTTTAGTATCATAGATAGAGTCAATCTTTAATATTTTCGATTTTTACCTACCTTCCACCCACGACATTTGCCGTATCGTGGCACGTGTCGCGAATTCGGGCCCCATAATAATATAATCAATACCTACTTAGGTGTAGATTATAAGTATTCTGTTGTATTAATATTAACAAAACGAAATAGAAGTTAGAGGTGGAACTTATTTTACTTTATTTACTGATATGGTGCCGAAACTACATTTGAATGTTAAAAGTTCAACGAGTTCTGTATTAGCTGGTCTAGTTTTTTTTTATTGTCGTGTTAAATCAGTTATGTAGATACTAGAAAATAAGTAAATTTAAAGTGGCCATCAATTGTTAACAAATAAAATGGATATTGAATGTACCTACTATGACATGGAATTGGCATTGGAAGCATGCTTTTGATCTTATTAGATTTATTCTTCCTTGAGGAAAATTGTGGTCTGCGTACTGAGTGGTTACCGTTAGAATAGGCAGTTGGCGCATGGGTAGGAGGACCGGAAGCAGCCATATCCTGGCAATGCCATGGCCGGAATGGCCGTTTGCATATAATCAGTGTGTAATACGTCGCTAGTTGTGGTTAATTCGAATTGTATATATTTATTTTTCTTATAGGCACGTAGTATACCATTTATTGTTATTTTCAGTTTTAAAGTTTCTTCGTATTTATCAACAAAATCCAATGTTTACTGAAATAAACTAAGTATGTAGTTAGTATTCTGCTAATGTTTTTACTGATACACAGTCGGTCATGATTTCCTGTCTCCTTTAAACACACATTATAAGGTGGTGTTGTCATGATGTGCGTCAGTCACCGAACAGAAGCCCCCCTCCTCCCCCGTCCGCGTACCGCCCCCCGCCCCCGGTACCCTCTGCCCGCCACGGTCACCGAGCACTGTGACCTTTCGCTGAATATCTCACTACTTACATTACGTAATCCACACTACCATAGCAGACAGGATTAACGTGACTTCATTCTTAATTTTAACTTAGTAATTATCCGTTAGCTTCTGACATGTCACACTTAACATGGATTTTGATGAAAGTTATTTACGAAACTAGTTAACGACTTAGGTGTATTTAAGGTAAAATTTATTATCATAAAGTAATTGACACATTTAGATATATATTCTCTTAAGTGCCAATTAGAATATTAAATATAAAGATGAATATTGAATTCTACGTATTAACGCTCTTTGTAACATAATTTAAGATTCATAAAATATATTTTTGGTTAAACAATTGCATCATACATAAACCTCAAGCAACTAAGTACGTTCGTAAATAGTTGGTCCCTATCACAGAAGCAAGAAATATTTATTATTATTATTGCGAGAATGATTCGTATCTTGTATCTACTTTCTATCATACTCGCTCTGTACTCCGTCGAGATGAATTAGCGGTTGATTAAAGTACCGGTGAGACAATCTTAGGATGAGATCTGTTCGAGCATAGTGGCCATAGTCCAGTTTCCCAATAGTGCTCTATTGTTGTGTGACGGATTCGGTATTTTATTCATTATTTTGTAGCGGACACAGTGCTAGGCGTAGCGCGCTTCACTCTCATACAAAAGAGTTCAACGGGCACACTGTCTAAAGATGGTCCGAAGCTAGCAAACATTGACATTTTATATCAATTTATCATTTATTATGGTACTCATAACGTTAAAATAATGCAATAATCAAATTGTGGAAAGGATGAAACACCTAATGATTGCATGGCTTTAATCAATTTTGAAAAATTACGACGCTTTTACATTAAGTTCTTCATCTATGTGAAATCTTTGAACTTTATACTTACATTGAAAGCTGATCTGCGATACTGCATAGATTTTATACGAACTTAAGCCATGCGGGACCTTTGTATCCACGTGTAAGTTGTTTTTTTTCAGCTTCTCTTAAGCCCTTAAAGCTATAAATATGCCGTCGAGATTTTATGTCTAGGATGCGGTTATTATTTTCGAGATTATAAAAAAGGTGTCCAATTAAATAGTTAGATTATGCTTGTAACACGATATATGACATTCCTTATGGATTTTTTCAACGAATAACCGATTCCATATTACGACGAAACCAAAATCATCACTAGAATATGAAGAACTTGATGATCATTTAAGTTCACTTTCCGTAAGATTCGATGAATATATAATTTATAGTTTTGTGTTCATATCATATTTAATGTTACTTACAAGCACATTTCATTTTGTACCTTATACACGACTGCCCAAAAAAAGGAGTGTTATGTTTGTAATGTTCTTAATTGCACCATAACTTTTAAATGCCAGAACAGATTTAGATGTATGGGGTATCGTTAGAATTCTTATATTATCCCGGAAAACATAGAATTTCTTAAGATAAAAAATATATATCGGTATAGCGGCTATGGTACACAAAAAAGTGAGTAATCAATACATAAATTCACATATGGCTGGCTTTATTTTGTTTTTTTATTTTTTATTATTGGCAGATATTATTATGCGCACTTGTGTGTCGTGGACACCCAGTGGTCGAAACTCGACCATAATTCGTTTTATTTTTTATTATACTTACAAGCTGCTGAGCTGTACCTGTGTGAGATTTAATGAACTGACTATACCGCTGAAACCAAACAAGAATCAATAAAAAAGAAATACCAAAAAAATATTTTTATTTATATTTCTTTAGCAACCAATTTCGCTCCTTGTGCAGCGTGCGACTAACGCCAATCCGTGCACAATCCCTTGACAGTGCCAACAACTTTTTATGAGAGTGGGGGTTTATCCTGAAGAACCCGCTAATGATTCGAAGTGAATAGGCTATTATATAATCGTAGAATTTTTAAAGTAATTTTATATGGAAAAAGAATACGGTCGCGAACAGGATTCGAACCTGCGTCTCCCGGATAAATACTCCAGGCGCTCTGACCACTAAGCCATCTCGACCTCTGCTCACCACCGCGAATTCTTTTTCCATATTTTAACATGTCTTATGGCGAAGTCATTGCTATCAATTCAGTCCTTATACAAGTGACCGAACCGACACGACTAACTTTGCAGTTAATACAATGTCGTAAAGAATGCAATTACCTTAATAATTCAAGATAAATCTTTAAAAAGCATTAACGCATGCTTAGCGAACTCTAAAGTTATTATATTAAATGGAAAAAGAATACGGTCGCGAACAGGATTCGAACCTGCGCCTCCCGGATAAATACGCCAGGCGCTCTGACCACTAAGCCATCTCGACCTCTGTTCACCACCGCAAATTCTTAAAAAAAAAAAATATAATAACTTTAGAGTTCTTTAAGCATGCGTTAATGCTTTTCAAAGATTTATCTTGAATTATTTAGTTATTCTCTTCACGTATTAATATATAGATAATATTTATACTTCCACGCCACGTTAGCTCGTCCGTTAATAAGTTATGCATCGCCAATCGCAATAGAGAAGACAGCCTTTTAATAAATAATTGGTCATTTATAAAATGGAAATCAATCAGATTAAGGTTTTTAATTAAGCGCATTGGTGTTTTTTTTATTATAAGTCACAAGGACGGTTAGAAATCATTTAAAAAATATGTAGAAAAAACTACGTATTCGCTACCGGTATTATATCATTCGGATTTGTGAGAAAACCTTCGGAGTACAGTAATTTTAGCTTCCCATAGAGGAGTAGTTAAGGCCGTTGCAAAACCATTCATTACTTTGGGTTTGCTTAGTGTTCACTGATAGAGACGATTTTTAATTGACCTAAGAAATGCCCGTATACGAAAATGTGAATTACGTTATAAGAAGTATTATTTTACAATTATTATTCTTTGGACTAATATATCTTAATAGACCCGTTAAATACTTAAGTCCGTTTTTTTTTGCCTTTGATAAGTTATTGTAAGATAATGTATTATTTAAGTTGGTCAGAGTAACTTTGTATCATAATTTTATTTTGCCTACGATACCATTTTAACAGTAGAGTCACTGGAACAGTTAGGCGGGGAATGCTGCATAGCCTAAATGAAGTCCTTTATTGTGTCTAACTTGGTATGAATTTGGACTAGACCTAAAGATATGTTCAATGCCCATGTCGTGCCGAGACCGATTCAAATCGAAAGCTCGGTACTCCAGATTGTTAACGGCAGACTCAACTTCGAGAGAGAAGCCGACGGAACGATTTAGTTAGATTGAGCAGCGTTTGGTGAGTTAGTCGAATCCTCTTGTCTCGTAGGTATACCGTAGTGCTTAAAAGACGAAAGTTTTTAATCTTTGCCCGATGAAATTCTTTGCCCGATATTAGGGAATGGGCAAGTCTCGGCAAAAGTTGCATAGCACATATCACACTATATCGATAACAGCTTTACAGTTCCAAACAGTTCTGAAATATGACACTTAGATCATTAAGTCCCATATAAAAAAAAACAAGGATATTTCTTTTCTCGTATGTTTGAATTGCGAAGTGGATCGTATGTACCTATTTTATAATGGTTTGAATCCCTGAACAATATAAGATATATAAATCGAAGGAAAATGGAACTGCATTTTTCAAAATTCCTATTTCTATGAAACTCGTATTTCGAACCACTGTGTGTCGGTTCTAATAACATTTAAACATCACTTTCTTATTTGGCTTTTGTTCGTATCACTTTCTGGCTTGGAGTGGCAGTGTTGGATAGGAGATTTTTATACTACGCTTATTTTTTATTATTATAAGTACTAATTTGTTTGCGGCAGGTTTTGAAGACCCATTGTGACTTCAGAGTTGCTTTTTCAAATTTAAACTTTTAAGAAATAAAAAATAATCTCTAAAGTAGCATTTCGTGCAGGTGTACCGGACGAACGGCACGGATATGAGAACAACTTTAAGTGTTTATTTAACGTTCTACCAAAAGTATTCAGCGATTTTTAACGCCACTTTGAGGGCCTGGCCGGAGACTTGTTTTAAAAAATTTCAAAATGATGTGTGTATAAAACGTGGCATTGCGTTATGATGGAGCCGGGTGTTTTTATTTTCATTTTTGAGGTTCCAGTTTCGCAAGACTTGTGCTTTTTCTTTTATGAAAGAAATTGTGAGAATGCCAACATAATCTTCGCACCGCGGCGCCGGCGGCGCTGTCCCTTGAAACCTGAGCTTAAGTAGGTATAGGACATGGGCATGATATTTGTGAATACCTTTCGGCACTAGATTGTATGAGACAAAATGATTCTGATAGTGACTCGAAGTGCCTTATGGCGTTTCGTTGTAATATACAATAAGTAGGGCAGCTAATTAGGAACAGAAGCCACGGCGACGACGCGACGCACTGACACGGTCAGCCGCGCGGTGTTTAGTCAACAACCTGCAACATTCATACTGGAACCGAAACATCTGCTTAAATACGCGATCAATGAACTCTCCAAAAGTCCAATACTTTACTGAAATTGCTCTTTATTGCGTTTATATAATTAGGTACCTACATGTTATTGAGGTCCGCATATTAAATATTATTATCAAATATATTTTTATTTTATTACTGTGAAAGCTTGTATTTATAATACGGCAATGTACTATAAATTTGGGCAAAAAGAAGAACAATGGTCAGATGAAGATGTGTGAAAGTTATAAGAAAAGGTTAAATGCAAATGTTACAAGATTTAAGTAGGTAAATGGCGTACAATTAACCACGCCATTGGTTGGCATGGCAAAATGGTACCTACTTTCGAGTATGTTGACACATTCTCAAAGTAACGCATTATCACTTGTTAAAAGATTTTCTTTTTCTTTTAAAACGTATTTAGTTTAAAATTTACGCACACAGATGCTACTTGGTACGTGGCAGGATTTATAACACCGGTGTGGCTAGATTATATCGTAACAAACTTGTCAACATATAGCGATGACGTATTTACCTGATAAACAAAAATGAGCTGTAAGTGCATAAAAACGTTAATAAGATGCACATAAGGTCAAAATAATAACATCTATATTTAAGTCGTAAATAATATTAAATATATCGTCAAGGTAATAATTAAACTATTTATTACCTAAGATGTTGAAGCTCTATGAATATCCTGTTAACCTGTCATATTGTGTATACAGTAATTACTAATTACTGATTGTAAATGTACATCACTGTAGTTGTTTCATCATTGTAGTTAGAATGAAATCATATTTAATAATATATTTTCCTTGTCACGATGTTTTTCAGACTTCTAGACTTAAAGCTGGTATCCTTGTGTACAAAACAAGGCACATTGCTTGCATGATTTATGATTATGATGCGTAAGACCACGTAACACCAGTTGCGCGGCCCTATTACATTGGTATTAATATACATACATAGCATCAAGCCTATATTCCCCGAAGGGCTGGGCAGAGGTGTATACAGTTGTACACCCACATTTCACCAATGCTGTTATTAAGTCCCAAGAAGATGTAATAGGTGGTGAGACTATTGCCATCAACCGGGCACAATTCCAAACTTCGGGCTGCTACTGAGAATTTCCTAACAGACAAACTCAATAACACATTGCCCGACCCGGGAATCGAACCCAAGACCTCCTGCTCAGTAGTCGCGGTTAGGACCACTAGACCAACGAGGCAGTTGGTTTTAATATATTGTATTGTATTGAGTTTCTTATCTAAGTACTTAATATTTTTATTTAATTACTGTAGGAAATAACTCGATATTTAAGTTGAAAGTGATTTATTTACATTATACCTTAAGTAGGTATTGACTATAAGTTATAACTTTATAAGAAACTAGATTATTTTGTATTTTCAGAATAATTCTGGGTAAGCTTTCACAATTTGTAAGTAGACCAAGTCAATGTACCGAGTTTAGCTTTATTTGGCCAGGCGACTAGCTCACGAAATAGCGGTCGAGGTCCTTCACACACATGCAAAAACCGCATTCGACTGTTTAATAAAAGCATTTCTATTGATTCCTTTGCGTAGCCTTGCGAGTCCGTCATCGTTTGCTTTAGTGACATCATCAAGTTTTGTAATTTGACAAGGAGTCGTGAAGTCGCGGCTATAGGTTATTGCTGTACATTTTATTCTTGTTACTAGTGCTGATGCTACCATGCTGTCATCCAGATTTATTGACCGATTATACAAGTCGATAAAAAATACGAGATAATAATCATTCAAATAGACTAGATAATAAATGCACAACAGACACAATCTTTATATTTGATTGGCAATATCTAAAAACTATGCCAATGTAAGTAGTTCTATAGTCATCATATGCAACTTTGTATGCTGTAGACCCGACAAAGAAGGTCTTATCTTTGTAATATTCTGCGACACCTAAACGACTGCGACTCATGTAATGTTCGTAGATTACGATTTTACATGTTCATGTTTAGTTTTGCTTTTTACATATCCAAACGGCACGCAATAAAATAAAATTGAGAACATTATGTGGGCGTAAAAAGATAAAAGATAAAATATCTGATTTACCTAAAAGACTCTAAAATTTATTTAAGTATAAAATTAAAATAAAAAGACTATGGAGTGGTTGTTGGTATGTAAGATAAATATAATTTTGCCTTTGAGCCACCCTGAGCCGGGTCAAACGCTGCGGCGGAATCCCTACTCAGGGTGATTTTCTACTGTAATAGGTGTCTTGTTATGCGGAATGTTGACGACTATTATAGCTCGCGCATGCAGATCTGATGCGATTGCTGGAGCAGTAACGAGCACATTAAAATATTTATTGGCTTATAAATAGTCTTCATTTTGTTGTTTTGTTGACTACTTTCATGAATACACTATTGGATTTATATTATGCACCTATTGACTTTTACATTTGATTGTAGTTTAAAAATAAATGTCAGGCATTAATATTATGTATGTGATCCGCAAGTGATCATGGAATGTTTATAAAGTTATTTCGCATAGAGCAATGAAATAGTTAAAACATTTTATATATATATTTTAGTTAGGTACGTACCACGAAGTATTTTTCGATAAACATGAGGAACTAGTAAATATTAACAAAAAATTTACAAACACGTAACGTAGGTAGATATTTAATATCTAAGCCTAATTTCAAGAGTTTTTACAGCGTCGTGTGAAACGGAACGAATTTATATATTATCGTTGGGGGCAGTGAAGCGCGAGACGCTGATGTCATGCTTAAAACGCATGATATGTAAAGCTAACATAAAGCTAACGTTATGTGTTTTGTGGTTTCTAAGAAATTATATTAGAATTGCCGCTTGATTTTTCCCATTACTTGCTTGAGAAGTTGAGACTAAACTATGTTATGATAGTAGATGTTTTTACTTTATATGTATAAGTTAGAATAGCTTATGTTTTATAAGGTGTGTAAGTGCAGTAACTGACATGAGTTTTGTAGGGATTAAACATGGTGTATTTATAATTATTACCAGCAGACTTTGTATGACGACCACCTCAGACAGTTGCATTTTGCCCATTTCATGATAGTTATTCACAAAATATTAAAAAAATCTTTATCACTACATAGTATAAAACAAAGTCGCTTCCCGCTGTCTGTCCCTATGTACCTATGCTTAGATCTTTAAAACTACGCAACGGATTTTGATGCGGTTTTTTTAAGTTTTTAGTATATAATTTGTCAAGTTTTTGTATACATTGGCTAAAATATTATGACATTTGTTGGAGGTGTCGGAAAAAATAAGCCATCTGAGAGCTTTCAACGAAAACGCTGCCTAAACCCTTTGAGATATAACAAAATTATGCATGGTGGAATTGTGTATCTTATATAGGTCTAGAGAAAAGTCCGGGATGGCATATGTCTATCTCTTAAGGATAACATACTCTATCCATTTAATACTTAAAAAAATGGGCAGTTCTAAAGCGGGAAGGGGATCAAAATTTCATGATTACTTTTGGTCACGATAGTCGACATCCACGCGGGTGAAGCCGTGGGCATCACCTAGTAAATTATATATAGTTTATAAACCTAAACGTTCAAACAGTGTTTATAAGTGAAAACCCGAATAATATATTCAGTCGTTATGGAAAATCGTGCACAAACAAAAGATGGGGAGATTGTTTTATAATATGTAATTATAGTTAAGATCTTTTTTCTCGTGTGGTTCGAAGCCAACCTGGAGTCAGAGCTGTTCAAGCCGTCCCTATAGGCAGACTTGGATAGTTGAATCGTCAAATAACAACCTAGACGCGACGATTGTTTATGTAGCACGGAGACGCTAACTCCTTAACCAGAGATGATGAACTGCTATGAGCCGCTCTAATAAAATTATTATTAATGTTTAGGTTCTTAGGCCTTACATAGTTTAATTTATTAAAATACGAGCTGTCTAACTTAACTTACCTTTAACTTTGTTTCCTTATTCTGCAATTTCATATTAATTTTTAAAGTATAGCCAGTAAGTAAGACATTTTTTTTTTTTTAGTTTAGCACCACGTTATACATTGTTTGCCTTTTGTAATATGCTTTGTTATATATAGACGATAATTATTAAAATTATTTAACAGTAGCAACATTCTAAAATCCCAATCCCAATCGCATGCGGATGCGATTGGGATTGGGATTTTAGAATGTTTTACCTAAGCTTACTCATCATACCTTTCATGATTTACGGAGTCATTTCCGAGAATCTTACCTAATTTTTTTATAATATTTCTCGTTTGCTAGTTTATTTGTACGTTATACAGGAAAATAAATATATAAATGTGTTTTGTGGTGCATGTTCAATCTTGCAAAGCTTTTCAGTGTTGTGTCATGGTTGCAAACTTAATGTCATGTGGTTAATAAAAGAATATATAAATAGTGATTACTCATTATCGTGTAGAATTATTTTCTAGCACATTTAATAACTTGTGCAATTATTTTCCCGCACTAATGATGAGGCTACGTGATCTCATCACGTATGAACTTGGATTATATGGAAAATAATATGCCTACTGTGTAATATTGTAACCTGTATACATCTTGACTAATAATTTTCAGTAGGGGTGATAAACAATTGCAATGTTTAACCTCCAAAAATATCCGAAATGTAGTACGTAACTAAGTTTAGATATTTTTGTGCGGGCGGTCAATATTTATGCAAACGTGGGCGGAGCAGTGGAAAGGATGCGGTGCGGCTGTCGCGTGAGAATTCATCTCGCAGAAATCTCGCTCAGCCTGTCGTGTCGTCCGTAACACCGTGCTGTTTCTATGGCAGACTAGACTAATTACGGACTGATTGCATCGGCCATTGCACCTAACTCTGCTCCGGTTTATGCATTACAGCGATCTATTAAAAGGTTCATAATTTCTACCTATATGAACTTGTCATGCGAATTATTTTAAAATATCTGTTTTTCTTTTTATAGAAAACAGTCGCTTACTCTCTCTCTCTCTTTGAACTCATGGGTCGGTCAGTGATGAGGTATAATTAGCGAAAACAGCGTAAGTGCTTTTACACAGCAATGGATGGTTTGCCGTCAACCGAGAATAAAATTATGAAGGTTGGTAGCGATTTAAAAATGTTATTTGGGTCCTTCCTTTGATAAACAGATAAAATTGAAAAAATGATTTCGTATAAGTTACCCTTATTAAGTTTTACGGTTGAAGTTTAATAGCTTTCTGTCGACTCGAGAAATCGAATGAAGGAAAGAGCTAAACGAGTTTTCAATGTGACCTTTGTTTTGATTTTTGCAGCATTTACGATCTGTGTGTCTCTTGTGTTGTGACAACCTTGACCGTTTGTTATTACCTCGAGGATTCTGCTAATGAATAACTAATGTTAGCGACAGGCCGACCATTGTATATACTTCGGCTCGCATGTAATACGCCAAGTTTTCCTTAAAATATTTTCTTGTACAGGCTGTTGCGTCAGGTTGTTACTATGTATAGGTACAATTAAGCAATCGCATACCTAGTCTAACTCTAGCATTTTTAAATGATTGTTTGAGAAATGATTCGAAATTTTCAAGTAATTTTTTTGTGGGCTTTAGATTCATTATAGGGTAAGGTCGCTTAAGTCGTACTCCATAAGGATTTTCTTTCTTTTTCTTTTGTGTAATTCAAATAAAACTTTTTTTTTTGCGTAGATAGAATCTTCATTTATTTGACTTTTAATCACCATTCATACGAATTCAAAAATCTTTATCAAAAGAGATATATTCACGTTTTCCAACAAAGTTCCTCCGGTACGATTAAGGCGCCTGGTCGCCTAAATCGTACCGCCTATAGCCTAAGTCGTACTTAGAGTAAGTCTCGAGTAAAGACATCATAAACAATATAGAAAATACTTATTAATAAGGAGATCATGTTAACAAACTACAAATATCAACTTATGAATTTTTTTTGGTTTTATCAGTCTTAAAGTCGGCCTAGTTATCAAGTTAATTACAAATAGAAAAATAAAATAAGTACACTTAGTGAGTTTGAACACAAATATCACAGATATATTTCTTTATTTTATTATCCACATCTGCACACAGGTCATGTACCCAACCTTTACATTTTATACACTGAACTATGTTTTCTTTTCGATCTTTATTACATAGTTGGCATAACCATGATTCCTTGTATTTTGTTTTTGTATTCTTAATATTTATTTTATCTATCTTCCTTCTTTTTATAGTGTCCTTTACACCTTTTTCTATTTTAACTTTTTTCATATCTAGTATAGACTTCTTCTTTTTTATGTTTTCCTTGGCTTCTACTTCGTTTTTGTATGGACTAGAAGTTAATTCCAATGTGGGTTTAGTACCTTTCTTATTTGAAATTTTTCAGCAATCTCGAACGCAAGCTTCCTAAATTCAGTAGGAGTTAATCCAAAGAAAGTAGACTCTAAATTCAGCAAATGCTGCGCTAATATCTCCTCTAAATCTGATAACATATCATTTGGTCTTCCAAATTTTGTTGTTTTATTCAAACCTTTCAAATGTCGTCGCAGTGTAGGCTTCGGTATATTATATCTCCTACATGCTTCATTAAATCCGATTTCACTATTCCTATGTTTCAGCAAGGCTTCATCCATATCCTCTTGTTTCCAGGTATTGTACTTTCTTTTTGCCATATTTTCACCTGATGAACAAAAAACAATACCAGTAAAAAAATCCTTATTACCTAAGTCGTACCGGTACGATTAAGGAATTTTCTACAGGTACGACTTAAGCAACGAGATCTAAAAAGTTTTAAATTGAAATCACTGACATAACCTTAAAAATTCTACTATGTTAAATATGCCTAAATGATTGCCTGAATACGATAAATAAAGTACAATAACACGAAATAACACAAAGATCACATTCCTTCTTTAAAAAGCTTACAAATGAGCCCAAAATTTTAATGAAAACTGTGAGTAAAACTTACTTTTTGATTATTTTTGCATCGCGATGTCGGCCGCCATCCGCTTTGTTTTTGTGCGCTTGCTCGACTAAACACTTCAAGACTACGGTACAAGATGGCGCTTTTTATAAAATGTGGATGAAATATTAAGGAGGTACGACTTAGGCGGTGGTACAACTTAAGCAACCTTACCCTACGTTTTTCACATGGTTCCAAACTTTCGTGATTACAGTCCATGTCTATAGTTAGGTGAGTAAGACGACACACATCGTGTGAACTTAAAGTTATTTATCTTGTCTAAATGGCGGTCGTCTCTACTTAAGTATGTTACCGGTTCGTCCAAAGAGCATTGCGCAAGCGGCGATTTCGACAGCGCGACCGGCGGATATAGCACGGGGCCGCTCTTTCGTAGCCCACACCTACACCAAACTATTTGAACAACACTGGCTGCATACACTACAAGCTAAACGCTTAAACAAACGAACCACAAGCTCGCTATAATGGTAGACGCACGTTATCACTTGTCACCAATATATGGGATAGACAAATTAATTTTGGCACCTCGTTTCTTCACATTATTTGCTATTAAAACGGGTTTATACTTTAGTCTCTATCTACATAAAATACTTTTAAATTGATGCTAAGCAATAAAATTGTTTTATATCCATAATTGTAATAGGTAGAGGCACATATTTTTTACCGTTATTACGCCGTTTAGCTGCAATTAGTTTAATAAGGTTTTTCAAGTTTGAGGTTGGTTTGATAGTCGCTTATTACATGTCATTAGCAAAAACTGCAAGTTATTGGAGTTTTTCCAACCGTCTTTTTATATATTTACTTTGCTTAAGTGCACCACATCTGAATTCATCTTCGAGGATCCGCGTATGTTTGAATCACGTCTTGTGTCATCACTCGAGGTCTTTGGGTGATCTCATTCTTTTGGAGACCTTCTCATATTATTGAAATTTAATTAATTTTTATTCATTACTAGCGTAGGATTTATGGAAGCTCGCGCTGTTGTGGATAACTAGCTGCAGTTAGATGAATATAATTGATATTGATTGCATGCGGCTATGTCTAACTAATTACTTAGTTATGGTCAAGAGATTAGCCCAAGGTTTGTTTGTGGGATTTGCAATAAAAAAACAATACTGTAATAAAATCTGGTAAGAAGCAGCTAAATATGACACAAAAATCTAATAAAAGTAAAAATGCTTACTGTCACAGTAATAAATGTGAGATCTAAACTAGAATGTTTTCAATGTAGAGGCAAAACGTCTGTCGTCGGTACAAAGTTCCAGGAATGTTGAGGACGCGCTGTGCCTGTGAACATCGCAGCGTTCGCTCCTCAACGTCGGCGCGTCGCCCACCAACAATGGAATGAAATTGAATGAGAACTTGCATATTTATAACAAATATAGAGTGTCTTAAAGAACGACTTTGCTAATATTGTATGTATTTATGCGTTCTCGCGTCTAGAAGCATTTTATTTGTTACATGCATTTCATATTGGACCGATAAACGAGACAGTCATGTATTTTTTAGACGAAAATTTACGACCGGATCGACTGCCGACGTATTTTGCTCTTTGCTAAACACCAATCGAATAATAAGCAGAACCAGTTGAAGTAGTGACATCATCTTCTTGTACTGTAAGAGGCCGTGTCCTTTGCGAATTATGAACATCTAAACAAAACTTTAATTAGGTTCCACAAAGACATATTTTACACTTTGGGAAATAATATAACAATACTAAAGCTACGTAACTATTGCGGTTTTACGAGATTTCAACATATCTAACTAACGGGCTAATAAACGAATGTGATTTACGTTGTAAAAACTCTTTAACTCTTTTTTTCTGAGGTTTATCTGTCATTCTTGCTTTTTTATTTATGGTTAAAACGTGCATTTCAAATATACTAAGAACAAGAAAGTATAAAATTCCGAACGCTTTATGTAAGTACAATCATTGATAGAGTAAACAAATATTTTATTAAATGTATTATTAATTTGTGCAATAAAATACGATAAAGATACAGATTCTTACAGCAACAATAAGATAAGATAGGATGTAGCGTCCATTGTTTATTTTTTATGGTTTTGTAACAATGCAGGCTACGGATGAATTCATGCGCCTACCCATCTAACTCGTTTACGCAAGGTTTAGTATTCATGTAGTGACCCTTAGGAGAATGTACTTAGCATGCGTTAGATAAAAGTAGGAGCTGTATGCAAATTTATCTGTACAGTGTACCTACATGTTTCCAATCTTTAGGCACTTACCGGTTGTGTACGTATTCGCATAATCAACAGGATGAATGTAATAGAAAATTAGTAAGATATATGTATTACTTATACAATGATCTAACATTAAAAGACTCCGTATATTTCTTAGCAACCACAATATAAAATCTAAGTAAAAGAAGGATAGGTAGTTAATAAAAAAAGTTAATTTATTTGAATACTCTTGGTAGATTTATATTAAGCTGCGATGTTGGCGAGGTAAGATTAATGTGGTAACTCCAATGTGAGATTATATGTATTTATGTTTTATTTTCCTTTTGAATATTTAGTTTTAGTACGCAAGTACAATATTGCCTACATTCTAATTTCGGTTTATTATTTATTATCAGTATCGCCTCTATTGATGGACCACTACTGTCAACCTAGGTCATAAACAGTAGAAGTTAAGGTCAAACTTCTAGGAATCAGATATAAGAATATGTAGGCGAAACTCAAGACGCAATGGGATATCAATCCTTTTGTTAACTGTTAACTTCCTACAATATAAATAAAATACTGATTATACATATGATTTTCGTGGATTCACATATTTTGTAAGTTTTTTTTTCTTATTGATTGTAAGTACCTTGTATTAAATGATTATTGTAGGTAAATACAAGAATGCTCAAAGGTTTAATAAAATAAAAAAAGAATAAATAGCACTTAGAGAGGGATTTACACTAGAGGATTGAAATTTTTTATCGTGTCGTATAAAACTTGTTTATTAGCAGAATCTTAAGATCATAGGATTTATTGAAGTGAGAGAAGCAATAAACCGGTTCAAGTTTTTATTATGCAATTTCTTATGGTCTATGTGTTAAAATATAAACGCAAACTTAAGCATCCCCAGAGTTCAATGTCTCTATGTTTTGCTTGTTTAATAGTTAGCTGCCAACGTTACCTCATCCGGCTAAAGTATTTGTTAGTTGACTGAGATGTCCTTGCCATGTAGACCTAAGTTGTTGTCCGCTACGGTCGGTGGATCAACAAGATGGCGGTTGGGGATCATCGGGGCTTCGCGCGAGGGACGGGGGTGGCCGGGACAGGTCCGGCGGCGCCGCCCGTATCGGCCCTGAGTCCGAGTCCGAGCTCTATTTTTAGCGCTGTGTCACCGTTCGTTTGCGCTCGCGCTCCGCTCGCCCATGCGAATACAGCCTTACCTACAGCAGTGGTTCAAGAATTAACATTAAAATATGAGGCATCCTAACAATGAGCTGCAAGTGCTTGGTAATTATACAGGTACCGGGAACGACTACACTTTGCGATATTTTTAAGATATTTTAAGTCCCTTTTATATTTTGTCATTAGTGCGAAAGCGTTTACGATAGCAATTTTCATTTTGTAATAGGTGTAATAGGTCAAAAATTTTCACGGCTTTCATAACTTACCTCGACATGAGCAAGTCGTGTAATTTTTTTATTCAAATCACGTGTAGCGTTCTATGTAACAGTAAGTCGAGCGTCATGATGTCATCGGCATGTGATGAGCTGTGCCCTTTTGTGGCTGCAGTGTTATGTAACGACACACATGTTACTATATAGGTACGTGCACTACATTCATTATATGATACTATGTATTATTGAGGTCTAGAGTAGCAAAACAGTGGTTCGTAGTCCGTTGTTCAGTGTTTATCAATTTGTTACGTAGATTACTGTTCCACCGCAAGTGTCGTGTGATTGTTATTTATCGCCGTTATAAAAGTTTTCGTGTCGTTAAGTAATTTTCTTCGAGTTTCTCATAGAAATAGTGGAGGTTGTAAGAGAAAAAAGTTTTTACTGTAGGGAAACCCGGGCAAGAAGCATAGTGTGGGTAAGAAGAATAATAGATTTTTCCAAAAATCTATAATAGGTAGCGTTATTATACCTTCTCATGTCATGAAAAATACAACCGGTGACGCCATGAAAATTCAACCAACACAATATGCGAGTGCATTTTGCCGTGGTGTTAAAAAAACTAATTTTCGGGGTTTTTTATACCAACTTTTTTAAGATTTGTATACCAACTTTTAGTATTACCATCCAATCTGAATAAGTTCTGTTTATTCATTAACATAAGGATAATTTATGATTTTTAATTTTTATTTGTCTACTACCTACATTTCACATCTTGACTAGTTTCTAATATTGGCGCATTGGGCATAACGGATATGGGCAAAAGGGATAGATATCCATTGTATGATGAGACGAAGTATTAGCATCTTAAACGTTGACTTACTACCCTTTTTATGACGCGTCGTCTATTACCACTGATTGTAGCTACTTCAAATAATAGCTACTTCGAAAATGGCCGACAGTCCTTTTTATGGTCCTTCGGTTTAACGATGACTGGCCTCAATTTAATTGAATTTGTGTGTGTGCTGCCGCAAAGAAAGCCTTAACTGAATCTTCATTATTAACAGTAATTGTGTCGGAAATTGACTGAAAATTCAACGATACCTTTCCCTGATTCCACCTTGTTACATGAATTTGATATACTGGAGAAAGATCAGCTAATTGAGTGGGAGAATTCGTTCAGCGCCTGCAGCCAGACCTACGGCCTAGATAAGCAGACAGGAACTTACTATAGCTGCTCCCAAAACAAGACGCAAGGCAAGCATACGAGAAAAAAATTAGAGGTGTTGACTTCTACCCTCGTCGTGTACAAGCTATAAGATTTGAATAGGCTAATATTAAGAATAAGAAGATAATTGTTAATTAGCAGGCCCCAGTAAAACTAAAAATAAAAGGTCCCCTGTCAAACCGCAAAACTTAATCAGATTTTTATTGTTTTGTGTGGATGACAACGGTGATACCACGAGATATCGTGTTACCCAGTAACTGGGTTGTGGATACCAAGAGATATCGTGTTAGGTACCCAGTAACTGGGTTGTGGAGGTCAGATAGGCAGTTGATTCATGTAAAATACTAGTATTAAGCTGCATCCGGTTTGACTGGAAGCCGACCCCAATGTAATTGGGAAAAGGCTAGCCAGATTGATTGTATACGATGAAAAATATAAAAAACCACCAAAAGAACATTGTATTCAGTGTAATCAGTGCAAAATAAACCGCATAAATACTGCACTTCTTAAGTAAGAGTTGGAAGCTAATGTTGTGATGATTACAAAGACTGATCTAAGCTAAATCTACATATTTTGCACTTGGGGCGTATCAGTTTTACCCGTACCCTCCGGGCAAAAGGATTTTTTTTTTTTTTAAATTTTAAGTACTGTTTTCTAAAGATTTAGATTAGATTAAACATTGTACAAATTAGAAGTGCAAAGAGTTCCATGGATGGTTAGGTAAGGGTTTTATTGACACTTTCCCTTAACATATGCGTCTTGCCCGGGCTTCCCCTATTACTGCGTTATTATGTAAATAAATATAAGTATTACAAAGGAAATTTACGTTTACCAAATCACTATTGTTACAATTTTGTAATAAGTTCGCTTTCAAATCAAATACAATAAAATTCGCCTATTAAAATTGTACAAAGATGGACTTAATACCATCGGCATTTTCTACCAGTCAACCTTAGGGTGATGCAGAAAAAACGTGTAAATTTACTTCACATTATTTTATTGAAACGTATATATTTATAATCCTAAATCTACTATGTACTATCATCTTGGTCCATTGTTTAGGTCTGTATTACTTGTGTATTAAATGGTAAAATTTAAGCAAACAAACTCCCTTTAATCTTTTACGACGAATGGTTCGTCCCAAATATTGTAGGAGACAACAATGTGAACCTTAGGATCGACATTATTCTGTAAAGTTCTATTAATTGGTTGTAGCGAAGTAATTGTATGAAGATATAACAATCTAACCATATATATAATAAACAAAAATTTATGAATGGTCGTATTTAAAATCGATTACTCACACTCGAACTGCGCAATGACATAGTGAAGTAACAGTATATCGGGCGTGGATTGCTAATGACGAGTTGTTTGCCAAGGCTTTCCATTGCGGGTGTCGCTCCACTCCCACACGGACGGCTCTAGGTGTCGCCTGGTGATTGCCGGCACTTGACTGCCATTCCCCGCAGCCCACGCGGGCGCCGAGGACTCTGCCCACGGCTCTGCGCATATTACACAATGTTTCAAGCATTTTTGCAATCTGTTCAGATTACCTCAATTTCATAATAACTGCACAATGTAATGCAACTTTAATAATAACTTTTAATTTCGTGGGAAAAGCTGTGTATACCTTTTTATATGTATAATTAATGACGCATACAATTTTGGAGGAAGCTGGCCACCATACACCCGCAGTCACGCAATCACGAAGTGTTGATGATGTCAGACCGAACTTATGCATAGAAAAATCAACTTATAACATGCTTCAAACCGGAAAACGTGCCCTAGACCTTAGTTGTGCAGCGAGATTTTATAGTTCTTGATATAATAATTACCACATTGCAATTTAGATAATGTTATAATGTTATTATTGATGATGTGTATATTTAGATCAATTCAGTATAACTTTACCTTTGCCCAGCAGTGGGACAGCTAGGATAGCAAAAAAATAAAACAAAAATATTCAAAACAATATTTCAAAATACTTCTGTGGTAATTTTTCTAAATCGAGTCCTCATTTGGAAGTTATCTGAATTTAAATGAGGAGTGGAGAGCATTTAATGAACTAAAATTGGCCATCAGAATTATTACTATCGCTTTTATGGTACACAATATGAAGTTTAAATGGGCGGGCTAATCAATTTTTTGAGTTCCTAACTGACTACAATATTTTATTTGGTGTAAATGACTGTTGACTCACAAGTCAATGATCAACAATTTAAAGAGCTTTTAAATTGCTGAATTTGGCAAAACTCATATACCAGTTTCCTATTTCATATTACACCTCCATACATTAATATGAATCAGAGGTTATTTACCATTTCCAACGAATATAGAATTATCCGGTTGTAGAGGCTTCAAAGACGGGCAATGTGAAAAGTTGTCAGCCTTGATATTTGGTTGATAATATTATAAAATGTCACAGCGCTTCGTGACGAGTTGTTTGTGCAGACAGGAGTTGGACGTTTGTGGAGTATTACAACACAACACATGGAGAAAGCTGCACTCGTCTGGCGAAATCACACCCACAACGCATGTGCCAAATCTTTTGGAGAACCCCTCTCTACATATATGGCATCTTAAACAGACGGCCAGTAAAAGTTGTTTGTACATGCAAACAAAATACTTATCTGTACCAAGGAGATATTTGCTGGTGCAGTTTCATGTAAATAATGCCAACTTAATCTTAAATTGTTTTATTGGATATTCTTACGGTTAAGTTATTACAGATAGCAGATGATTCCTTTCCGAATAGTAATTAAGTCTCTTATTAGAAAATAGTTACTAGATAAAGTAGGATGCAAGAGCATATTATGAACCTTCGATGCATTACATTCTCCGACACCAACTTTTTTAAACGATGATAAATAAAAGATTGTTCATAAACACAACAAGTCACTGCGCCTTTGTACAGGGAGTAAAAGGAAAACGCAAGTAGGTACATATCACCCATGTATTAATATGTACACTTCGTAAAAGGCGACTGAGGGAAAGGTTAGTCACATCTTATTGGCAAGGTAACGGTCTGTTTCACAGTTGGCGTGTGATTTTTGAAAACACATAATTGGCAAAGATCATTTCAAAAAAATGTTTTGGCACAGTATGGTAATAGTGGTGTTTTTTTATATACCCATTTAGAATAGTAAGCAAAATGTTTCTGATATTTATGGATACATCTGAGTCTTTTGAACTTTGCTCAAGTTATAAAAACTTGAAAGCAAGGACACACCCAAATAAAATAATGTTATCTTGTCTTTCGTTATTTCGATCTCGTTCGATCTCGTTGAAACAAAAGCTCGTTTATTTATAGTACAACGCCGTTCCATATTGCAGTACTATAGCAGCTGGAAATCATATGGTTGTTGTATTACAACGACATGGCATAACGTTACGTGTGGACACGTATGCGATGCAACCTTGTACGATGGCGGGCCACGATCGCGATGGCGAGCCGACCGTGACACTGACGCGGGTTATGATAATGACGACTTGTATACCAACTATTGTCGAGTTTCGGTGTAAATATGTAGTTGGGAGTCGGCGTCTGCCCTCCGAGTGTGAGTACCTCGGCGACCGTTATCCGGTCACCGCTACGCCGCACGCCGCCGTTGCCACGCCGTGGAAAATGACTACAACATTCAAGTCGCTGGGAATTAGAAACAAGAACGGTTTAGTTTGCACTAAGTGTAAGACCGAACATAATCACGACCACTGCGGTTAATTATAGGGTTCATTTACATCATTTTTCTCAAGAGCTTTCTGTTTCATCACATGAAAGAGAAAAAGTGTTGGCCAGATAAAACAAAGCGGTTTTTATTATTACAGTTATGAACGTTGGTTAAAATGTAGGAAAGCTCAAGAATCACCAGATAAAAGTATTTTTTAATAAACGTAAGTACTACATTTATTGAGAAATAATTGTCTCGCATGTTCGTGCCGTTATAAAATTAATTCTTGTTACCTACATAACTAACGTTTAGTTAGATACATAACAGATATCGTTAGTTTACAACATCATTCTGTATAGGTGCTCGGGTTTATAGCCCGACGGGTTGTAAAGATATTACTTTAATAAGTAGAAGCCAATTACCTTTTTGAAACAATTAACTCGATTGCGGTAATGCAGGAAATAATGGTTCACCTGGCGCAGTAAGAATGACAGTGCCGTACCCGACACATTCCGACTAATCTATTCCCTCTTCGAGCTCTAGATGTTTTTATTTATAAGTCCGGAAAATTCATCCGTGTTATGAAATATTTAAAGATATATGATTGTGTAATGTGATACTCGAAACTATGGCATAAATGGTTCTTCTTCTTCTTCTTATCGTGGGGTCGATGAACAACCTAGTGAGTTTAAACCGTCCATAAGCCTGTGATATAGCTTTCTCATCATCGAGAAGATCTCTCAGGTGTCCTGGTTTCCTCACGATGTTTTACTTCACCGTTTTAAGGAAGTGATAATTAATTTCTAATACGCCCATGACTTTGAAAAGTCAGTGGTATACCTTGGATTTGAACTTAGGACGTTTGACTTGTCAGTGCACCGATCATACCACTAGGGTATCACTGCTTAAATGATTAATTTCGTAGTTGTTTTCTCGAGAAAATTGTTAACGCAGCCTAAATAGCTTTATAATGTTTTGGAAGCTATTGAGGATTCAGTAATATTAACGCTGCGGTGAAGATCTGCGTTGAACGATATCTCGTGTTCGGTAAGACCTCCCGTTTGATATAGTCTCACGAATTGCATGTAATGTGAAGGTACCGATAAATCAATATTATCTATTTTCCGCGTGAGATGACCTCCTCAATAAATAACCTTTAGAGATTTATGCTATTGTTCTTTGCTAATATTGCTGCATATTTTAGAAATATTTTAATTTTTTTTGGTTTTTTCATTTGTATTTACTTAATCTAATTTTCTATTTTTATGTGTTCGGAATGGGCGTTTGAAAGATATATTTATTTATTTTCATGAATTGACATTTTGAAATACTCAAATGAATTGTTTGTATATTTTGGATAAAAGACTATTTTGTTTTAATTACGTATATTCTGAGTCGAATCCGAATTGGAACATATGTATCTAATAATAATGATTTATTTCAGACTTTTTTTTATAAATATGTGGGCTGTGGCAAAGGAACACCAGTATTTCTATTAGTTATTCTTTACAAATCCTACACATATTTAAATATGTTTTGGACTTTGAAGAACGACTTAGGTACGTGTACTTTAGTAAAGAAATACGTTAAAGGTAGGAAATAAGTCCACTTGGCATTAATGAAATCCAACTTGAATCAGTAGATCCGAATTGTGCAATCAAAATCATAAGTAATGTATTCGACTGAAATTACTTACTATTCTGACTGCAAAAAGTGTTTTTATTTTACCACAAACGTTCTTTGAGCGGTCTAAGAGAAACTCAATTACCGATATGGAAAATTTATAAAAATATTCTACATCACACAGCTGGTAGATCTGCGCTACTGGATATAGGCCTCTTCCTTATGTTACGGACGGTTTTGAACTCGAATCATGGGATGATTGGAGTTCTAAACCGTATATTTCTGCGACCTTTATGATGTCATTTGTCCATCGGGTGAGGGGGCGTCCTACACTGCGTTTGACGGTCGCCATGCGAGAACCTTTTTCACCGTCAGTTATCAGTTCTACGAATTATATGCCCTCTCATTGCCACCTCAGCTTTTTGACTCTGAGAGCTATGTGGATGACCTTGGTTCTTCTACGGATTTCCTTGTTTCGGATTTTATCGAGTAGTGAAACTGAGCACAGTTTTCTCTATATAGCTCATTTAATAACACTAGTGATTACCAACTGGCCAAAATTCCATAAGTAAATACATTTTTATATTTGAACGTTTATTAAGGTTTTATTGTCAAATATTTCTATTGTCAAAGATATGTGTGTGTCTCAAACGCATGGTAGTGTGTGTAATGCTGTTTTATTATTATATAATTTAATGTATTTCTAAAGCATATTAAATAAAAATATTAGTTTTCTGCACTCCTTCTCCATATAAACTTTAACTGTGACAAATTTCAATATCTGTTATCTACAAAATTTATCTACAGTGAAATAAATCTACACTTAGAGAAAAAAAGTTACTGTGCCGTGAACAAAAAGGTTTTACAAAAAATATGACGATCAACATGACTATTTACGACTTTCTTGAGAATATTATGTTAAATATTGATAAAACCGAACCTGTTGGTTCCATATTCTGCAATATGACCCAGGCTTTCGACTATGTGAATCATAAAACTCTTTATTAACAAAGTAGAACATTACGGTATGAGAGGTAACATCTTAAAACTTGTCGAATCTTTTCTATCAAACAGGAAACAAAAAACGGCGATTACTAAGTTAGAAATTAAAACATAAAGCGAAATAGTATACATTTCTGATGAGCGTTGTGTATCATTTGGAGTTTCACATTGCTGTGTCCTGGGACCGCTTTTATACATTTTATATATAAACGATTTATCTAATTCAGTTACACAGCCTATAACCCTTTTTGCTGATAACGGTACAATTGTAATCCCTCGAAAAGATCCAAATACATATGATTTCGATATTAACAAATCAATACCTTCTGTTACATCAATTAAACTACGATAACAACATTATACAAGAAGCAGATAGTACAAAATACCTCAGCTTCATAATAGATAAAAAAAAAAAAGCAAATCATCTTATGTCCTATACAAACTTGCACCAACGGCGAATACAGATACTTTACTAACCACCTACCATGGTCTTGTCGCATCCATCCTAAGATATGGAAAAAAAACTGAGTCATTCGGTGGACAAGGAGATTGCTTTTAAAATACGAAAATGCTGTATTCGTGCCATGTTTGGAATACATTTTACTGATAGTTGTAAACAGCTATTTATACAGCACAAAATGTTAACTCTGCCATCTTTATATATCCTAGAAGTAGCTTTATTTGTTAAAATGAACCCTCAACTATTCCCTCGCGTATCTGACATTATCAAACGCAACAGGCGTGACAATAGTCGACTATGCTTGCACAGCTCCAGAACTACTCTTATGTGGAGGAGTATTTTCTGTATGGCACCAAAAATTTATATATTACAAATCATTCACAATAAATATGTTAAAAATAAGGTAAAATAAATAAATAAATATAAAGTTGAATGGAATTATAATATAAGTGAATTTATTAATGAAAATAGACTATAAATTGTATTTTTAAGTCAGTTCTAATATTTTATATCTATCTCATAATAATTTGTACGCCGGTAATGATAGGCTTTTGCTGTATATTTTGTAACAATTTATTTTATACATGTCTCATACAAATAAATGCATCTTTATCTTTATCTTCATCTTCATACTCCTCCGTCCTTGTAATTTTCGTAAAAAGGGGTACAAAGTAATATAAAGAATTATCATTGGAAATGAACGTGCCGATGAGCTAGCAAGAGCAGGAGCAAATGGTACACAGCAAGGCCCCGAGCCCTTCTGTGGTACACCTAAAAGCCTAGTTCAAAAATCCCTCATGGTCATGAGACCATGAATCATGAGTTTTGGAAGTGCAATCAAGCTCTGGATGGAATCGCCAGGCATGACTCACTCTAAAGTACTCATTAAAGCCTACGACAAAATGTACACAAACGATGTCCGAGCACTGAGTAGGAACAATTTGCGCGTTGTGGCAAGAGCCTTAACTGGACACTGCTGCTTAAATAAGCACATAACACATGTTCAATTTGAGGTTAAGCGAGACACAAACCTGCAGACGGTGTGAAGAGGCTGAGAAAACACCACTTCACCTTTTGGGGGATTGTGGACCGCTAATACATAAGCGCTACGCTCATCTAGGGAAATATATATTAAGCCGGGATGAAATAAAAGAGCTCACCCCTAGAAAAGCGGCAGGGTTTAGGGATGAACACTAATTTAAACGCAAAGGTGGCGATCACAATAGACCTTTTATGGTTTAAGTGACACTATAGCCACAAAAAAAAGAATTGGGTAGTTTCAATTTTCACATAGCATTATTCATTTACAATATTTAGAGACAACACACAGAGCAGTGCAGCAGTCATTTGAACTACGCTTCACAATATTTGGTGAATCTTAAGACGAGAAAATCATAGACATTTCTAGTTTTATTTTAAACAGACTTTTAAATATTCATAGTATTATACTACACAAAAAACTAATTTTAAAAGCTGATATTTAAACTTGATTATCAATGGCATAGGTATAATGCTCTCGGGTCAAGCGTTCGATTGCCCCTCAAACACGGCGGTCTTTTATTTAATATATTAAAATAAAAAGTAATATATAACATATCTGACATCATCGCATGCTATTGATAAAATATTCTGCCTAGGTATTATTACTAGCTATGTCCTCGTCTCCGCGTGGACGTCGGAAAATAATATCATGATGTATAATAATAATAAAATAATAAAAACTTTATTTTATATAAAAACAGATTGTAGAACATGTAACAGTTTTCACAATGTGGGTAGTATACAAACTATGACAATCAGGTGGGTGACGTGCTGCTCTCCTTGCTAGGCTATGAAATAGCCTGTATTAAGGAGTAATTAATGATGAATACAACGACGTAATAATAAAAAACACTGGGACGTCAAACGTATCTCTCTAAATATTTTTTCATACTTTTTCATAATATTATACAACGGAAATTTTCATTTCCTAATAAATCAATACCGCCTTATTTGAATCGAAAATTGAAACCTTCATGAGCCAAAATTAAAGAACAAATAATGAAAATAGACAAAAATATTAATGCCCGAATGGAACTGACATCTGTCAACAAAACAAAACTATAATTGTTAACATGAAAAAATATAAAAGAAGATGCTGTCTCGAGCCAGAACTCGTCAGCTGGCACACCTACCACCCCCGGACTCGTCACTCAGCTCCGCCTCGCAGCCATCGGAACCCGAAACGCAAGTATCACCAGCAGCTGCAGTCGCGTCGAGCTCGAGTGACGAGTACTTCTCTCCGCCGACGACACCACCACCTGTGCGTCGGCGAGGAAGATCACGGCCACCTGCGAGCTTCGGGCCCCGAGGCCAACCGGCCACGAACAGGGCCCCCGCCGCTGGTGGAAATGTGTCGCGCATGCGATGGACTCAGTCTATTAATGAAAACGTAATGCGCGCATATTATGGGGCAACAGAGGGGGGAACTAGCCTCACTGCGTACCGAAATCGTATGCTCTCTCTGTTTCAGGTGCTTGAGCCAGCCGTCAATGTCTCGGCGCAACGTCTATCGGATCAGGTGCGCGTCATCCAACGTAACCATAGGTTGGATGATGCCTTACTTGAGCGGCTTCGCTCAGAAGTACACAGTAGCCGAGCTGCCTCATCCTCGCCACATGCTGTAGCGCAGCCTGAATCACTTCGGGCATCACGGCACACTCATAGTGAAGAGGAGGAGGATAGTGAGGCTATTGCTGTAAGTAGTAAGTGCAATGAACATCTGAGGAGTGCGCTGGTAGATGCGATTCACCAGTACCGGTCCATGCCCTTGGAGGAAAGACCGCGGCTACCGCGCTTGCCCATGAATAAAAAAAATATAGCTCTGGTGTGTGCCCTAGACTCATTGCTACCAGATTATTTTGGTGGGAGTGAGGACCTTGCCGATACCCATTCAATCCTATACTGTGCAGCTGTTGCGGCATGTCGTGTAGCTCACGTTAAATTTCAAAACAATGACAGGGCTACAAGACCGAAATCTGCCGTACCGGCTTGGCAGTGTAGGATTGAGCGACGTATAGGTGAGGCTAGGGCACTCATCGGCAAGCTTATTTGCTTCAGAGGGGGCAATACACGCCCAAGAGTGATGCGCTCAGTGAGACGAGCATTCTCGGGGACTGATATTCAGCCTCGAGAGTATCTTGCTCGGGTCACTGAGCGTATCGACTTTCTGAAGCAGAAAGTTTATGCTTGGGCAAGCCGTATCCGTAGGTATAAACGGCGAGTGGATCGCTATACCCAGAATCGCATGTTCCAGTGCGATCAAAGGTGGGTATACAGAAATTGGGAGCGATCCGATCAAAATGTGAATGACGGACATCCACCAGATTTTGATGCCACGACTTCGTTTTGGCACAACATTTGGTCGATGCCCGTCGTTCACAACGAGGGTGCTTGGATGAGGGTGGTTGAGCAAGCGTGCGAACCACTACAGGAAATGGGGGACATCAACGTCGACCCCCAAGACGTAGCCAGTGCAGTCCGTCCGTTGCCAAACTGGAAATCACCGGGACCAGACGGACTGCACAACTTTTGGATCAAATGGCTACGCAGTTCTCACGCTTGCTTGGCATCCCAATTCCAACATGCCGTTGAATCGGGATCGCTACCCCAATTTCTAACAACAGGGCTTACCCACCTGCTCCATAAGACAGGTAATACCGCGGAACCCAAAAACTATAGGCCGATTACTTGTTTGCCAACGGTCTATAAACTTCTTACGTCCATTTTGAGAGCAAAAATTTATAATCATATTGAAAATAACTCGATCATGTCTGCCTCTCAGAATGGATGTAGGAAGGGATCCCGCGGTACCAAGGAGCTACTCCTCATTGATATGACCATAAGCCAACAGGTTCGACGTACTCGCAAAAATCTGTCAACATGCTGGATAGACTATAAGAAGGCCTACGACTCCGTGCCCCATGCGTGGCTCTTGAGGGTGCTGGAGTTGTATAAAATTAATACAACTCTACGCACTTTCTTGAAGTCATGTATGGAGCAATGGAGAACGGTCCTTCGCTATCCAGGGTGCGGACAGATTCAAGGGAACGCTGAACCTATTACAATCAGGCGGGGTATATTTCAGGGTGACAGCCTGAGTCCCTTATGGTTTTGTCTAGCTCTGAATCCTCTTAGTACTCTCCTCGAGGATTCAGGACTGGGCTATCGGTTGCGAAGAGGTGGTCAGGTTATCTCTCACCTTCTTTATATGGATGACCTTAAATTGTTTGCGCCAACTAAATTGCAACTGATGGGCTTACTAAAGGTAACTGAAACCTTTAGTAACTCCATCAGGATGGAATTTGGAGTGGACAAATGTGCAGTCATGCATGTGAAGCAAGGTGAGATTGTGGAATCTGAGGGAATTCAAATCTCAGATTCCATAAAACTTCGATCACTCTCCTCAACCGAAACCTATAAATACTTGGGTATGTCGGAGGCTTTGGGCATCGGTGACACAAGCATGAGGCAATCGTTAAGGGAGCGCTTCTTTGGCCGCCTGAATAAAGTTCTGAACAGTCTTTTATCAGGTGGTAACAAGGTTCGCGCCTTTAACGGTTGGGTTATGCCAGTCCTGATGTACTCCTTTGGCATACTCAAGTGGACTCAGACTGAACTGGACGCCCTGGATAGAAAAGTCCGTATATTGCTTACTGCAAATCGGATGCATCACCCACGATCTTCGGTGATGAGACTGTACATACCGCGGAAGTGCGGGGGTCGAGGCTTTTTAAATGCAAAGACCCTCCACAACCGTGAGATGTGCAGTCTTAGAGAATATTTTCTCCAAACCGACGTGGGCATGCACCGAGATGTAGTGGCAATGGACAAAGGATTCACCCCACTTGGTTTGGCTAAGGAGAACTGGCGTAAACCTACCGTACTCGGTACCGATGACCGCAAGGAGGTATGGCAAGGTAAGGAGCTACACGGGCGATTTTTTCGCGCAATGATTGACGCCGCACAATGATTGTTGATATTACTATCCCTCATGACGAGAACCTCGTGAAAGCGGAGAAAGATAAACAAATCAAATATCTTGATCTGGCGCACGAGGTTGTCGACATGTGGAATGTGGACTCTGCAATCATTGTACCGATAGTCGTTTCCGCTAATGGACTAATAGCGAAGAGCCTTGATCAACACCTAAAAAGGCTCTCGCTAGGCGGCTGGATCAAGGGCCTGATACAGAAAGCAGTACTCCTCGATACGGCACGCATTGTGAGGAGGTTCCTTTCTCTGGAGCCCTAACCACCGGTAGCTTGGACCCTGCTCCCGATGCCGGTAGCCTACTATTTTTTATATTTTTAAATGTATATTGTTTTTTTTATGATATATAGTTAAAAATGTAATTAATATGTAAATTTGAAAAATAATGATATTTTGTTCATGCCAATTGATTGCGTAACTGTTGAAAATATATAGCGCAGCCCCGCCTTTATGACCAATAGCGTAGTGATACATACTTACTTTGAAAAGTTGACCCTTAAGTGTCGCTGCAGTGAAAGTTTCATCTTAATCGTTGATACTTCAACTATAGGTATATTTATCAATCAAAATTTACATAGTTATGTTACACTACTCAGCTTTTATAAATTATAGCATGAAATATCTAATGAAATGCCTGTGATAATGGCTGGACGACTAAACAACGCTACAGTGAAAAACCCATCAAAATGGGTACAATTAGGTAAACTCATTATCACATTACGAACGTTGGGGTAGACAGACGGACAGACGAAGTTTCCAAAAATTGTGGTTACGGCTTCTATATCAATAGAATAATACAACCCAATAAAATAAAATAAAAATATTCAACATACATAAATAATACCTCTACAGTTTTATTATAGCACAGTACTTATAAGCCTATTTCATCCCACTGCTCGGCAAAAACCTGCCGCCGTTCCTTCAATTCTATGCAGCGTCTTACGAATTGGCTAGAAAGCCTTGTAGTTAATGTTACTTAAAAATATTTCTCATTCAGCGTATAAAACTCAAAATCAAAATTCTGTGAATTAGCCACACGTCATATCTAATGTGGACGCAATATTAGGTGCAAACGGATATATTACCTGTTACCTACATTTTTGAATAAAGTAGGTATGTTACTAATTATAAAAATAATTTTCTAGAATTTTCCAAAGCCAAAGTCCTCAATCACAACAAATATGGGTTGCGCGCGTTGATGTCTAATATATGGGCCAAAAGAAGTATGACAAAATCATTTAGCTCACTCAATCAATACTTGTACTGTTAAGATTGCTGCATATTTATATTAAATTAGTGTAACAATACTAACTAGCTCATCAAATAAAACTATTACGGTAACTTTACGATATTACCAGAAGTAGGTAGTACCGACGTAATTTCAACGCTACGTCGCGATATCGCGTAGCCACTTTACGGGAAAATAACAATTACGTAGAATAATTAAAAAATAAGTATGAAGGGCTCGTGGTTAAGTACCAGCCGCACAGATCGATCGATCGAGGTTAAGCTGCGCTTGCCGCGGTCGGTCTGTAGATGGGTGACCGTACCGAGACCCCTCCGTGCCTCGGACAGCACGTTAAGACGTCGGTCTCGGTTGTCAAATTAAGATCTATGACAGCCGTTACGAGTAGTCAGAGGCCTGAAAGTCTGACGACCAGTCATACCTCGAGATATCGTGTACCCAGTAACTGGGTTGTGGAGGTCAGATAGGTAGTCGCTCCATGTAAAATACTGGTATTAATGCTGCAACCGGTTTGACTGGAAGCCGACCCCATTGTAATTGGGAAAAGGCTAGGCAGATATACATATATTTAAGACTAAGTGTTACAAATGGTATTATTATTAAGTTTCAAAATAAGTGTTGGTATACAAGTACATAGTTATCTGGCTGTGGCTGTCTTATAAATATTTTTTTTATTAAATAATGGACCTTGAATTAAATAATATTAATAATCAATACAAAAGTGAAAATAGCCGGCAGGCACAGAGCCGCGTCCCTGCTATTAAACTTTTTATATTAATGTAATGACATATTACCTACGCTTGTGTTATTTTTATTCAATTTTACTTTTATCGAGTGCCTTTGAATAATATTACTAGAGGCGTATTTCCCATACAATCGAATTGTATAGCTATTACTGCGATTGTGTTTTTCAATGGATCTGTAAAAATAGATGTAATTGGTGATGAGAAAAAAACGAAGATCGCTTATTGAGGTCCGCGCCGACTCGGTCCGACTTCTGGCCGCGACGAGGATGTTAATAGCCACACAGAAGCTACACTTTTTATATATCTCCGATAGAGCTGACAGGAATGTGTGCCGGCCCGTGATTGAATTGAAAACCATTTTATGTGAGGGCCGTTAATGGCTCCGTACTGTGTTGAGGTAATGGCTAGCACCTCAGATGGGTTGTGTTTATCTGATACACAAACATTGTCGATACTTCATCAACTGTACTGTGTATTATAAGTAAAACCATACAATAAAAACGAAACTCTGTTGCTTCTTTGCTTTTTATTGTAAAAGATTATATAATGTATACTTAATCTTTTACAAATACAAAGATATGCGGAGAGTTTTGAAAATTAAGTCAAAATTGTTACTATGCCCTTATATTCTAATCATCGACCTTTCTGGCTGAGAGCTACATGGGTGCCTCTGTCTTTTTGCAATAGTGGGCGAACGGGTTTGGTGCTCGCTTTATCGCCCTTGTAGCCTTAGTATACGGTGTAGATAGAGCAGGGCTGCAAAAGCTCGGCCACTGGGAACGCGTTCCAGAGTAAGGTTGCAGCGGTCGCGGGGTGAGTGCGGGGCGCGGACCGGGGTAGAGGGGGCAGAACACGCAACCTGCGCCCGCGCCGCAGCCTGCGACTTCGCGTTCAGTCATTGTCCGACCAACATCTCGGTCGTACGTACTAACTCGACCGGTGTTGTCGCTACTTCATTTGTCGTACGAGTGCCCGTTAAACGAACGGTTAACTCCGACCCCTGGAGGTTGGTGCAGTGTTAAGTGATAGTGTGTTTTTAGCTATACAACTTAAAAGTGTATCGCTAACAAGTATTACTGTCTACGCTGTGTGGCGAGTTCCACGGAGTTGTCTAACGGCTGTTCGCCTGCCGGCGAGGGAAGGCGAATCACATCTACCGGGAGGAATGAGCCCCGTAAATCACAGTTCCCGCACTCACCGATGATCTCAAGGTTGGTTTTAAATCACTGGAAACTCGCCTGACATGACATGGCGATGCATCATGCACTGTCGCAAGCGCAACTTCACACGACACGACACGAGTCCGCGACCGCGCTCGCATTCTACGTACACTCTATTCTGATCTCATTCCAATAACTTAACATTCATTTTAGCCCGCACTCTGTGAAACGTTCACTTACCTACTTCTATTATATTGTTCATAGTTTATGTAATTAACGAGGCTTTGCTGCGCTTTTCTCTCATTAAAATGTTCTAAGTAATTGAGCATTATAAAAATTAAAAACAAGTTACATAGTCACAGATGAACTGAACTAAGTTTAATTTTAATATCATTAAGGTTAAACAATATACATATCCATGCTTTAATGTATTCATTATAAAATTAACAAACGTAGGTACACAACTACAATTCGGATACTAAACGAGAAAAACTTGTATTTTTCTTATGTAAAAGGAATCCAACCAACTTATTCTGCGAAATCCGTAACCGGTATCTTCTCAGTAATATTTAAATTACATTCACGGAGTGTAACACAAGCTTTTAAAAAGGGGTTGTTACATAAATGCGTAGGTACTCTATCGGAACTTATTGGCGACTGTAAGAATTGCAAAACCAGATAGTTTCACTGCAAGACGCTTTATTGCTCTTACGTGAAGGCATTTATAGGGTTAGCAACCTTTGGACAAATCATTCATAAGCAACTATTTTAATTTTCCACAGTCACAGAGATGACAACTACTTCCAATCCATAGATTGTAACTAGGCATAGACATTTAAAAGAATTTAACCACAACCTGAGTCATGGAAAATCCCAACATAAATCTATTCATTTTTATACAACTTCATGACATGTTAATTTTCTTACACGGCGCCTACGGATGTTTCCAAGGAAATCACTTACAAACATGGATAATAATGACTTAAGTATATAATTTTGTACTAAGTAGTAAAAAAGTCGGTGGCAGTTTGTATGCCAATAATTACACAAGCTCTTTTATATATTTAATAAGGTTTGAATTCCCTTGCATTTTGCTTTGCATCACCAGATGGCGTTGGATTTAATGAAATAATGCCCGATGCTATGGATGAAGTCAGTACAGTGATAGAGTTTGATGTAGCCACTGCTATCAGGGGTAAAAATCCTACAATGCATGACGTTGCCTAAAGTTCAGAAGTCGTGATATTACCGAGCATTAATGGATGATCTTATTATTTAAAGCTCTCTAAACCTATTACATGACGATATACTTTCGATTTAATTTTGAACCTAATACTTTTAGGTAGTGAAAGTCCTGTCGAACCGCGTCTAATAGTTTTTGCGCTATGATCCAACGCAGGAAAAAACCCGTCATTTTTATATAATGAGTATGATTCAATTTAATGGCATGCACATATTTAGATTAACAGGAACATTTTCACCACTTTATCTTTCTTAGTTAGAAACCAACTTAGTGTCAAATTTGTTAAGGCTACTGCCCACAATAACTCTGACTTGAGTTGAGACAGCCGGGACCCACAGTTTATCGCGCCTTATGAAACACGGAGATACTCGGAAGAAAATACTTTCACCTACCGGTGCACAGACTGACTGAGCCAAGATAACGTTTAAAATATGAATCTCAAATAAGAATCTTATACAATGTATGAGCCCTATGCGCAGATTTCCATATAGGGATAAGCTGATTTTCTTAGCCGCATCCGGTACATAGACATTACGCTTGGTGATGTAATCACTTGATATCATACAAAACTGGAATAGTTAAACAACTAGTATGTTTTATATGTTTTATTAGGATTGCCACACCTATAAAAGAATAACTATGCATATTCGGTAATGATTTGAAAGATGACAGAGAAGCAAGAGGAAAATCGTACTGACCACCTATCTACATAATATATTTACAACATCTACTAAAAATATAAGCTCCTATGAATTTCACTGACTTCATGCTTGTTTCAGTCAAATTGAAATATATTCTAAGTATGTACAACCATTAGTTAAATAAATACTTTCTGTATGTGCTTACAATGTTTTTAGTAGTTTTTTGACTTATTTACTCGAACGGCTGTCAGGTCCGCTATCTAGAAATACTTCTCCGATAATGACTGAAGTAAAAATATACTTAATCAATTAATGTCAATTCATTGGTTATCATGCCATCTTTTGCGACCATTAACTTCTTTTTGACCTTCATTTTTTTATTGATTTTGATCTTGATTTCCAATTTGTTCAAACTATGTGGGATTCTTGTATCGCGTGTGTTCATGGTTCATTATCTTTGTCTAAAACGTGAGTTCAGTTAAAAGATCGCGTCATACATTTGGCAGCGATTAACTTGCTAAACCGGACTTCCTTTTCAATTTCCATTTTCTTTACTTTTTTTTTCCGTATTCTCAGGGAAGGTCGAAGAAACATACTTAACCGATGAGCCAGGATCTTAACTAATTATGCAACTTAGTCCTCATCCTGGCCTAACAATAGATTACATATAACTGTTCTGTGTGATTGAGATATTTATCATGTTATTATTTTCAGCACAGCAAACCAGATAGTTTTCACAAAACTTCAAGTTTTTGTTGTTTTTTTTATATCACTTGGGTTCTAACTATTGTTAAAGACTTATTTACATTAATAGTCTAGGAAATTCGGTTTAGCAATTAAATCACTCTGGCACATGACGTGGTGGACAGCCTTGGTCATAGTTTACCATATATGAATATTTAGAGACAATGCAGCAATATAGGTACGTTTTCTCTTCTCCGTGTCGCCTATTGTATGAGCTTGTTTGGAAACTATTACTTGTCCGGGGACATTTTTGCATTGTTTGAATATGAGAATAGAATATATAGTGTAATAGTTACCATGGGACGGAATTCCTAAAATAGACCCCGGCTCGCGTGCGGCGGACTTCTCTATTATTTTTTTGCGTCTCTACGTCTGAACATGTTTGGCTTAATTGGTTAGGGATTTATTTCTACCTAGGTGCAAATCATTATACAGAACGTCATAGATTTGTTTGTTCTCATAATGCATCCATTAGGATGTTTCATAATCGGTGCTAACTAGAACATTAAGTATTTCGAAGGCTCTGTATAATATAAGGCTTTATATAGTAGAGTTACTATATTTTATTTAAATAATAACATTTCTTTGGTACTTAATTCAAAGAATTTCAGTACGTGAGTGGAGTCGAAGAATTTCAGTAGTGAAGGGTTTACTTGAATTTAATAAGAGCTGTCTAATTGGCCGTCCAACTGACTTGTTAATTGATAGTTACGACATACTTCTTTATCCATGAATTCCACATGGAATTTAATGAAACACGTGATTAAGTTACAAACAAATTATTTACTTAAACATTTTCAATAATTTGTCAGAAATAAGTTTTTATAGACAGCTAATTACTTAGATGTCTGAGATAACTACATAGTATAATTTCAAGTCAATGCCAAAGTCGTTACTTATAAAATAAAACGATAGAAGCACTTGGTAGCGATGTCTCGGTTTCCATTTATTCTGATTAGTGCTTTAATCACCAACCAATTAATTCTGCTGCCATCACACATTTATCAAGAGAAAAAATAAAGAGTGTTAGGGCGCAAAGTATGTACCTATTCAGTAGCATAGTGATATTTGTTTCTAAGAAGTCGACGTGTTTTACAAATATACGAACACGTTTCCTTTTATCTTTAAAAAAAGGATAGACTTTAGTTGTGAGTTCTCTAAATGTTCTCAAAAAACCAAGAAATTATGTAAGTACCAGGGTACTACATATTGAATCCACATTTTAGAACTAACATCTAACAGCAAATATCTATTAAATCTTTAATCTAAGATTTAATAGTAATGGTACATATAATTCAAGATAAATCTTTGAAAAGCATTCGAGATGGCTTAGTGGTCAGAGCGCTTGGAGTATTCATCCGGGAGGTGCAGGTTCGAATCCTGTTCGCGACCGTATTCTTTTTCAATTTAACATAATAACTTTAATGGTACATACAATTTAATATAAAATTTTGCTGTATAGGTACTTAGTAGACTTTCTGGATGGTTTTATTTTAGAGCAATTGGTGTTTAAATTAATATCGTTGGTTGCAGTCCAATTTTACAGGTTGTGTAAGTTTATATTATAATCGTTGATAACTGGCAGATGTCTGGCAAAATCAGTCAACCACCTAAATTCTAAACGAATATCCGTATTATCCCTTATTCTTAGGTTATTTAGTGAGTTACACTGTTACACTCAGATCTTTCACAATAGGATAAGAGTATGTTTAACGAACTTGGTATATTTAACGTTGTTTTGTAGTATGTTTAACGAACTTGTTAGGTTGTTTCATTTGTTCAATTCAAACTTAATAATAAAATTAACGCTACAGGGATTCTATTGTATTCTAATTTCATTCAAACGCATTTTGTAACAGAGTAGTCTTTGCACAAGAGCGAGAAAAACAGTAACTACAAACAGTGAGTCATCATTATTAAATTCATAATAGTTGCAGTTCATTAGCCCTCGGCCTATTGCATTAATTATTCGCGTGGGTTATTGTTGAGAAGGATAGTGAGAATAGCAACAAAGGCACAGCATGAGTAGACGAGGTTGCACCCGAGCGTAGCGCCTCCTTCAAGGCCCCTTTGTTCTTAATGCAATATATTCCCACCGAGCGGTAATTATAATCAGCAGCAGATCAAGACGTTTTTTATTTCAAGTTTCGAAATAGATATAGATACCACTTATTCTGCCATGTTCATTATATTGTTCATCTCGTCTTGAATGTAAAGCCCAATAATCTTTTGACAAGCAACAACAGAACATCACTATTCAGTTTTTTACGCCTTTAACGGATATTTTTAACACGAAACACGCACGCTTGTATTTTTATGACTTGATTATTTGTAGTCATTGTAGCGTAGACAATTTTATCATTTACGGTTAGAAAACGTTGATTTTCCAACAATTAACCGAATACTAACTTCCTTCCAAACTGAAAGTCTAATAACAAATATTTAATAAAGGAAAATAAATGTATTATGATATTATTTATCAATTGAATATTAAAAATCACTGTATCTACGTAATCATAAGTATGATCTCACAATAATTTCAGATAGTATCGTAACAGTTGAAGATTGAGTCTTAATGCTTAAATAATTTTACTGGATAGTCTGTAGAGAGCTGTTCGCGTCGGTATTGTATCTACGCAGGTGGCGCCGTATTAGTTACGCGGGCGCACTGCGCACCTGTCGCCGTTCGCCGCCCCTGGTCGCCCAACCGCCACGACATTGGCCCGTTATGTCATTCCGTAATACAACTATAATGTACGGTCCCTAACTCATCCCATATTCTCACGCAACAACACATCAATATCCCATTGCCTGTGAGAAACTGTGTATCTACCCATTAAGTTAGTAGATAGTAGGTACCACATGTGGCTGAGAAATTCTTTCTTCGTACGTTTGTTCCTGTTACCATCTTTGACATTTTCTCCATAAGTGTACTGTATTTTACTATTCTTTTGTTTCTACTAAGATAACACTTGTGTGTGGGTGTATAGGGCAAATTTTTTAGGGTCAATGGCAGTTAACATTGTTGTAAGTTTTATATTAAGCACATGATTGCAGTTATAGTAACTTATAATTATAATATTTATTCTTATTTCTACGATAGCGCGGTGAACCCAAAGTGTACCTTGGTCTTCGACATCAGATTGGCATACATGTTTTGTGCTAATTTAATTTTTCCCATATTCTCATAATTATATTTCCCATAATTATCCCTTCTAATATTATTTTGTAAACAGGTTTGATTTCGGAAAAGAATTATTAAAATCTTAACTCCTTACTAAATATAACCATTCACTCAGCTTTCGGTATCTCAAATTAATAATATGTAAGTACAGTAAAAAAAAACTATAAAATATACCTACTTATAAAATGACGGTCCGATTTTTGATCACACGGTCAATGAATCAATTAGTGGGATGAAAGGAAATAAAAATTATTTGCCAGTTCATATGTTTATTGTATAATATCCGATCGAAATACACTACATCTTTGTATTTGTTTCGTAATGGTTTTCGTAAAGCAAAATTTTGGAGAATTCGGCCTCTTTCCAACCAGTTCTTTTAAGGCTAAGAGTTGTGCTAAAAGAAGTTCTTACTTTCAGTTTATATGTTACCTTATACGGAGTTACTAGTAAAATTAATCCTTTAGGGATGGACTTTAAATATCCACATGGGTATTTGGTATATCTAGTGTCGGTGAAAAATTACTTTAAAAAATTGTTTAAATGTATACATACTAGGTATGGTCGTAGGTGGGTCTGCAAAAAGTTCAAAGACCAAGAGATCTGGCTCTCCCATAACAGCATCTAATAAAATAATCCTACTAATATTACAAACGCGAAAGTTTGTATGTATTGATATTTGTTACTCTTTCACGCAATGTTTGTTAACATTGCGTGCAAAAAAACTGTTCGGATTTGGATAAAATTTGGCACACAGGTAGTTTATAACCTGGATTAAGATATAGGGTACTTTTTATAATTTAAATTTTATAATTCTGAATTCTGCGCAGACGAAGTCGCGGGCAGAAGCTGGTACTCGTATAACTCTATATAATATTATGTAGAATCTCTATTAAATGATAGGACTATACTACTTTCAAATCAGAATATAAAGAAGGACGAGGAATTCACAAACAAAATCGTCCATTTATTTCAGCAAGATTTTGTTATTGTCATTTTATTCTTTATGTTGTAGTTGTCGTGGTTATAAACATACGACCGCTGACAGGGTCCGAACTCGATCCTGGGTTTGGTGCACTAAGAGCTGTATCAACTAAGTTATCGTGATCACCTTTGTACTCTAAGGCCAAGTTAAATAGACAGCCTCGTTGGTCTAGTGGTCCCAAGCGCGACTGCTGAGCATGGGGTCTCGGGTTCGATTCCCGGGTTGAGCAGTGTTATTGAGTTTTTCTGTCAGGAAATTCTCAGTATCAGCCCGGAGTTTGGAATTGTGCCCGGCCATAGGCTCACCATCTATTACATAGGACTTATAACAACATTGGTACAACTATGTACACCTCTGCCTACCCTTTCGAGGAATACAGGCGTGATGCTATGTTATATTAAGTAACATAAATAAACATACCATAACATTTGCTTTAGCTTAGCTATGTTCCCGTCTCTATCTAGCATTTGGAGTTTATCAGTTGTGTGTCAGAGACAGGAATAATGTTTAGCTAAAGCCCATGCTAAGTATTAATTATTTATAGGAGCCAAGTGCTCTTAAAATGGACGTATGTTGTAAAGAACCGACGTATTATTACTTTATTTTTTGTTTAATGATAAACTGAGTTTCACAATACTTGAGTAATAATATAACAGTTTCTAGAATATAACGGGTAATTGGTTTATAAGGTCGAAGCAAGGACTTATGAAAGGAAAGAGAATTGACAGTAAAAACAAAATAAATCGTCGGAGGAAAAACTTTGCAAATGGATGTTACTAATGGTATATTCATATGGGCATAATTATCATTGTATTAGGCTTTTTTTAGTGGGCATCTCTACAATGTACAATTTTATGTACTTGCATGAGTGATCTTGGTTTAAAGTCTAAGTACTGTTAACCTTTATCTTTAACATAACGTCGTCTCGGCTTCTGTTAGTTAGCTTTCCAACGATATCGTATTAGTTAGGTACTTATTATAGATGTCGCAGATGGATTGTAGAATCAGCTGTTTTACAAAGCTGCTAGCTGATTTACAAAACAGTACTGTTATGAAAAAAGTGGGTAGCTGTTTTGTTAAACGTATCGCAATGGCAATCCAGCTGAACGTCGTTCAGCTGTTTTATAAAACAGTACTGTTTTGTAAATCAGCTAGCACTTTTGTAAAACAGCGGATTCTACTATCCATCTGCGACATATAGACTGGGAGGTCGAAAAAAAGTTGAATACAGACAAATCTTTCAAACCCATTAACGAATGGGTCATTCTTCATGTTTTTATGAAACTAAAATCAAAATATGAAAATTTTCATTAATATAATTTGATTGTATCCATGAACTTGTAAAAATGAAAATTTTAGATTTTTGAAGTCAGTTTCATGAAAATATAAATAATCGAACTTGAGGAATGAGCCGCATGAATAATTCTAAAGTCATTTTTTTTGTGGGAAGTGAATACGGTCTTGAACAGTATTCGAACCTGCGCCTCCCGGATAAATAATCGCAAGTTCGAATCTTGCTCACGACCGTATTTTTGTTTTTTTATAAATACTAGCTGTGCCCCGCAAACGTTGTTCTGCCATATAATTTTTCTGGATAGAGACACCCTATACGATGACGTCACCATAAGACGTACTAATGTGGATGACGAATTCGGAATAGTGAGCAGAGGCATAGATGGCAGACTGTTTTAAGTATTCATCCGGCTGGCGCAACTTCAAATCCTGCTCACGACCGTATTTTAGATTTTTTGTATATTACTAGCTGTGCCCTGCAAACGTTCTGCCATAAAAAAAAACTAGATAGGCATACACCCTTATCACCTAGGGGTATAAAAATAGCCTAAGAACTATTCTTAGGTCTACCAAATATACACAAAAAAAACATAAAATGTCAAGCCGTTTCGGAGGAGTTCGATTACAAACACTGTGACACTTTTTTATATATTAGATGTATCGACCCCTTTTTTACACGACTACCCAAAAAAAGGAGTGTTATGCTTTTAGGGTTCATGTATTTGACTTCTAAACGCCTGAACCGATTTCGATGTATGGTATCGTTAGAATCCTTACATTGTCCCGAGTGACATAGGAAAGTAAGTTTTTTTTAATATAGTGGTCCACCAAAATTATTCAAATAAAGGAGGCGTGCTTTTTATTAATCTAATCTTGATAAAACCAGTATTGTGCTATATAGCGCTGTCATTGTGATCTGCGGTCATTTCTCGAGATCACGCAATACTCAACACCACTACTATAGAGCATATAATAAGGCTATTTACTAATGATGAATTAATTTATGATTAATTATAATTTTATGTCTTGAGCATTCTTTATTCCTTACTAATATGTTATACATATACATTTGTGAAGTAATAACTACTTTCGAAAGTACATGGTAGGTACATAATGTGAGAATCGGTCGATCTATCACAGTGTTCATTTATGAGCGACAACAAAGTACAAAAACAATCTAGCAATACTTTGAGGCTTTCGATTGTTTGACTTTCCCGCACCATTTGGGTGATTTTCATCAATTGGTTTATGAAGTATCTTTGTAGCCAACAGTGTGTTAGTAAAACTTTAGAGTTATCTATGATCTCTGCCTGAGCATGAGGTCTTGGGTTCAATTCCCGGGTCGAGTAAAGTGGGATTGGGTTTTTATGTTAGGAAATTCAAATGACAGATGGAAATAGGCTCACCACATGGGACTTAAACATAGTATTGTTGAAATTTGGGTATACAATTTCGCGCATCTCTGCCTACCTCTTCGGCCACATGCTATTGTGGTATTCATGATTTAAATGAAGGTATTCGGAAGAGTTCTTAAAATCAAGTTTATGAGGTCATCATGCGTTGACAAAAGTTACAGCAGATGCGAGACGGGTTTATGTAAACATAATTTTGCTTATGTTAATGAAGATAATGTAATAAGACATTGTTAACACATTGACTGAATCCAATTATATCTCTGTATATTTAAACCATTTTGTGGCAGACTTATGTAAATTGCTTAATTATGTATTAAAATATGTGTGTGTACCAATGTCGTTACTCGTTTAAGAGTTATATATAAACTATTGATTTCCGGGATCTTGAATTCTTGGGCGTTGATTACACTATATTCTGATGGAATTTGTATCACATATCATTATGACTGTATTGCAAGGGTTAGGCAGAAGTGTACAGTTATATTATAGGTGGTGAGGCTATTGTCATCTACTGGGTATTTGTATCAATTGGATATTATAATCAAGCTATTTATTTTCAAACGTTGCCTTTCTTTTTGATCTGTACATACATACGATATTATTCTTGTGATTTGATGTATTTGCGGTCACTGTCACTTATCGTTGATCGAAGATGTAATGTAATTGTGCCGTCAAAGAATGCTTTTATAGATTTTATAATAGTGTTCATAAAAAGAAAATACAGAATTTAAATATAAAGCTTATAATATAACTAAGGTCATGAAACTATTTGACTCTTAGTATTTATTACTTCCTATATATAAAAACATAATGTAAATAAAAGCTGTTCGTTTCACAATTAATAAATAAAACAAATATCCAATAATGTAAACGAAACTACTTCTAATTGATGTTGCATTTATAGCATATTCGATAAACTTCTTGTTGGAATCCAACGCAGCACAGAACAAGCTGAGATCTGGCAGTATAAAACGGTGTTTTAACTGTTCTAAGCGGTCGGTCTACTTGTCCGTCCCTCGGGCACTGTCGACACTGGCGGTGAAGGTTGTTTAGTATTCCTGCCGCGAGTGCATAGCGCGCCCGTCGCCGGTCGTCGCCGTCGTCCGCCGACCTGCCGCGCGCCGTCACCGGAACTTGGTCTCGGCCTAACCGCTCTTTCTCCTTTAATAGATACCATCGATTCATGCACGATGTGCCGTCATTTCTAATAAAGTCGGGACCTCAAATAATCAGACAGATATACTATCATGACTGAATTTATAACAATTCTGGATATTTTTGAGGAGGATACTATATGTATTATGAAATAGGATAGATAAAATAATAATGTAAAGCGATAATAATAATACTTACCTAACACAATTAGCTCAGTAATAATAGCATTACAATGCCAAATATTTACATTTCTGGTGTCGCCCGGATCCGGGTTGTCAATTCTCTACTAACTCAAGTAAAACTTATGGAGATACCGCGATGCTAGTCAGTGAATTTACCTCATATACCCCCGTAGTCAAGTCATAGGCCTACGGGCGACTTGAACGACTTATATACTAGGCTAACCACACGAAAAATTAAGCAGAATTATATCATAAGTGTATAAATAGATAGACACATAATTATTATGTGTATACATACCTATGAGTAAGGCGTGACGTGATGTGTGTCCAATAACAATGTAAACATGTATATAGGTAATTCCGCTATTGCTGTTGAAACAGATGGATTGTACCGCTAGTGCTACTACTTGTACCGTTCACAATGATACGCGCGCCACTCACTTCGATCGATTATTATCGATAATACCAATGCAATTTTGTGCTGAAGTATCGAGATCTAAGCAGAACACATTTAGCGGACACAGCTATGCGGCCGCGCTTGCGCTTCACGTCCCATCCACACTATTGTTCTTGATCACGTCTTCATAAGTAAGGATGATTGCTTAGAGTTCAAAGGATCGTCCTATAGTTCTTAACTTCCTTTATTATACTTGAAGTTTAATTAAGATAATAAAACACTGTAAATGTATATGTAAAAATGTATCATTATAATTTTAATTAGAACAATATGTTACGCTTTAGTATAATATCCACTTAAGTAAGCTCGTTAAAATATTTGGGTGGTCTCCATTAACCAATCGTACCTTACTATAGTTTGGTTGATAAACAACCTATTGTCAGAGTTTAAACCGCTCGTAGGCCTCTGAAATGGCTTTACCCATTATCGAGAACATCTCCCAGATGTGTTGGTTTCTCCATGATGTTTTGAACAAGTAATAATTAATTTATAATACACACATGACTAGAAAAAGTTTGTGGTGCCTGGTGGTGTGTGCCTTGTGTTCAAACCTATGATCTAAGGCCATGACTTGCCAGTCCATCGGCTATTTAGCTAGGTTATATACTTACCTACTACACCAAATTAACCTTCTTACTTATAGTAAGTAAGTACGTTTTTATATGAAATATTCTTATGAACAATATCTGCTGAAAACACTACTTTTTAAAATGTACCTAATATTAATTAGACTTGTGGTCTCACATTTAGTATTTTTCTTGCGACATAATTTAAATTGTATCATAACACAACACCAAATTAGACGGAAATAATATATGTAATAGAGGCTTCTATTTAGTAGGAAAGTGGAAAACAATATAGTTAATGATGGTGTGAATTCTGTGAGAAACGGAACACAGCCATCACAGTCATGTATCATCGAAGACACCTTAGAATATCATGAGTCATTTCTGGGTAATATCTTCACAGAGAAATCACTCAACTGAAATTGTTCGTTGAACAAAAAATTATCAGGTTTCGAATTAAACACGTCAATTTTCTGAGGTTTTTATATTGCTTATAGTTAGAGTAATAAAATCAACGAACTTGTTTTGCAATATACAATTTACGTTTTCCATTTGATCTTTATTGAATTAAGTTGAGGATGTAACGCAGCCCTTTAAATGAGATTTCCAATCGTTTGGATATGACTACGGTTATATTGGTAGGGAAGGTGAATTAGAAATCATACAAGCAACAGCATTAAGTTTATAGTTATAGAAACGTGGAAACAACTTATTCGGCAGGTAGTATTAACCATTTAGTTCACCATTGATGAACGAATTTGACAAGATGAAGCTGTAATCTGATATGGAATTGTTTGTGAGGAGAGAAACTACGAGGAGGCATTGTTCGTTCTCAGCCCACTTTCAGTACAAGCGAAGTACACGGTGGTAGCGAACGCCACGTGAAAGTGAATGGCGTAAGCGGACTCGCACGGGCTCGCGGACGCATTTTACGCCCGATTTGATACCACATTCGTACACGCGAATCCACATGTCAGCCTGCAACTGCGTTCATGACGTAAGGCTTAATACTTACTTTAAGTGCGCGCCTTATACGATGGACGATGTGTTGATGAGTGTGCGGAATTGACGATATTGGTTAAGTACTATTTTTCACTTTCAACGGCACGTTTGTTATCTCGTAGTGCCATTGATCTTAATACAGATTTACAGTCATACTAAGTATATCTTGTTTATTTATTATCTGTTTTAAATAAATAGTTGTAGTAGGTATCTAAAGAGTGCCACAGTATTTTACTGTTTCCTAACTTCGTATCTGAACACAGATTATTTAAATGTATTGGTTACATCACAGTTTACCATTAGTCAACAGTGCTTATGGTTTAAAACTACGTACAGTTACGAGTACTAACTTTTAAAAACTCACCTATAATATCTCTAACGTGTATTACTAAGATAATTAAGTATTATCATAGATAGAAGAACCTTTTTTTTCTACATATGGAGATGCATTAATACCTACTTCTCTATTATTCAGATATATATATATTTACTTTTTATATGGAGTTTAAACATTTCAAATCTTTGATCTCGTGACTGTATATACATTGAATACACCTCAATCGAATAAAATACATTAAACCATTCTTACTTAATGATTCGTTGTTCTATAGTTTAAATAAAGAAATGCATATTTAAATACAAACTTATTATTCTTTAGTTCAATTATATAATCTGTTGTTTTAAACTGTCAATTAACGATCGTTGAGGCAAGCAACGTTAAGCGTAGTCTGTCTGTAGATGGTCGACTGTTAAAGACATTTTCATCTCAGGGTGTTCACTTGTTCATGCTTCATATGGCAGTCGATAAGCTAAATCAATGGTCCACGGGCAGCTTGAACAATTCTGAGTGACATAAGCTTGGCTCCTTATCATACCAAAGAAAATATATAACTTTAGTAGCCATTTCGTAGCTTAAATATAACAAAAACTACAATGCTTAAGTACTTTCTGAGGGACGATAACATGATTAATTACGAAAATTATTGTCAATAGGAAGTAGGTATTAAATGTTCGATGTAAATGCCAATGCCAAGACTTCCTTGTTTTTCTTATTTACTTTGTACATGTTGGACCAGAATAATAAATAAGTACTACGTAGGTGTTGCCCTTATTAATTATTCCTTATGTTTTGACAACCATGTCGGAAATATTGCATGAAACTATAATGTTATGTTTATGCGCTACGCTTACAGCTCTTCATCTGCTTTAAGTCTGCCTGGTGACTAGTGTTAATATATCATGAACGGGCAGTTAAACTGTTAATTCTCCATTTATAATGTCTGAAATACTTCAGATTTCAGCAGCAAATTAAATTATATTATATGGATAATAAAGAAATAAAAGTTCACGGTCAAAGCCTTACCTAAATGTGTTTGTGTATTGATATTTTTTATTTGAAATATCATATTTTACAGTACCTTCTATCATTATTAATTACTTTTGAAATATACAGCCAGTGAGCACCGTCTGGTGTTTGTGATGATTTTTGATATTTACGAAATAATTTATAGGTTTATGGATTTTTATCTACATTAAATACTAATAAGCAATTAGATATGATATAGAGAAAAAAAAAATTGAATTGTGTCGAGCTGCTCTCAAATATTAATAAAACCTTGTTACAGTGAAAGGCAAATAGCCCAATAACAGGCACTTTTGAAAAATCAAAAATTAGTTGCCACGTACCAAAGTGTAGATTCCTATAGAGACGAACGGGCAAGAAACTCATCAAATAGGTTTTTTCTACGTGAATGTGAATCCTTTAGTACCTTGAACGTCGTTTTATGTTGTTACTATAAAATAAACGGCAAAAACTCTTAGAATAAGTCACGCCATTTAATAACTTAAACTTTTTGTCTTTCAAATGACAAAAACTCACCAACGGTTTTTATTTTACACGTGCCTACATAATAATAATTGTACAAAAAAATGCAAAATAAAACTTACCACGAAATTTCTAAATGGTCTGAATTTGCAACACACAGAGAGCAAGCGAGGAAATGAATATTCCTGCTCTGTTTGAGAAGAGGTCTTTGTCATGCCGAGGTGAGGCACAAATCACAGATTAGTATTATTTTACCTAATATAATGTTTTCGTAATATAAATAAACTTTAAAGTTATACATTTTTGTGGAAAAGAATACTCTTCTCGTATTCTTTTTCCACAAAAACGTATAGGTAACTTTAAAGTTCGCTAAGCATGCGTTAATGCTTTTCAAAGATTTTTCGTATTAAATAAACTTTAATTTAATAATACTTATATGTATTTTTTACACTAGAGTTGTGGTTTTGGATAGCAAAATACGCTAAGGTCACCATAAGACGTATTTAAATAGATCAAAAACTTAGAATAGAGAGTAGAGGACCCAACGATAGCTAGAAGTACAGCATCGAATTCTTTATTAGTTACTGTTACTTTGAGCCTGTATGATCCCACTGCTGGGCAAAGGCATCCCCCATGACCTCTTGTCTGTCTGTCTAGAGCTAATGTGTTCCATTCTATATTAAATCTATCTAACTCATCTCGCCATCTTCTTCGGGGTCTGCCACGACGTCGTTGTATCAGGAGTCCACTTAGTATTATTAGTAAATGTAAAAAATAAATATAAACGAGGGCGATGATACCTTTAGGGTAAAGTTGTTCCGAGAGTCACTAAATTTCTATCCGAGAAACTAAAGGACTTTTGAGACACGTAATCACTACATACATTTTGGGTTACCAAAAGACAGGTAAGAGATGAAACCAAAAAAAGTTATTTTAAAATTAGTTATAATTATCTCAAATGATCTCGATATAAGTACATTAGAAGAATTTCAATACAAAAAATGTTGAACCCACTGTCAAACTGATTGTGCAGTTTTGTGGGACATTGTATTTAGTTCACAAACTCATATTTATTGTATATTAATAAAAAAACAAAAAGGGACGCTGCAGGTTTAAACCCCCGCTCGCGTTCGACACACACGTTACGACAAAATTATAACAATAGAGTCTTAAATAGTTCAGATCGAATGAAATATAATTTAAAACATATAATTGTAAATAGTGGTAGCACAGTTAAGTTTCCGAATTGTGTTAATGAATACTATAAATCGTAGTCCTTACTATAAGGTAATTACTGAGTTTATTCGAATCCTTATTGTTGGGGTTAATTTGATTGCGGTATGCGTGGTAAGATACTGCCAGGTCATAAATATCCACCTACGTTCTGAATATATATTTTCTGCAGATTTATTTTATAGCTAATTTGTGTCAATAATAAAATATAAGCGTTTGTCAAGAGTACTTTAGGATGTCAGGGCCAACAGTTATTGAAAACAATATTAGGTGCTTTATCTTAGAGCCTTGTTTGGCCTTAGTGGGTAGTAATGGTTTGTACGTAATTTGTGACACCATCTAAGAAACATTGTCATCATTCCTTTTGTAATTTACATAGATACATTCTTATTGTATTATGTGTGACGGTTGCTCAATTATAAATTTATTGTCGGAAAATTGGAATCTTTTATTGAAAGTAGATTATAATTTCTATTATTATTAACTTTGGAAAGAATTAAACTTGTCCTGAACGTGTCCTGTGCCTCAAAGGATACTACAACTCCTTTTGTGACAACAAAACTTTTGTGACAACAATGTTGACAATATTTTTCTAAACGAATATCGATCGCTTTGTACATAATTTAACTACATGTGTATTACGTAATAGCAACTTAGTGTATGGTCGGTTCGTGCTTAATGCGTTCACTTTCAAAGTGGCAATCATTGTTTTTTATCACCAAGTACAAATAATAATGTGCGTGTAAATGACGAGTGCAGCGGCTGTGACAACTGGCACAACGACATTTACAGTGAGGTCTATGCTTAGGTAAAGTGCAAACGCACTCATAAATTGGCAAGCAATGAGTTAAACACGCAACATCACTAAAACAAGAGCCAAATAATTTACAAAAGATAACGCAATATATATGGACAATGTATTTACTACATTTATACCTACTTTAAGTTTGTCAGTGCGATATAGGCAAGTAGGCAAATGACAATATACCGCTCACACAGTTATCTGACCTCGCAACGCAGCCTTCGCCTTTGTCGTGGTTATAATTATAAATGAAAACTTACTCTGGTGGTACTAGTAATAACTACATTCTCTGGTATCGTATGGTCGCAATAACTATTCTGAGATACAAATGAGATGACTACTGTAATTTTTAACACATTTACTTTTTCTTTGTGTTTGGCGTAACTCTAGCAAAGAAAAGAATCGTAAGAACCGATTCAAAGATAACATTACCAGTAATATATATACCAAAACGTTTCCTTGTGAACAGTTTCATTTAGGGACGCCAAAATTGTGCACAATCACAGAATGGATAATAATACAGGGCATAGTTGACATCAATGGCTAATTCTTTTGCTTACCTTACTTTGGCATCTTATTCGTACTATACATATAATGATTTGGTAATTTTTCAAAGTATTACAAATGTTAATAGTGTTGCCTACTTACCAAAATAATAAATTAATTCGTCTAGATTAGCGTCTACCGCGATGTGAATGTCAAGTTTTTTGTATTCCATTGTCCGGTTCTAATAATACTGACCCTTTCTTCTTAACTTTCCCTGAATCCTCCGTATAAGGATAGCAAGAAAAATAAGGAATAATAACTACTATCATAATTTATTAGGATATTTTAAAATTTCCATCGAAAGCATAGAAGAAGATTCGACGCTTTTGAATTTAGTATAACGTATAGGTTTTTTTGTGTAGGTATTTAATGGCATTGCTTATCCATTTATCAACTGTGTGCTCAACTTCCCCTTTAAATTACCACGCACCGTTATTGGAGATTCTAGAGATGTCGATATAAAGCATGATAGATATTGTAAAATTATCGATTCTTCATTATATCCCTTAGCCAAATTTATTTAGGGTTAGCGCAGCATGTTTTTTTCTACATCTCTGCAGCCGTCATCTCAGTAGTCGCTCCCTTTCTAGCCATATCTTCCTAAACACAATCCATTCATCGTTTCCTTGGCCTTCCTCTACTATTAAAGCCATCCACATTCCCTTTGATTCAGGTTTTTTTTTAATTTCTAGTTTACTTTGGCGTAATAATTTAAGCATAACTTTTAATAATATCTCGACTTATTTATTATTAATGTATACTGTTTAGATAGGCTTATCTATCATTTGGGTTATGTTTTTGCAGTCTAATTTTGAGTCGCATATTATTAATTTTCTAGTAGGTTAATAACGAACATATTCATTTTACATAGGTACGAAATATGCTTCAAAATTATAAGCTAACAGTAGTTATGGTAATAAACAAGCCTAAACATTTATGCGGAATTTATATTATGCGTAATAATTATAAAGATAAGTAAAAGTATGCCAAAGTAAATTATTACATAAAACTTTATGCGAATCAATAGTGAACCTCCACATTCATACTGAAAACTTTCTAAGTCACATGGTCCTCATTCCTTCGCATCACATATCCATACCATGACATACGATTTCCACACAACTTCCCGGTCACCAGCGCGCAGCGTGCCACAACACCTTTATCGATTCCTATATTTGCTAATTATTAGATTCTATTGGCAGATCTGTTTAAAAGTATTACGTGAAACTTTTATCTGAAACCATGATGAGTTTTTAATGCCATTTTAAAGTAAAGCATATTTATTATTAGTAACATTTTCTTTTTTTCGATTCACATCTTCTTGCAAATATTAGCAAAAACACTATTTGTTGCCTATCGGTAGTTGTAATAAAATATAGCCTATGTTCTTTATTAATTACCGAATTTATAATAAGTAGTAGATAAGACTTATAAAAAAATATTAAATGGGATCTCTACTTTTAAGCTATCCTCTGTTATCTGGGGGACTTGTGTCTGTTTCGAATATTGGTAATATAACTGCGAGTTTTGATCATTCTACAAGAGCTGCAGTAACAGCAGCCGGCGAGTGCTACAACTGAAGGTGTTTCGTGCTTAGTTATAATAACATTAGAACTTTAACTTAAGTAACTGCCTTAAGCCATTAAGTCCACTAGAGCCTTATGTACGCTATATTAGACATTTTGAGCATAGATTTATTAACCACTAGTGATTTTAAGATTGGGCTCAGTTTTAATAAATTACACACAGTACAGGTCTGGTTGACCCATCAAAAGAAACATCAAGAATAGCAAGATCAATTTTGTTTGGGTAGTTGTCCCGTTATCAACTACTTTGATATAATTTAATCTAGGTATCTATTCAAGATAAATCTTTGAATAGTATCGGTCACCTGTATTGGTACTGTATAGATAGCAATGACGTCGCCAAAAAGACGTGTTAAAAATATGGATGAAGAATTCGCGGTGGCGAGCAGAGGTCGAGATGGCTTAGTGGTCAGAGCGGCTGGAGTATTTATCAGGGAGGCGCAGGTTCGAATCCTGTTCGCGACCGTATTCTTTTTCCATTTAATATTGTAACTTTAATCTATCTAGTTATTTACACCCGGGCGTCTTTTGTTTCAACGAAATAAAAGTACCTATGCATTGCTCGCTCCGGAATATATTTCTCGATCATTCAAATCTTTTGTAATTGTCATGACATTCATTACCATCATCATCAGCAGCTTTTAACAGTACAATGTAACACATACGCCTCTCCAATTTCGATCCTGAGATGCTCAGACGACACTCAGATAGTTTATAATAATTGTCACACGCGGCTACGCACCGTAGCGAGTAGTTTTTAAAAATATTTTTATGTGTTTTATTTTCCAATAGACTGTACGAGGGTACTGTAGTGTTAGACAATACTTAATCATAATATAATGGGACATATTTTTATCCAACATTAATGTATCTTTTTATTTCAATATTTAAATTCAAACCGCCAGGAAAAGCATATATAGGCATCGATCTTAACATCCGCGCTTTCTAGTGATACTTTTTTGTCTTTAATTGATAGAATGGGGGAATAGGCAGAGGTGTACACAGTAATTGTACACCGTTCTTTTTGGTGGGCTGGTGGGTTCTGCGATTACGTTGATCATAATTTTCAGATTGTATAGGGTCCATAATGGAAATCGGTCAGTATGACAAATCCGAAACTATTGAAGATTCCTATCTTCAAATTTGTCTACAAATAATCATGTCTTCGTTTATAGGGAAAAGAGACTACTTTCAAAGACATTTAACAAGACCCTAACCGGAACCGGTCATTCAAATGATTGTAGTGAAAAATAAAAATTTAGGTACCTGTATTTTTACACGACTGCCCAAAAAAGAGGTATATTTTTAAGGTTCATGTATGTATGTGAGTTTTTTATTCCACCGTAACTTCTTAACCCCAGAACTGATTTAGATGTGTGGGGTATCGATACAATCCTTACATTATCCCGAGTAAAATAAGCTAGTAAGATATTATTTTTTTGTAATATCGCTCGTAAAGATAATTTCGTACTACACAATCAGTTTTGCGCCTTATGAAGGAAGTGCTGTGTGTTTAAATAAATATTAGAAGTAATGACACAATTTTGTACCTTTTTAATTGACTGCAAAACGGATGTTCTCAATTCGACGCAAGTATTTTTCATGTTTTTACACCGACAGCTGCGAGATTATAAGGACGCTTTAAGTAATTATTTTTTTATTGATCGGGGTCGGCCACAAAGTAATTTTTTTTGGTATCAAATTCAGTGCCGTCTTGTCTTCGGAATTTTTAGATCTTTCTTATTTTTATTTTAGAATGATTTTTGAGTTGTTTGTTTGTCTATTTTCGTCACTCCCTGTGACTAAACAATTACTTACGCTCTATGACCGGGGCTTCCCAAACTTATTTATTCTGTGACGCCCTTGAGAGTTAGCCATTTTTTGTAACACTTCCCCCCTCAAGCCAAATAGTACCTGCCGGTGTGTAGTTCTAGCCTAGTAACAAGTTATAAAAAAACTCCAAAGAACAGTTTTATTTTTTATAGTCGGCGCTTACTCAACTCGGTCGCGTCGATACAGCCAGGCAATCAACATATGTGGATCGCCTCGCGTCGCCCCTGAGATAATGTCTAATCGCATCAGGGCGTCGCGACGCACAGTTTGGGAAGCCCTGCTCTAGACAATAGCCAAGTGCTTGTTGGGCATTGTTCACTGTTATCCGTTGAGGTGTTTCCTTGTTTCATCTCGTACTCCAAGATCAGATTACTTACTTGAATGTTTCTTTTTTGTTACATTATGTAGGTAAAAAAATATTAAGCATTTACTTTCATTTAATTCAATGTTCCTTAGAATAAAATTATTCTTTATTGCTTTCATCATTAATCGTCTTTTTACAATTACTTAATTACTTACCTTTCAAATACGAATCATTAAAAAATTTAATTTTCTTATATTTAATCATCTTAATTCATGGTTCCCTACGCCAGAGCCTGTCTCTAATAGGTTCAGATTTATCGTTATTAACCCAACTCAATTAATCCCCTGTAAAGTCAGCTAATTATGAGAGCATTTTTTTAAATTTATTTTAAGTTATTGTAAGTAAATTTTGACCTGAATATTTATTATTAACTATAATGTACTATTTCTTTTGTTACAGAGACAATGTATATAGACACCTTACCGCTCGTGGTTTGGACGCTCTTAGTCACAACGACAAATGTGAGTAATAGAATATAATAATATAAGAATTTAGTAAGAATGAATACCTACTACTAACTGAATATTTCAGTGTCTGGTAATGATTTATTGTCGAAGTATGTAATATGTCTTTCACAGGTAGCGACACAAAGCCAATATGGAATAGGTTTAGGAATAAAACGAGAAGTATTTTTCTTAAATTTAGAAGACGGCTATTTTGGCTGTCAAGTAAACGAATCGACACAAATATTACAATTATATGAATTATCAAAGTTATGCGACGGTGTCAAGGATTGCTATAAGGGATCCGACGAACTCGTAAAAGAGTTGAAATGTACAGGTGAGTGCTTAGCAACTATATATTCGATGTAGTACATCGATTCATTATCGTTGGCTCCATTATTATTTGATTTTCCATGGATTTAAATGTTGCAGATGATTGTACCAAAGAAGATGGCGCCCAATGTATTAATGGTCGTTGTCTAAGCGGGGTGTGCCATTGTAATGATGGTTTCGGCGGATGCAACTGTCAGGAACCAGGTAACTATTTTTATTATTAATAACTACGTATAAGAGTTTAATATTTATAGTAAGTGTGTACTTAAATTTAATTTCTTGTTTGGTTTTAGATGTAAATGAATGCAAAGAAAGACCATGCGATGTTTTTGCACACTGTACGAACACGGTTGGTAGTTTCCAGTGTTCGTGTTTCCCAGGCTACGAAGGCGACGGTTTCACTTGCAGAGGTAACAAACTTACCATTGATAATTATTTTATATTATAAGAAACGTTAGCAATCGGATTCATATATGCCATTAGACTAAAAACAATTTCTTATTAATTACATCGACATTTTAATAATATATTTACGCAATAATTTTTACTTAAAAAATATATAAAATAAAAACATTTTCAGATATAAATGAGTGCGAAGACCCAGCTGTGGCATCACGATGCGTCGCAAACGCAGAGTGCTGTAACCTGCCAGCTCATTTCATTTGCAAGTGTAATCGAGGTTTCGAAGGCGACGGTGAAGAAGAGTGCAGAGGTAATTTATACAAATACATTGTAAATGGAATGTACTCAAGCTGACCTGCACTCCACGTTGCACTCACTAGTAGTTCACGCATGAAATACAATCACACATGTTTTATTAATTTATGTTATAGATATTGATGAATGTCGAAGACCTGGCGCTTGTGGCGCGAACGCTTTGTGTCAGAACTATCCCGGAAACTATACGTGTGCATGCCAAGCTGGTTATACCGGAAATGCATTCGACGGCGTAAGTGAATTGATTACTTTGAATCTTGAATTAGGTACGTTCATAAGCGGTTGATCAATTCTTGTTTATTATTTTATTTTATTAATACGCCAGTAAGTATATTGCAAAACGATTGTTACGTTCGGATAAGAGATCTTATTGTTAATTAAAATAATTAACATTGGTTTCATTGGATTTATTTGCATATATAATGTAATGACTAATATTGAAGAAGCTAGTACCTATTTTCCAAGTTTATGGTACATAATAAATGTATTATTTAATTTAGGTATATTAATATGTTCATTTGGTACTTAGTGTGTTGATATCGATGAATGCGCAAACGAGGAGAGCTGCGGCCCCGGCGCTGTGTGTCACAACGTGGACGGCGGCTACGAGTGCAGCTGCCCGCCCGGCTACGAAGGCGATCCTCGTGTCGGCTGTAGCGATCAGAACGAATGTGCACGCGCTACTTGTGGCGTCGCTGCGCAGTGCGAGAATCTCCCTGGCGCTTATCGTTGTCTGTGCCCACCAGGTTTCGAAGGCGACCCAGATGTGAAGTGTATTGGTAAGCCTTTAACTGAAACGCCAGTAGGAGTGACCTAATTCTAACAAGTTTTCATTTTCTGTGGTCTAACGCTTTGTGACATTGACATTAACCTGATCGCGTTTAACGAATCGAGCTGAAAACTACCGGACTTGGACGCTCGGTAGCTTCACGCTTTTACTAATTCAACCGGTTATAACAATCGAAATATTTGTAGACAAATGAATCAAACTTTTCAGTGAGTCTCCACAACTGTGTCGTCGGCAACAATATACCTTTACGACGACCAGGCTCATGTTTGTGTTCCAGTGCAACATCGAAGGATGTTTAAAGGTTTCAATAATAATTTTCTTCTGTATTTTCTTGTCTTTCGTCGTCTGTCGCCTTCTGAGTCGTCTCTGTGTCTATCACTTCCTCTTCGTAGTGGCTGTCGGCGTACCTACTGCGTGTGTGTGATTAAATCTGGGTGATTGCGCACGCGTTAGATGTAATTAGACGTTGCGTTGTTTGTTACACCAGACGTGGATGAATGTAAGAATATCGAGGCAGTGTGCAGCGATCACGCTTTGTGTACGAACACCCTCGGCAGCTTCGTGTGCACATGCAAGCCAGAATATACAGGAGACGCACGAGTGGCAGGAGGGTGCCGGGATATCGACGAGTGCGAAGTGCTTGAACATCCCTGTGGCACCTACGCTATGTGTGAGAATGCGGCTCCAGGATACAATTGTGTCTGTCCACAAGGATACAGAGCCAAACCAGATCCTCAAGTTGCTTGCGAGCAGGTAATATAAATGTTTAATACCGTACCGTCAATGATTTCGAGTCTGTAATAGTAAAAATACATTTAATTTCCAGGTCGACGTTAATACTTTGTGTAAATCAAATTTTGATTGTACCAATAATGCAGAATGTATAGAAAGTCAATGTTTTTGCAAAGACGGATTTGACGCTCGTGGGTCGATTTGTATTGATGTCAATGAATGTGCCAAAAATTCTTCAATATGTGGCGAAAATGCATTATGTATGAACACGCCAGGGGGATTTAATTGCGAATGTACTAATGGATTTGTCGGTGCTCCTCCACGTGTTGCATGTCGAGCTCCATGTGAGGATGTAAAATGCGGCGAACATGCCTATTGTAAGCCAGACGGAATCGAAGCATATTGTGTATGTGAAGACGGTTGGACATTCGATCCAACAGATATAGCAGCTGGTTGTATAGATGTCAACGAGTGTGATACTGCAGTTGGACCTGTTGGCCGCTGTGGTAATAATGCACACTGCAGTAATACACAAGGAAGTTTTATTTGTCAATGCCCAGAAGGATATACTGGTGATGCTTACAAACAGTGCACTGATATAGATGAGTGCCAAATAGATGGGGCATGTGGAGTTGGAGCTGACTGTATAAATAAAGATGGATCTTACACCTGTGAATGTCCTGAAGACACAATACCTGACCCAGATCCCAGGGTACGCTGCGTTGAAATACTAACTTGTAAAACTGATAACGGTTGCCCTGGCAATGCAGTGTGCGATCCCAATTCGAGGTGTCTGTGTCCAGAGCCAAATGTTGGAAATGAATGCCGACGTAAGTAGTTTTACAATATGCAGGTATAATAAAAATTATATTTTTTGTGGAAGGAAGAACACGGTCGTGAGCAGGATTCGAACCTGCGCTTCCCGGATTAATACTCCAGGCGTTAATGCGATTCAAAAATGCATGTGTATGTGTATAATTAAATTAATGATTAGCTGATTACATTATTTTTTCTTATTCCAGATCCTTGTGAAGCTTTGCAGTGTGGAAGTAATTCGGAGTGTTTATTAAATGATCAGATTGCACAATGTACATGTAGAAGTGGATTTGCTGGAGATCCATCATCCCCCACTGGTTGCCAAGATATAAATGAATGTATTGACAATCCTTGTGGTGCTGGAGCAGTTTGTAAAAATCTTCCCGGACGTTATCTTTGTGAATGTCCTGGCACTTTCTCTGGTGACCCTTACGTTGACGGCTGTATTCCTGGCAAAATGCCAATCGAATGTAGCAGCACTAATCCATGTCCTCAGGGCGAACAATGTATTTTGCACGATGGGGAAAATGTTTGCGTCTGTACACAAGGATTTTCGCGCAGCAAAGAAACTGGACAATGTGAAGATATTAACGAATGTACACAACATGGCCGATCACCTTGCGGATTAAATGCCATCTGCAAGAATTTACCAGGAAGTTACGAATGCAAGTGTCCGGCAGAATACAGTGGTAATCCATACAACATCTGCGAAGTCTGCAACGATATAACCTGTCAGTGTCAGCCACCGTACAAAGTAGTCGACGGTAATTGTGTGCTTTCTGGTTGCACAAAAGATAATAAATGTGGGAAAGGCGCAGAGTGCATTGTAATTTCGGACGGAGTAAGCTACTGCGCTTGTCCAGTTGGTTTTTCACAAACTACTGAAGGGTCATGTGAAGATATAAATGAATGCACATCTGGTCAATCAGCTTGTGGGTATGGTGCAGAATGTATTAATATGATTGGCTCTTTTACATGTAAATGTCCTCAAGGTTATAGTCAAGATCTGATGTCTGGACATTGTACATTAAATCAAAAGCGATGCATAAGTGATTCAGATTGCTTCCCGAATGAAAAATGTATACAACCCGGTAAATGCGTTTGTCCACCGCCATTCTATTTAGACGTTACCGATGGCCAAAAATGTAAAAGTCCGTGTGAACGATTTACTTGTGGTATTAACTCAAAATGTACGCCAAGCGATCCTCCCCGATGTATGTGCATGACAGGTTTTGAAGGTGATCCGTACACGGGATGTACAAACCTTAATGAATGTCACAGTGCTCCATGTGCTTTTGGTGCAATTTGTCATGACCAAAAAGGTGGCTATCGTTGTGAATGTCCTCCAAACATGGTTGGTGATCCCTATAAAAGTGGATGTAAGTATCTTAATAAAAGCAATAAAATAAGTAGTTAACAATTATCATACTAAATATTGTGTATATTTTAGGTGATATTGAAGAAATACCAACGGAAAAACGTTTATGCAGTGCAGATGATGAATGCCCTAATACTCTCGCATGTCTGAATAGCACTTGTTTATCTCCTTGTACGAGTGTATCATGTGGACTGAACGCCTTTTGTGAAGTAGACAATCATGCAGCTTGGTGTCGCTGTAATCCTGGTTATACAAAACCAGAGGGTGGCAAATGTATATCCGGTACGCATTTATATATATATAATTAAGTATAGATTTACACTCTAGTTACATATTGTTATTACCTACTAAATGATACTGTATGATAAATAATAAATAGTTTTTTATACATCTTATGGCCATGTAATGGCCACTGACCAAGGTCTCGGGTTCGAATCCCGTTCGTTACACACTGTTCAGATTTTGTATTGGTGTACAATAAAGAATATTTGTATTGTATTGTATTGTGTCTATTATTTTTAATGTTTCCTTAGAAAAATATTATGAACACTGAATGATTTTTTTATAGGATGTGATAAATATTCATGTGCCTCTGGTGCTCAGTGTATAATATCAAAAACGGGCCCGACATGCGTTTGTCCAGAAGGAATGGTGGGAAATCCATTTCCCGGGGGTGCATGCAGAAGAGATACTTGTGGGCCTGGTGTACCTTGTGAGGAACCATTGATGTGTGTGGCTGGTCGTTGTAGACAGCGCTGTGATGGTGTTGTCTGCGGCGTTGGCGCTTCATGTGATCAGCAAAGCGGCAAATGTGTGTGTAACGCATTCTTTGTCGGCAATCCCGACTTACTGTGTATGCCACGTAAGTAGTACTTAGATATTATATTGTGCATTTACTGCTGCTTGTGTATCAAATTATCGGTATTCATATTAAACTGATCATATTTTGCAGCTATTTCTCCGCCATCATGTGAACCTGGATGTGGACAAAACGCGCATTGTGTTTATGGACAAAGTAATGCTTGCAAATGTGATAAAGGTTTCACAGGAAATCCATATAAAAAGTGTTTGCCCCGAAGACAGATAACATGTGCTAAAGCGTCCTGTGGCCTCAGTGCTGTTTGTCAACAAACAAGATCTCATGTTGAGTGTTTATGCCCGCCAGGCTACATAGGTAACCCTAATATACAATGTACCGATATAGATGAATGTGGTAGTAAACCATGCGCTGAAAATGCTATATGTATAAACACGCCCGGAAGTTTCAGTTGTATATGTAAAAGCCGATATGTTGGGAATCCCTACGAATTATGTTCACAAGTTACTATTTCAAAATGTGCTGATGGTAACATTTGTACATGTTCTCGTAACGCTACATGCCCTGAAGGCTATATCTGTGAAAAATCTAAATGTGTTGATGTGTGTCGTACAATGATATGTGGTCCTAAATCTATCTGTGAAGAAGGTAGCTGTCATTGTCTTCCAGGTCATAGCGGTAATCCTAATGATTTACAAAGAGGATGCATACCAGATAATAAATGTATGGTAGATGGGGACTGTAAAGATTCAGAAATATGTTTCCAAGTAGCCAAAAACGTTCGTAAATGCGTCGATTCATGCAGTAAACTACAGTGCGGACCAAATTCTCTTTGTATTGGTGCCAACCATCAAGCTCATTGTATTTGCGCAGAAGGATACACTGGAAAACCTATGGATGTTAAAACTGGCTGTCATTTGCTTGTGCAAGAGCCCCATGAGATGGAATGTAATGTAAGCAGCGATTGTAATGAACCTCAGGTTTGTATTTCTATAGATGGCAATGCTCGCCGATGTTTGGATCTGTGTTCAACGATAGCCTGTAGCGCCAATGAAATTTGCAGAGTCTTAGAAAATAATCCACGATGTGAATGTAAAGATGGTTTTCTTTGGAATCCTGTAAATTCCATTTGTGAACAACCCTCAACTCCGAATTGCGAATCTGATGACGACTGCGACGATAATAGGTCCTGTCAGAAGGACGTGCTTAGAGTAAATAAATGTGAAGATGGTTGTTCGCTATTCACTTGTCCCCAAAATGCAAAATGCTTAACGAGAAATCATAAAAGTCAGTGCGAGTGTTTGCCTGGTTTCGCAGGAAACCCAAATGATCGTGACGGATGTATAGCAATTAACAAGAATCAATGTTCCGATGATGTACAGTGTAGAGAAAATGAAGTCTGTAAATATGTAGGAGAAATTAAGAAATGCACTTCTGCTTGTCAACAAATTATATGTGGCCCTAATGCTGTTTGTGTTACAAACAACCATATCGCAAAATGTCAATGCCCCTCTGGTCCGTTTACCGGTAACCCAAATGATTTAGAAAAAGGTTGTCAATCTGTGCCTTGTATTTATAACGCAGACTGTTTAGCACATGAATTATGTAACCGTTTGACACATACTTGTATGAATGCTTGTGGAGAAGACTCGTGTGGTGATAATGCTGTCTGTATAGCCGAAAATCATAAAGCAAATTGTCAATGTCCTAATGGTTATAAACCAGATCCTATACCAGATGTTAATTGTAGAAAAATAGAAACATGCAATCCGAATCCATGCCATCCTACAGCTATATGCGAGCCGAGACATTCATCGTTCGTATGCAGATGCGCTACAGGTTATGTAGAAGACTTAATCGGGGCTTGTAAAAAACAAGATGAATGTACAAAAGGTGATGTTGATTGCCCATCAGAAACTTCATGCGTTAACGGTCGTTGTGTAAATCCTTGTGAAGGGGCCTGCGGAATTAATTCCTTATGCAAAGTAGTTAATAGAAAAGCAATTTGTGTATGTCCTGATGGTTATGATAATATAAAAGGAAACGCTTGCAAGAAAAAGTTGTTAGTTTGCACAAACGAGCTCGACTGCAATGGCGATATTTGTTCAAATGGTCAGTGCTTTACAGCCTGTAAAAATTCTAGCCAATGTGATCTAGGCGAGGCATGTGCAAAGAATTTCTGTATCACACAGTGCACTAAGCACACTCAATGTGGTATAGGACAAGCATGTGTAGGCGGACAATGTCTGATTGGATGTAGAGGTCAAGAAGATTGTCCTAGTGAAGAAGCTTGTGTTAATAATAGATGTGTAAATCCATGTCTTTCAACTAGACCTTGTGGTCCAAATGCAATTTGCTCGAGAATAAATCATAATACCAAGTGCGACTGCCCTCTTGGATTTCAGGGTACACCAACCCCTCAACAGGGTTGCGTGAGAAAACCGAGTTTATGCTCGAGAACGTCAGAGTGTCCCCCAGATCATATGTGCATTGGACACCTCTGTCAAGTACCATGTCGAGATAACTCTGGGTGCGCAATAGGGGAAAAATGTAGTGATAACAGATGTCACAAAATTTGTCATTCAAGTAGTAACTGTTTACATGGTGAACATTGTAGTTCTGGTATATGTATTCCAGGCTGCAAAACAGATTCTGATTGCTTAAATAACCAGTTGTGTAAATCAACACAGTGTCAGTGCCTTTCTGGATTTGAATTGACAAGCGATGAATGTACGGACATTGATGAATGCGTTGAAAATCCATGCCATCCATCAGCACAATGTGTTAATACACCAGGTTCTTATAAGTGCATTTGTTCCACTGGTGCAATCGGTGATCCCTATGCGAGCGGTTGCTTATTACCAAACCAATGTAGAAACGATAATCAATGCGAAGAATCACTTGCCTGTATAAGAGGAAAATGTTCAAATCCTTGTCAGATCAAAACTTGTGGCTTTAATGCATTATGTACAGTTGTTAAACACAGAGTTGCATGCGCTTGTGAGAAAGGTTTCCTTGGCAATCCACTTGACAAAAAAATTGGCTGCTTCAAGGTGGAATGTATCGATGACAATGATTGTTCAGATGACAAAATCTGTAACATAAGAAATAACAAGTGTTCTGGTAAGTAAATCCTTTATAAAATGTAAAACATATATTGCTTATTAATTTTATGCAGTTTATTAGATTTACTGGTCAGAAGTGTGTCCTTGGAATCTTAAGTCCTGCATTTGAAGACTTTTAATATTTAATAATCTTGTTTCTTATTTACAGACAAATGCGATGAAACTGCTTGTCAAGGTGGAATTTGTACCATAGAAAACCATAATGCTATATGCACTTGTCCAACCGGATATGATTTAGTGAATAATGTTTGTGAAGATACGAATGAGTGCTTAAGTAACCCATGCCCTGTGAATGCAAATTGCGTAAACAATCGCGGATCCTTTACATGCAGTTGCGCAAATGGAACTGTATTAGACACAAACTCAGGAAATTGTAGATTACCAGGAGAATGTTTTTCCGACGATGATTGTTCCGATAAAACAAAATGTAACAACAATTATTGCATCGACCCCTGTGAAAAATCGTCAGCCTGTGGTGAAAATGCAGAATGCATAGTTTCAAAACATACTCCTGTCTGTGAATGTCCACCAGACAGTCAAGGCGATCCCTACAAACAGTGTACAAAGTTTGAATGTATTAAAGACAATGATTGTTCGACAGAGGAGGCCTGCGTTAATTATAAATGCAAAAATTCCTGCAGTATACCACGAGCGTGTGGCCGAAATGCTGATTGTCTATCAAGAAATCATATTGGCCATTGTTCATGCTCGTCTGGATATACTGGAGATCCTGTGCTTGGCTGTGTTCCTATTCAATACTGTACAGACGATAGCAGATGCTCCTCGGGAACCAAGTGTGTTGACAATTTATGTGTCGGTAAGTGAATTTCATAAACAGAACTTAAAGATGAAGTAAGAAGGCACACAAATGGACGTAGGTCAATTTTTGCCTTTATCTGTAGTGTCTACTTACTTCATACGACATATAATAAATTGTTCCAACTTAAAAAATAAAAGAAATACCTTTAATTTCAAAAATAATACCATTACCTTTATGGTATTTCATGAAAGCAGGTTATTATATTTCAATTAAAAATATTCAATTTCATTAAATATTTTCAGGTATCTGTAAAAATTCTAGAGACTGCTTAAATGATCAACTATGCATTCAAGATACGTGCCGAGTAACTTGTGATTCGAATAGCACATGCCCAGATTTTCAATTTTGCTTAAATAGAATTTGCACTAAAGAAGTTCAATGTTCATCAAACAATGATTGTGCTGATGATGAACGGTGCACAGTTGGTAGAAGAGGTGTTCCACAATGTGTCAAAGTGTGTGACAGACATCCGTGTGGAAGACAGGCAGTGTGTGTCGGTAAAAACCATCAACCCACATGTTCGTGTGCATCCGGATTTTTTGGCGATCCTTTACAAGGATGTAAAAGAAAAGAATGTGATGTTGATACCCAATGTTCTGGAGATAAACAATGCCATCAAAATATGTGTAAAATTGCTTGTCTCGTTGATAATACATGTGGTGAAAACTCTATCTGTTCATCAGAGAAACATAAACATGTATGCTACTGTCAACCTGGCTATACGGGTGATCCTATTATGGGCTGTGTTAAAATAAACAGATGTGCATCTAATCCATGTGGTAACGGTGCCGAGTGTAAAAATCTGAGGGATCAAGCTCAATGTGCTTGTCCTGCTGGATATGTAGGAAATCCTTATGAAGAGGGTTGTCGTAAAGCTCAAGAATGCAGTATTAATAGAGACTGCCCTTCAGTAGCCCGTTGCACAGTTGTAGATGGTATTCGAAAATGTACAGGTTAGTTAAATATTTAAAACCACTTTTATTCTCATGCTAGAAGAAGTTTTGAACTTAAAATATTTAACATTGTAATTTTTTTTATTGTAGATGCGTGTGAAACAGTTAAATGTGGACCTAATTCCGAATGCATTGCTTCAAGACACACTGGTCAATGTAAATGTAAGAATGGATATGTAGGAAATGCTGCTAGTGATAAGGGCTGTAAACTTCGTGAAATATCTTGCAAGGAGCGAAGTGATTGTGGTGAAGATCAGTACTGCCACAAAGGTGTTTGCAAGGGTAAGTAACGTAAATAAGAAGAGCCAAACTTACTTTAACTTCAAGATAAATATTTGTAAAGGATTAACGCATGCTTAGCGAACTCTAAAGTTATTATATTAAATGGAAAAAGAATACGGTCGCGAACAGGATTCGGACTCTGTCGAGATGGCTTAGTGGTCAGAGCGCCTGGACTATTTATCTGGGAGGCACAGGTTCGAATCCTGTTCGCGACCGTATTCTTTTTCCATTTAATATAATAACTGTACTTTAACTTATTATCTTATTTTATGGACCACTTTAAATTCAATTAATATTATTATCGTGCAAATTTACTTTATCTTTAGGTTTATGCCTCATGGATGAAGAATGTGGCTCAATAGAGAAATGTTTCAATGGCCAATGTGTCAACCCATGCCAAATGGAGAAAGCTTGTGGTCTGAATGCTGTTTGCCGAACGGAAAATCACGTAGTTCAGTGTAGTTGCCCACAAAGTTTCACAGGAAATCAAGATGTAGAGTGCGTTAGAAGTAAGTTATGCCTTTTAAAAATTCGACCACTGTTTGCTCATAATTAACTATTATTACCGTAAAATAATGTGTTAATCTACGTTTTTTTTTTTCACTCAAGTGCCAAGGTTATGCGGTTCTGCAGGTGAATGTGAAGATGATTACATGTGTCAAGATTCCATGTGTGTCCCAAGATGTACAGCTGACGAAGAATGTGCTTTGAACGAAAGATGTTCTAAGGGCATTTGCTTGTGTACGTATAAAATTATATTGATAGTTATAAGTAAGTGACTATAAATACGTTTAGGACACTTTTTAATGGCTTTGTTCTTACAGTGACATGTCGTGTTGACAACGATTGTTTCTTGGGTCACATATGTTTGGGAAACAGTTGTCAGTATGGATGTAGACAGGATGAAGACTGTGGACCCGACGAATTTTGCAAAAACAATGTCTGTCAAAATCCGTGTGATAATGATATTAACCCTTGCGGGCCAAACGCAGCATGTTCGGTTGCGGAACGAAAGGCTTCTTGTACTTGTTTAGAAGGTCTAATACCTAATCCAACACCTAACATTGGATGTGTCCGTGCTCCTTCGTTATCATGTCGTATGCACACGGATTGTGCTGCCGGCTGGCGATGTGAAGATGATCGCTGTCGACCTACGTGCACTGCCGATGGCTCCCAGTGTTTACAAGGCGAGCGGTGCGATTCAGGAGTTTGTCGATACGCCTGCACCTCAGACGAACAATGCTCTGATGAGGAGGTTTGCGATGGACGTATCTGTGTAACAGGTTGTAGATCACATTCTGACTGCTCGAACCAGCTCGCGTGCGTATCAGGACAGTGTGTAGACCCTTGTACCGAGCCAGCTTCCTGTGGTGCTAACGCCTTATGTACAACTAAAAACCATCAACCCGTTTGCACATGTCCACCGACATTATTTGGGGATCCAAAAGTTGTGTGTAGGAGGACGATGTTACCTTGCGATTCGAATGAGAACTGTCTCGATGGATTTAACTGTTATGGGGGCACTTGCCATCCGTCTTGTAGAAGGTAAGACTATTTAATAATAAACCATTTTATAGTATTTAGACAGGGTTATATTGTAGATAGAAAATTTATTTTATGTGGACGAAGAATTGCAGAATTGTCCGGCTGGGGCTGCCTTAGTAGGCAGAAAGCCTGAAGAATTCATATGACAAGTGCAGGTTCAGATTCAGCTCACAGCCGGATTTTTCTTACCATTTAATTATACCATAGAATAGTTTTTCCAAGGAGCAATGTTTTCGGTTTTAGAGATAAAGAAAAAGATGTGCTTTATGAGCCCAATTGATAACAGCAATTTAGTAAGAATAATTTCATTCCAAGAAACATTATAAGTATTCTCGGCCGCAGTCGGGTGATTATTGTCAGTCTTTAACAATGTTAGCTTTCATGCACTTTTGCTAATTTGATTAGTTTTTTTTTTACTTAAAAAATATTGATTAGCTTTAAAAAATTATACCTACTTAGTGCGGCTTCTTTTCACAATAAGTCAGCCCTGACATAATAATTTTTCTTTTCTAAAAAATCCAGGAGCAAATTTCCCTTTATCTAATAGTTTCAGATTTATTACCCGTATTTAAGCTAATTCTAACTATTAATTGGTCTAGAGGAAAATAAATTGACACTTTTAGAATCGATTCTACAAATCAATGATCTATGCCTTCAGTGTCCTTTAGATGTTCATTTTTAATATTTTCTTTCTTTTTATTTCAGCGATAGTGTTTGTTTATCTAACGAGAAATGTATTCGAGGTATATGCAGAGTTGTATGTAACAGCGATGAAGCTTGTAGCGAAGGTTATATCTGCGAAAATAGGATTTGTAAACAAGGTTGCCGAGACGATAATGCATGCGACATTAACCAAGCCTGTTTGAAAGGACAATGCAAAGGTAATGATAAATTCGTAATTATTTGTTATGCATAATTTTTCATAGTATGTACTTACGTAGTTTGCTAAATTAATTATTTATGTCTTTATGCAGATCCCTGTACTCAAAACGCGGTCTGCGGAATTTGTTCTGAATGTAAAGTTCAAAATCACCGAGCTCAATGCAGTTGCTCCGGCAACTACAGTGGAAATCCTCTCGTTGAATGTAAAAGGAAAACATTGTTATGTGATGGGTTCTGCCCATGCGATGATAGCGGATATTGCGTCTCACTTTGTGAAGCCGATAATGATTGTTCATGTGGCGAGAAATGTTTTAATGGTGGTTGTAGAGCTTTATGTTCAGTGAGAAATAAATGTCCTGAAAGACAGATATGCCAACAAAATGTTTGTCTACCAGGATGTAACCACGATGCACATTGTGGAGACGATATGGTGTGTTCTTCAAATCGTTGTGTGAAAGCTTGCCATGAAGATACTTGCGGCAAAGACGCCGCTTGTTTTGCAATTCGGCATCGCATTATATGCAAGTGTCCTAGCGGTTATTCTGGTGATCCTGCCGAAGAATGTAAACCATATGAATGTTCGCACAATGAGGACTGCGACGTTGATGAGGAATGTACAGACGGAAAATGTAAAAATGTATGTTCAGGAGCGTGTGGCGTCAATGCAATATGTCGTTCAGTAAATGGAAGTCCTCAGTGTTCATGTCCACCAAACTACATTGGAAATGCGAAGGTGGAATGTTCTAAACCAGCGGCCGGTAGTTGCTTGCGTAACCCCTGCGGAGTTAGTGCGCGTTGTCGTGACTTGGATGATGGAAACTACGAGTGCACGTGCCCTCCTAACTGCGCCGGTAGTCCTCATAAACAATGCTTCTGCGGCGCTATGGAACCGTGTGCATATAAATCATGTGGCACCAATGCAGAGTGTCATATCGGTGTACATGGCGAGGCACAGTGCTTCTGCCCACGAAACTATCCTAACGGTGATCCTAATATAGAATGTGAGTAACTGTTTCTCGATTAGTTTTGCATTATTTATCACTATTATTATTGCATTACTTACTTCTTAAATTAAATTATAATTTTAATAAGTAGCGTTTAAATCATGTAACGTTTTTCATGCATAATAAAAGCTTATTTTTATTGTGTAGTATGCTTTGGTGTTTTTTTACTGATACTACTACTTAGATTTTGTTTAAAAAGTTGTAGGAGCAAAAAGAAAATACTTAATTGAAATAGAGACACGTTTGATTGACTACAAGTAAGTTTATTTTGCAAAATGTATACTAAAATCGTTTGAGTTAGTTGGAAATGAAAAATTATTTTCGAACTAAATGGATCTTTTCCAATATGAAGCAATTCCATAATTCATAATATTGTAATTTCAGGTGCCCAGGAACGAAGCATAGTTGATTGTAGAACAACGGGTTGTGGAATTAATGGAGAATGTTTAAGAGAAGGCGCAGAATTTGTGTGTCGATGCATTCCTGGAACAGAAGGACAGGCCGATGTTGAATGTCACACCAGTGAGTAATCATAATATATTCTTTCGATCGTCTCGACACCATGTATAAATGCACATTATATGCAGTATACCTGTAACTCACAGTTATGATCTATCATAATAAGGTAGTCATCGTACTGAAATTATGAAAGTTCATGTATACAACTGTAATATACGAGCTGTATGCCAATGTTAGGTCTTCTACCACAATTTTGTATATACAAGGGATAATTTTATGGGGCAACGTTCAGTTAGGGATGGGTGCCAAAGGAAGAATGTTATTGGTACATTTATTAATAATAATTTCATAGACGTTCGTATTTAATTTTATTTGCTTAGAAATACATCCATCCTTGGGAACCCTTATGTTGAAGGAGTAATTCTAATTATCTATAGCTAATAAAGAATAGTTTGTGTACAAATATGTTTGCCATTTAATTTATTGATGTCGTAACATATTTGTACCTAACGGTATGTTTAATTAGTGGAAGCATTCTCACCGTTCGTGCTTAAGTTATCAAATCGTCAGTAACATTTTGTTCGGCTTCATGTACATATCGCTTGTATTATAATATTCCGTTATATACATATCTCTGGTCATAAACTATCAGTTTCAAAAAGCATGCACTGTCTCGTGAGAAAGTTTCCTCTTCGCGGCTGAAGGTACCGCTCTTTCGACTCTGCTTTCTTCTTTCACATCTTCCTAGGTATCGAATGTACGAGCGACAAGGATTGCCCAGTAGACAGAGCTTGTTTGAGCTTACACTGTGTGGACCCCTGCACGGTGCGTGGTGTGTGCGGAGAAGACGCCCTCTGTGTGCCCTTGATGCACAAAGCGCAGTGCTCGTGTCCGCAGTGCTATGTTGGGCAGCCGCGAGTCGCATGCCGTCTCGACCCTACATGCAAGCCCACGGATGAACATAACGCCACATTTACCTGTTCTGAAACCAAATCATGCCCATCAAAACTAGCTTGTGATCTCGTTACTAATCAATGCCGCAACCCTTGCCTGGGATATCAAAATTGTAGACGAAATCAGAAATGTGAAGTGAGGGATCATAGACCAATTTGTGTATGCCGAAATGGGTTTGCTTTAAATGAAAAAGGTGAATTAACTTGCGCACCAGAACACGCAGAGTGCACAAGAGACGAACAGTGTCCATCCAATGCGGCCTGCCGTAATTCCAAGTGTGTGAATCCGTGCCAAGAGTCCGTAGAGCCAATGTGCCCGAAAGGAAAACAATGTGAAGTAGTAGATCACCGCGCTATGTGCGTCTGTGTCGAAGAATGTAATCCAACGTTGTCAATTTGCTTGAGAGATAGTGGATGTCCAAGTAATTTAGCGTGCAAAGATTTCCAATGTAAGGACCCATGCAAAGGCGCTTGTGGTGGTGCTCCATGTTCAGTAGAAGACCACCACCCTGTTTGCAAGTTTTGTCCTAATGGATTCACACACGATGAAAAACATGGCTGCATTAAAGGTAATTTTAAAGTGACAAAAACTTCAAATATTAGTGTACCTACATTTAGTATATTAGAATCTTTTATGAATCTTAATAATCTTGTTGTTCTTCATTATTACAGGATTTTTTTATAGTTTCTACTCTATGTCTTCATGCAGTTCTTTTTCTGTCTTGTTTTCTATTGTTTCTAGCATGTTCATATATATCTTACTCCACAGTATGACCTTCTTCTGCATCAGGTAGTTTTTCTTGCATGTTATTATATCGTAGTGTACATAATATTCATTTTAAAATTAATTTCACACTCATATTGGTGATGGGTGCTCTAATTAAATTTACTTTTAACGCTTTTAACGCTTTGGCATTAATACGTTATGCAACAAAACCGCCACGAGACAGAGTTTGCAGAATTATTTAGAATGCCTACTACACATACTTATGTACGTATCTATTATAATAATACTGTGTGTTAAGAAATATTTGTTTACTTATTAATTAATCAGTTTCTATTGACTCGGGAAACAAATTTATTGCGAGTTTTCCCTAGTTCTTTATGACCTCTTAAAACAAAAACCATTTATTACGGTACTTTACTATTGTCATGTATCTCCTTACTTTTATGAATCAATTCAGTAGTTACCTAAAAGTATTATACTTCGTCTCAGCCGATTAATTCACTTAGCACAAAAAAGAGCACTACGATACTTCAGAGATCAAATAAATTAAAATGTATAATATCACGTATTATTAGCGACATGTCGCAGTTGAGTTGAACTCAAGACAGGGATGCCATGTCATCAGATGCGTTTATATGCACTGACGCTATTGTTTGATGTGTACAGCAACAGAATGTGGCGGTCACGAGCACTGTACGCCTACGTTGGCGTGTATCGGCGGTCGTTGTGCCGATCCGTGCGCACGCGGCGGCCCTTGTCTCAACGGTCAACATTGCGCTGTAGTCGATCATCAACCAGTTTGTTCAAAGGGTATGTATTTTAAGCCACAAAATAATACAATTTATGATATCTAAACGAATTTGGTAAAATTCGTTGCTATAAAAACCGAAATACATAGGTGCTAATAGAGATAAATCTTTCAAACTCATCATCGCATGACTAGAGAGCACTAAAGTAACAAATTCTTGTGGAAAGAAAAATACGGTCGTGAGCAGGGTTTGAACCTGCGAATTACTCCGAAATATATAATAAATAAATATACTCCGAATTCTTCTTCCACATTTTTATACGTCCTATGGTGACGTAATCGCTATCTATTCAGTCTCGATACAGGTGACTGAACAGACACGACTTACTTTGCAGTTATTACAATGTCGTACCGATGTAATCGGTGTAATGTAATAGGTGTACATAAGTTTATGTTTTTTTTTTGTCCAGTGTGTCAGTGTCAAACATCATCAGACTGTGCGAGATATCCAAATACATTCTGTGACGGTTGCGCTTGTATTCGAGGTAGGTTTAACCCTTTCAGTTATAGAAACCAAAATAATTTTAGTGTAACATAGGATCAATTTATCACCAATATCGTTACCATATAAGGCTAGGTCGTTAAGGATATTCTAACAGAAAACCTAGTAAAATTCTATTTGGTTGTAAATACTTATGATTCCGACGTACCTTTTTATCAAATGTATAACGAGCTGACATAAAGGATAAAATAAAAATATAATAACAGCACCTAATGATTTCTATTTTCACACAGAGGAACGACATCCTTCAACTAATTGTGCACATTGTCGCCCGGGAGTCCCTTGCGACCCATTTTCGGGAGCCTGCATGGAAAGTAAGTGTTATGTATATAATAAAACAAAATAAATGTAACGCTAATCATAACTATAACATTGCTAATTTAAAATAAGTTGAGCTAACCGTGTTAGATCTATACGTTATTCACTCGTTTTTATTACATTACGATTGATTGAGCCTTCTGTACCTTTCGTAAATGCTATTTTCACATAATTGATGTTTCGTGGACTTTGGCTGTAATACTTGCGAGTCTGCAATTACTATTATGTTTAATATGTGAATAGCAAAACTAACTCCAGATGAACTGGTTATTGCTATAATTTTTAGTATATATACCATTTGTCCGATAAAACGCCACAAAGTACTGGCTACGATATCTCGGCTGACCCGGCAGGCAATTCTTTTTACGTTATATACATATTCCCAAACACTTTGAGACAGTGTTAGTTTCACAGGATTATTTATCTATTTGACATTACAAACGGCTTTAGGCTTAAAGACCGAATCTTTTGACAATTATTTATTATACATTAGAAACGTATTCATAAAAATCCTAACTATAAAAAATATAAATAGTCTCTGATTGTAACCCGGCTATAGATTATAGGCACTTGCACACCTCTTTTATTTATTTATGTTGGTCAATTAAGCCTGAATTCGTTATTTCTGTTTCCTCTTTTCTTTTTTACTATCTGTTTTTTTATTTATTTGGGAACCTATTAGATTACTATCGTAGATAGATTTTCTATTATATATGTATTTTTATGCTTCATGATAATGTAAACTACGAAGAATACTAAATTTCATTTCGTTGCCTTCTATAGATTTAAATACGAATTATTACACATGTACTCTTTATTGCGCATGTAATTTATTTAAAAATGTAATCGTTAATGAAATTTAATAATGGTATTGTAAATTCCTATTAACAGATGGAACTTATGTCCCACTAACCGAAAACACTACTACATCAGGAGGAAAAAGTGAAATTGCCACTACTATTGACATAACTAGGCCCACTGACCATATCATTCAGACCACTGACAATGAAGACTTCTCCTACATAACCTCTCATACCGTATCTGAATATGCAACTACTGATCCCACCTTAACTACTATAAGCATAATATCAACGACATCGACTGAAAAATCTACTGTAACATCTTTGTCTGATGTTAGTGTCATCGATGTACAGACTACAGAGCTTATCAAACCAACTGAATTAAATCATAATTTGGAACTTACTACTGAGGCTTTTTTAAGCTCCAGCAGTCCTAATGAGAAATTCAACAAAAAACCTGAATACGCCAATGACCCAGAAAAATCAACAACGAGTAGTTCTTTCATAGTTAACGATTCAAGAAGTACAATAACTTTTGACAACTCTGTAGATACATCTTCAGTTCTCTTAGATACCTTTGATGAAGTCACAGTTTCTACTGTAAGTAGAAACGTGGAAGAATCATCAAGCACAACAGATGACATTTCAATAGATTCAGAGTTATATAGTATTTCTCCTGACTCCTTAACTCAACAAGCATTTACAAATAATAACGAAGGAGACAGTACTACAACTCATTCAAATATACCGATAAAAAATATAATTGAATCTTTTAATACAGTAACTGAACTAAATTACACAACTAAAGATTATCAGAATAACATAGTAACAACACAAATGACTACACCCTATACTAACATCGAAGATTATCATTCATCAATGGATTCGGATGTTCTTCTACAAAGTAGTAGTACAATTCATGTTGAGAGCACTATTAAGCCATACACTAAAAAGATTCTTGAAGGTAACCATTCTTCAATAGCGCCTGTCGAAAATAAAAACACAAAAACTCCTGAAAATCAACGAAAATTAAATAGTAACTATACAGGAATCACAGTTCTCCAAGATTTGCCTCACATAAATAATATATCGACCTCCTCTTTACCATCTAGTACAAGTACTCCTACTAGTCATGCCGATTTAGAGACACATGTTATTGAAACAAATATTAAAACTTCATTATCAGTCGACTCTGAAGAAAACTCTACAAAACAAACAAAACTCGACGACATAACAACACAGTCCGATGGTGCGGAGCAAAACGAATTTACTACAAATATAAACCAGTTTTCGAGCACAGAATCTGAATATTCAGCGAAGACAACTACAGTAGAATTGGATCTTGAATATCAACAGTTTAAAACGACTACTGCACTAACCATTGAAACTAAAGTATTTTCTGATCAGTTAACGACTTTGGGAGAAAATAACAATTTATTCACTCAAAGTACTGAAAATTGGCAAAATACTAAGTCAAGTGCAGTCTTGATTAACAATGAAGAAGTTATGGCTACTATTGGTTCTCATATCACAGGCGAAAGTCAAAAAAATGACTTTTTATCTACGAAACCTTGGCTAGTTGATGTACAGACTGATGGCGCAACGTATAATACTGATTTTACCACCAAATCTCGTATGATAGCATTAGATTTAACTACAGAAACTACCCCGGAAGCTTCAGAGACAGAGAGTACCTCAAAGTATACAAGTTCAACTGAAACAGAATATTCAACTGGTATTTTATCCCAAACTTCTTCTAAAAGTAATACGGCAGAAGAATATCTGTTGGCATCGACAACCGAAACTACTCCTTACACGAATAAACCAATTATTTCGGAGATAAGTACTGTGTATAGCGATACTTCAACTTTTGGAAACAATTTTGAAGAGAGCACACCTAGTAGTTATCTATTAAAGGCAACAACAACACCAGCTATAGATGTAACAGAGGCAAAAATTAAACTTTTTGAAACGGATAAAACACAATCTGTTGTCACGACAGACGCAATACCTAAATCACAATTTTTTACCGTAACCGAATATCTAAGAGATCAATCGACGACATCAATATTACCTGGATCAACTGTTGATGTACCCATTTCTACTCAATCATCACCTATTGAATCAATAAAAACAGAACCAACTAAAAATGAAGGATTAACAGATTATACGTCAATAACAGATTTTACAACGGAAAAGGAAACAAAGAAAATGAATAAAGACAAGGAATCAATTACATTTGTTCAACCATCTACTACAGAAACAGTTTCGAAAGCAACAGGTATTGAATTGATAACAACAGATATGTATTATGTGAAAAATAAAGAAAAAACCGTTTCATCATCAACAACGCATATAGGATCAGATGTCACACAAACAGTTCAATCTGTACAAGAAACGCATCCTTCGCAAACAACAGATATGGTTTGGATTGAATCAATAACAACTGAAAATATAAGCAGCGATGAGGTATCAATTTCTTCACATGACGCAAATACTGACTCAGTAACAACTGAAACAGTAATAAATATTAAGGTATTGACTCCCTCACACTCAACAGATAGTGGATTCGATACTATTGAAACGGCAAAAGACTTGAATGAGTCCTCCACAAAAGAGGTAGAATCTACAATAGCAACATTTACAACAAATGAAATTCCAGATAAGGGATCTGTCGAAATGGAATCAGAAACTAGTTTAGAAGGATTACATCCTACTGAATCAGTAAATAATGGATCAATTCAAACAGAAACTTTGAAATATAATGATGAGTTGGTTACATTAGAAACAACAGACACCAGTTTAGTAACAACGGAATCAGTAAAATATCCAGATGATTTGATTTCGTCAGCCACCATAGAAATTGGATCTGATTCAACAGAAAAAGTTATTAATATTAACGAATTAGTTTATTCACGTGAGACAGATGTTCAACCAATTACCACAACACAAACCGCAAAGGATGTAGTTATGTATTCTTTGCCAACAACCGAAAATCAACAGGTTACAAATGTAGTGCAAAATAAGTACAATGTAGAGTTTCCCACACAACCAAGTAATATAGAAGTAACGACAGAATTTTTAAATAGAGAAATAGATATGAATTCTTTAATAACAGACGGCGTTAACATCGTAAAGGAAACAGACCAGTTCAATCCTTCGCAAGTAACCGATGATGACTCAATGACAACAACACATGAAGAAGGATTTATTACAGCGCGAACAACATCGAAAATTAAGGAATTAATTTCTTTACAACCAACAGGTACAGTACCTGTAACCACTGAAATGGTAAATGTAGATGACTTGCAAAACACTTTGCAAACCACAGATGTAGGAATTATTATGACAAAAAGTATACAGGAAGTTATTACTACGGGAAGAACAAACATCGATTCTGTTACAACAGATATTGAACAATCAATAACAACTGGAAGAGTGAAGTTTGTTGATGAATCCATTCCAACACAAGAAACAGCTGTTGAAACGGCTACAACAGAGACGGTAAATAATGTTGATACTCAAGACCAAAAACCTACTACACAGAACGTAAAAATGTATTCAGCAGAGCTTACCACTTTATCAAATGATTTGACGGTACCATCAGAATTACAAGCAATAACTACCCAAGGAACCTTTGACAAAACACTGGTAACTGTAGGAATCACAACTAAAACAAACCCTAAACAAACATATGCCACCAAAAGTGATCCAGAACTAAAACCCACATTCAAACCCAGCTCAGAAAATGTTGAAGAAACTACTTTGACAAATTTTGAACAGCAACTTACCATTTCAAATGCAAATATTTTTACAACTCCACAGTCATTATTATTAGAAACAGACGTATCAACCCAGAGTTACTTAGCAAACACTGAATCGGATAGCAGTATGACTGAATCATTTAAAACGAATAGTGACATTCCTGAAATAATTAAGCTTAATACTCCTTTTACAACTACGACAGTTAAAAAACAAATCAACGATGAAGATTCATTCACATCGCGATATACTATAAGTAACGTAGCCTATATAACAACAGTAGAAACAGAATCGTCAAATTCATATAAAACAGTTACTACGAATTCTCCGAATGATATTTTGGAACAGACGACAAACTCAAATAAGGACCCAGAATTAATTATAAATTATACAGAAACAAATACTAAAGATACCTTTGGAAAAACAAATACAACAGAATTGCAGGATACAGTTTCAAAAACGCTACCGGAGATAAATAAGAGTACAACTCTTCTTGAAAATGTTGAAAAAACTACACAAAAATCGTTTACTGATTCGTTATCTTCTACAATAAGTTCAACAAAAAAGTTTCAAGAAGAAAGTACTCAAAATGAAGTCACAGAAATAGAGATTTCTACTGATATTACAACAAATTTAAAGACAACAACTACAAGTGAAAAGGATAGTTCTTTTGATGATACCACGGCGTCAGAAAACATATTATTCAGTACCGGACAATCTGATGCTTCTGAAATAACAATAAACTCTTTTCATGATTTGCAAAGCACTACTTTCGAAACGACTTTTAGAGAAACTATCTCAACAACACCACGTAGTCTTGATACTGACTCATATTCAGAGAAAGTTTCAACAGTTTCTCCTACCTCGAAAGTAGACGGTGCAGTTTTCGAAACGAGCGTTGGTATATCAGTTACAAAACAAGGTTTTCAAAAAACTACCGATTCAGATGCAGAGAGTCACGTAACCAATGACGATATGGATACTGAAGTAACAATTCAAGATTCTGCTTCAGTATCCGGTAGGACGGTACCAACAGGTATGCGCACTACTATTAACCCTGAAGATTTACATTCGTACATGACAACATCGATGCCTTCATCAAACGAAGGCATAAGTTCAAATACAGTAGCTCCCTTTAATCATATAACTAGTACAAATACAATTAATTCAGTACCTGAAAAGATTAATGATTCAACCCTTGAAACGACACCTAGACCTGACGTTACGTCAGAATTTAATAAGGCAACAACTGATACATTATTTACTTCAACAACTCAGTTTGAAACTAATACCCTTAAAATAAATCCGAATAATTTTGAATCTACTACCTTTGATATATCTTTAGATACAAGTTCAGGTGACGATTCAAAAAAGGTTAACGGAACTGGTTCAGTTCTTGAAAACGTTACAACTGAAAAATCCGTGACAGAAAGCCCAAATTTAATTACTATTACACCAATAATAACAGATATTGTTACAACAGAATACGAGACGATTAATAATACTTCCATAACAACAGAAATACCAGGTAAAGATGAAACCACAGTATTTTCTATTGATCAAGAAATAACTGTAACATTAAATAATGAAACCCAAGACTTTAACAACATCCCATATAGTACAACAGTAACTGAAGAAGTTAATGATAATGGTTCTTTGTCCACTGAGTCAAGTGATACTTATATTACACCAAAAACGCAGCATACATCGACTAGTATAAGTACGTCTACTGAAAGTTTATCTTCTCGGAGAAAATTCGTTGATATTTCTGCTTGGACTGACACTACTCTTATTACTGATATGACGACTACTGAGACTATTGTACAAAGTACTGACAAACATATTAACACCTACTGTAAAATAAACACGCATTGCCCGACAACTAAAGCCTGTCTAAATGGAGTATGCGAGAATCCATGTGAAATGGTTTGGAGTGGTTGTACAAAGAACGAATCATGTACAGTTATCAACCATGCAGCTGTTTGCGTATGCGATGACACCACTGGGATCAACTGTATACGTAAAGGTAGGCGTACAAGGTGTTTTCTTTTTGAAGGTTGATTATAAACTATATCGTATCACAGTTTTTTTTTAATAAAAATGTACTCATATTATTGTAGCAGTACCAGTTTAAGGTTGTTTTATCGGACAGATGCGTATTTTTATCGGACATTATTAATTCACGTTATTAATTATTGTAAATACACTAATGATCACTTTCCTTTAAGTGTAACATACTAATTTTGTATCTAACGTGTAACATACTAGAACCACCTGGAACACCCAAGGTACCAGAACCTTGTCACTCTGATCGGGACTGTATAGAGACCGAAGCCTGTTTTATGGGATTGTGTCAAAATCCTTGTGAGTTCGACAACGTATGTGGCATTGGAGCCAATTGCCAACCAGTAAAACAAAGGCCAATGTGCTCGTGCTCGGCTGGACATGACGGAGATCCTGCAGTTAAATGTTCACCTAAAATATGTAAGCTTTAACTGATACCTACTAATTGTAATTACATTAACTTTAACAATATACTTACTTAAACAAATTCAAGATAATATCAAACAATAAATATGGTGACCTGTAATATACTTATGAAAGAAATTCCAATATCAATCTATAAAATGATAGCGGTTGAGGCTTCCTAGATAGAATGTATATAATATAATTGTTCAGTAACAGAAAAACAGTTTTGCACTCTGTATTATACATAAATATATTATATTTTGCACAGTTGGTTGCACTCGAAATGAAGACTGTCCCTTGACTGAAGCTTGTATAAATAATGCATGTCAACACCCATGTGCCATACACAATCCATGCGCACCTAACGCGGTCTGTATAAATACAAACCATGGATCTGATTGTAGCTGTTCTGAAGGATACCAAGGAAACGGTTATGTTGGATGTGTGCCAGGTAACAACACTACCTACCTGCTTAATAAAATAATTGAAAGATTTAAAATAATAAATATATCTATGATTTTAGTAATACCTCCAGGATCAGTTTGTCAGTATAATGAGGATTGCCCTCCAGAACTACTGTGTGACCGATTAAACAGAATTTGTATTAGTCCTTGTGCTGTGAACAAGTGCGGAGATAATGCAGAATGTATTCCATCAAATCACGGTATTCAATGTAAATGTTCGCCAGGATTCACTGGTAACCCGTTCTTAGAATGTTTCCAAGGTGAGCCGAAAATAAATATTTTGTATATCTGTTGCCTCATTATTTACCAGACACAATAGATTTTTATTGTTAAAAAAATACAATTTTGTACTTCTACAATCAAAAGAGTTCCCACAAAGAGAAATGGCAGTGCGTAAGCCAAGTACAGAATGAACTATTTTGAGCCACTTTCAACCCCTCTGTAACTCAGAAACTTACAATTTCGCATATAAGGCCTGCTTGGATTTTCTGTATCCTAAATGTGATTGTTTTTGATGTGTAATAAATTTACTGAAATATTAATATACCCTGTAATAAGTTTAATTTACGTTACCATTTCAATAAATTTACACAATTACAGTTTCTATGTCTTACCTACTCCAATTAGTTAGAAGATTTTTCTTTTTTTTTTGTCCGCCTTTGTAGGGCAAATATTTTTTTGTTAGTAGAGCTTATCCTTTATTTACAATGTATGATGTTTTAGTGCAAGGGTGCCGTTCGGATAATGAGTGCGGAAATTCTGAAGCCTGTATAAATGGTAAATGTGGATCTCCATGTCGGTGTGGAATAAATGCTGTATGCGACGTCTTGAACCATCGTGCATCATGTAAATGTTTGCCTGGATACACTGGTAATCCACAACATGGATGTGAACCTCCTACAAATCTATGTATTCCAAACCCATGCGGAACTAACGCAATGTGTGAAAGTGACAATGGCAATCCAATTTGCTTCTGCCCTAAAGGGTTAACTGGAAATCCATTCAAAAATTGCAGTAAGTATAATGCTTAGATAAAAGATTAATGTATAAGTTCGGTTCAGTTTAAATTTTTGAAATAATAACAAATTTTTTAAATGATTTTTTGTATGAAGTTGTAATCATTCTCGAGTTTGAAACTGTGTTACGATTTGTACTCTCTCAATCTTCATTTTTTAATTACAGTACCCGAAGGTAACGAATGTGAACCGAACCCGTGTGGCCCATATTCTGGATGCAGATTAATAGACAACAAGCCCGCTTGTTTCTGCCTACCAAATTATGAAGGAGATCCTCCACGCCAGCAATGCAGATTACCAAATAATCCATGTAATCCGTCACCTTGTGGACCTAATACACAATGTACAATACAATCAAACGGATTTGCAAAATGCACATGTTTGTCAGGTTACATCGAAAGTCCAAATACAATCAGAGGTTGTGTGGAATCAAGGAATCCCTGTGAACCAAATGCATGCGGTATTGGCGCACGATGTGACCCCAATAGATCTCCACCATGTTACTGCCCCGAAAATGCTATAGGAAATCCTTATAAATCTTGCAACACTCAAGGCTACTTGCCACCTGATGTGCTTTGTCGACCGGGCCCGTGTGGACTAAACGCAGACTGTTATGTAAGTGGCAACATGGAAATGTGCTTCTGTAAGACCGGGTTTACTGGAGATCCCCATGTTGGCTGCCAGCCGCAAAGAAGTCCTTGTACACCAAATCCTTGTGGGCCACAAGCGGTATGCCAAGTAAACTTTGAAGGTCAAGCATTATGCATATGTCCCGAAGGTAGTATTGGTGACGCTTATGGTATCGATGGCTGTCATTCTCGAGAATGTGAAGTAGATGACGAATGTAAACTTAATAGAGCTTGTATAGGATACGTTTGTCGTGATCCTTGTCCCGGGGCTTGTGGAACTAATGCTAAATGTCGAGTAGAATATCATCGACCAGTTTGTGTTTGCGAAGATGGGTTTATTGGTAATCCTTTAATGAGTTGCTTACCACCTGGTGACCAAAAATCGAATTCCAAGAAACCTTGTAATACTGCAAGATGCGGCATTAACGCGATTTGCCAAGATGTTGGTGATAGAGCTCTGTGCTTCTGTCCTCCTGACTTCCTTGGAGACCCAACTATAGAATGTAAACCTCAATGTACAATGAATTCAGACTGCTCAACCAATGAAGCATGTATTAATAAAAAGTGCACAGATCCATGCTCTTTCAATAACGTGTGTGGCATTCAAGCCATATGTCTGTGTTCAGATCATACAGTGTCCTGTTTGTGTCCAGATGGATATATAGGAGATCCTTTAACTCAATGTCTTTATCGACGTAAGTATTTTCATATAACGTCGAAAGATTTCAATGTAAGAAAGTAATGTTAAATCATAACTTATTATTTTCTATTTTAGCAATCATTATTGGATCTGACAACTCAACAGTTCAGCCTTGCTCGCCTAATCCTTGTGATCCCAATGCTCCATGCGATACTTACGGAAATCAATTTGCAATTTGTGATGCTTGTGTTGGTCCAAATGCCATGAATAATCCAGTTTGCAGACCAGAATGTGTATTTAATTCAGAGTGTGCTTTCAACAAAGCATGTTTGAGGAATAAATGCGTTGATCCTTGTCCGGGTTCATGCGGTGTCAATGCTCTATGCTCAGTTTACTACCACGATCCAATTTGTCATTGTGTAGAAGGCTTTGAAGGAAACCCATATGAACACTGTAAGCCAACAACAGATCGTAAGTATTATGCAATAACTTATTTATAAACCATATTTAAACTAATAAACCATTTAACAATGCTTTATTTCAATAATCCTTTATTTCTTACACAACTGCCCAAAAAATTAGTGTTATGTTTTAGGGTTCATGTATGTATGTATGTTTGTGAGTTTCTTTATTCTACCATAACTTCTTAACCCCTGAACGACATTGCATTGTCCCGGCTAACATAGGATTGCAAGATTTAAAAAAAGTATAATGGCTATGCTACACAAAATAGTGTGAAGTAAAAAAGTACACACATGGAAGGCGTGTTTTTTAATTTTTTTATTCATTTCGTTTGTTTCAGCTGTTTTAGTTGAAACATGCGACAACATGCGGTGTGGTCCTAATGCCGTATGCGAAGACTTGAATGGTGCATTAAAATGTAAATGCTTGCCTAACTTTTATGGCAACTCATATATGTCCTGCCGACCTGAATGTGTCGTTAACAGTGACTGTTCACCAGAGTTAGCATGTTTAAATAATAAATGCGAAAGCCCTTGCAAAGACATATGTGGCATTGGAGCTTTATGTAAAACCATCAATCACCATGCGGTTTGTTATTGTGAGACGGGAAGCGCTGGTGATCCTTATGTAAGATGCCAACCTACCATCGGCGTGCCTCCCACATTATCTACATGCGATCCATCACCTTGTGGACCATACAGTCGGTGCCTTGTGTCACCATCTGGATTTGCAGTGTGTTCATGCTTACCAGGTCACAGAGGAGTAGCACCAATGTGCCAACCTGAATGTGTCAGTAATTCGGATTGCTCACAAACAGAGACGTGTGTTAATCAACGATGTTTCAATCCTTGTCAAGGAAGTTGTGGTGTCAACGCGCAATGTATTGTAGTTAATCATAATCCAATATGTAGCTGTAGCCCTGGACTAACCGGAGATCCATTTGTGGCTTGTGGAGAAGGAGAAGGCCCTGTATCAATGGGTAAAAATCCTTGCGTACCTTCGCCGTGTGGTCCGAATTCTGTTTGTGAAATTAAGTCAAATCATCCAGTATGCTCGTGTCGCCCGAATTATTCAGGTACTCCTCCATACTGTAGGCCAGAATGTGTAATAAGTCAAGAGTGTGAATCAAATAAAGCCTGCATCAATGAAAAATGTACAGACCCATGCCTTGGTGCATGTGGAAATAATGCTAGATGTAACGTTGTGAATCATACACCCCTGTGCAGCTGTCTAGAAGGATATAGAGGCGATGCATTTGTAGGCTGTGTTGTGGTGGCGAAGGGTGAAACTCCAACGCCATGTAACCCATCGCCATGTGGGGAGAATACTATATGCACAGTTGTGAATAATGTAGCTCGTTGCTCTTGCATACCCCCCAACATAGGAAATCCATATGCTGGTGGTTGTCGGCCAGAATGTACCATAAATTCCGATTGTCCGAATCACCTTGCTTGCTTGTCGAATCACTGTCGAGATCCGTGCAAGGACTTATGCGGTGTAAACGCAGAATGTTCCGTAATAAATCATGTTCCAGTCTGCACTTGCTTTAAAGGCTACGAAGGTGATCCATTTTCTTCGTGTCGTCAGAAATCTGCACCAGGTATGTTTTACTCAGTTTATAAAAATAAAATTATAATTAAAATAGTATAGTAGTTATTTAGTTTTTTATGGCAATGTTATAGAAATCCCTCCAAATTAATATATAAAGATAAGCTCTTGGTTTCCGCAGTAGGGTGTCAACAGGGTGACCCTCTGGGACCGGCCATTTTCAGCCTTGCTATAAATCCTATTATTAGGCAACTAAATTCTAAATTTAACGTGTGGTACTTAGACGACGGGACCCTAGGGGACGATGTAGATACAGTTCTACAGGATTTACAAATTTTAAAACAAAAGTTCTATTCTATTGGCCTTGAATTAAACCCAACAAAATGCGAATTATACCTACCCCCCACCACCGACAGACAACTGACTTTATCAAAATTTTACGCAGTAAATAAAAACAATAGATAAAAATTCCCTCCCACTCCTAGGGTCTCCAATTTATGACGAATCTTTTGAACCTTTTATTGATGAAAAAATACAAAATTTTAATAACATTTCGAAAAGACTTTTCCAAATTAATGTTCATTCGGCTTTTACTATTATTCGATATTGCTGTTTTGGTCCCAAATTTACATATATTCTACGGTCTTCCCATTTATGGAAGTACCCTCCACATTTGGAAAAAGTCGATAAAATTATTCGAAAGACTCTAACCTCAATTTTGAACGTGGCCTTGGACGATCGAGCTTGGCTACAAGCTACACTTCCCATCCGCTTTGGTGGCCTCGGCGTCCGCAAAATTTCAAGTATTAGCTTACCAGCGTTCTTGTCTTCGGTCCACAGTACCGAAAAATTAACCAGGAAAATCTTAGAATCCTCACTGGTTAATTTTGAAGTACCGTGCTTGTCTGATGCAGTGAACGCCTGGAAAATGGCTTGCCCCAACACGGTCTTGCCCGTCAATCCGTCTTCCCAGAGGCAATGGGATGAGCCGCTTTGCAGTTTGACACGGAAGAATCTTTTAAATACGTCAGTCAATACTGCAGAGCGTGCTCGTCTGCTTGCCGTGGGAGAATGGGAGTCGGGCCTTTGGCTTCAAGCACTTCCGTCACCCAACATAGGTACTATGCTGGATGACGGAACTTTTCGCCTCGCTACTTGCCTGCGTTTGGGTGCTCCCTGTGTTGCTCCGCATCGGTGCCACTGTGGTGAAGCTGTCGACAGCCTGGGACATCATGGCCTGTCCTGTAGCAGAAGTGCGGGGCGTATAGCCCGGCACGCCAGCATCAACGACATTATCCGCCGGGCTCTTTCCACCGCCGGTGTACCAGCTGTTTTGGAGCCCAATGGCTTGGTGCGGGACGATGGTAAGAGACCAGACGGCATGACGTTATTGCCTTGGAAGCTGGGTAGGCCTTTGGTGTGGGACGCAACATGTGTCGACACCCTTGCTCCATCGCATCTTCCCAGCTCGGCTGGCTGTGCTGGCGCCGCTGCTGCTGCTGCAGAGACTCTCAAACGGCGCAAATATAGCAACCTTATCGGCTGCTACGACTTTGAGCCGTTTGGAGTCGAAACGCTCGGGTCATGGGGTCCCAGTGCCCGCCAACTTTTCAAAGGAATTTCTGGCAGACTGGTCGACACTTCGCGTGACCAGAGGGCTGGCCTGTTTTTTGGTCAGAGAATTAGCATTGCCATTCAACGTGGCAATGCTGCCAGTCTTCTGGGCACATTACCGGATGACAGCGATGCGGAGGAGTACTTCGACGCCTAAATTACGTTTTTTTCCTTTTTTATTTTTTTTCTCTCTTTCTTTTAGTGGTAGTGTAGTTAATATAGTTTAGGTTTTATTTTTGTAAATATTTTTATTTATTATGTACACATATAAGTATTAGTACTAATATTGTTAAATTCAAAAAAAAAAAAAAAAAATAACGACTCAATATCTACATACCTACTCACATTCTTCTTCCACTGTGGATACTTTATTCAAGAAATCTTTTCATTAAAATATTAATATTATAATAATATCTTACTCTGAAATGATTATTTTATCGATATATTATATAACATACTAGCTGACCCGGCGAACTTCGTAACCTAACAGTCGATTCTTAAATAATTTTTTTCCATGCAATTTTTTTATTTTTTCTCTCCGTAAGAACCGTCCTCGTACTTCAAGGAATATTATAAAAAAAGAATTAGTAAAATCGGTACAGCTGCTCTCGAGATTTGCGCTTAGCAACACATTCAGCGATTCATTTTTATATTATAGATATAACCTAAATAAGTTGGTATATCCTATGTAATTTAGTATAATAATCTATTAAAAGTATTTAGGATAATACTTTTACAACATTATGAATTATTGTAGCATCTCCATTCAACCCATGTGAACCGTCGCCTTGTGGAGCAAATAGCGAATGCCACGTGGTGAACGATCGCGCTGCGTGTTCTTGCCGCGCCGGCTACCTGGGCGCACCACCCGCCTGCCGCCCAGAATGCGCTGTGAACTCTGATTGTCCCGCAAACAAAGCCTGCATTAACCTCAAGTGCAAGGACCCTTGTATACACAGCTGTGGATTGGACGCCCGCTGTCACGTTGTCGGACATAATCCTATCTGCACATGTCCAGAAAACTTATCAGAAGGTGATCCGTTCATCAGGTGCTACAGGAAAAGTAAGTCGTTACTAAAAGGTGGAGGGTTCAGTCGTGATGTGATTTTTTTTATGTGACTTTATCAATTTTAATTAATTATATAAATAACTGCCTCGTTGGTATAGTGGTCTCAAGCGCGACTGCTGAGCATCAGATCTCGGGTTCGACTCTCGGGTCGGCCAAAGTATTATTGAGTAATTCTGTTAAAAAGTAAGTCAGTAGCAGCATGGAGTTTGGAATTTTGCCCGGTAGATGGCAATAGGCTCACCACCTATTACATGAGACTTAATAACAGCATGGGTGAAATGTGGGTGTACAACTGTGTACACCTCTGTCTACCCCATGTGATGCTATGTTTATTTATATATACTTACTTAGTGAATCTAAAGCGTCACTACATAGAGGAAAATAAAACATATGCATAGTGGAGGAATCTGGACTTAAAGACCTAAAATTGCCAACCTAAGGGAGATGGCGCGTTGAAAAATGCTTGTACCTTGTCTGTCCTTTGAGAAGAGGCCTTGCCCTGCAGTAGAACTAGTGCTAGTTATGTTATTTGTGGCATGTAAACTAAAACAAAAACGACATCTTATTAGTATAATAACTTTCGTGAGGCATATTCATATTAATTATTGGTCACCGGTTACCACTCACGTGCATTTTTCGGGTGTGCTCAACTAGTTTCGAACTCGAACGGAGCCCTTAGACATGAGCTGAGTCCGAGGGATCTTAGTAATAGGTGCAAAGATCAATTGGTCGGATTTAAGCTGCGCTTATCGCGGTTATACTATAGATGGGTGACCATCATTTCATGTAGAGACCCCTTCGTGCCTCGGAAAACACGCTAAACGTCTAACAACAAAGCTTACCACGTGATATTGTTACCATGTAACTTAGCTGTGGAGATCAAAAAGGCTGACGTGCCATTTAAATACTGGTATGGAGCTGCATCTGGTTAGACTTGAAGCCGATCCCAACATAATTAGGAAAAGGCTAGGCAGAGGCAGATTGAATTTAATTACACGCATAATTTGTAGTTATGGCAAATTTTTTACAAATGTAATATTTTTACAGCTGTTACTTCACCGGCACCTGATCCATGTTTACCATCGCCATGTGGGCCACATTCTTCGTGCCGAAATGAAGGAGGTCGTGCAGTTTGCTCTTGCGAACCGGGCACGCTTGGAGCTCCGCCTTCCTGTCGACCTCAATGTGTCATCAACCAGGACTGTCCCTTGGCGCTCGCTTGTTTAGCCGGCACATGTGTCAACCCATGCGTCGGCTCCTGTGGTTTCAACGCGCGCTGCATAGTGCAAAATCATCAACCAATATGCTCCTGCGATGAAGGCTTTTCGGGAGATCCGTTTGCTGGCTGTAATCCTGTCGAAGGTAAGTTTTACTTCTTTTTTTTTATCACACAATTTTATTTCACTGCCTTGCATGATTTTAGATCTTTATGTGATAGCATGTCTTTTGTATACACATTTTCAGCTTCGAAAGATGTACCTCATCAACCTTGCAATCCATCACCTTGTGGACCTAATGCTATTTGTCGAGAACGGAATGGTGCCGGTTCTTGTACATGTGTAGATGAGTTTTACGGTGACCCATACCGTGGCTGTCGTCCAGAATGCGTCATGAATACAGACTGTCCTAGGGACAAATCTTGTTTCAATAATAAATGCGTGGACCCGTGCTCTGGTGCTTGTGGACAGAACACCGAATGTAGAGTAGCAAACCATGCACCTTCATGTTACTGCTTGCCTGGATATAATGGAAATCCTCTTCATGCATGTACTCCTGTATCATGTAAGACTTTCTTTCTTGATCTTTCTATATATGTCTATTTCTGTATTTCATGCTGTACTTATCTGTCTATTTTCTTTTCTATACAATCTAGTTCTACCAGAACCTGTGGATCCGTGCAACCCCTCACCTTGTGGGCCCTACAGTAAATGTCGCGTGTTTAATCGGCATGCTGTTTGTACATGCCTCGATATGTGCGTCGGTTCTCCGCCAAATTGTAGGCCTGAATGTATCGTTAGTTCTGATTGTCGACCGGACAAAGCATGTATCAATCAAAAATGCCAAGATCCGTGTCCTGGTATGTGCGGAATTGACGCTCAATGTCAAGTTGTGAACCATAATCCTATTTGTAGTTGTTTTAATGGTTATACTGGTGATCCTTTCATTAGGTGTTTCTTTGATGAAAGTAAGTAAAGCTGATATTTATTTTAAATCAAACGATTGATATTAACTATTGATATAAACTAAGTGTTGTGTAATTATTTGACAGGACCAATGGAACCTATTAATAACTGCCTACCTAATCCTTGTGGTCCACATTCTCAATGCAAAGATGTTGATGGTGTGCCAGTGTGCTCATGCTTAGAAAATTACGTCGGGCGCCCGCCTAATTGCAGGCCTGAGTGTATGATAAACGTTGAATGTCCGGGCAACTTGGCATGCATTGCAGAGAAATGTAGTAATCCTTGTCCGGGTTCTTGCGGATATCACGCCAGTTGCGCTGTTGTTAAACATGTACCAATATGTACCTGTGACCAGGGATATACAGGAGATCCATTCTCAGGATGTTCTCCTATCCCATGTAAGTTTATTATTTATATAAATTTCAATTATTTTGTTATGATTTTTCATAGAGCACCATTTAATAAACGAAATCATATTTTATATTTGTAGCTATCGAACCGCAAGTCCAAAGTCCTTGTTCACGGTCACCATGTGGGGCGAATGCCATTTGCAAGGAAAGACATGAAGCAGGATCATGCTCTTGTCTTCCTGATTACTACGGCGATCCGTATGTGGAATGCCGTCCAGAATGTGTTTTAAATTCGGATTGTCCAAAAGATAGAGCTTGCATTAATAATAAATGTAAAGACCCTTGCCCTGGAGTATGCGGTATGAACGCTGAATGTCGTGTCAACAATCATGCACCATCTTGTGCGTGTTTACCTGGTTATGAAGGGAATCCGTTTACGTCTTGTTACATAAGTAAGATTGACACAAATTTATTCAAATGGTTTGATCGTAATTTGATTTTCATGCAATTTATTAATTCATTATCGGTATTTTAGGGCAAAATGAATATCCAATTGATCCGTGCTCACCATCACCTTGCGGTGCATACAGTTTATGTCGTGTAAGCGGTGGCCATGCAATATGTTCATGCCAAGAGAATTATTTCGGCTCACCACCCTTCTGCCGTCCGGAATGTATGGTTAGCAGTGAATGTATGCCAAATAAAGCTTGCATCAATCAAAAATGCGTTGACCCATGTATTGGAGCGTGCGGTAACAATGCTAAATGTACGGTGGTCAATCACAACGCATTATGTAGTTGTCCTCCAAATTATGCTGGAGATCCATTTGTGCATTGTGCCTACGAAAAAAGTGAGTTTACTGTAATTTTTGTAGTAAAGTACCTTCCAATGTCAAAAAGTAGACAAAAGAAAAATAATAGTTATTTTCATTATATTAATATTATTAATTATTGTTCAACTTTCAAATCCTTTTAGGACCAGAACCAAAGCCTACTGGAAACCCCTGCATACCATCACCATGTGGACCTAATTCACAATGTCGAGTAATTGGAGAAACTCCAGCTTGTTCTTGCCAAGCTGGTTACATTGGAAGAGCACCAAATTGTCGCCCTGAATGCATATACGACGAAGAATGTCCTAGCAACCTAGCTTGCATCCGTGAAAAATGTGTTAATCCTTGTCAGGGATCTTGTGGTTCAAACGCAGAATGTGTTGTGATCAATCATAAAGCTGTTTGTCACTGCCGAGAAAGCTATACGGGTGATCCGTTTAGCGGTTGCTACTTTATTCGTAAGTTATATGAATGATCATTTTTTGTATTATGGTGATGTGTCCCAGCAATTTGCTAATGTCCTAACGTTATATTTTCGTTCATAGTTACAGTACCGAGTGAAGACGAGACTAATCCATGCAATCCGTCACCCTGTGGTCCGAACTCTATATGTACTGAAAGGTTTTCGGTTGGAGCCTGTACATGTGCGCCAGGATATTTTGGTGATCCATATCTTGGATGCCGACCTGAATGTGTCACAAATAACGACTGTACTTCTGATAAAGCATGTTCGAATAACAAATGTATAGACATATGTCAAGGGGCGTGCGGCATCAATGCTCAGTGTACAGTGGCGCATCATACACCAGTATGCCTATGTATTGATGGGTACGATGGCAATCCTGTTGTGTCTTGTCATCCTCAGAGAAAACGTTAGTATTTTGGATGAATTTGCGATACACGTATTTTAAACTATCTCACACATTATTCAACTGATAATTTCATTTGACTTTTAGCACCACTTGCAGAAGAAAATCCTTGTGTGCCGTCGCCTTGTGGGCCATACAGCAATTGTAAAGTTGTTGATGATCACGGAGTATGTTCTTGTCGGGAAGGATACGTGGGCTCACCACCCACTTGTAGGCCAGAATGCGTCATAAGTACAGATTGTCCCCAACACCAAGCGTGTATAAAGCAAAAATGTAGAGACCCATGCCAGGGTACTTGTGGTGTTAATGCAAAGTGTCAAGTCATAAACCATAATCCAATTTGTACATGTAAAGCTGGTTTTACTGGTGACCCATTCGTTACGTGTCAGTTGGAGCAAAGTAAGAATTACTACTACAATAATAATAAAAACAACAACCCGATCAAAATTGTTTATTTTTCGTTTTTAAACCCCTTTTTATTAATTAGATGTTTATTATTAATTTCCTGCTCTTGATCATATTTTCTCTTTTCATGTGGTCTCTGTCTCTTATGCATTTTTATGGTTTCTATTTAATCAATTTTTTCTTAATCTATCTTATTTTCTTTCTTAGAACCTTTCTTAGATGAGCCTAAAGGAAATCCATGTGTACCTTCACCATGTGGTCCATACTCTCAATGTAAAATAGTTGGAGAAGCGCCTGCATGTTCATGCTTACCGAATTATATTGGTGTAGCACCAAATTGTAGACCTGAATGTTCTATCAACGCGGAATGCCCCGGTAATCTTGCATGCCAAAATGAAAAATGTGTGGATCCGTGTCCGGGCTCTTGTGGTTTTAATGCGGAATGTTCTGTTGCCAATCATGTTGCATTATGTAACTGTCTATTGGGATATACAGGTGATCCTTTCAGTGGATGTTCACCTTTCGAACGTAAGTTTTGGAACTTAAGGGTGATAATTGCTTTAAAAATCATAATATAATATTTTATTTATCAAAATATCTTCCGGTATTTATTTCAGAACAACCGGAGCCACCACCGAATCCTTGCAGTCCTTCACCATGCGGCGCAAATGCATTATGTAAAGAAAGAAATGGCGTTGGCTCTTGTTCATGTTTGCCAGAATACTTTGGCGATCCATACACAGGATGTCGACCAGAATGCGTGTCAAACTCTGATTGTGATCGAAATAAAGCATGTTCAAATAACCGTTGCAAAGATCCATGCCCAGGAGCTTGCGGCATCAACGCTGAATGCAGAACAGTTAACCACTCTCCAACATGCACGTGCCTTAATGGGTACAACGGTAACCCATTAGTCAGATGTGAAATAGAAAGTAAGTTAATAAACAACGCATAGGTATTACACTTTTTTTTATGTATACTTCAGAAAGTATATAAATATGTTCGATAGTAATTGTAGATTGCTTATTGATGTCGCTAAGCGTCTCCTCTATCACAATAAATAAAGGAACTGCATTTTTTTATTATTATTTGCAGTTGTTACTGAAAATCCGAGGATTCCACTGGACCCATGCCAACCGTCACCATGCGGTCCGAACAGCCTGTGTCGAGTTATAAATGGTCATAGTGTATGTACATGCGAGAGCGATTACATTGGTACACCACCTTCCTGCCGTCCTGAGTGTATCGTTAGCTCGGAATGCCCGCAAGACAAGGCCTGTATTAGGAAGAAATGCAAAGATCCCTGCCAAGATTCCTGTGGTGTCAACGCTCGGTGCCAAGTGATTACACATAATCCGATTTGTACTTGTAGTCCCGGCTACTCAGGAGATCCATTTACACAGTGTACTCCTGTAGAGCGTAAGTAAAAAACGTTAAAGTAACCGTTAGGAAAAATACGATTTGGTACCAATTTAAAATGTTTTCTATTTTTAAAACACTATTTCGAGGGGCTTGTGGCTAAGTAACCGGTTGGTCTGATGGGTGAAAATCGGTTGATATGGAGAGTCCTTCTTGACTGGAAACACGCTACACCGTTGTTCCGGTTTTTAAATGAAAATCTACGATGGTCGTCATTACATGTCGTCAGATGCCTTAATGAAGTCTGATAACCAGTCATACCATGAGATATCGTTTTACCTAATAACTGGTCTGTGAAGGTCAGATAGGTAGTAGCTCAATGTAAAATACTGCTATTACGGTGTATCCGATTAGAATGAGAGCTGACCCCAACGTGATTGGGAAAAAGGCTAGGCATATTTCAAAGTAACTATTTAATAGTTTATTTTACAATAACTTATTAATTTATGAGGGATACAAGAATTTGTGACTGATAAAGAACGTAACTGATTTCTTAAAATACTAACTTTAACATATTTTCAGGAGTCGTGCCCACGAATCCCTGTGTACCTTCTCCATGTGGACCAAATTCGGAATGTCGAGTAATTGGTGATCAAGCTGCTTGCTCCTGTTTACCGAATTACATCGGTAGAGTACCAAACTGTAGACCAGAATGTACAATTGATCCGGAATGTCCTAGTAACACAGCTTGTATTAATGAGCGTTGTAAAGATCCATGCCAAGGAGCATGCGGTGTAAATGCTCTTTGTTTAACTATTAATCACAAACCAGTGTGTTCCTGCCAACAAGGTTTTACTGGCGACGCCGTAAGAAATTGTGTGCAAATTTTAATATCATGTACGTATTTTATTATATATAATGAATTTACAAAAAAAAGTGTAACTTTACACTTAAAATATCATTAATATTATGATTAATATGTATTTTGTGTTTGTCTAGCTACGGAAATGACTCCAACGTCAAGTCCATGCACGCCATCTCCTTGTGGTCCTAACGCAGAATGCCGAGAATATAACGGAGCCGGGGCTTGTGTTTGCTCAGCAGGCTACGAGGGTGATCCATATAGTACGCAAGGATGTCGCAGAGAATGTGAGAGTAATGATGAGTGCTCACCAAACCTAGCATGCACGCGTTTCAAATGTATTGATCCGTGCCCAAGAACTTGCGGGCAGTTAGCACAATGTACTGTTGAAAATCATATTCCTGTTTGTACTTGCCCAAGAGGTTATACCGGTGACCCATTCTTCCAGTGCAAGGAAATTACAGTACAACGTAAGTGTGATGACTTATTTGTTAGAAAGACATTCTTAGTAGGTAAATATTATGTGCATTTAACATATATTTATATCAATAAATTTATATTACTATATTTACAGCGATACCAGCACAAAATCCATGTGAACCTACACCCTGTGGTCCAAATAGTCAATGCAGACAAGCAAATATGCAAGCAGTGTGTTCTTGCCTGCCAAATTACATTGGATCTCCGCCGTCGTGTCGACCTCAGTGTATTGTAAACAGTGAATGTGATACATCTAAAGCTTGTATTAATCAGAAATGTGACGATCCATGCCCTCACTCCTGTGGTTTGAGAGCACATTGTATAGTTAAGAACCATAGTCCTATCTGCACATGCCCATTAGGTATGACTGGCGATCCATTCACACAATGCTACGGTATGTTTTTTCTAAACAAACGTTAGTTATAATAGACTTACTAAATTGTTATTGGCATTGACGATGAGATACTGTTTTTCAGCAATACCATCAACAACTGAGAGGCCTCCATCTTGTACTCCTTCTCCCTGCGGTCCTCATTCACGATGTCAATTATTAGCAAGTGGACCAGCATGTTCATGCCTACCTGGTTTTGTGGGTTCACCACCTTCTTGTCGACCGGAATGTACAATTAACGCCGAATGTCCAGCGTCCCTTGCTTGTGTACGCCAAAAATGTGAAGACCCATGTCCAGGATCGTGCGGAGTTGACGCATCTTGTCATGTTCTCAATCATGTAGCTGTTTGTGTATGTAACGAAGGATTTACTGGTGACCCGTTTGCAAGATGTTTGTATATCCTCGAAGGTAATATTTACAAATAATACTTTAATACTACTTATATAATAATTATTTTCTGCATTTTGAACAAATTTGAAATGCATATTCAATTATTTTTTTAAGATTCAACTACGCCGGTGCCTTCAGATCCATGTAATCCATCACCATGCGGTGCCAATGCTATTTGCGATAATGGGTTCTGTACTTGTTTAGCGGATTACAGCGGAAACCCATACGAAAGTTGCAGACCTGAGTGCACTGGAAGCCAGGAATGTCCCAGAGATAAAGCTTGCTTTAGAAATAAATGTCGAGATCCATGTCCGGGTACCTGTGGGCAAAATGCAAAATGCGACGTTATAAATCATATACCCACCTGTTCGTGTATGTCAGAATATACAGGCAACCCATTTACGCATTGTCGCCGTATGGAAGAAGTAAAGGAAAGACCAAGAGATCCATGTCATCCGTCCCCTTGTGGACCTAATAGTATTTGTAAGAACGTGGATAACGCCGCTATATGTGCTTGTCTCGAAGGCTTCCAAGGTTCACCACCGGGTTGCCGGCCAGAATGTGTGGTTAGCTCTGAATGCCCATCCACTAAAGCATGCGTAAATCAAAAATGCATCAATCCTTGTATTAACGCATGTGGAATATCTGCTCGTTGTGAAGTAATAAATCATAGTCCAATATGCAGCTGCAACTCGGGACAAACAGGCGATCCATTTAAGAGTTGCTATGATATCGTGATTCCGCCAGCTGAGCCAGTGGATGCATGTAATCCTTCACCTTGTGGACCTAATGCACAATGTATGGAAAGAAACGGAAAAGCAAATTGTAGATGTATTGATAATTACATTGGACAGCCACCAAATTGTAGACCAGAGTGTGTTATTAACCCCGATTGTCCTTCAAATCAAGCATGTGTTAAGAACAAATGCATAGATCCTTGTCCTGGTTCATGTGGAGTCAATGCTGACTGCATTGTTGTAAGCCATACTGTTTCTTGTAGTTGCAGAGAAAAGTATACAGGCAATCCGTTCATGCAATGTGTTCTTCAAGAAGGTATGTTGTTAATTGCTATGATAAAAACATAATGCAAGCGGCAAGTGTTATTGTGAACATTTCTGCTGAGGGTATGCATGATCAATTATTGTTATTTTTGTTCTAGAAAATGCCGCACAACCCTGTGATCCCTCGCCGTGCGGTGCAAATGCAGTCTGTAGTCAACGGGATGGAGCCGGATCATGTTCGTGCCTGGAAGGATATCAAGGCAATCCCTATGATGGTTGCCGTCCCGAATGTGTTCTGAGTTCAGATTGTCCTGCCGATAAATCATGCATAAGAAATAAATGCGTTGACCCTTGTCCAGGAATATGTGGCAGGAATGCCGAATGTAATGTAATTAATCACGTTCCCAGTTGTGCCTGCATCAAAGGTTTTACAGGAAATCCGTTTGACCAATGCATTAAAGAACAACCTATAGAGATCATTAAACCTTGCCAACCATCACCATGTGGTCCTAATAGTATCTGCAGGGAAAATGGTGGATTAGCATCTTGCGAATGCTTGCTAGACTATAGAGGTGCACCACCTGATTGTAGACCGGAATGTACTGACAGTAGTGAATGTCCGTCAGATCGCGCCTGCCATAGATTAAAATGCGCTGATCCTTGTAGAGGTACATGTGGTATAGGCGCTCATTGCCAAGTCATCAATCATAGTCCTTTATGTAGTTGTCAAGCCGGAATGACTGGTGATCCGTTCAAAAAATGTATTGAAATAGAAAAAACAGTGTATGAACCAGAACAACAAAGTCATCCTTGTCAACCAAATCCATGTGGACCCTACAGTGAATGTCGACCAATTAACAATAGCCCATCATGTTCCTGTGTCCAAGGGTACATAGGTGCTCCGCCAAACTGTCACCCAGAGTGTTTAGTCAACACAGATTGCCAATCGCACCAGGCGTGTATCGCTGAAAGATGTAGAAATCCATGTGAAGGTTCTTGTGGATTTAGAGCTGAATGTCGCGTTCACGACCATATACCAATTTGTAGCTGCCCTATTGGTTATTCTGGCGATCCGTTTATTCAATGCGCAGAAGTCATGAGTATGTATTAAAAAAAACTGTATTGCGATACATCTATTCTGGTTTAATTGATATACTAAACTACATATGAGTAATACTTTATATAATTTATTTTTCTTTACAGTGACACCACCACCTTCTGCTGATCCGTGCAATCCATCACCTTGTGGCAGCAATGCTATATGTGATGCAGGAGCGTGCTCTTGCTCTCCTGGATATTTCGGTGATCCTTATACCGGCTGTCGACTCGAATGTAGTACTAATGGCGAGTGTTCACCAACTCGTACATGTCAAAGAGGCAAATGCGTCGATCCATGCCCAGGTGCATGCGGTACTAATGCGATATGTTCAATTAATAACCATATACCCTCCTGTACTTGTCCCCCTGCAACTTCAGGAGATCCCTTTAGTTTATGCACCGAACTACCAAGAGGTAAAAATCACATAAAGTCTTGACTTAAGTGAATTTTATTGTAGTACAAAATAATAAGTCAGTATACCAACATTTGTTTTTTATTGCAGATATTCAAATGTCACCGTGTTCGCCATCTCCTTGTGGTCCCTACAGCGAATGTACAGTGAGCGCAAACGGTGCTGCTGCTTGTTCGTGTAAGGCTGGACATATTGGATCTCCTCCTTCTTGCCGACCAGAGTGCCTCGTTAGCGCAGAGTGTAAATTGCAACTGGCTTGCATTAATCGTCGGTGTCGCGACCCTTGTGAAGGAGCTTGTGGACGCGGTGCTCGTTGCCAAGTTATTGCACACTCACCTATTTGCACATGCAACGAAGAATATACTGGAGATCCTTTCACGTATTGTTATCCAAAGCCAGGTATTTAAATAAAAAAAAACTCATAGCCTGTATCAATCATTGTTAACCGGTTACTACTCACGTGCATTTCTCGGGAATTGCCCGACTAGTTTCGAACTCGAACGGAGCCCTTAGTCATGAGCTGAGCCCGCGGCGAAGTCGCGAGACAAACTGGAGTAGCATCGCGCCGCGTATCGTTGCGCTCGCGCCGATGATGCGCTCGGTGTCGGAAGTATTCGTGGATTTCCGCCATTCGTCGTGTCCGAAATGTTGTTTTTATAATGTCTGTCGGTGCATACCGCGCTAACTGTGTCACACTCCAGGCACAACTCACTTTTATATAACGTGGACTTTAGAGCTGGTTTCCAAGCAGGAGGCAACGTCCAACCACTGTCTCTGTTGAAATTCGGGCGGCGGCTTATTTCGATAGCTCCACATACTTTTCGCGGCACGAAATATTTCTCCCTCGCTAGTACGGATGCTTTATCGAAACGTATGAAATGTGCCGCGCCCGTGCTGCATGCGTGTTCTGCAACTGCTGACTTGTTGGTGTCCATACTCTTCATACTACGTATGTGTTCATTCTAGAAACTAGTCGGGCAATTCCCGAGAAATGCACGTGAGTAGTAACCGGTTAACAATGATTGATATGAATATGTCTCATAGCCTGTAATTCAAAATACTGTACTGGAATACTAGTTTGTAATTAATACGTTTTTTAGCGCCGCCATCCGATCCCATTGACCCGTGTGAGTCTTCACCATGCGGTCCAAATGCAATTTGTTTAAATTCTGGAGACACACCAGCGTGCAGCTGTCAACCAGGATATATAGGAGCTCCACCAAACTGTCGCCCAGAATGCACAATCAGCGCGGAATGCCCAGCAGCTTTGGCCTGTGTCGCGCAGAAATGTAAAGATCCCTGCGAACAAGCTTGTGGTCCACGTGCGATATGTTCTGTAGTTGACCATCGCGCCATCTGCGCTTGTGAACCTGGTTTTGAGGGCGATCCCTTCCAGGGCTGTTCGCAGCCGAAAGGTAATCATCAAATATACTACTGTTCTACATGTATTCAATTTAATACTTTAATTACTTCTCTACCAACACACTTATGTGGTATTTTTGAAGAGTTTTTAAACTTTTGTCAATATAAATTGTTGTGGGGATTGGTAGGTACTATTACTTATTATTTTAAAAATATTTGTTACGTTAAGGTAAACGGAAATTTGTATAATAATGCTCTAGGGTAACTGATGTACCTACATCTGAAATGCATATAACCCCTCAGCTTCGCAAAGCGTGATAATTTGTTCATGCAATAAATGACGTGCTTGTCATATCAGACAAATATTTAGCGATCACGCCTCACACGGTTTACTAATGTACATAGGACTGTATCGATGTGTTTACTTTGGGACTGCGTGGTGACCATGCCCTCCATTTGGTTTAAAGGTAATTGCATCAATACAGCACCTATGCAAATGCTTTCAATAGCCTCGGATCAGGTCGGTTTGTACCGAAACGATGAAAAATAGGTTAAAAAATAAAACGCTTCCAGAAGGGACATAACTTGATAAAAATAACTGTTAATGTGATATAATGCCTTTGCTTGACAACGGAGCACGCGGAGATAACATAGCACTTACAGTAAAGCTTAGGCCGTTCACCATGACGGCCGCTTTTGGACGGCGCTGCTTGAGATAGTGACGCTGACGCCGGATTAAGGAGGTCTCTAAACGTCGCCGACCCAGCAAGCTTCAACTAACGCTTCGGAACAAGGAAGTGCTTCTACGGTGACTGACATGTTTATCGGTAAGTGAATTTATTCTATTTGGAAAACATTTCAGCTCCCCCAAAGGTCGAATATCTAAATCCATGTGAACCTTCCCCTTGTGGGGCAAATGCTGAGTGTAAAGTACAAGGAAATGCCGGATCGTGTTCATGTTTACCTGACTATTTCGGTGATCCTTACCAAGGTTGCAGACCTGAATGTTTAGCCGATTCAGATTGCCCCTTAGTTTCGGCATGTAACAGAAACAAATGCATAGATCCATGTCCGGGCGTTTGTGGATATAATGCTGATTGTTACGTCACAAACCATAAACCAATGTGTAACTGCAAACCAGGATACACTGGAACTCCACTTTCTATTTGTCATCCCGTAAGAGGTAAATATATTTATTTATAATTAATTATATATACGTTTAAGTGATGAGCATATATATTAACAAACTTAATATCCTTTCAGAAAACGACATTGCAGTAGTAAATATTTGCAATCCTTCGCCATGTGGTATTAACGCAATATGTAGAGAAGTAAATAATCAACCCGTGTGTTCATGTCTTCCAAATTATATCAGTTCACCACCAAATTGTAAACCTGAATGTATGGTGAACTCTGAATGTAAATCAAACCGGGCTTGCGTTAATCAAAGATGCATTAATCCTTGCCCTAAACCATGTGGACAAAATACAGAATGCAAAGTAATCAATCATAGTCCAGTATGTACTTGTCGGCCGGGTTACTCTGGAAACGCATTCACGATGTGTAGTTTAATAATGCGTAAGTTATCGTATCCAATAATATTAAACGATTTCTTGGATTGCAAAACCTCTGACATTTCAGTAATTTACAATTTCTATTTACAGAAACATCTCCAAGTGTAGCTGCTCCTTCAGACCCTTGTATGCCATCACCATGCGGCATGTACGCGGAATGTCGAGACAATAATGGTCTAGCTTCGTGTTCATGCTTACCATCCTACATTGGCTCACCGCCATACTGTAAGCCGGAATGTGTTGTCCATTCTGACTGCTCAAGTGATCGCGCCTGTGAGGCAGAAAAGTGTCGAAATCCCTGCGATGGCTCTTGCGGTCTATTTGCCAAGTGTTTTGTAAACAACCATGTTCCTGTCTGCTTGTGCCCAGATGGGTTCACTGGAGATCCATTTAGTCAATGCACTCCAAAGCCCATTGAAGGTAAACAGATTTAAAAGTACTGTACTACTGTCAGGTTTTTCTAGCTAGTTTGTTGTTTGATACTAAAATATGCATACTTTAATGTTACATTTTTAACCAATAGTTATGGGGTATAAATAAACTGCCTGCCTAGTACTGGCTTGTTGGTCTAATGATCGCACGCGCTGCCGCTGATCAAGAGGTCATGGGTTCGAATCCCAGGATAGGCAGTTTTATTTGTTTTTCCTGCTAGAAAATTTGCAGGAGCGCTCCGGAGTCTGAAGGAATTTTTCTCGGTTGATGGCAATAGGCTCACCACCACAAATTTAAGCAAGTTCATAAATTATATGTCAGTATCACTATTACGAGATTTGATATGATTATTGCTTCTTTTAGATGTACCAATACGTGTACCAATCGATCCCTGTCATCCGAGTCCTTGCGGGCCGAACAGTGACTGTAACAATGGAATTTGTTCATGTAATATTGGCTACCATGGGGACCCCTACCTCGGTTGTCGACCAGAATGCGTATATAATACGGATTGCCCACTTGATAAAGGTTGTTTACGAAATAAATGTGTGAATCCTTGTAAAGGGACATGCGGAGTAAACGCCATCTGCGATGTTATGAACCACGTGCCAATGTGTTCTTGTCCCAAGGGTATGAGCGGCAATGCATTTGTAGAATGCAGAGCATCAGCCGGTAAATATTTTTATTTCTCGTTTATCATTCACATGAATTTGAATGTTTCATAAGCTGAAGGCTCTTTGTGTTTTGCAGTGTCTATTACCAACCCATGCAATCCTTCACCTTGTGGACCTAACAGTCGATGTCAACAATCAAATGGACAAGCCGTGTGTTCCTGTGTAACTGGGTATCGTGGTAGTCCTCCGACATGCCGTCCAGAATGCGTCGTCAGTCTTGAATGTCCGCTAAAGGAAGCATGTAACAATCAAAAGTGTATAAACCCATGTATAGGAGCATGTGGAACAGCAGCTGTATGTGATGTTATCAATCACAATCCAATTTGTACATGCCCACCGTCATTTACTGGTGATCCATTTGTGAGGTGTACAGTTATAGGTAAAAAAAATATCAATATTTGTAATGGAATTATTTTTCAGCCTAGAATTACTCAATTCCTTATTTCTTAAATACCTTCATTACAGTTGCTGTGGAGCCCCAAGTAAATCCCTGTGAGCCGTCGCCCTGTGGGCCGTTCTCTGTATGCAGAATCAGTGGCGAAAGCCCTATTTGTGCATGTTTGGCAAGCTACAAGGGAATACCCCCTAACTGTCGACCTGAATGTATCAGTAACAGTGAATGTGATTATAATTTGGCGTGCCTCAATCAGAAGTGTGCAGATCCTTGTATCGGTGCGTGTGGTTCCAATACTGAATGCAGAGTTGTGAGCCACGCTCCCATGTGCCTGTGTCAAACCGGTTACACCGGCGATCCATTTTCATACTGTAGTGCTATGCCTGTCATGGACCAGACAGAAGTTTTAACGCCTTGCAATCCAAATCCTTGTGGATCAAACGCAGTATGCAAAGAACAACGAGGTGTTGGATCATGTCAGTGTTTAGATGGTTATTCAGGTAACCCGTATGAAGGATGTCGACCTGAGTGTGTGGTTAACTCTGACTGCCCTCTTAACAGAGCTTGTTCCAGAATGAAGTGTATTGATCCTTGTCCCGGAACATGTGGCTCAAACGCGTTGTGTCAAGTGCATAACCACGTTCCAACATGCATATGTCAACAAGGATACACAGGGAATCCTTTTAGCCACTGTACCATCATGCAAGAACGTAAGTTTATTAAATTTAATGTTTATTATACATAAAGTTCTTTAGAAAATTCCATAAGAATCCAACAAGCACATGCAATTAGGAAAGCTAATGAAAAAATTCTTTCAGCACTAGTAGTTGAAACGAATCCATGCAATCCCTCACCATGTGGAGCAAACAGTCAATGCAAGGAGACTAAGGGCCAAGCAGTATGTTCTTGTTTACCGAGTTTCATGGGTGCCCCACCAAACTGTCGCCCTGAATGTGTAGTGAGCTCAGAATGCCCATCGCATTTAGCTTGCGTTGGTCAAAAGTGTATAAACCCGTGCGAAAACACATGCGGACAAAATGCTAACTGTAACGTCATTAATCATAGTCCTATATGTGTTTGTAAACAAGGCCTAACTGGAAATCCATTTACAAGGTGCTATCCTATGAAAGGTAAGGACTATTATAGATGAATTTTATTTCTATGACGATTTTTTATTATTTCATTTCTAAATTTTATTTACTACTTCGCAGTATCACAGCCGCCCCTGAATATACCTCAGGATCCGTGTTTATCTGCACCATGTGGTCTATACGCAGAATGTCGCAACATTGGCAATTCTCCATCGTGTGCTTGTAAAACTAATTATATTGGCAGTCCACCGAACTGCAGGCCTGAGTGTACCATAAATTCAGAATGCCCCAGTAACCAAGCGTGTATGAACGAAAAATGTCGCGATCCTTGTCCAGGCGCTTGCGGTGTAAATGCTCAGTGTTCTGTGTTTAACCATATTGCCCAATGCGTCTGTTCTGAACAGTACACTGGAGACCCATTTACACGATGTCTGTACATGCCTGAAAATGATGGTAAATATTTAACTATTTTAGTCGCGACTTTTTAATATAAGTATGACATGACAAATATAACAAAATGTTAATGTTTTCCAGAAGCCTTAACGGAAACGGATTTATGCAATCCATCGCCTTGTGGAGCAAATACTGTATGCAATGACGGCGTTTGCACATGTCTACCAGAATATCAAGGCGATCCTTATTTTGGTTGCCGACCAGAATGCCTGTTGAGCACAGATTGTCCTCAAAACAAAGCTTGTGCTAGAAATAAATGCATAGACCCTTGTTTGAATACATGCGGTAGAGATGCCATTTGCAATGTCTTCAACCACGTGCCCATGTGTACATGTCCAAATGGATACTCAGGAAATGCATTCCTTGAATGTAGACCCATCAGAGTTGTTGAAAACATAAAGCCTTGTAACCCATCACCCTGTGGACCAAATAGTCAGTGTCGTGAAGTTAATGGTCAAGCAATATGCTCATGTTTGACAGGGTACCAAGGCGCACCGCCCACTTGTAGACCCGAATGTACGTCGAGTGCAGAATGTTCACTAAGTCGAGCTTGTTCTAATCAAAGATGCATCGATCCGTGTAAAGGAAATTGCGGATCGGGAGCTCAATGTCAAGTGATTAATCATAATCCTATATGCTCATGTCCATCGGGTCATACCGGCGATCCGTTTAGTAGATGTATTTATGAAGGTAATTTATCAATTATTATAATAATACTTATTTTAGGTTTATTACCTACTGTCACTACAGTAGCCTACAGTAACCTAAACTAGTATCCGAGTTAAATTAAACCATTTCAATTTAATTTGCAGATATTCAACCACCACCATATGTTAACCCTTGTGAACCTTCACCATGCGGTCCTAACTCTGTATGCAGAGAAGTTAGCGGTTCACCATCATGTGCTTGTCATGCCGATTTTAGTGGAAATCCACCAAATTGCCGTCCTGAGTGCATAGCAAACTCTGAATGTGCAAATGAATTGGCTTGTATAAATCAAAAATGCCGAGATCCCTGTCCTGGCTCTTGTGGATCCGGTGCAGAGTGCCGAGTCGTCAGCCACTCTCCACAATGCTTGTGTCCGCCAGGGTATACTGGAGATGCATTCAGGGGATGTCAAATTATGGATGTTCCTCTTACTCCTTGTTTGCCGTCACCATGTGGTTCAAATGCTATATGCAAAGAGCTAAGGAACGCTGGTGCATGTGTGTGTCTACCAGATCACATCGGAAATCCATATGAAGGCTGCCGTCCAGAATGTGTAGTAAATTCGGATTGCTCAACGAACTTAGCATGCATCCAAAATAAGTGTAAAAATCCTTGCAACAATATATGCGGAAGAAATGCAGTATGTAATGTTATTAATCATGCTCCAACGTGTGTCTGTCTGCCTGGTCTGACAGGAAGTCCATATCAAAATTGCTATGAAGAAATTTTACGTAAGCACATTAATATTATACTTTTCTAGAACTAGTTTAACATAATATAAAAATCTTAAATATAGAATGACAGATAGACAGAGTTAATCGTTAGCGCAAAAAAACATTATTTTTTTCAGAAATTCCAGCTTTACCAAAAGATCCGTGTTCGCCATCACCATGTGGCTCCAATAGCATTTGTAAAGTATCTAATAACCAAGCCGTGTGCACATGCGAACCAGATTATTTAGGAACGCCACCTGCATGTCGCCCTGAATGTATCGTTAGCTCGGAATGTAATCAACAACAGGCTTGCATTCGACGAAAATGCAAGAATCCTTGTGAAGGTGTCTGTGGACAAAACACGGAATGCAAAGTCATTAATCATAGTCCTATATGCTCGTGTCGTCCTCAATACACAGGCGATCCTTTCAGTACATGTTATAGAGCACCAGGTATTTATTGTGATCAGTTTGCTATTTATGGTTTAAATAATTGTGTTAAATCTTTATAAATAAAATTCAATAATTTTAGTTTCGGATGTTGTTCCTGTGCCAACAAATCCTTGCCTACCATCACCGTGCGGACCTTTCTCTCAATGTCGAGATGCGGGAGGATCACCTTCATGCTCCTGTTTACCACAATATATGGGTAGTCCACCAAATTGTCGTCCAGAATGTACAATTAACACCGACTGTTCCAATGAGCTGGCATGCATTAATGAAAAATGTGTAGACCCCTGCTCAGGATCGTGTGGAGTTAACGCTAATTGTAGAGTGCAGGGCCATGTGTCCATATGCACATGTTTCGATGGCTACACGGGTGATCCATTCCAAAGCTGTTCTTTAAAACCAAATATAGGTAAACAATACTCATTTAATGTCAAAATAACAATATGTATGTATACATATATAGCAATTAACTCACACCTGTTTACTTTTTCTAGAACCTGTAACGGCAGACTTATGTAATCCGTCTCCATGTGGGCCAAACGCTATTTGTAACGACGGAGTTTGCACTTGTATACCGGAATATAACGGTGATCCGTATTTCGAATGTCGTCCCGAATGTACAATAAGTTCTGAATGTCCGAAGGATAAAGCATGTGTTAGGAACCGCTGCGTTAATCCTTGTATTAATACTTGTGGTATTGACGCTAATTGTGAAGTTGTAAACCATATGGCTGTTTGCACATGCCCAGCTAGAACCACTGGTAACGCTTTTATACAATGCAGTCCTGTAAAAGGTAAGAGAAAAAAATGTTTCACAACAGCTCATAGAAAAAGAAAATAGAGTAATTAAAATATGTCTATGTATAATTTTTTTACTACGTTTACAGAAATGATTTCGTCTAATCCTTGCCAACCGAGTCCATGCGGTCCACACAGTCAATGCAGGGAGTATAATGAACAAGCAATATGCTCTTGCTTACCTGGCTTCCGCGGGGCACCACCGTCATGCCGCCCAGAGTGCGTAGCAAGTTCCGACTGTCCTCTTGATAAAGCGTGTAGTAACCAAAAGTGTATCAATCCTTGTCAAGGAACGTGCGGCGTTGCAGCTAAATGTCAAGTAGTTAACCATAATCCTATTTGTACATGCCCATATGGAATGACGGGAGATCCATTTACAAGATGTATAGGTAAGTGATACATTGTTCTGTCATTAATAATAATATTGTGTCTTAAACTAATGAATGAATGAATATAATGTTAAAAAAATGTTTTATAGCTGTTGCTGCAAATCCAATACCCGTAAACCCTTGTCAACCATCACCGTGTGGACCGAATTCGATTTGTCAACAAACTGGTGCAGATACTCCCTCATGCCAGTGCCAGCCTGAATTTATAGGAGGTCCACCGAATTGTCGCCCTGAATGTGTTGTTAACAGCGAATGTGCTTCACAAATGGCTTGCATAAATAGAAAATGTCAAGATCCTTGTACACAAGCGTGTGGCACCAGCGCTGACTGTAGGGTTATTAGCCATACTCCTATTTGTATTTGTCCCGAGGGCTACACAGGTGATGCGGCGGTCCAGTGCACTGTAACTGCGCTGGCACCTATTGAACCGATTTCACCGTGCACACCATCACCCTGCGGATCAAACGCGGAATGTAGGGAATACGCTGGAGCTGGTGCGTGTGTATGTGTTACCGGATATTTCGGAAATCCCTATGAGGCATGTCACCCAGAGTGCTTAGTAAACTCTGACTGTCCAAGTAGCAAGGCATGTACAAGAAACAAGTGTATTGACCCCTGCCCAGGCACATGTGCTGTAAATGCTGAATGCCAGGTAGTAAATCATTCGCCTTTGTGCACATGTCGACAGGGATACGTCGGCGATCCATTCACACAATGTATATTGAAACGTAAGTATTAATATGTTTCTTATAAACTTGCCACATTCTTAATTGTAAATGTATTAATATTATAATTATGTTTACAGCATATGAAGATGTTCCCGTAAATCCTTGTGAACCATCTCCCTGCGGTCCTAACAGTCAGTGTCGAATATCAAATGGTCAGAGTACCTGCTCATGCTTACCTGAGTACCGCGGGTCACCGCCAAACTGTAGGCCTGAATGTGTCGTGAGTGCCGAGTGCCCCGTAGACAAAATCTGTCAAAATCAGAAATGTATCTCGCCGTGCCCTGGACCATGTGGACGTAACACGGATTGTAGGGTCATCAATCATAGTCCCATATGTACTTGCCAAAATAGATACACTGGAGATCCATTCTCCAGTTGTTATATAGTTGCAGGTAACCACCTATCTTTGTCTATCAAATATTTTACTTTCAAATGATATCGGATTTATCGCCTTATTATAAATGTCATATTTTATAAACTTAGTTCTTTTATAGAGAATGGTTTTAATGAATATAGAATATAGAAGTTTTTTTTTTCACATTAAGCCGATTCGATACCATGCAATCTAACTTTGATTTGATAATATTTATAATTTTTAGTTCAAGAATCACCTCCAGAGCCACAAAAGGATCCGTGTGTGCCCTCACCTTGTGGACCTAATTCACAATGTCAAAATCTACGTGGAAACCCATCGTGTTCATGTCTACCTAACTTTGAAGGCAGCCCTCCAAATTGTAGGCCTGAGTGTACAATTAATGAAGACTGCGCAAGTAACCTAGCTTGTATAAATCAAAAATGCAAAGATCCATGCCCTGGTTCCTGTGGAATTAACGCTAACTGTCAAGTCATAAAACATGTTTCGATTTGTTCTTGTGCTGAGGGTTTCACTGGAAATGCGTTTACTCAATGCAGCCTCATACCACCTAAGGGTAATAATTATTTGACCAATCATATTTTAGCATTTGTAAATATTTTTCGTGTAGGTATATCTTAACAATAATATTCACTAAATTGCAGAGAATGATCCCTGCAATCCGTCACCATGTGGAAATAATGCAGAATGTATTAACGGACAATGTAGCTGCATTCCGGAGTTTATTGGCGACCCGTATAATAGATGTCAACCAGAATGCGTGCAAAGTTCGGAATGCGATCGCAACAAAGCTTGTATCCGAAACAAATGCACGGATCCTTGTCCAGGCACTTGCGCGACAACAGCTGTTTGTAATGTTGTCAACCATATTCCAATGTGCAGCTGTCCAGATCGTATGACTGGCAATGCATTTTTTGAATGTCGCCCAATTTTAGGTGAGTGAAATTAATCAAATAATTTAGAACGCTGCGGCCTGGTATAAAATATTTTTTGTAAGTTATTGCAACAGGACATGCACTTTTAATAGTAATATCTTAGGTTTGCGCGATCACTACACATTATAATAAAACAACTTTTAACCGGATTAATCGCGTGTATTATTGGTTTTTTGTTCTTCCTGACGTTTCGAACACTTTGCAGCGTTCGTGGTCGCAGGAGGACTAAGGTGTCAGGTGTCTCAACAGTTTATTTAAAATTATTTCAGTCTACCGTACATATAATTGATAAATTCATAAAATTATTTTTGTCTCTGATACATGTTTAAAACTAAATCGCGACGGTATTTCCTAAGACTATCCCTGAGAAGAAATACCGAAACAAACTCAGGGGTCACAGTCGTTTTAAATTTAGAGATACAATTTTACAATTTCATCGAATTATAAACTAAATGGTGTTCCGATGCATGCAGTAATCGCTCACAGTATCTTGATTTTTCTTGTGACTTGACTTTGTTTGGGACTTGATTATTTTCAGTACAGGGTTCCAAACAGGTGGTAATTTCCAACCATCTTCTCTATTGAAATTTGGGTGTTTTTTAATTTCAATAGCCTCGCGGAGCATTCTCGGTATATATCGGTTTTCTTTCGCGAGGATTTGGGGTTGGTCAAAACGTAGAAAATGGTTGGGTTTGTCTGTTGTATGTTCACAGACTGCAGATTTTGTTGAGCGTCTATTCTTGACGTCAGCTATGTGTTCTTTCAACCTGGTGCCAATGCTACGCTTTGTTTGCCCTATGTATGATAGCCCACAATCACAATCAATCTTGTAGACCCCTGCTTCTTGTAAGGGAATGTGGCACTTCACCGGTCTGAGAAGTTGGCTGATCTTTCTATGTGGCTTGAAGTAGGTTTTGATAGAAGCACGCTTCAAGATGTGACCAATTCTATCGGTGACCCCTTTGATGAAAGGTAGGACTGCAGGTCTGCGATCAACTGTGGTGGGCTTTGGGCGGCTTCTGCGACGGGGATGTGGAGCTCGTAAGTTATTATGTTTGAGAACTTGCTTCACATGGTTGAGTTCCCCTGCCAGGTGGTCGGCGTCGCAGATGCCTTGTGCTCTCTGTAACAAAGATTTGGCGACAGTAGCTAACTGACAAGGATGGTGGTGAGATTCACCGTTCAAGTATCTTTCTGTGTGGGTGGGCTTTCTATACACAGTGTGACTAACAGAATGATCCGGATTATGGATAAGTAATATGTCAAGGAAGGCCAGTGACTTGGTTTTCTCTAATTCCATAGTGAATTGAATTTTATTATGTATGGAATTTAGGTGGTCTAAAAATGCAGGGACCCCATTGTGAGGCAAGATGGTGAAAGTATCATCAACATACCTCTTGAAAATCTTCGGCATAGCCGGGGCCGTCAGGAGGGCTCTCCTTTCAAAATCTTCCATGAAGATGTCGGCAACCACCGGGGAGACCGGTGAACCCATGGCCACACCGTCAACTTGCACAATAGGTAGCCGCTGGTAAGGCAGTGCTCAAGTAACTCTGCATATGCTAGAGGCATGTCATGGTCACTCAACTGCTTCTTGACAATTTCCAAACAATCCTTAACTGGTAAGTTGGTAAATAAGGACTGCACGTCAAAGCTAACCATCACTTCATCCTCAGTCAGTTTTAGGTCTTTGATCTGGCTGATGAAATGATAAGAATCCTTCACATATGTGTTAGTTTGTCCACGAAGTTTTGAGAGTATCTTCGCTAGATGTTGTGCCAGTTTGTAGGTTGGTGTGTCAATCTGGCTCACTATTGGTCGTAGTGGAGCGTTCTCCTTGTGTATTTTAGGCAACCCGTACAGTTTAGGTGGTTTCATTGGTTAATATGTTTACGTCCAATTCCAGGGTGTCGGAGTATTTTGATATTAATTCTGATGTTTTCTTTAGAATTTTATTGGTTGGGTCTTTGTTTACCTTTTTATATGTGCTATTATCCGACAAGAGATCTCGAATTTTATTATTATAATCGGACGTATCCATTATTACCGTTGCATTACCCTTATCGGCGCGAAGGATAGTCAACTCGGGGTCTTTACTCACGTTTTTTAGAGCGAGGTACGAGACCAGGTTGAAAGAACACATAGCTGACGTCAAGAATAGACGCTCAACAAAATCTGCAGTCTGTGAACATACAACAGACAAACCCAACCATTTTCTACGTTTTGACCAACCCCAAATCCTCGCGAAAGAAAACCGATATATACCGAGAATGCTCCGCGAGGCTATTGAAATTAAAAAACACCCAAATTTCAATAGAGAAGATGGTTGGCAATTACTACCTGTTTGGAACCCTGTACTGAAAATAATCAAGTCCCAAACAAAGTCAAGTCACAAGAAAAATCAAGATACTGTGAGCGATTACTGCGTGCATCGGAACACCATTTAGTTTATAATTCGATGAAATTGTAAAATTGTATCTCTAAATTTAAAACGACTGTGACCCCTGAGTTTGTTTCGGTATTTCTTCTCAGGGATAGTCTTAGGAAATACCGTCGCGATTTAGTTTTAAACATGTATCAGAGACAAAAATAATTTTATGATTTTATCAATTATATGTACGGTAGACTGAAATAATTTTAAATAAACTGTTGAGACACCTGACACCTTAGTCCTCCTGCGACCACGAACGCTGCAAAGTGTTCGAAACGTCAGGAAGAACAAAAAACCAATAATACACGCGATTAATCCGGTTAAAAGTTGTTTTATTATAATGCACTTTTAAGTTATAATTAATTTGTGTGATAAAAGTAATTTTTTTTTCTAACTTTCAATTTTTTTTCCAGATTTGGTAGTATCGAACCCTTGTCAACCATCCCCATGCGGACCAAACAGCCAATGTAGAGACGTCAATGGTCAAGCAGCTTGTTCATGCGCTCCTAACAACATTGGTGCTCCACCTGCGTGTAGGCCTGAGTGCACAATAAGCGCTGAATGTGCCCTGAACCAAGCTTGTAGCAACCAACGCTGTGTCAATCCTTGTGCTGGTTCTTGTGGTGTAAACGCTGAATGTAAAGTAGTAAATCACAATCCAATTTGCACTTGTCCTGTTTCATATTCAGGAGAACCATTTTCTCGGTGCTTCAGATTGCGTAAGTAATTCAATAATTAATTATTTACTTACTTAATTATTATATATACAAAAATAAATATGATATCCGACTTCGAATAGATTCTTGTTTTTGGCTAATATCTTACAGTGGACTGAGTGTGCCGTCGGTAGTGGTCATAAGCAAAATTATTGTGCGTAAGTTCCTAGGTGCGATTCTTTGGTCCGGCAATGTTATATGATTGTTCTGTTGGGAAATTCTTAGTAACAGCCCGGAATTTGGAACTATGGGACTTAATAATAGCATCGGAAAAATGTGACTGTATAAAAACAGTGCACCTCTGCCTTGCCCTTGTGTGAATACACGCATGTGAAGTGTATTAAAAATTAAAAATAAACCTTTTTATTCGTAATATTTTTTATTGAAAAGTGCGTTTATTTGCATTACATACTTACTTAGTTACTTCGCTAGCTTAACGACCCGAAGTGGATCTTGGCCTCCGACATCAAACATTCGCCATTCTTTCCTGTTTTGTGCCAAGTCTGACCAGTCGGACACTCTCATCTCCTTCTCCTCCTCCATTTGCATTACATGATTAAATCAATTTAAAATCCACTTAAGTACCTTGGTGAATTTTTCCATCAGACAATTGTTAATGCGGTATGCTCTTAACGAATTGTTCCCTTTACCGGAAACATGCGTTTACAGTTTTGTGTTCTGTTTTTTATAGCGGAACGCTTGCCAGAACCAGTGAACCCATGTACACCATCACCTTGCGGACCGAACTCACTCTGTAGAGAAGTAAATGAAGCACCATCTTGTACTTGCCTGGAGGGCTACTATGGCCAGGCGCCTTACTGCAGACCGGAATGCACAAGCAATGAAGAATGTTCCACACATCTATCATGTATCAACAATAAATGTAAAAATCCATGCGATGGGGCTTGTGCAACTAATGCGGAGTGTAAAGTTGTTAGTCACTCCCCTATTTGTCTTTGCCCATATGGATTTACCGGAGATCCGTTCTTTGATTGCGTTCGAGAACGATTACAAATAGAACAAGCCGCTACACCATGTTCACCAACGCCGTGTGGAGCAAACGCGATTTGTAAAGAACGAAATAATGCAGGTTCATGTACTTGCTTGGAAGGATATATAGGAAACCCATACGAAGGTTGCCGGCCAGAATGTGTCGTAAATACTGACTGTCCGTCGAATAGAGCTTGTATGAACAATAAATGTGGAGATCCTTGCCCGGGAAGCTGTGGCACCAATGCTGATTGTCAAGTTGTAAATCATGCTCCTCTGTGCACGTGTATCAATGGTTATACTGGAGATCCATTCAGATATTGCGTTTACCAAGGTACGGTATTAGAGCCGCAGTTGATTTATAAACAATCAGTATTAAAAATTTTCGTTTCATTTTAATGTGCTTTTTAAATGTATTTTTTTAGATTCTGCACCAATGTCCACACCCATTGATGTGTGCTACCCATCACCATGTGGACCGAACAGCCAATGTAAAGTTGTCAATAATCAGGCAGTCTGTTCATGTCTACCGGAATATGGGGCATCACCACCGAATTGCCGGCCAGAATGTGTTGTAAACTCCGAATGCTCGCAAGACAAAGCCTGTATTAAACAGAAATGTGTAAACCCTTGTCCCGGACCGTGTGGCACTAACACTAACTGCAAAGTAATCAACCATAGCCCTATATGCTCATGTAAACCGTCATTTACCGGTGATCCGTTTACCGTTTGCACTACTATTAAATGTAAGTTTCTATGATTGAAAGTTGCTTATCTTATCGATAAGCATAAAATAAATGTATACCATGTATTAGACTGTGGAATATTAATACGATTAATATCTTTACAGATGAGACTGTTCCTGATGTAAGAAACCCGTGTATTCCATCTCCATGTGGTCCAAATTCTGAATGCAGAGATGTGGGCAATACACCGTCGTGCTCATGTCTCTCTACCTTCATTGGCAGTCCACCAAACTGTCGACCAGAATGTACGATACATTCGGACTGTGCTAGCGACCGAGCATGTATCAATTCTAAGTGCCAAGACCCATGCCCAGGATCATGTGGTGCATCGGCTGTATGCAGCGTTCTTAATCATATTCCTATCTGTACATGCATCGAGGGATATGTTGGGGATCCGTTCACCAGCTGCAGACCGAAACCTTTACAAGGTACTTGTTATTGTTTAATATATTTTCGGACTGTCATGGCCTTTCAATATTTAAACACTTTACTCACTTATTTATTTATTTGTGTAATAATACACTCTTTCATAATTCGTTTCAGTTGAACCGTTGGTGGTGGATGATTGTACAAATATTCGCTGTGGTTCTAATGCACAGTGTACAAATGGTCAATGTCAGTGTTTACCTGAATACCATGGAGACCCTTACTTCAATTGCAGACCAGAGTGCGTTTATAGTACTGATTGTGATCAAATGAAGGCATGCGTGCAAAGAAAATGTGTTGACCCATGCATTGGTGCATGTGGGCAAAACGCTTTATGCCAAGTGGTTAATCATATCCCCATGTGCAGTTGTAATAACGGATTCACCGGGAATGCCTTTGTTTTATGCAATCCTATTAGAGGTAATTATGATATGATTTCTGTAAGCGAAATAGCTATAAATATAAATGATGAGTATGTCATCGAGTTGTGGATTCAAATGCCATGTACCAATGTGTCATTTTCAATGACATATTTATGTCCTTAGTTAATTCAAGACACATGGTCACAGATTACAGAGATATGGTGAAGAAAGGTAATGTAAAGAAACCCCAACTGAATGATCCGAAATCACCAACCGGTAATTATTGATAGTACCTTCTCTGTATGAAAAGAGGCCCTTGCCCTGCAGTATACAAGTGTGACAGTGCAGTGTGCCCTGCAGTGGGACAATTAGGGATATGTTATGTTAGAAAATAATTCTTTTTTTGATTTACTTGTTAATAATTATCATAATTTGATTTATAGAAGCACCAACTCAAAATCCATGCAGCACTGCAATTTGTGGCCCCAATAGTCAATGTCGTGAAATTAACAACCAAGCTGTGTGTTCGTGTCTGCCTTCATATTTGGGAATACCACCAGCATGTAGACCGGAATGTGTTGTGAACGCAGAGTGTCCGCAGAACCAAGCTTGCATGAAACAGAAATGTGTGAATCCCTGCATCGGGACGTGTGGCTTGCGAGCCACTTGCGAAGTGGTTAACCACAACCCGATATGTGCTTGTCCTATAGCCTATTCTGGTGATCCATTTGCCGGATGCACTTATGTCTCAAGTAAGTGCAATTCTGCGAATTAATATTTGTGTAATATTTAATGTTATATAATTCTCAGCATATATATTTTTGTTTGTTATTTCATAGATGCTCCATCATTAGAAATTAACCCATGTCAGCCTTCGCCGTGTGGACCAAATTCAATTTGTAAGGAAATAAACGGAAGCCCATCCTGCACATGCTTACCCGAATATAAGGGCCAGCCACCTTATTGTAAGCCGGAATGTATTAGCAATAGCGAATGTTCGCCACAATTAGCATGTCTAAATCAAAAGTGTAAAGATCCATGTCTTCAGGCTTGTGGGACAAATGCTGAATGCCGAGTAGTTAGCCACTCAGCAATGTGCGTTTGCCCACAAGGATATTTCGGTGATCCATTCTCACAATGCTTGCTGCAAAACGTGAATGAGGTTTTAACTCCATGTTCTCCATCACCTTGTGGACCTAACGCGGTGTGTAAAGAACAAAACAAGGCAGGTTCCTGCATTTGTAATGAAGGATATTTTGGAAATCCATACGAAGGCTGTCGTCCTGAATGTGTGAGTAACTCGGACTGTCCAGGAAACAGAGCTTGTATTGGAAACAAATGTCAAGACCCTTGTCCTGGTACTTGTGGTATCAATGCCATATGTGCAACAGTACATCACTCGCCAACGTGTTCTTGCATTGTTGGCTACACAGGGGACGCATTCCGTCGGTGCAATCCCGTTCCTAGTAAGTTACTTTTCTCGTAAGTTAATTGCTATCTTTTATACTTGCAATGCTGAAAATATAAAATCCATTTCCATTTACAGTAGAAGTTACAACACCTGTAAATGTATGCTATCCAAATCCATGTGGGCCGAATAGCCAATGCCGTGAGATAAACGGCCAAGCCACATGCAGCTGTTTACCGAATTATCTTGGAGAGCCCCCAGCTTGTAAACTGGAGTGCGTAATGAACGCTGACTGTGCCTTAGATAAGGCGTGTATAAATCAAAAATGTGTGAATCCTTGTCCAGGACCTTGCGGGCAGAGGACAGAATGCAGGGTATTTAATCATAATCCTATTTGTAGTTGTGGTTCAGGTCTTACCGGTGATCCTTTCACTAGATGTTACCCAAAACCAGGTAATTAGCAACACCTTACTCGAGATTATTCTTAATTGAATTCCTATAAAATACACCTTTATTCTAACTGCCCCTTTTAAATAATATTTCAGTGGCTCAACCTGTTTTGGACGAGGCAAAGGATCCGTGTGTACCATCACCATGCGGTGCTTTTGCAACTTGTCGTAATTTCGGAGGACAAGCTTCATGTTCTTGCTCACCGGGATATATCGGCAGTCCACCAAATTGTCGCCCTGAATGTGTCACAAATCAAGACTGTATTAGCTCGCTAGCTTGTATTAACGAGAAATGTAAAGATCCTTGCCTTGGCTCGTGTGGACAAAACGCTCGCTGTTCAGTGATGAACCATATGGCAATTTGTACTTGCTATGAAGGTTATAAGGGAGATCCGTTCACAGCGTGTAATCTTGAACCCTTACGAGGTATACCACCTATCATATTATTTAATGTAGTTTATTTTTATTTTCTAATAACAGTAGTATAAATATGCTATATAATTATGTCTTACCAATCTTATATTTACAAATAATATTTCTATTGCAGAACCTGCTGCTGCTGACTTATGTAATCCATCACCTTGTGGCTCTAACGCACAATGTAACAATGGAGAGTGTACATGTCTACCTGAGTATCATGGTGACCCTTATGTAGGTTGTCGCCCTGAGTGCACCGTCAGCACAGACTGTCAAAGAAATCAAATATGCGTGCGTAAAACATGTGTGAATCCATGCCCAGACACTTGCGGTGCTAATGCTGTGTGTGAAGTTTTTAACCACATACCAATGTGCAGTTGTCCTGCTGGTTATACGGGAAATTCGTTTGTTTCGTGCAATTTGCTTCAAGGTATGTTGAGTATTTAATTTTGTGAGATTTTAGTAATTTTACAAAAATCTATTATTATTGTTGTTGTTTTCAGTGCCTTTGCCAACAAACCCCTGCAACCCAAGTCCCTGTGGTCCGAACAGTCAATGCCGAGAAGTAAACAAAGTGGCTGTTTGCTCTTGTATACCGGGTTATTCAGGAAACCCTCCGACATGTAGGCCAGAGTGTACCACGAGCGCTGAATGTCCTCTTAACAGAGCTTGTAATAACTATAAATGTATCGACCCTTGCACTGGAGCTTGTGGAGTAGGAGCACTTTGTGAAGTTGTTAATCACAATCCGATCTGCTCGTGTCCCAATGAATTCACTGGTGATCCATTCACTAGATGTGTTCCAAAACGTAAGTAACTCTATTTGGGATATAACTAGGGATTTTGCGCCCACTCCACATCATAAAACACCTTTTAACCGGAATAATCGCGGATATTCTAGTGTCATAACAGTTGATTTAAAATAATTAATTTTAACGTACCTTACATGATATAGCATCATAACATGACGCCTGTACCGCCCAAGGTTTAAATTGTTGTACACCTACATTTCCGATGCAGTCCTATCCTAAGTTCCATGGTGGTCAGACTCGCTGCTATAGCTAGCTATATGCTAGTCAGTGCTGCTACTGAGTCAAAAATCTCTAGAACACATTTTAGTAGAAAGATAAATATAATGGCGAGCAGGATTTGAACTTGCATCGATCTAAGCCACGTGCATCAAAACCAAAACAGTCCATAAATTAAAGCTGCTTCAGTCACTTAAATTTCAATTAAAGACGTGGATGAGAGTTGGCTTTAATATTTTTTTTGTTAAATGATTTTTGGAGCATAAATAGTATAAATAACCGTTACAAAGAACCACTTATATTTAATAAAAATATTTATTAATTACTATTTTTCAAGGAAATATTGAAAAATACGCCTTGCAACTGCTAAGTGGTTACGCTGAGTTTAGTAGATCTATAAATTATTGCTAAATAAATATCGCCAGGCATCTCCCTATGACGTATACAAAGGGACTTGAAAGTTAATACATGCTAATTCGTGATTAACGGTATTTTTCAATGTTTCCTTGAAAAATAGTAATTAATATAGGCATTGCATGGCCTTAACATGTATAAAAAAAAATATATAATAAATATTTATATCGCTAATTATTCTAAATCTTTTTCAGCACTTCAAATTCCACAGCAAATTAATCCTTGTTTCCCTTCACCGTGTGGACCTTATTCAATTTGTAAAGCGATTAGTGATGCGCCATCATGCTCTTGTATGGCAGAATTCATTGGATCTCCACCAAACTGCCGACCAGAATGTTCAAGTAATAGTGAATGTCCAAACCACTTAGCGTGCATTAACAACAAGTGCAATGATCCATGTGAAGGAGCTTGCGGTTCTATGGCAGAATGCCGTGTTGTCAGTCATACTCCAAATTGTGTATGCCCTCAGGGATACAATGGTGATCCGTTCGTATATTGCAACATACAATACGACGTAGCACCGGCAGAACGACCTACACCGTGTACTCCGTCCCCGTGTGGAAGTAATGCCGTCTGTTCAGAGCGGAATAACGCTGGCTCCTGTGTTTGTTCCCCTGGATACTTTGGAAATCCTTACGAAGGTTGCCGACCTGAATGCACAGTAAATACAGATTGTCCTTCGAACAGAGTTTGTCAACAAAACAAATGTCAAGATCCTTGCCCAGGAACTTGTGGTACCAATGCTCAGTGTCAGACAGTCAACCATGCTCCTATTTGCACATGCATTGGTGGATACACTGGCAATCCATTCCAACAGTGTATTGTCACGCAAAGTAAGTAGTCTAAATCATTGTTATGGGTTATTTTTATTGATTTATCTAACTATAAATAATTAATTAAGTGAATACTATAATAATAACTGTGTAATTTATTTCCAGACATTGAACCACCAACAAATCCTTGTTCGCCTTCACCATGCGGTCCAAATAGCGCTTGCAAAGTAGTAAACGAACAAGCAGTATGTACTTGCTTATTAGATTACAGAGGCGTCCCGCCAAATTGCAGACCTGAATGCGTTGTTAGTGCTGAATGTCCGTCTAATAAAGCATGTGTGGCACTTAAATGTGCTGACCCATGCGTTGGACAATGTGGTCTCAATGCAAACTGTTTAGTTATCAATCACAGTCCCATATGCTCTTGCAGAGATGGTTTTACGGGCGATCCATTTAGTAGGTGCTACCAATTGATAATAACTGCACCAGCACAAACAGATATACCGAAAAATCCTTGCTTACCTTCGCCTTGTGGACCGTTTAGCGAATGTAGAGATATCGGTGGTATACCATCTTGTACCTGCCTTCCCAATTACATAGGAGCACCACCAGGGTGTCGTCCTGAGTGCATAATTAATGCAGATTGCTCTAGTAACTTAGCTTGTATCAACCAAAAGTGCAGAGACCCTTGTCCGGGTTCCTGTGGCCTAAATGCACAATGTATTGTTAAGAAAAATACGCCTATTTGTACCTGTCTTGACAATTACGTTGGTGATGCTTTTACGGAGTGTAAACTTCAAGGTAAGAACGTTTCTATGTTCATCCACTTTAGTATCGTCATAATTAATTTTACCATTCGGTTTAAATATATCATATTGCAAAAAATGAAAATGTATATAAATAACCAATTTTTACAGAAATACCTCACGATGAGGTTGATTTATGCAATCCGTCACCATGTGGTGCAAACGCAATTTGTGACAATGGGGAATGTTCATGTCTGCCGGAATATCAAGGAGACCCATACTACGAGTGCCGACCTGAGTGTGTACTTAGTTCAGACTGTCCCCAAGACAAGGCATGTCTACGAAATAAATGTGTAAATCCATGCAACAGTGGAGTGTGTGCAGCAAACGCAATATGTGAAGTTATAAATCATATTCCAATGTGTAGATGTCCTGAACGTATGACTGGCAATGCATTTGTTCAATGTACATATGTTGAAGGTATAAACAATAATCAAATAAAAGTAGTTAGTAATCACTAACTGAAATTATTAATATACACATAAATATTTTATTTTACCGCAATCATAATATGTTTTCAGTTCTTCACACACAACCTTGTCTACCAACTCCATGCGGACCTAACAGTCAGTGCAGAGAAATAAACAATCAAGCAGTATGCTCGTGCCTTATTGGATATAAGGGTAGTCCTCCATCTTGCAGACCTGAGTGTACTGTGAGCACAGATTGTTTACCTAACGAAGCGTGCAGTAACACGAAATGCGTAAATCCGTGCCAAGGATCCTGTGGCGTTGAAGCGAAATGTCAAGTGATTAATCATAATCCTATTTGTTCATGCCCACCTTCATACACTGGAAATCCATTCGTTAGATGTATTATTCAAGAATTTAACCCAGAGCCTATCAACCCTTGTCTTCCGTCACCGTGTGGACCAAATTCAGTATGCAAGGAAACATCTGGGGCTCCTTCGTGTTCTTGTCTCAGTGAATTCGTAGGTTCGCCGCCATACTGTAAACCAGAATGTATTAGCAATTCTGAATGCCCTCTTCAGCTCGCCTGCATAAATCGGAAATGCGCCGATCCTTGCATTGGTTCATGTGGTTCCAACGCCCAATGCCATGTAATGAGTCACTCTCCTTCATGTTCCTGTTTAGCTGAATATACAGGCAATCCTTTCGTAGAATGCCATAGGATTGAAATATTACAAGAGGTTACATCACCTTGCCAACCATCTCCATGTGGTGCCAATGCCATTTGTAAAGAATACAATGGAGCTGGATCATGTACATGCTTACCGGATTACTTTGGCAATCCTTACGAAGGCTGCAAACCAGAATGTATTATAAATACAGATTGTACATCAAATAAGGCCTGCCTGCAAACTAAATGTCAAGATCCTTGTCCAGGTGCTTGTGCACCTAATGCTTTGTGTCAAGTAGTTAATCATGCTCCATCATGTTCTTGTCAAAGAGGATACACAGGAGATCCATTCAGATATTGCACTCCGGAACGTAAGTATTTTTCCCTAAATTGGTAACTATTGATTCATTGATCAAAAATCATCAGAAAATAATATGTTTTTTTTAGAAATTTTTGAAGCTCCTATTGATATCTGTCGACCTTCACCCTGCGGACCAAACAGCAGATGCCAGGAGGTCAATAAACAATCAGTGTGCTCATGTCTACCTGATTATATAGGAGTTCCACCAGGATGTCACCCAGAATGTACCTCAAGCTCAGAATGCCCTAGAGAAAAAGCATGTATAAATCAAAAATGCGAGAACCCATGTCTAAATGCTTGTGGTACAAATGCTGAATGCAAAGTAATTAACCATAGTCCTATATGCACATGCAAATCCCGTTACACGGGTGACCCGTTCACTCGATGCAACCCAATACCACGTAAGTGAAGCAGCTTTTATTGAATAATCAAATTTGGATACTTAATATTTTTCATACATACTTAATTTATATTTATTAAATTTCTAGCACCGGTGGCAAATTCAGTTTTAGAACCGTACAGAAATCCATGCATTCCATCTCCATGTGGACCTAACTCTATCTGTCAAGAGATAAGGAACGTACCTTCATGCACATGTATGGCTAATTATTTTGGAAGTCCACCCAACTGCAAACCAGAGTGTACTGTGAACGCAGAATGCCCTTCTTCTCAAGCATGTATTCAACAGCGGTGTCGGGATCCATGCCTAGGCTCTTGTGGCGTGGGTGCTTTGTGTACTGTATCGCGTCATACTCCTATATGTACATGTCCGGATGGTTATACTGGAGATGCCTTCACAGTGTGCTCTCCCAAATTGCAAGGTATCGGATTATTTATTAAAAAAATAAAATAATTAAGCTTTAAATATATTTTTTCTATAGTTATGATTCTTTATACGATTTATAAATCTATTTAACTGTGTGGTATTCCTACGTACTATAAACTTTGTGGTTATGTTTGTAGAACCTGAAAACATCGACAAGTGCCACCCGTCGCCTTGCGGATCAAATGCTGTCTGTAGAGACGGATTATGTTCTTGTTTAGAAGAGCATCACGGAGATCCTTACGTTGGTTGTCGACCAGAATGCGTGCTTAACACGGATTGTGCACGAGACCAAGCTTGCGTTCGCAACAAATGTGTTGACCCTTGTCCAGGCACATGTGCTCCTAACGCAGTTTGCGATGTTATCAATCACGTGCCTATGTGCAGCTGCCCGCAAGGAATGACTGGTAACGCTTTTTACAATTGTGAATCTATTCGAGGTATGTAATCATTATATAGATCGATGTTTTATATCATATCATCAGGACATACTTACTTATAAAAAAAAAAAAAAAAATGTTCTTTTCAGTACCTATTGTAACGAACCCTTGTATCCCATCGCCTTGTGGACCAAACAGTCAATGCAGAGAAATTAATGGACAGGCAGTGTGTTCCTGTGTACCTGGTTATCTCGGAAGCCCACCTCTTTGTAGACCCGAGTGTGTAGTCAGTTCCGACTGTCCACTCAACAGAGCGTGTAGTAATCAAAAATGTATTGATCCGTGTTTTGGTTCCTGCGGCGTGGAAGCAAAATGTAGTGTAGTGAAACATAATCCTATATGCACATGTCCAGCCAGATATACGGGAGATCCATTTATAAGATGTATACTATTCAGTAAGTTACTTTTGAATCACTTCATAATTTTACTATTGGTTATGAACTTATTTACAGTTGCATAAATTATTGCTTTTTTATTTCTAACCGAAAATAATAATTAATGAACATTTTATTGTAGGAGCTCCAAGTGCTGACGTTTCGCCATGCACACCGTCGCCTTGTGGACCTAATTCTATCTGTAAAGACATCTCTGGAACACCTTCATGCACTTGTATGCTAAACTTCTTTGGTTCACCCCCATATTGCAGACCCGAATGTTCTAGTAACAGTGAATGTCCATCTAATCAAGCATGTGTCAATCAAAAATGCAAAGATCCTTGCATCAACGTCTGTGGTATCTACGCTCAATGTAGAACGATAAGTCACTCACCTATGTGTTTCTGTGATAATGGTTTTACTGGAGATCCATTCTCTAATTGCTATCAACAACAAGACGTTTACCCTGAGAAGCCTACACCGTGTGAACCATCACCTTGTGGACCAAATGCTGAGTGCAGAGAACATAATTCAGCAGGTTCTTGTACGTGTTTACCAGATTACATTGGCAACCCCTACGAAGGATGTAGGCCCGAATGTACGGTAAACACCGATTGTATACCAAGCAAATCTTGTATTCGTAACAAGTGTCAGGATCCTTGCCCTGGAACATGTGCGCCACTGGCACTATGCACGGTTGTTAACCATCTGCCATCATGTAGCTGCCCCGGAGGCTACAGTGGAGATCCGTATATAAGATGTGATGTCTTAAGAGGTATGCATCTAAAACCATCTTGTCATAGGGTGCTGTAGTGTTCCGTATGTAATATTAGATTGATCCAGTCTAAATATTGTATGCAATTTTTTTAATTAATGTAACGAATTTCCTTGCAGAACAACATCCGGAAATCACAACTCCGTGTGTACCCAATCCTTGTGGACCGAACAGTGCATGTCGTGCTGTCAACGGTCAAAGTGTGTGCTCTTGTATGCCAAATTATATCGGTTCTCCTCCTGGATGCAGACCAGAATGTACTGTCAGCTCAGAATGTTCCAAAGAGAATGCTTGCATCAACCAGAAATGTTCTGACCCCTGCCCCGGACACTGTGGATTGAATACAATTTGCAGAGTAATAAATCATAGTCCTATATGTTCTTGTAGTCCAAATTTCATTGGTGATCCCTTTACACGCTGTTACCCTCAACGTAAGTGATAAAATCGTTTTTTATTTATATATTTACTCCTTATCTTGTATCCTATTTATTTAGTAATTAAACTAATTGCAGCTCCTGTGCAATATCTTCCGGAACCAATTAAGAACCCATGCGTACCTAACCCATGTGGTGAGCATGCCATCTGTCGCGATATCAATGGCGTTCCGTCGTGCACATGTATGGATGACTATCAAGGACTTCCACCAAACTGTCGACCAGAATGTGCTATTAATCAAGACTGTCCTTCAGACAAAGCATGTATTAATCTGAAATGCCGTGACCCATGTCCGGGTAGTTGCGGTATAAATGCAATTTGTTCAGTGTTTTCACACGTTCCGGCTTGTACCTGCAGTCAAGGATTTACCGGTGATCCGTTTACTTCGTGTGTTGTGATTCAGCCAATACAAGGTAATATTTTTTACGGAATCGTGATCTCATCGTACTCCAATTGGTTTAATAAAGGTCAGTAAATAGATCAACGTTTGTTTTTTAGATGAAACTCCGACAGATCCCTGCAACCCTTCACCTTGTGGATTTAACGCACAATGCAGAGATGGAGTTTGTACATGTATCAGTGAATACCAAGGAGATCCATATTACGGCTGCAAACCAGAATGCCTAACAAGTATGGATTGTCCAACAGACAAAGTTTGCTCAGGAAATAAATGCATAAACCCGTGTCCTGGGACATGTGCCATAAGCGCGCAATGTAATGTTTACAATCATATACCAATTTGCACGTGCCCTGAAGGAACTACAGGAAATGCATTTGTTGAATGCCATACATACGAAGGTTAGTTATCCAACCCGTTTTATTTAGAACATTAAAGACGACAAACAAAACAGTCCCAAAGCATTTTAAATTCCAGTTTTAATCCCTGAAATTTTCATGAGAGTCCATTGAGCCGTTTTGGATTTGGCTAGACAAATTTTCAGACAGAAAACGATTGTATATGGTATTTATGCAGTTTTCACAACTTGAGGCAAGACAACTATCGTACCAGGAGCGTAGAATTATCGTACATGGAGCAAAATAAATCATATTATATGTGATATCAATATTTTTGCGTATGGTAAAATCAATTACATGGAGCAAAATTAACGTACTTTTCAAAATAATCACTATAATTAAATAATATGTATAATGAAAATTATCGTATCATCCGTGTACGATAATAATGATATCGTACATGTACGATGTAGGCATGAAATATATAAAAAAATCGTATAATTATCGTACGGTTGCGACTCTGTTTATGAGGGATCGTTAGCATATTTCGCAAACATTTTGGCATTCACTTATTTTGAAATCATATACAGCTACACACACACACTTCAATTATATTTATTGGCATAGATTAAAACGTAACTGTTTAAGACAACGCTGCTTCTAAAAAAATTCAACGTCATCCTTAAGTTTCCATAGAAAATTATTATTATTTGCATTTTCTTTTTTAGTTATGCACGTTGAACCCTGCAATCCAAACCCATGTGGCCCGAACAGTCAATGCCGGCCAATAAATAATCAAGCAGTTTGCTCGTGCCTGCCAACATATGTCGGGAGTCCTCCATCGTGCAGGCCTGAATGTACGATCAGCGCTGAATGTCCGCTAAACGAGGCGTGCAACAATCAGAAATGTATAAATCCTTGTATTGGTAGCTGTGGTTATGCAGCAAAATGCGAAGTGGTAAATCATAATCCAATATGTTCATGTCCACCACAATATACAGGAGATCCATTTGCACACTGCAGTCGAATAGGTATGTTCACACCTTGCACTATAATTATTTCTTAATCTGTGGGCTCAATAATTACCAGACACCACTGTTGTATAAAATACAATTTTGTATTTCTCCGATCAAAAGATGGCTTGAGGGAGCGGGGGGGTGGGGTGGAGGGGGAGGCAGGGGGTTTTCTTCGAGTTATAATATAACTTAGTTATAAGTGTTTCTACAACAAGAATTTACAGGTTCCCTGTCCACAAAGCAGACACAATAGTTAAATAACAATCGTCATTCATTGGACCGGAACGCGTTAAACACAGCTTTCTATCTCTCTATAACGGCTCTCTTTCTATTTCAGTTTCTGTTCCATTACCACCAGTCGATCCTTGCGTACCATCGCCTTGTGGACCATACTCCATATGTAAAGTAATCGGCGAGTCACCATCGTGCACATGTCAATCTGATTACATCGGTGCGCCACCCACTTGCCGACCAGAATGTATAAGCAATTCCGAATGCCCGAGCAACTTAGCATGTGTCAACCAAAAATGTAAAGATCCCTGCCCGGGAAGCTGTGGATATAATGCTGACTGCAAAGTTATAAGTCATGCCTTAGTATGTTCATGTCCATTCGGCCAAACTGGAGATCCTCTAATATCATGTGCTCCTGTAAAAGGTATACAAACATTCGTCAATAACCCGTATGATTAAAACAGTGATAAAACATTAATCACATTATAATCGCATTTTTTTTATTACAGATACTTTAATTGAGTATAACTCTCCTTGTGAACCTTCACCTTGTGGACTTAACGCCGAATGCACAGAAAGAAACGGGGCTGGAGCCTGTAGATGTGTTAATACGTATGTGGGAAATCCATACGAAGGATGTCGACCCGAATGCGTTATTAACACTGACTGCCCTCCTATGCTGGCTTGTATGCAGAATAAATGCAGGGATCCGTGCCCGGGTGTATGTGCACCAAACGGAATCTGTCAAGTAGTGAATCATCTTCCTTCCTGTTACTGCCCTCCTGGACTCACTGGAAATGCTTACAGCATTTGTATTGAAAAATTTGAAGGTATGCGTGGTGACAAAGTATTTACATGAAATAAATACAGATAAATCGTTGAAATGTATTATTGCATGCGTACCGAACTGTAAAGTTATAATTTTTGTGGAAAGAAAAATTTCTTTCCACAAGAAGTTATAACTTTATATAAAATTTACTTGAATTATTATTTATTTAATAACGAAGAATAGTATTAATAAATATATCAATTCTATATTTTTGAATCTTTCAGATGTGGCCAAACCAACACCTTGCACGCCATCACCATGTGGTCCTAACAGTCAGTGCAGAGAAGTGAACGCACAAGCAATATGCAGTTGCATGCTCGATTTCATGGGGACACCACCAAACTGTCGACCTGAGTGTACCATAAACAGTGAATGTGCTAGCAACAAAGCTTGCCTGAATCGCAAATGTGTGGATCCATGCGATGGTCAATGTGCTAGAAATGCTAACTGTAGAGTTATTGCTCATAATCCTATATGCTCTTGTCAAGATAGATTCACCGGGGATCCGTTTACTAATTGTGTACCCAGTAAGTATCTATTGTGCACCAAATGATTTACGACTTACTTATGTTATATGTAATTTATTTACTAAATGGTTAATTTTTTTTTAGTGCCACTATCGATTCCGGTGCCACAACCTGAAGTGAACCCGTGCATACCATCACCATGTGGACCTAATTCTCAATGTCAAGATTTCAATGGCAATGTGCGTTGCACTTGCCTTCCAAACTATATAAGTTCCCCGCCCCGATGCAGACCGGAGTGTTCTATTAACTCTGAGTGCAATGCGGTCATGGCGTGTATCAACAACAGGTGCACCGACCCGTGTCCTGGTGCGTGTGGTAGCAATGCGCAGTGCAACGTCAATAATCACTTGCCAATATGCTCATGCTTACTCGGATTTAGCGGCGATCCGTTCAGTAGCTGTCAAATTATGCATCAAGGTAATACTTGTTCCCTTGTTTTATATGACTTTTTCGGCGTAGTATCACTACAACATATACAAGTTGTCTAGAGGCGGCACCAATTAATACACCTTAGCCTAACCCTGAGTAATACAGACGTATTGCTATGTCACTTATATTATTTTATTCTCGTGATTTTTTATTTAATACTAGTGCTCTTATCACAAAATCTGCACTATATTACAATAACTTTTTTTGCGATCTATTATTTGCAAATATTGTAAAAAGTAACCATGGGGATTCTTGCTTGTTCTTCTCCGTAGTAAACTGCATTTTGAACGTTATGTAATTTTCAAAAGAACGGTGTTATAGATGTATGTAGCATATTTTGTTTTGTCTTTAGAACCTGAGCCAGTCAATCCTTGCTCTCCTTCACCATGCGGTGCAAATTCTGTATGCGAAAATGGTGCATGCTCATGTTTACCAGAATACTTCGGCGATCCATATGTCGGATGTAAACCTGAATGTGTACTTAACTCAGACTGTTCGAGAGATAAGGCTTGTATAAGAAACAAATGTATTAATCCCTGCCTTGGAACATGTGGTACAGGTGCCTTATGTGAAACTATCAACCATATTCCGATGTGTTCGTGCCCTCCAGGATTTACTGGATCGCCATTCCATTATTGTAACGAAGTGAAAGGTATGCACATCTTTATATTAAACATTTTATTTTTTATTTTACATGAGCCTTACCTTTTCACAAGTATATAAAAAACTTAAATAATAATGTCGTTATTTTTTATAGAATTGGCTACACCGTTCGATCTATGCCAACCGTCTCCATGCGGCCCATTCAGTCAATGCAGAGAAGTGAGCGGACACGCTGTGTGTGTATGCGTGCAGGGCTACATAGGTAGCCCACCTAACTGCCGCCCAGAGTGCACGGTTAGCTCCGATTGTAAATTGAACCAAGCTTGTTCCAATCAGAAGTGCATAGACCCATGTCCAGGTTCCTGCGGACGTAACACACATTGCATAGTTGTGAACCATAATCCAGTATGTACTTGCTTGTCTGGATACTCTGGGGATCCGTTCTCTACTTGCCAATTGATACGTAAGTGAATATCAATATCATATGTTTAGTTATTATCGCATTTTATATTTTTATTATATGATACTCATAAATTGCTTTATTACAGCTGCGGCACCACCAGTAAAAATTAATCCATGCCTTCCTTCCCCGTGTGGGCCCAACTCACAGTGCACTGAAAATGGAGATAATGCGGATTGCCGGTGCTTGCCCGAGTTCATAGGCGCACCACCTAATTGTAGACCCGAATGTACAAGTAACACGGAGTGTACATCAAATATGGCATGTATAAAAAGAAAATGCCAAGATCCTTGTCGGGGCTCGTGTGGGGTGAACGCTGAATGTAGGGTGGTTAGTCATACGCCCATATGCCTATGCCAAAATGGCTACACTGGCGATCCATTCCTCTACTGTAATATCGCAGTTGCCGCCACGGAATTAGAACGCCCAACTCCATGCGTTCCTTCACCGTGCGGTGCAAACGCTCAATGCAAGGAACAAAACAATGCGGGATCATGTACATGTTTGCCTGGGTATTTTGGGAACCCTTATGAATCATGCAAACCAGAATGCCTTATAAATTCAGATTGTCCTTCAAACCAAGCATGTTATCAAAACAAATGTCATGATCCGTGTCCCGGAACATGCGGCATAAATGCCCAATGTAATGTGATTAATCATATTCCAAGCTGTTCATGCCCTGACCAGCATTATGGTGATCCGTACAAAATCTGCACATTCAAAGTTCAATGTAAGTTACTATATCTTTTATCACATATTCAATACTGTAGTATTTAAATTAAATAATAATACTACAGTATTTAATATGCATAATAATAATCTCAATACTAGATAGAGTATTAGTATGTGATACGGAATCATGTCATGTATGAATTACATCACTTTAGAAAATATTTCTTAACACATTTAAATATTATTGCAGCGGAACCAACAGACCCGTGCAATCCTTCGCCATGTGGCCCGAACAGTCAGTGCAGAACACAAAACAGTATTGCCATATGTATTTGCTTAAGTGGTTACCAAGGATCGCCACCAGATTGCCGCCCAGAATGCGTTACCAGTTCAGAATGTTCATTAGACAAAGTGTGCAAAAACTTCAAATGTGTGTCCCCTTGTGACAAAGCATGTGGCATACAAACAGAATGCAGAGTTATCAAACACAATCCCATTTGCTCTTGTAAACAAGGTTATACTGGGGATCCATTCTCAGTTTGTTACGTAATTCCTGAAAAACAACCTTCATTGATGGAACCAGTCAATCCATGCATTCCTTCGCCTTGTGGGTTGAATGCAGAATGTCGCGATATTGGCGGAATACCATCTTGTTCTTGTACTGTGGGATTCTTCGGCAGTCCACCTAACTGCAAACCTGAATGCGTGGTAAACACAGACTGTAGCAATGACAAGGCTTGTATGAACATGAAGTGTCAGAACCCATGTTTGGGCTCGTGTGGCATAAACTCAATATGCAACGTTGTAAATCATATACCTGTGTGTTCATGTCCTAATGGATATGCTGGTGACCCTTTCGCAGTTTGTATCGTTAAACCACCGGGTGAGTTTTGACTTTATATAGTCTATTTATGTCAATAACCATACCTATTTCATGTTAATTTATGAGGCGCAAGGTATGAAAATTACTTGTTTATTTTTAACTAGTTTGTAAATTTTCAGAAATGCCCCAAAATATTGATCCTTGCCATCCTTCTCCATGTGGAGCGAATGCGATCTGTAATAATGGCGAGTGCAAATGCTTGCCTGAGTATCAAGGAGACCCATACTTTGGTTGTCGACCAGAATGTGTTCTGAGTACTGACTGCCCGTTGGATAAGACATGCCTTAGATCAAAATGTGTAGATCCTTGCCGGGATATGTGCGGTGTTAATGCAGAATGCAATGTGTATAATCACGTTGCAATTTGTAGCTGTCCAAATGGGATGACAGGTGACGCGTTTACGAAGTGCATCCGTATCGAAAGTACGTAAAAACTTTATTGTATTGTATATTTCCGTTACTCATCCTTCAAATATGTACTTAAAATTTTGTGGGTTTGTGAGTTAGTAATTAGTTTTTACTTCATAATTGTTATATCTATAATTACCTCAATAAGTACATATTTTTACAAAATTTACAGAACCTGCGAGTAGACCTTGTGAGCCTACTCCATGTGGACCAAATAGTTTATGCAAAGAAGCAAATGGTCAAGCAACATGTGCCTGTCTTCAAGGTTTTATTGGAAATCCACCCAACTGCCATCCAGAATGTATTCAAAGTACAGATTGTCCGCCATCTCTGGCTTGTATCAACCGAAAATGTCAAGACCCATGCCCTGGATCGTGCGGTCATAACGCAATATGTAACGTCAACAATCATAATCCAATATGTACATGTCCTCCACGATACACAGGCTCGCCATTCAGTCACTGCTATGGTAATTACTGACTTTTAATAATATGTTTATTTGTGCCTAAATCCATTGAAAAGCTTATATAAAACACCTATAAGTAAGTATACGATTATAATTATACCTATTTTCCAGTTCAACCCCTTGAGGAACCACCATCAAACCCCTGTGTGCCTACGCCTTGTGGACCAAATAGTATATGTAACCCCACACCTAATGGTGATTCGTACATTTGCACGTGTCAGCCAACGTTTGAAGGTATTCCACCGCAGTGCCGACGAGAGTGCACTACAAGTGATGACTGCACATCAAATACAGCTTGTATCAACTACAAATGCAAAGACCCATGTCCTGGATCTTGTGGAGCGAATACGCAATGTCTTGTACGGTTACACAGTCCCATGTGCTCCTGTCAAGAAGGGTACACTGGCGATCCATTCACATCTTGCTACTTAATACCACAAGCAGTCGAGAAATTAGATCCTTGTAATCCAACACCATGTGGAGCTAACGCACAATGCAAAGTTTCAAGAAATGGTGCTGCAGCGTGCATTTGTGAACTTGGATACTTTGGAAATCCCTATGAGGCTTGTAGACCCGAATGTGTAGTGAACACCGACTGTCCTTATAATAAAGCATGTCTACGAAATAAGTGTGAAGATCCATGTCCTGGAGTATGTGGATACACAGCATTATGTCAAGTAATAAATCATATACCATCATGTAGTTGTGCACCTGGTTACACCGGAAATCCGTATACCTACTGTCATATCATCATAAATGAACCAAGTAAGTGTTCTACATATATAAATACCTACCATAAAACATTACTTAACCCGTACCTTTTATAATATCGTGTGGAAAAGCTCATGGACGCTCTCCACCTGTTCGCGAGGGATATTTCGGATTCCTTATCACTAAAATCACATGACCATTTCGGCACATAAAGTAGGAGCACCGTTAACTCGAGTAGATCCAACCAGTGCTTCTTCTGTGACATATCTTAAAACCGAACTTTTTTTGCATAAACTTTTCTAATTCTAATACAATTTCACAGCGCCGATCCCTCAAAATCCTTGTGTGCCGAATCCGTGCGGAGGCAACTCTATCTGTAAGGACAACGATGGATTAGCAACATGTTCATGTATGCCAGATTTCTTCGGATCTCCACCGAACTGTCGACCTGAATGCACGGTTAACTCCGAATGTGATTATACCAAGAGCTGTATCAGGCAGAAATGTGTCGACCCATGTATTGGTTCGTGTGGTCAAGAAGCCGAATGTAGAGTTGTCAACCATGCACCAATATGTTCCTGCAGAAGAGGATTCGAAGGAGATCCATTTGTTAGATGTGCTATTGTCAAAGGTGGGTCGACATATATTTTACAAATGTCTTATGTGTACGTACGTTATGTCATCTGTAGTCGTCTCACTAATTAACATTTAATTTATTCTAGAAATTTCAGTCGCACTTCAAAATCAGAATCCATGTGTACCGTCGCCATGTGGTCCAAATTCGCAGTGCCAAGTTATAAATCAAATATCGTCATGCAGTTGCCTAGAGAATTATATCGGCTCGCCACCAAACTGCCGAGCTGAATGTACAGTGAATTCGGACTGCCCAAGCATTAAAGCTTGCATTAATCAAAAATGTCGTGACCCATGCCCGGGCTCATGCGGCCTACAAACAGAGTGCCAAGTCTACCAGCACGCTGCTATTTGCAGTTGCATTGAAGGTTACGCTGGAAATCCATTCGAAAGATGTCATTTGAAGGAAAAAATTGGTGAATATAGTAGCAATTTTATTATAATTTTTTACATCTGTTACCAAAAAAACGTGATTTTGACGCTTATGATTTTGACAATCTCGAACTATAAATCTAAATATTTACATTAACTGAGTAATTAGTTGCAAATATTTACATTAATTAACCTTACTGTATTGTTAACAGAACCTGTGCCTACTGTATATGATAAGTGCAATCCGAGCCCTTGCGGGGCTAACGCAGACTGCAATGATGGTCAATGCACGTGCAGTCCTAATTTCTTCGGTAATCCCTACTTAAGTTGTCGACCAGAATGCACACACAATTCTGACTGTCTTCCTACCGTAACATGTGTCAACAATAAATGTGTTAATCCTTGTACGAATCTATGTGGACAGGGAGCATTATGTGAAGTATACAACCACATACCAATGTGTAGTTGTTCATCGAACACCACTGGAAATGCATTCTTCTCATGCACTCCATTAACAGGTGAATAAAAGTTCCAAGATAGATTAATTTAGTTTTTATTTTCATTGTATTAGTAGTATTAGTTTTAAAGGTTTAGATTATATATATGTTTATAATTAAATAAAAGTACAATATTGATAGATAAATAATTAAACAGATTATAACCGATTAAAAAAATATATATGATTTGCATGCTAATACTATATTTCATATTTTAGTAATACCAGAACAACGAAATCCCTGTCAACCGTCACCATGTGGCCCGTATAGTGTGTGTCGAGAAATGTATCAGCAAGCGGTTTGTTCGTGTCTTATCGGCTACGTTGGAGTGCCGCCGTCGTGCAGGCCTGAATGTTTGGTAGATTCAGATTGTACAACACTCATGTCATGCTCGAATCAGAAATGCGCAGATCCTTGCATTGGTTCCTGCGGATTAAATTCAGAGTGTCGCGTTCACAACCACAAGCCCATTTGTTACTGCAGAAATGGTTACACTGGCGATCCGTTCACCCATTGTATTGTCGTTCATGGTAAGTAATGAGTTGTGTCATTGGTAACTATCATATTTTTTTTATTTTTTTTAATAATTATATTCCCATGTATTTAAACCTGAATGAAACTGATGTTTGACTTTAATGTGTTTTATTAGATGAACCGCAACCAAATATAACACCATGTGAACCATCACCATGTGGTCCCTATTCTGAATGCAGAGCAGTGAATGAAGCACCGATTTGTTCTTGTCAAGCCGGCTACATGGGGCAACCGCCATACTGTCGCCCAGAGTGCGTTACAAACAGTGAATGCAACTTCAACAAGGCTTGCATCAACAACAAATGTGCTGATCCATGCATAGGTGCCTGTGGACTTAACACAGAATGTCGAGTCATAAGTCATTCACCGCAATGTGCGTGCCAACCGGGATACGAAGGAGACTCATTCTATCAGTGCACGCCAATAAAAGGTAGTTTTTTATCTGATGTTTAGAATTGTAATAATCTATAGAAATAAATATTTAACTTCTTTCAAATTATGATCAATATTTTTTATTAGTTCCAGTTCCAAAACCTGCGCTGCCGATAGAACCATGCGTACCTAACCCATGTGGACCAAACGCTGTATGCCAAGAGCGTAACAATGCTGGTAGTTGTGCATGCGTCACCGGATATTTCGGCAACCCTTACGAGGGTTGTAGACCAGAATGTGTCCTCAATTCTGACTGCCCAGAAAACCTTGCATGTATCAACAACAGATGTCAAGACCCTTGCCCTGGTCTATGCGGAACGAATGCTCAATGTCAAATGATTAATCATATTCCTAATTGCGCTTGTACGTCAGGATATATTGGTAATCCATATGACCGATGCATTTTTAAAGAAGGTAATTTATATATATTTATTTAATATTGATAAATTCTTGTTTTCTACAGAGGATATCATTTGCTTTATACCTATTCTTCTCATTATATATTCGCAGAAACACAAATTGATTCTTGCAGTCCATCACCATGCGGTCCTTATAGTACCTGCAATGCTTTCAACAATAAAGCAATATGCACGTGTCTAGCGGAATATATTGGAAGTCCACCAAATTGTAGACCAGAATGTATAATGAGTTCAGAGTGTGCTCTCAACAAAGCATGTGTCAAGCAAAAGTGTATCGATCCATGCATTGGAGCATGTGGCGAAAATGCACAATGTCGTGTATATCACCACAGCCCATACTGTACATGTTTACCTGGATTTGAAGGGGATGCATTCATCAGGTGTTCAAAGGAAAAAGTGTTACCACCCCAAGTTAAATCTCCATGTGAACCCAATCCATGTGGTCAATTTACTATATGTCGAGAGATCGGTGGATCAGCTATTTGTAGTTGTAAAGAGGGGTACTTCGGTGCTCCACCAAGATGCGCTCCAGAGTGCGCAATCAACGAAGATTGTCCAAATGATAAAGCGTGTGTCCGGGAGAGATGTGTGGATCCTTGCCTCGGATCTTGTGGGTCTAATACTGAATGCCGAGCAATGAATCACCTGGCTATTTGTACCTGTATACGAGGCTATCGCGGTAATTCCTTCGTAGGATGTTATTTGTTTGATGGTATGTATCTTATTTGTTATAAATAGTTATGAATTTCAGAAAGGTGTAATTCTCATTGTGATTAACATATTTTGCGACAGCTTGACTGATAAAGTTATTGTAAGTTTTTTATCTATAAGCTGTATGCTCAATACAAAAGGAACCTTGTTAAAAAGTATACAGTAATATATATAAAATATAAATTGCCAGTCACCAAAAAATAAATTCAATTATAACTTGTTTTTGGATATTTAAATTATTCTAATTAATCATAATTAAGTCAAAATATTTATAATTATGATATTTTGCAGAGCCGCAATCACCAGCACCAGTTGATCTTTGCTCTCAAAATCCCTGCGGAAGCAATGCTTACTGTATCAACGGCACATGTTCGTGCTTTGTGGGTTATCACGGTAATCCTACAATAGAATGTCGACCGGAATGTACGACTGATAATGACTGTGATAAACGTAAAGCCTGCGTCAACTACAAATGCGTAGATCCATGCAAAACCGCATGCGGTCTCGACGCCGTGTGTAATGTCTACAATCACATAGCCATCTGCGAGTGCCCTGTACCTCTTCAAGGGGATGCTTTCATAGCCTGTCGTCGTGTAGTAGGTATGTATTTACTTATACATTACTTACATATTGACGATTTTCATCCATATTTCGTATTAACGCAACTTTAAAAATACAGCACCATTAGAGACGGAGCCATGTTCGCCCAACCCATGTGGACCGAACAGCGTTTGCCGCGCGCAGGGTTCTGTGGCACACTGTTCCTGCCGGCCGCCCATGCAGGATGAACCACCAAGCTGTCGGCCCGAGTGCCGAAGTTCGGCCGACTGTCCCACAGCGCTGGCCTGTCGTTCCGGCAAGTGCCGTGACCCCTGTCCCGGTGCGTGTGGTGCTCACGCCGTCTGTCGTACAACCATGCATTCACCAATTTGTACTTGTCCATCTGGTTACGCGGGAGATCCATTCATTCGTTGTATGGCAGGTATGTAAATAATCCTCGTTTTTGGCAATCGAAGTAACATATCGAGATATGTGATCTATCCATTGGCATTTGACGCTGTTGCAATTTTTCACAGTTCTGGAGTCTGAGCCCAAAAAGAGTTCACCTTGTCCTGAGTGCGGACCAAATGCAGACTGCGGGGATGGCCGATGTCGCTGCCGTCCAGGCTTCTTCGGATCACCTCCATTTTGTCGTTACGAATGTCTGGATTCCAACGACTGCGAATGGCACCTAACATGCATTAACAGACGTTGCGTGGATCCCTGTCCGGGAGCGTGCGGTCAAAGCGCAGAGTGTACTCCGGTGGCTCACGAGCCACGCTGTTCTTGTCCTCCCACTACTACTGGAAATCCCCTCACGACGTGTCATCTCATCCAAAATATTCGTAAGACAGATTAGATCAAAGGGAAGATTGCTTAACTCGAAAAAGTTTTCATAAATATAACTGTGAAATGTAGGGTTGTAAGATACGGCAATCTTGCGTCTTCGCTTTTAAGGCTTAGGCATGGGTTTTACTTGCGAAACCAAGTGCGCCGTTCGCCTCTTTTAGTCACGAAATTAAGCTTAAGAAAGCGTGCTTTCTATTTTTGCTTTGTTGACAAAGTACTTACGCAGGGATTTAAACTTTATTATACCATGTTACAGCTAAACAACCAAACGATCCGTGTGTACCATCACCGTGCGGACCAGGTGCCTTGTGTCGCACGAAAGGAACGGGTGCTTCTTGTGAATGTGAACCTGGTCTGCGTGGCGACCCATACACTGGATGTCGACCAGAATGTCTTGCAGACTCAGATTGTTCGCCTACGAAAGCTTGCATACGCTCCCATTGTCGCGATCCTTGTCAGGGTACTTGCGGCGTAGGAGCAGACTGTGAAACTGTCAATCACATACCTCTATGTTCATGCCCAGCTGGAACTAGAGGAAACGCTTTTGAAAGATGTTACGTGGAAATAACCCGTAAGTGACAAAATCTTAAACTTTTACATGAAATGCAGTGTGATATAATTAGAAGACTTCTATAATAACAATTTTACGTAACAGAACCGCCTTGTACTCCATCGCCGTGCGGCCCAGGTGCTCTTTGCACAGTAATGGGTGACAGCGCTATGTGTTCGTGTCCGAGCGGCACGAACGGTGACGCGGCTACCACAGGGTGCAGACCAGAGTGCGTCGTGAGTTCAGAGTGTTCCCGCGACCGTTCCTGCGTGCGCAACAAGTGTGTTGATCCATGCCCAGGCACCTGCGGCAACGCTGCCATGTGCCGAGTTATTAATCATGCTCCTATCTGCTGGTGCCCACCATCCACGACAGGCGATCCATTTGTTGGCTGCATAGGTTGGTAACCTCATTAAATTATGTGTAAATGCAAGAAATCTTCCACACTCCATATGGAATTATTATTTGTAAATTCATTAAATTAAACCTCGTTGGTCTAGTGGTCCCAATCGCGACTGCTGATCATGAGGTCCTGGGTTCGATTCCCGGGTCGGGCAAAGTGTTATTGAGTTTTCTATTAGGAAATTCTGGATAGCAGCCCCGAGTTTGGAATTGTGCCCGGTAGATGGCAATAGGCTCACCATCTATTACATGGTACTTAATAACATCATTGGTAAAGTGTGGGTGTGTGCACTTCTGCCTACCCCGTCTGGGAATACAGGCGTGCTATGTTATGTTATTAAATAAAAAAATGATATTATTGTCATAATTTTTCACACAATACTCAAATTACAACTTATAAATAAATTTTATAATACTGCTTTTTATATGTAAGTATACTTAAACTTTATAATAAAACAACTTAACCGAATTAAATAGGACTCATGCGACCAGGAACGCTGCAAAGTGTTCGAAATGTGGGGTTTTTGTTTTTACTTGTTAAAACTTTGTTAAAACTTGTTTTATTATAATGTGTAGTGATCGCGAAACCTAAGATACTCGTATTACTATATTTAAACTCTTTGTTAATCCATTTAGAAACGCCACCGAAGTCATTCGACCCTTGTGACCCCAATCCTTGTGGAGCGCACGCAACATGTCGCAACGGAGTATGCACCTACTACGAGTGTGCCGTAAACGATGACTGTTCTGGGGACCGTGCATGTATTAACAGAAAGTGCACCGACCCATGTGTTAACGCATGCGGGCTCAACGCGATATGCACGGGCGTGAGACACTCCCCAGTGTGTTCATGTCCAGCGGGATATACAGGCTCGCCACTAGTGCGATGCGAACGCATCTTAATCCCATCTCCAGCGCCGCCAGTACCCGAATGCGTCAGTGACGAGCAATGCGCTGACAACGCAGCCTGCGTTGACTCACAGTGCTCACCTGTATGTGGGCCCAACAACTGCGGACTTAACGCACGCTGCTTAGCCAAACAACATAGAGCACTTTGCACTTGCCTACCTGGATATGAAGGTGACGGTTACACAGGATGCTACTCGGGTAACTAAACTTTAAATACTTGTAAAACTACTATTTTGAACTATCGATTCATATTTGAAATTTTACTGTACACTTATATAAAAATGAAAAACTGTATCTCTTTTATACATTTGTTTCAGTACAATGCCATAGCAACAATGACTGTCCAGATGATGAAAGCTGCGAAGGTGGCTCATGTGTGAAAGTCTGTTTACGCATACGATGTGGAGCCGAAGCGCATTGTGTTGCACGTGGACACACTGCATCATGCGAATGTAATGCGGGTGCTCTTGGCAACCCATGGACTGGATGTAGCAGAGCCGAATGCGTTGTAGATGATGATTGTTCCGCGTGGTTGTCTTGCTCTCGCGGTACATGCAAAGATCCATGTCTTGGAGCATGTGCTCAGGGCGCGATATGCACAGTTTTCCGTCATGTACCAACTTGTGAGTGCCCCAGGGGCACCCAGGGTAACCCTAAGATTGAATGCCGACAAGGTTTGTTAATTTTAGACAACCTTTGAATTACTGATTGAAGAAAGGTAATAAGTGCATAATTTATCTACTTGCCTCTTTTTTAGTGCTAGAACAAGGACAATGTGAAATTGATGCCGAATGTGGACCTGGCCTAGCATGTTTGCAAGGTATATGCAGGAATCCTTGTGAACCAACATCTTGTGGCGTCCGAGCTGAATGCAGGGTTGCAAATACACTACCATTCCGAACACTTGTTTGCGAATGCCCAAAACCACTTGTTGGTGACGCCTCAGTACAGTGTAATCAAAGTAAGTATTTTAAGAAGTATGATTTTGAGCATCTCACTTAAAATAAAAACATAATAATTAATAATATATTGTGTTATTGACCATATTCTGATAGCAATGCAGTCTTACAGATTTCCCAGCAATAAACGTTTTCGAATGTCGGAGCTGTTTACTTAGATAAATTAAATTGTTTTATTACCCAGTTTTACAAATATTTCACATTTATTGACCAACCAGGTATATGAAGATTTCCTACGGTAGGTATGATAAAAGTCGGGAATGAGTTGGAAAACATACACTTCGAAACTATGTTAAATGCACTGTGGATATTCACCAGCTCTGTACATTTAATACATACATGTAAATATATACAGCATTACGTATCACGCACCTTTCTATCGGTCATCTGAGGTTTATCTGAGGTTTTGCTGAGGCCTAAGACACATTGTATTTTGTATACACTTTACTTATCAATATTTGTATGTGTGCGTCAATAAATTGTTCGCGCACGCATGCGTACACAACACGCTTTTTCTATGGGCCTGCAAGTCACTTGACTTACTAGGCCTAAATCAAGAAGTCGTGAATTTACCTTTGCTGTGAAATGAGTACCTAATTGGGTATTTTTAATAGGAAAGAGTGTTTTAAGGAACTTTTATTTCTAGGGAGTGAATGCAGCTCGGACAGTGAGTGTGGTACAGAGGAGCGTTGCATAAACCGTGCGTGTGTCAGCGCGTGTGTCGACGTGACATGTGGGCCGGGCGCAGAATGCCGCGCCACTGCGCACCGCTCTTCTTGCGCCTGCGTGCCGCCGCTGCAAGGCAACCCGGAAGTTGCTTGCACACTGGGTTAGTACACTTGGCGAGCCGTTAATGTTATCATCGTCGCTAACATAAGTTTATTGTTATTATTCAAACCCATAAGCACAGCCTATGAATATTAACCGCTAAAATTACGTGTACAGGTACACCAAGTGTCAAATGCTCGTCTGACTCGGAGTGTGGTGGAGCAGAGGCATGTGTGGCACAACGCTGCGTGTCGGCCTGTGCAGGCGCGTGCGGCACCGGTGCACTCTGCGATGCCGCTCAACATCGGGCACGCTGCCACTGCCCGCCCGGTACCGCTGGCGATCCTGCGCGCATCTGCTATACACGTAAGTCTTACTATTACATAGATACTCACATAGTAGATTATAATTACTATCCATAAATTAAGACCTCAATGTACCTACCAAGTACCTTCTCTCTGCAAATAAATAAAAATTTATTTGATTTGATCCAAAATGTACGTCAAATAATGTTTTAATTATAATATAAATAAGAGGACCATGATGCCAAAAATTTTTTTTTTTACAGCTGAGTGTACCTCGGATGACAATTGTCCTTTCGACAAGAGTTGTGTCAACGGATACTGTCAGGACCCTTGTACGCTTGGTACGCCGTGTGGCAGGGACGCAAATTGCGTGGCAGTTGCGCACATAGCTAGCTGCCGCTGCCCGCCTGGTACCCAGGGTGACCCGAGACGTGCCTGCGTGTCCGCTATTTGTCACTACAATGAAGATTGTGATGACACACAGATTTGTAACCGCCTCAACCGCGTGTGCCAGCCGGCGTGCTCTGACCAGTCGTGCGCGCCTGACGCCCTATGCACAGCGCAAAATCACCGGGCCGTATGTACATGCCCTGCCGGGCGTACTGGGGACCCGTACGGTCGCGGCTGCAGCCCATCGCATGATGAGACCGAATGCAACACCGACGCCGATTGCTCTGCTCCGTTGGCCTGCGTAAATACACGCTGTGTTGACCTTTGCTTAGGAAACCCCTGCGACTCTGGTCTCAATTGTAAGATTGTAAATGTTTTACCATTACGGGCGGTGGCTTGTGTTTGTCCTGACGGTGGTCGAGTTGCTCCAGACAATGGATGTCGGGCTCCGCCGGAAGCAGAGTGCTCAGTCGATTCTGAGTGCGCTAATAGTCAAACATGCCGACGTGGCAGCTGTGTTGAGTCTTGCAGAGCGGATCCTTGCGGACAAAACGCCTTATGTGATTCAATTGACCACACATCTCGTTGTACGTGTGCACCGGGATATACTGGAAATCCTAGAATTGAATGTAACACCAGTAAGTAATTTCATGATGTGTATTTTTGTAAATATCAGACTATTTTTTTCGCATGTTTAACTAATTATTTTATATTTGTTTCAACAGTACCCAGACAACCGACAGTGTTTGAGTGTTTTAATGATGAGGAATGCGGCCTTGAGCGAGCTTGTATTGACCGCACTTGCGTAAATCCATGTAACGACGCATGTGGCGTTGGATCGTTGTGTCGGGTTATAAATCATAAATCACAATGCACTTGTCCGCGAGGATATTCGGGTGATGCTAATACTCGATGCACGCCTCGTAAGTAATTTATACTTAATTATCCTCTAAGCTAAGCTTGGGTGAACATTATAATAAATTATACGAATGTTCATGTTCTAACTATTAACATTGTTATCTTTTTTCAGCTTCTGACAAATCAGTTATTCCTGTTGGTTGTAAATCCAATTCTGAATGCCCTCTATCGCAAGCTTGTGTTAACGGAGCATGCGCAGATCCATGCGCTTGCGGCTCCAACGCAGAATGCACTGTAGTGAGACATCATCCCGTCTGCTACTGTGAGCGTGGATATTCTGGCAATCCATATGTTGGCTGCACTAAAGGTATATTGTATTAAAAGGCTTTTACCCGTATAAAATCAATATTGTTGTTTAAGTAGTCAAAAACTTCAATTAATATAAATACCTTAACTAAATTTAAGGATTTTTAAGACTTGTTTTCATCTTTGCAGTTGGATGCACCTCAGATTCAGAGTGTCCCGAAAGTGACACATGTTACAACGGTGCCTGCGTCAACCCATGCGTAGTCGATGCTCCTTGCGCAATCAGCGCGGAATGTTTCGGCAAAGGACATCGACCTAACTGTCGCTGTCCTGCGGGCACCATCGGAAATCCCTACACTAGATGCCAACCCGCTGAATGTGAAATTGATAATGACTGTAACGACGACAGCGTTTGCGTTAGGGGATCTTGTCGAAATGCCTGCTCAAGTGAAGGTCAAAATCCTTGTGCCAACAACGCTGAATGCTTTGCACGGAACCATGCCGCCTCTTGCAAGTGTCCATCAGCACTACCTCTTGGAGATCCTTTAGTCCACTGCTTGAAAGTCGATGTTATTGGAGAACCTGAATGCCGTATGGATAGCGAATGTCCTAGTGGCTACGCTTGTCTTAGAGACGAATGTCGCGAAGCATGTAACGAACTAAAACCTTGCACTGGAAACGCCCGTTGTACGGTTTCCGACAGCGTCCCGTTCCGTACCTTAATATGTCGCTGTCCCGATGGGTATATACCCGAAGAAGAAGGAAGCTGCAAACCAGCTCAACTACCCGCGCTTAGTTGCTCTTCAGACCAGGACTGCGGTGACCATGAATCGTGTGTAAATAGAATTTGCCGTAACCCTTGTAACTGTGGCGATAATGCAGAGTGTTTTATCCGCAATCATAGACCCATTTGCTCATGCCGCGAAGGATTTGAAGGTGACCCATACCGCCGGTGCCACATAGTTGGTTGTCGTAGCAGCTCAGAGTGTCAATCACACGAAGCTTGTGTCAATGGTAATTGCATCAGTCCTTGTCTTTTGAATAGCACATGCGGCCCTAACGCTGAATGTTATGTAGAAAGGAATTTGCCATTGTGTAGATGCCATCCTGGATTTGAAGGTGACGTTTATTTGGGTTGCCATGCAATTGAATGCAGAAGTAATGGTGACTGTCCACAAGACAAACAATGTCACGCCCACAGATGTGTGAATCCGTGTCTCAGCGGAAATACATGCGGTACTGGAGCAACATGCTTGGTCAGGAATCATATCGCTGTATGCAAATGTGAACAAGGATATACCGGAAGTCCATATATAGAATGTAAACCACAGATATTAGCAGAATGCTATGTGGACGCCGATTGTCCTTCAAGAATGGCATGTTTATCTTCTAGATGCGTAAACCCTTGTACGGAATTAAGACCCTGCGCAACTCCAGCCCAATGTGAAGTTTCACCAACTCTACCTGTTCGCACTATGCTATGCACCTGCCCACCGGGATACGTAAGCAGCGGAGGAGGCTTATGCCGTCCTGCAACATCTATTGCAGATGTCGTTTGTAATGCTGATGATAACTGCACTGCTAATCATGCTTGTATAACATCCGTTTGTAGAAATCCTTGTGAATGCGGCCCGAATACAGATTGCCAAATAAGAGATCACAAACCAGTTTGTGCTTGCCAGCCCGGTTTCGTAGGCGATGCCCGCACCGGGTGCTACAAAGTCCTCTGTCAATCAGACTCACAATGCGCAGATGATGAAACTTGCTTTAACAGCCGTTGTATACCAGCCTGTTCAGTTGATTCCGATATATGTGGAGAGTCAGCTGAGTGTTACGGCAATGAACACCGCGCCTCGTGCAGGTGCAAGATTGCTACTATCGGAAATCCATCCATAGCGTGCACACCCATCGGCTGCCGCGCTGATTCTGACTGTCCACCAGACAAATCATGTATAAACTCTAAATGTGTAAACCCTTGCAACACGACGACTTGCAACGAACCGGCAGAATGCAGAGTACATCTTCACGAGATACACTGCGTATGTCCTCCTGGCTACCAAAGTACTGAAGACCAGTGCTTGAGTTCTAGACAACCACAATGCATTACAGACGTTGACTGTCCATCTGGAACAACATGCTTGAATGCCAAGTGTGTGAACCCTTGTCTGGAAATAAAGCCTTGTGGTACCAACGCTGAATGCAGCGTTGTCGACACCCTACCAGTCAGAACTATGATCTGTGAGTGTATTCCTGGATACAAAGGAAATGCTCTTGTCCAATGCACTTCCAATAAACGTGAGTATTTTATGTTTTTATTTCAGCAGAATTGAAATCACAATTGCTATCTCCAAACTGTCATTTAGTAAGATAGTTAATTACATGTCTCTAAACTCACTCCGAATTAAAATGTCTAAACGTACATACAGTACAGTGATAACTGGACGCGTTTAAGCAAAAAATTTACATTGTCATGCGGTTGTTACTGTCTATATAAAATCAATTATAATATTTAACACAAACTGATAGAAACATAAATAAAGGAACTAACTATAACTAAAATCACACGGATTAAATTTTCCCTGTACTTACATAAAAATGTTAAAATTATGCGCAGGTCCCACCTCCCAATGTATAGAAGGGCAAGGCATCGACTCTACTGGTGATTGCATCCCGTGTCGCGCGGGAGAAGGTCGAGTTGTGGACGCGCGCGGACGTTGTGTGTGCGACGCGTTGCGTGGGTATGTGCCGCGCGGCGACACCTGTGAGCCGCGTGGATGCCGCGCCGATGCGCAGTGCGACGACCGTGAACGCTGCATCAATGGTGCGTGCGTGGACGCTTGTAGAGCCGAGCCTTGCGGTACATCGGCGACCTGCGATGCCATCGGCCACCGCTCCCACTGCACGTGTATCGCTGGCTACACCGGAAACCCACGTGTACATTGCAATACTACCAACCCGCCAGTATACCGCACTGACTTCCCTCTGCCTGAAATGCAGGTAAGATTGCAAAATTATTATACACGTGTTTTTTTTATTACAATGCTTTATTTAGGTACGGTAAATAATATTGACACAAAAAAAAAATACCATTACAGGTCCACTGCCTTGCTAATGGAGTACGTGTCACTTTGATCAAGATTAAGGACTTTAATGGCGTCCTATATGTGAAGGGCTACAGTAAGGATGAACGTTGCCGACTTGCAGTAGACACACCTAAGGAAACTGAGAAAGTTGTTGATTTCACCGTGTTCTTCGGCGAATGTGGCTTAGTGCATGTAAATGTAAGTACACAACTAATGATTTTAAAAAATTCCATTTGTTTTTACTAGCCAAAAGTTAGTCTAATTAACAGTTTAATACAAATGTTTAATACATTACTAATAATACAGTACGAGTAGTTTAGTAAGTACATCTTGTACCAATGCTTTTAATTAAATTTGTACCAATGATTTATTTTTAGTTTAGATTAATATCTAAACTAAAAATAAATCAATGCATTTTCATAAAATTAAATACATTTTACAGGGTCTGGCAAGCTTTGTCCTAGTTATGCAAAAACATCCGAAACTTGTGACTTCGAATGCAAAAGCATTCCACATTAAATGTATCTACCAGACGGGCGAGCAGAACGTAACGCTAGCATTTAACGTGTCGATGCTTACGACAGTCGGTACCATTGCAAACACCGGCCCACCCCCCACTTGTTCTATGAGAATTGTCTCCCGTTCTGGCAGCCAAGTCAGCTCAGCTGAGATTGGAGAGAATCTTGTCTTGCAAGTCGACGTACAACCATCAAGTAAGAACTTTTGTAATTGTTTATAAAGAATAAAATATATCTGCACGGACATTGGTATTGCATATTTTAAATAATATTTGTGTCCTTATAATATTTTCATTTTTATCTTATAGATATCTACGGTGGATTTGCACGTAGCTGTATAGCAAAGACGAGTGAAGTAGCCACGAATGTGGAAAACGAATACCCGGTGACGGACGCAGATGGTTGTGCAACGGATCCATCGATCTTTGGCGAATGGGAGCGAAGCGAGGACGGCAGCGTTCTGCGAGTCGCCTTTAACGCTTTCAAATTCCCTAGTAGCGACAATATACGATTCCAATGCAACATACGCGTCTGCTTTGGCAAATGTCAACCGGTAAGTAAAGCATGCCTTATCTGTCAAAATACCAATCTACAACAGCGTAACATTAACCGATACCCATCTAATACATAATTTGCGTTTAACCACAGGTGAACTGTCGCGGAGCTGATGCTTTTGGCAAGCGACGCAAACGAGAAGCGATCGACAGCAGGTCGTCATCACCGGCAGGCCAGTTCCGCGAGGAGGTGACCGTTGAATCCAATCAAATTCTAACGCTGCAGCGGCGTGACCCCTCGCAGGTAGCGCGGCAACGCGACGCGGGCAGCGCAACGGGTGCAGGCCCAGGCGCGGGCGAGGTGTGTGTGTCGGCGGCAGGACTGGCCGTGGCCCTGGCACTAACGGCGCTACTAGCGCTGGTGGCTGTGGCGGCAGCTGTGGCATGCTGGCTGGTAGCGTGGCGCCGCGCACGTCCACCCCCCGCTCCGCTGCCGCACCCGGCAGACTTCCCCAACCCGCTGTTCCAGCGCTGAGTACGCTAGTCGCGGCCGCGCTCCTCCGCCGGCACCGGGCGGTGTCGGTCTTCCTCTATCCCTATCTCTGTGCTGCCGCCGGAGGACCGCCGGCCAGGGACGCGCCGGGCGCCCACTCGCGCTCGCCGCGCCCCACCCTATACTTTATTTTATATTATTTTTACTTTAACTAATGTGGCATCCGTCGCTCTTCGAATTTTGTGATATTCATATAAATATTCGAAATCACCATAATTTTATGTAAAATAAATATCGATTATACTTAATTTTAAGAATAAACAATTAATAATAATAATATGGTTTTATTACTCTAAAGAAAAAAAAAACATTTAGAAGACCCCTACAGCTCTAAAACGTTAACCAATGACCAGCATTTGCACTCTGTGGCTTGAAGTTCCAAGGCCTAAGATTCAACTTTCAAATCACCACGTTCTTGTACTCCCGCTAGGATCCTAATAATATTGGCGCCTCGGTCATATATAGAAATAGCAATGTTTATTTGTAAGAAACATGGTTGTTACAATATTAGAGGTAGATCACATTTCGCCATTTGGGCAAGCAACAGTCGAATTTTCCTGATTTTTTTATTAAATAACAGCGGTTCATACACTATTCATGTATGCTGTTTAATTTACAATGAATTTTCAATCACTTTAATATTAACAATTTGAATTTATGACATCATAACGCGATAGCAATATTTTGGTTCAACAAACATTAAATAGAAATTATAATAATTTAATGTCAAATTTAATTTGGAATATAAATGTAATGTCAGAGTAAGTAATGTTAGGGTATTAGTTACTTACCTTATCATTACTTACTCTGACATGACTTACTCTAGGATTACATTTATATACTAAATTAACTAAATAACATTTAATTATTATAATATTAAAATATGTCAGGGCAAGTAATGTCAACTAAGTAAAAGTAATGTCAGAATAATAATAATTTTAGGGAATTCCAGTACAACTGATTAGTTACTGAACAATTACTCTAGTGTCCATCTTTATAGGTAAAAACTCGGTAACTGTGTAAAAACAATTGAAGATAAATCTTTGAAAAGCATTAACGCACGCTTAGCGAACTCAAAAGTTATAATATTAAATGGAAAAATAATACGGTCGCGAGCAGGATTCGAACCTGCGCCTCCCGGATAAATACTCCAAGCGCTCTGACCACTAAGCCATCTCGACCTCTGCTCACTACCGTGAATTCTTCTTCCACAATGATGAGTAAAAAAAAAACTGTAGGCCATCTATCTATACAGTTGTTTTCTGAAAAATCTTGTAGGAATTTAGTTGTAGATAATTTGAATACCATTAAGTAACTATTCTTATGGTGTAGTGTGCTATCTTCGTACTACAAGTTTAGTTGGATCCCTTGACAATTATACTTTTTGTTTGCTTGCTTTATTGAATAAATTTGCATGTTTTTTTACGAAGAGCGCTACTTCAAATATATATGATGAGGTTACTGTAGGCAGTTTTGTTTTTTTTTTAATAATGGTCTGCAATACTTTAACGGACCTGCTCCACAAATGGCCCTAACGCGTTTTTTTAGGAAAGTAGAATTTCCCCATAATAACTAACCGTACCTAAGCACAGATCCAATATATCCATGATAAGCAGTCAGAGCAGCTTTATCGCCTGCGTATTTTGCGAGTGCATATACATATTTATTTATGCGTGTACAAACATTTTTAACATGCGCTTTCCAATTACAATGTTTACTAAATAAACATTGTTATACCTACCAAGATTTATATCATCCATATCCAATAATTTTATATCATCCACTTGTCGAATGGTTTCATGTTCTTTTATTTTTAGTGGGTCATATTTATTTTTGCAGTTTTGTAATTGTACCATTTTAGTTTTGGATAAATTTGGTGAAACGTTTTTCATTTCAAGCCAATTCGTTATCGTGGCTATCGTCGAGTATAGCATTTCTACATGTTTCTCATTACTGTGGGAATATATGGGGATATTCTTCGGATACAACTACTGAAATATCGTCCGCAAATAGTATACATTTAAGTTGTATTACTTTTGGAATATCGTTGACATAAGTCAGAAACAAAAGCAGGCCCAATACACTTCCCTGTGGAACACCAAATTTATTATTTTTTGTATTTTAATCTATACGAGTTTCTTATATATTTCTCGTTAATTTGAGTAATTTCACATTTGTTGAAAAGGATGTTGTGATTAACGATGTCAAATGGTTTGGTCATATCGAAGAATATACCTGTAACCCGACGGTTCTCATCAATACACGTTGTGACTTCCTGAACCAGTCAAAAAGCAGCCAAAGTTGTGGATAAATTTTTTTGAAATCCATTTTTCTTTTTCCATCTATAACATTAAATTTGTTTATGAAGTTCATAAGGCATTACATGTACATTAATCGTTCAAATTGATTATACAATAAAGGTATTAAAGTTATAGGCCTATAATGTTTTATATCTAATTTGCAACCCTTTTTATACAACGGCTTTCGATAGACTGCTTCAGTTTTTCAGGGAAAATGCCTTGATCAAAAGATAGGTTAACAAGATAACATAAAATATTTGCTAGTTCAGGGCTGCTTTTTTTAGTATGTATGTGGAAATATTGTCGTAGCCAACGAGTCTGTGTCTTTCAAGGAGTTTAAGACATTGATGATTTCACATTTTGATTGACTTTCACACATTAATAGGACATCTTAATAGTCGATACAGAATCCGATAGCGGAAAACCACCCAATATCGACCTCCTAATGACTGCAAGTTTTGTTTTATTTCAATATAACAACTGTTAAAGGAGGCAAAAATTCTAATAATTTCATATATAAGTAACATTCGTTGTTTCTTCAACCTAACGAGGATTATAATAAAACACATTTCTATGATTTTGATATGAACAGAAAAGTAACAAGAGGTAATAAATGTTCTACGAGCCATATTTCCGTACCCAAAAATTCACTGTTCCAAACTACCGACTACTAGTGTATATCACAGTCGACCGCTTCGTGTTAAATTAGAAGTCAGGCCTATAATATTTAAAATAAATCAGGCCTTTATTCTTGTGTCTATGTGTGTATCTCTCTGTCTTTTCTCTTGGTGTGCAATAAAGTATACTCTATCTATCTATTAGCGAGTTAAATAAAGCTACAAAAACATTTAGTTAGTAGATACGAATTAATGTACGTAAACACGTGAAATATTAGTGTTAATCATAAGGTAACGAATACTAAATAAGCAACGTAGGTAGAGGGGCACGGCCAGCTATGTGAGGACCTACGAGTACATAATGTTGTTATTGAGCATTGACCGTGGTCACAGATCCAACGTAATTAACTTCTCTTATATTTCTTTGATCAGGAAGGATTGTTGTAAACGTTATGTCTAAAAATTTCCAAAATACTGTCAGGAAATCATATAAACCAATTTGGTAAGTTTTTTTTTTTTTAATTATGTCATGGAGCTCCATCTTATTACTTAGACGGTTAATTAAGGCTCCCACAGCTGACAAGAAGTAAATTGTTTTACATATGGAGTTATTTTATGATTGTCGATGAGAGCCATTCAATCTCGAGGCCCTGGATCCATATTCTTAGGCTCAATCGCACCAATTTCATTTTAACCGTAACCAACATTTATTTTTATTTTATTATGACAAATGCGAATGGATTATCTAGTTTAGTGTTGTACTCAACGTTTAGGCTGTGAATGTGGAGCTTGTTACCGCGTTTTTATATTCCATGTCCATTTAACTGCCTCGTTGGTCTAGTGGGCCCAAGCAGTTGCACTTACAGAGCTTAAGGGTTCGATTCCCCGCAAAGTGTTATTCAGTAGCAGCCCGGAGTTTTTGCCCGGTAGATGGCAAAAGGCTCACCACCTATTAAGTGTACAGCTATGTACACTTTTGCCTACCCCTTCGGGAAATATCTACAGGTGTGGTGCTTTGTTGTGCTTTGTTATGTTTTTTATGTTTATGACCATTTTATGTTAGCCTGTAAATCAGGCTGTTCGTGGAAATCATTTTTCATATTATGGGCATGTCATACTGAAAAATGTCCTCACGACGCGATGAGGATTCATCATGTCGTGAGGATCATATCAAATCAAAGTTTCGAGTTGAAATGTAAATGACAACAAGAAGTGTGAAAAATAGAGACAGTTAAATTTTCTATTTCCGATTATTTTAGGCATTTTTATCAATCTGTCTAGCCTTTTTCCAGTTACATTAGGTCGGCTTCCAGTCAAACGGGATGCACCTTAATACCAAGTCTTTACATGAAGCGACTGCCTATCTGACTTCCACAAACCCAGTTACTGGGTAACACGATATCTCGTGCTATGACTGGTTGTCAGACTTTCAGGCCTCTGACAACCCGTAACGACTGTCATAATTTGACAACCGGGACCGACGACGGCTTAACGTGCTGTGCACGGGATATGAATCGATATGAAATGATGGTCACCCATCGACAGACAAACCGCGGCAAGCGCAGCTTAACCTCGATTGATCGATGTGTGCGGCTGTTACTTAGCCACGAGCCCCGATTTTAAGCATTTTTAATGTAATAATAATATAAAATAAACTTTGGGTGTTGACTGTACAAACATAAATATCACTAAAGAGAGGAAGATTTAAGTAGTTGCTGGTCGCCCTGTGACCACAATCACGTGGCGACGCTCGGTGCCGGGAAGGAAGGGGTATGATTTGGCAATTTATACAACAGTCTTGGCTATTTTAAACTTCCTTTTTGACAATTGAGGTAAGCGTTCAAATGCAGAACATGTAACTCAGCTTGCTATATCAATTTCATAAGGCACTGGCTGGCTTCAGAACTTCTATAAAAAAAATAGATGACAAAAGTTTTTCAACACACTTGTTCGTAAGGTGGCTTTTATTGCACCGCTTTTAAGTAAATGAGGCTCAATACATACGCGTACTGTTCACTTTAAATACCGCACTAGTACGAATATCTTAACAAAACGATAGAACCTTTATCTATAAAGTTTCGTTATGTCTAAAAGCAAGTTGGGAGTCTCATTTTTAAATTTTCCCTAGTTCGTATAGGGATTTTAACAATTTAAGCATATTTTAACATTTCCTACAATATGGTTGAGTTGGGTGATGCTGACGCATGCGTCATGTTCGTGAACGGGCGCTGTCTTTTGGGTCTGGTCATCTCTAAACTGTTATAGCAAAATGTTGAATTGTTAAACTAAACTCTTTTAGTATTGGCGTTATATTAATTTGTTCTCAATACTCAATACTCAATACTCAATAACTTTATTGCATCCCATAATGTATACAAAGGCTGGTGGGTAAAAATTAAAGAGAAACAATTATGGACCCTGTCGGGCACAGCAAGTTAGTTTTTAGAGGAGAGGATGAAGAGCGCTTTTTAAAACATAATATATTGAAATAAAGGAAGAAAATCTGATATTTTGATATTTAAGTAGGTATTATTATTGTGTAGATTTATTTTCATTTTATTTATTAATATTCATTTATTTATTTATTATTAATAGTTTTATTCTAGATAATGTATTAATTTTTATTATTTATTTTATATATTTATTTATATATTAGCTGTAATTTTAATTAACTAAATAGTAAGTAGTTAAAGATATTGCATATGCTATTTGGCAACGAAAACAGTGTAACCAATACATACTATTCTAAAAACCTATATGATGAAAAGAGTACCCGTGGAGTTTCTTGCCCATTCTTCTCCATAGGATTCTACACTTTGGAACGTGGCAACTAACTTCTGACATTTCAAAAGTACCTGTAAATGGTTTATATGAAATAAATGATTTTGATTTGATTTGATCCATTAATCCAGTCTCAATTAGTCCGATAGAGTCTTTTGACCATTGTAAAAAAAGGATCGATTAGCATCAAAAAAGTTTTTTAATATAAATTGCGCATAATTCTTGCTAATTGTAGGTTTTCACGATCACAAAACATTATAATAAAAGAACTTTTAACCGGATTAATCGCATGTATTATTAGTTTTTTGTTTTTCCTGACGTTTTCGATAAACCCCAAATCCTCGCAAAAAGAAAACCGATATGTACCGAAAATACTCCGCGAGGCTATTGAAATTAAAAACCATCCTAATTTCAATATAGGAGATGGTTGGCAATTACGACCTGTTTGGAGCCCTGTACTGGAAATTATCAAGTCAAGTCACAAGAAAAATCAAGATACTGTGAGCGATTACTGCGTGCATCGGAACACCTTTTAGTTAATAATTCGATTAAATTGAAAAATGGTATCTCTAAATTTAAAACGACTGTGACCTCTGAGTTTATTTCGGTATTTCTTCTTAAATACCGTCGCGATATAGTTTTAAATATGTATGAGAGACAGAAATAATTATATCAATTATATGTACGGTAGACTGAAATAATTTTAAATAAACTGTTGAGACGCCTGACACCTTAGTCCTCCTGCGACCACGAACGCTGCAAAGTGTTCGAAGCGTCAGGAAAAATAAAAAATCAATTATACACGCGATTAATCCGGTTAAAAGTTGTTTTATTATAATGTCTTGCTAACTGTTCATTATTCAAAAATCTGTGAATGCAGATCATAATATTTCTAAAATTTAAGTACCTACGAGTATTTCCTAAGCACGTTTTTCTGTAGCTACTACGGTTAGGGCATCTGCCCTTCCTGCCCCGTATCAAAAATCCACCCTACACCTATTTAACAGCTTAAACATAAAATTTGACCAGTCTCTAACTACCCCACTACAGGACAATGATAAATGATTTTGTTTTTGTAAACAGGTTTTTTTGTCATTCTTATAAAGAGATAACGCTAGCACTTCTTATTTATCTTTCTTTGAGAAGAAATGTCAAAACAAACTCAGAGATCAAAAGTCCAGATATTATAAATACCTACTACATAACTATATGCAGGGATCGTCTGGAATGGCTTTTGAGGAAAGAGTCATAGTAGCTTTGAGGTGACCCGTTATATCTGACGGCACGAATGCATCAGTCATTGTGTTGCTAAAACATAATCTAAGAAGCTCAACGAACCGTCACAAGACAGTACCAGATTAGGAGGACATTTGCGTAGGCCACATAAAAGGACTCAAATACATAAAAACGTAAACGGGAAAGGAACGAGCATTATCACCATGACCTTTAAAACATACGGCAAAATGTGTTGTAGAAACAGAAGATTTTTGTCACAGGCTGCCTGTTTGTCATAGGAAAGTCATAAACCTATGCATATACCAGAGTACTATTGCTTAGTTTGCTGGGTTTATAAAATTTAAGATTCGACATCGACGATCAAAGTACAAGCAGTCTTTTATAATAACTAATTACTTTAACCTTTGTATTTTTTGTAATTATACATTGACTGCAAATCAATTCAATTAGGTTTATATAATGATGCCTACAAACTATACATTATCATTATCGGAAAATTAGTTTTAAAATCAATCAAATAACACAAATCAAACCATAGATTATAATACTACAATGAGTCCCACTCCCAGCCCAGATAAACGCAAGCGCAGCACAACGTCTCATGGCCGCCACGACGCATGCGCGACCCTCCCCCCTTCTTGTCATATATCCCCACCAACCGGTGCTAGAATCGCACTTTGTTTACCAATTGCCTTACCGCGATTGACGAACCAGTCAGGGCAGTCGGTCCGCCAGCTCAACCGACCTCGCTCGCTCTCGCGACCGTTCATTATTCACAGTCGCGCGTCGCCAGCGACGCACGCGACAATAGTCACCGCGTCATGACCCTGTGATGTGATAGTATGAGTAAAATTGAAAATTCGACGGAAGCCGCCGCGCCCAGCGTGGCGATCCACGTGGAGCAGAATGACTATCAAGACAGGGAGAACTCAAAACTTCTTGACCTACACGCTCCGGCGCCGATGATAACGCCCTCTGGGCAAATGCGCAAAGTGAAGAGCTTCAGCGATACCCACAGAATTCGTGATGTGTCTACAGCCTCTGGTGCAGCATCCGCGCGGAGTCTACGGCCGTACGAGCAAGTAGCCACTTATCCTGAAGGTTCTGATAGCGGAACCAACCACTATGGTGCCCCATCGGTCCGATCTCTTGCCTCCATTGGTATGGGATGCACGGATGGTCGCAAAATGGTTATAAGGCGGGTTCCAACATCGCCCACGGAGTTATTTCATCTAGTTCGTCCTCCTACGTGAGTAGTATTGCGAATGATACATCCTCTGTGATGCCATTATCCAATTGACTTCTATCAACCGCACACATCTCCCCATCTTCCGTGCATGTTGTTCATAATAATTTTCTTACATGCCTTTCCACAAACTTAACGAATGCATGCCGAGTACCTCTTTAATTTATAACCTCACTTAATATATAAATAAATACAAAGTAGTTTAAGCGTGTTTAAATAAAGTATAACATAAATAACATGAAATGTATAAAGCGCACTAGATTGTTTTTTACTGAATGCATAGTTAATGAAAATGAATATACAAATATAACTTAAAATAATATAATTATGAATCCGATAACTCGTCATCGGTCACATGCCACGCTTAATGTAAGTAATTGGAAAATGAAATAAGCATAGAGCAGGCAAATTACACAATTAGCACGTTAAATAATCCCACTCACGATTGAGCACTTGTGTTACAGACATGTAGCTTTTATCTTTGTTTAAATTTAGCAAAATTATTAAAATACTTATAGTATATTACTGTACTTATTCACACAATGGACACAATGTACGCATGCGTAATAATTAATTACATACAATTTATAGCTAACCCTAATTCTTAGGAAAAAATTGCCTAGTAGAGTGGTTTATCTAATAACATTTATGCGAAAAGTAATCAAAATGTCGAGTAACTATAATGTAAAACCTAATAAAATTGTGCATTATTATTAATTAATATATTCAACTGGTACAAGGTACAATGAAGACATATCGAGTTATCAACGATAAAATTATTAGGTACTACCTGAATACTGTAACAATATTTATAATGCTTAATTGCGTTATCATCATAACATAAATGTATTATGTAAATCGTATATATAAAAGTCAGTACGTACTTACCTACTAGTAAGTGAATATAATATATTGCAAACGGCATATACCTACGGTTGCCCGTTTAACGTCTCTAGGCATTTTAATTGAATATAAATTCATCAATTCGTAATAGGTTTTCATGTTTAAATAAATTAAGTTTACATCTTCAATAACTTTTTTTAAGGTCCTGATATAAGTACGGGTATTCTATTTCAACTAAATTCATTAAAATTATTCTGCTTTACATCAATAAAATCATGGTATTCTGATTCAATAAACTTTCACTTCCAACCAAATTAAAGTACCTTTACCGTACTTACGACCACACAATTACACACATAGTTTTGATAGTACGTAATATACTTGAAGTATAAAATTAGAAACAGAATGTATCTATACAGATTGGTTTTCTGAAGCAATTATGGTTCACCCTTGATATTAGAAGGAACGCAGCTAAATCTTTATTGTAAATTGTTTAAAAACAATACACAGTTTTATTGAATATAATGACATCCCCAAAATTACTGAAACGCATAATAATATCCACAAAGCAAGAAAATCTAAAAACCATATCTATAAGCCGTTGGCTCGTTAATTAGCAGACACAATAGATTTTTACAGTTATGCAGTAACATTTTGTACGTGGCTCAGTGGAAGGCTTTTTTTATTATTATATGTGTATCCACATAGTGTCACTTAGACCATAAAAGGTCTATTAGTTTGTTTTCTAAACTGAGACAAAACTTGCTGTCCAGTCAACCAAATAAAGAAACAAATTATCGAATAAGTACATGTGAAGTTAAAACAAACCGGTATTATTACTCCTAACTGTAGAACAAAGGTGTCCAATTACTTATAATATATGTACAATAGGTAGGTATTTTATAGAGTTCCGCATCTTGTAAACCCGTAGATACTGTTTTGCGGTAGTTTGCAACTGTGCACATAAATATATTAGATATACACAGTTTATGCCTTTTTAACTCGAAATAGAGCTCAAAATGTACCACACAGTACTTTATGACTAACGCATATTATGTCACGCAAAGTATCACTACCAACAGAGTGTTGTTTATTTATCTGTAAAAGATTTGTGTAAAAACAGCTTATCTGAACATTAAAGGTACCTGATCTCACATAGTTTCAATATCAAATGTCAAATGCCAAATTGATCATAGAGTTTGAAAATTACGTCCAAGGGTGCCTTTTTTATTATACTTTCAAAGTATACTTTTTTACTGTACCTACATAATAAGTTAAATTTATTCAAATATTATCTGTAAACAAAGAAAATCAAAAACATTATCTAACATCATTTGAGATACTCGTCAGTAATGCACCTATTTCCCTCAGTTAGTGACACCATTATAGGAATAAGTATTTCAATAATCAACATTAATTTCATGTCATTGTAGATATTTAGAGAAAACATTGATTTAATAGATTTTTATTATCTATAAAACGAGTAGGTTAAATACTAACTACTAAATAATAACCAGTCATTTGTCAAGGTCGACTAGCCAGCATCAGTTCACTGCACGGAGACTGCTATTTAATGCCATCACTATCATCAGTGACCGCTAACAGCATCTACTTAGCTTCAATTTAAAATGAAACAGTAAGTCTTGGTTTTCTTGTTACTGAATAATGTCAAATTCCAATCTGTGAGTAAAGTACTCTATATTTCTTCTTATCCAACTAGTGCTTTACGTAGATACAAGATATACCTACTTATTTGCATAGATATAATATCTTGCCAGTAGCATAGTAATTTAAACAACCCGCGAGAAAAGGATATGAGGGCTACTAACCAGATTACACTCTAAATCATTTCCTATATAATGTGGCAATAAATATTTTATGCACTTGACTTCTTTGAATATGGAACAAAAACCACGTCCCGTTCGTGAAGGTCATTTTGTATCTTTTTTTACATAGTACTGTGTAAAATTTAGCAGCCGTCTCGTGCTTAAGCTGTTCTTCTTCTTATCATGTGGTTGATGAACAATCTAGTGTCAGAGTTTAAACCACCCGTAGGTCTCTGACATGGCTTTACACACCATCAAGAATATCTCTCAGGTGTGGTGGTTTCCTCGCGATGTTTTCCTTCACCGATGCTTGTTCTCAACGAACCTAGTTATTGCATACATAGTTATGTTACATAGGTAACTAGAACTATTTGTAATGCTGAGCAGCTAATACAATGCTTTTACTTTAAGTATTTACACAACCAACTTCTTTACTTGCAAGAAGAAGGAGATATTTGCATAATGTTTCGTTTTTAGTCACGTTTTTATGATTTAAATTCACGAATATTCTTAAAGTAGGAACCATTCTTGTTAGTACAAATCATAGATACTACAACTTATAGACTAGGATTGGTAACAAATTTAAGAATAGCGGACAAGTTAGTGAGTCATGTACTTACGAGGCATTTCATGCGGACAATGATTCCGCATGAGATGCCTCAGTAGGAGGCAGGAGCTCTCGGGTCCTCAGCCATGACTTTCAGGATGCTATTGCTACTCCCCCGAATCCTCCTCACAAGCGATGCCACCTTTTTCCTGATGATAGCATGGAAACCATCATAATGTCATTACGATCATCATCCCCCTGCCCTTATCCGAATTTATTTGGGGTCGGCGCAGCATACCTATATCTGGCATGCTGCTAAAGTTTTGGCTATGTTTTATGACCGGCCGCCTGCCTGACGTCAACCCTCTTTGGGAATGCTGTTGTTGGTGGTAACCGCCACCGATACAGTCTCCTTGTATCTAGCTATGCCATACCAAATGTTATCCATGCGCCAGGTTCTGATGTTATCCTAATATTACACTCCACTAACCGGGCTACATAATGTCATTAGGATAATAGTTATTATGTTTTTATCTGTATTATATTTTATATGGCTAGAAAAGGAGTGACTGACGATATGACAGCTAATAGACGTATGGAAGAAGAATATATGCTGCACCGACCCCAAATAAATTAGGATAAGGGCAGGGGGATGATGATCTGTATTTTATAAACCAACCTCCGGTATAAATCTTACTGAGAATATCAATACGAACAAATTATAGGCAAAGCTTCCCAAATATAAACAAACATCCCACCTACAGAAGAAAGGTAGAGCCTCTTCATATTCGGTGAGAGAAAACGACTACCAATAAATACCTACCTTTAAATGAATGAAAAAACCCATTTTTACTCTTACCTATAATAATAGACGGTCTTAACTAACACACGCTACCTATATTAGTATTCTAAATTTAAAATTCCGTAGTTTCATAAAATTATTCCGGTATCATTTTCAGCCATCATGGCACGAAAATCTTGTTATTATTTTAATAAAAAGATGTGATGTCCATTCTACTCTACCCTTTAGAAAAAGTAAAGGGAAGCTCTACTATATTTGGACTCATGGGTCTTTTAATACAAACGCAATTGTAGAAAATAATTAACTTTTTTCAGTTCGGTTACTAGTTCGTATCGAAGAAGTACAAATTTGTACTTCATAACAATCTATTGTGTCTGATAATTAATGAGCCAACAGAGTACAGTAATCTCATGGCAACAGACAGTTTTTAGCGAAGTTAACAATAGTCAGACTCGCCAAAAACTTTTCACTATAAATAAAACCTTGGCTTGAAGGTAGGTCCGTGCTTCAAGGAGCTTAATACCTGAATAGCTACCCTACTGTCGGTCACCGATAGTTTCTTGTATGTTGTAAGCGAGATTTGTGTTATGAAACTGTTTAAAATAAAACAACATAGCATCACGCCTGTATTCCCCGTTTATTTCCTTTTAATACGTGTATATGTTTGATGTATTTTGCCCATAACTCATAAAATGATGTATTCCTGTCCCTGATACTACGCACACATTCCTTTCTGGAACCAGCTATGTCCAGCTTGCACAAAGTAACGAGGTCCGTCACCACCTTCGACGAACCATAATCTACCAAGGCTCTGTAAAATGCAGCTGCGATTCCCGATACTTTGGTTTGACTTTTGGTTTGGTTTTAGTCGGTGGGAAGTAGTCCGAAAAGTTTAAATCAAGATCATCAGATTCAAAACCAAAATGATTTCCATATGAGTTCCATTTCACGGTAGCATACGAACCGACCAATGACGCTTTGTACACTCATTTGCGTTTAGGGTATAATTTTTAAAGAATGCACGCACCAGTCTCAAAACGCGTTGTTTTAATTTTTTGTGTTTGTTTTTTTATTGTATGTTTCGAAAAATCATAAAATCATACAGATGCCTGCATAAAATCAGAAGCAGAGCCTGAAAAAAATAATGATCTTCAATTTCACAGCTCTGCGAACGCAATGATAAATGACAAAGAATCCTTTGTTTCTCGGACCTATCTTATGACGACACGCCGCCCGGTATAATTTGGTAATGTGCTTGACCATAATGAGGCCACTATATTGTATAATAAGTACCTACATATGCCTATTTTCTTTTTCGTTCTACGGTTTCTCATCTTGGATACAAAAATGACGTTTTTATATTCAATAATAATAAAATAAAACAAGGTTGAGGCATTAGGAATCTTATGATAGAATCAGGAACATAGTACAATTATTTATTATAAACCATAAAAAATTGTTTTGTTTACCAACGCACCGTTTAATAGAAAATGTAATCTGAAATTTTAATACAATTTAAATTGCAAATTTTGAATGTTATCTACCAAATCTTTTTATATCCGGTTAAGTACACGACTTCCAGCACTTTCACTGTCAGGCGAAGGATTTATATGCGTCCGATTAAACTATGACATGCACTACTCAAGTCAATCCTAAAATCCCGAGAGGCTTATGTTTATAGGGAGTTTTGGCCGTCTGACCTTCACGCCATGAGCCGATAACACTGCAATACTGCTATCTTTCCACGCACACATATCTCACATGCGACGTGGATACGACGATTGATCGTGCGCCCGCGCCGCTCGGCCTTATCACTGCCTACTTGATAATGATTTTAAAATACGTTTGCCTACTTACACGGTGACAGCTAGGGATTACTTATTTAAATTGTTCTTGGATATTATGGTGATTTTGAACCAAATTCTCAAAGGAATAACTATATAAGTATTTAAGACTTATGATTGAACAATCTGCATCAGATGCATATGAGGTATCTGCACTATTGTTTTTGTAGGAAAGAAGGAAAAAAGATTCGAATGATCTTGAAAGTGCATCTAATCTCAAATGACAGTATTGATAATTCCAGTTATTCTGCAACCAACAAACAGTAGCATTTCATTTGATTTATTAGCCGCAAGGGAATGTGGACACATTAACATTCAGGAAAACATCTGGCACGCTACACCAATTATTAACCTAGATAGCTTAACCGGCAAACTAATATTGATATAGAAGGCTATTAAAGGTTAACAATTTAACAAAGTACTTAGTATTTTTCTTTTCATGTGGGTTTGTCTGGACTTTTACCGACAAAAATGTTGTGTAGCTACTAATTTTTATCAGAGTTTCGACTCTCACAGCTGTATCCGCCGCAAAACCGGCAAGTTATGGTCCACCTAAGACCTTGACTGCACTTATCGAACAAAATCAAATGCACGGTATAAGAGTATCCAAATAAAAATTATCAACAATATTTTAACTTATATCAAATATTAATAATACAGTAACTGACTGATTAACCTAGGTACAAAGTAAAGTAGTAAAGTTTCTTATGTCAGTACGTACATAAATATAGTTAAATATATTGTCGTAGTGGCACTGGCAGAGTGGTTACCGGCCGGGACAAGTAAATGGCTCATAACTCGACTGCTTAGTTCTATATTCAAGAATCAGAAGGATTACAATTTTGAAAGTCTTGTCTATAAAACCGTAAACCTACAAACGTTTACCTACGTATCATGAAAAGTAGGTAAAGCCTTTGAGCTCTGTGACGTCATTTTAATCTACCTTCATTGTAGATCATTCATCATTAATCCAAACAAGTCGGTTTATCAAAGTTTTGTTCATATCATGTTTACCAAAGAATCTTTTCCTTAAATAACCCAGCTAAAGGAAAAAACCTAGGTAATTTTAAATAAAATTAACCAGAAAAAGTATTGCAAGCAGCCGGTATTTTCTTCACTTGTAAACTTTGTTATCTGCATTATTATATTTATATATTTCATTAGTTGTGCAAACATGTCATTTCATTTAAAACTCGGTACACACCTCATCTACATAAATTATCTCCGACATGTTGAATCTCTTTTATACAGTTCTTTTTGTTCAATTTAATTCTTACAAATATTTACGGATTTTTATTAATGTACACTTATCATCAAGTTATTTACGTGTACAAAATGCAATAAAACAAGGATTGAAATCAGTCTATCCTTTTTGGAGTTACGATAACACAAACACACAGAGACATACTTAATATAGGCATAATACATAAAGCAACCCCATTTTTCGTCCAGGGTTAAAAAAACAGATACGTAATTGCCGCAAAGAGATCTATGTGCAAATTAATTGAACGAATAATCTTTCCATAATTTAAAACATAGATGGTTTAATATATTAGAAAGTACTTAATAATTGAAACCATAATTAATGTTTATGCAGGCCCCCCGACGAGGATACAGCGTCGCACGAGAGTGACTGCGAAGTAGAAGAGGAGGACACGACAGCCCACCTGAAGCCTCGCCGACCGTTCTGGGCCAACAAAATACAATTTGTATTAGCATGTGTTGGCTACTCGGTCGGCCTCGGCAATGTGTGGCGGTTCCCCTATCTGTGCTACAAAAGCGGAGGAGGTGAGAGAAATACTACGAGATAATATTTTATGAAACATTTTAACAGCGATAGATACTGAACCACGACATCCATGTTTTTTATAGACGTTGTACATAGAGTTTGCATTCATTTTCAAAATTAATTCTAATCCACGCCTTTATGCCATGGTCGCTTCTATTTTAAACAGATGCAAAGGAATTTCACACTATGTATCTACCTATTATATCTGTCTGCTAGATCTTAGTCCAAATGCAAATATCATTATTCGTTTACAAAGTTTTTAGAATACGTGACTCAATTTCACTTATTCATCACAGGGTAGAGGATAGATAGAGATTTATGTCGGAACGTAAAATAAACATTGGTATATAATTACACGGTTGTCAACACATTGATTACCTAAATCAATTTACATCTATCGATCTATTGCTTATTTGGTTGGGGATTTCTCTTATTATTTGACTACGTGAGGGTAATACATGGATCAGCGTTTTTCTACTCACGATGGCTGCCTTGGAATCCCTTACTGGAGACGGAAAAATGCAGTGTCAAGCAGTTATACCCTAACAAGAAGTGAAAAGAGGTTATTCCTTTGAAAGTCAAGTCCTGGGCTTTAGATCCGAATCTCGATAGATCTTTATAGATAAATATAGGATAAAACAAAACAAATAATTGCTGCTTCGACATACGACAAGCTAATCTCCAAGGTAGTCCGCTCGCATAATCTTAAAGCTACTCAATAAGTTTCTGTTTACCGGCCCATAGTACTGCCGAATCTTCACTACGGAGCTTGGTGCGTGTACCGGAAACAAATACGCACACATGGCCGGTTTCACATGCAGTGCATGGTTATCATGGGCATTCTTTGAGCAGACCGTGTCAGAAATACGGAACTCTTAAGTCTTGCAAACACCTGCGGCATAATAGCGTATCTGATGCGGCGTTAGCTTAGTTGGTGTGGTGATGTGATTCGAATACCCGCTGAAAGAGAGTCTAAACGTATATTTTACTTCGAGCTTCAAGAAGGTAAGCGCAAGCAAGGCGGACAACTTTAATGATACAAAGATGTGTTGAAAAGGCATATGAAGTGCTGTGACAGCGACCCCTCCAATTACGAGCAGTTGGCTGGTAACCAGTCTCAGAGGAGAAGACTCGTAACACAGAGCCTGAGTGACGGTGATTCAACGTAGCTGCCGCTGCAGCCTAAAACGTTCTGAAAAAAAAAACAGCATTCTCGTCCACAAATCCTGCATCACAGTTACACAACAGCCTAATACAAAGCCTTCCGAAAAGAACAATGAATGTCTTTCTGAAGGACCAATATTACCTAGAAGTGTTTATGACAAATACGTAAATGATAATAGTTTTTTTGGGCGGAATTGTGATAATGACCTTCATAAGGGTCCAGCAATGTTGATATAAGAGATTTAATTGAGTGAATACCTCCACTCACATACTTACCTATGTAAGTAGGTACCTAAGATAATATATGGCCATATATAATTTATACAAAAAATACAATAATCGAACCCTCGACACGCGACACAGCAGCCGTCCTCTTGACAACTATGCCAACCGCGATGCCAAATAAATCAAAACAGAGAGTAATCAAAATCGTTATAATCTTGTTTCTATGACCGATCTGCAACCGACCATATCATGCTATGATATCATGTTACGTAACATGATGTTTATATGTCACTACTACAAAACACACTACCAATTGTGTTCGTATATCATTATAAATGTATATTTACCGACCATAAAACATTAAACGTGCCTCCTATTAAATTATCAACCCGTAATTTAAATCAATGACTCCTGGGAACATTGGGATATTTTTAAAATTTACTAATATAGTTTATATACGTCTTACACTTAAGTAAACATTTAACTATAATAGTAATTTAACAAAGGGACACACCCACATTTGTCCTAATCTTGGTTATTACGAATTTGTTACCAAATAGATTCAAACCCTATTTGCTTGTATCGTTTTATTTGGAAGAGTTTATTTTCTGAGTAATACGCTAATAATACATCGTCGCGGCCACTATAAATTAACTCATTAAGGCGACAAAAAGGCGATCGTGTTCGTCGTGACATTGCAATATGTGTATACAAATTGTCAGGCAGTTTACACTTAGTAAAAATTATGTAAGCACGAAATATGGGCACAATTAAGATGACCATGAGGAAATCGATTATGTTTTTGTCACTGATTTATAATAATATGTAGGTACGCATCTAAGAACCTATTCCATTCGTTGTCCTTATATATTATCATATTATTTTTTAAATTCAAATCGAAAGAACGTTACTAGACGACACACCCCTGTTGATCAAACACAATAATTTTCATTCAATTGTAAACTTATAATTGAATTCCAACTCAAGAAATGTAATATTAACAAAAATACGGTAAATTATCATAAATAATAATTATTATATCTAAATAGACTAAATTTAAACTCAGTCCTATTTACCATCATCACATTTATAAAGTACCTACAAAGAAGTTTCCTATGTCTGCTCTCAAAATAAACACAATAGGTACCTATTATTGCATATTGTCTATTAGCATTTTTATTATTGTACAAACATAATAACGACAACGCCATACAAGGCACAGAAAATCATAATCTCAAATAGCAGGAAAGAACTTAGTCACCAAGGTAAAATATATAATGTACACATGAGTGCGAGATCGTGTCCGAGCGTTGTTTATATGTTTGTGTCGCAGCGTGCTAACAAGCTGGTTGACACCGAGGCACCAACACGATCCAACAACACTACAACACGGTGTGAATTACAGCTGATGCCATCGGTAAACTGATACTTGACACCGCGTAGACGTATTTACAAGATATCAAATGATTTATTACCAGATATATATAGAAATCACTGCAGATATTTAAATGACATCCAATTGTTTATACAGCAAGTGATTTTGCATATACGTAGGTACCTTTATAACAATATAATAACTACTATAAAAATGTTGAGTTATGAAAGTTTCCTATAAAGGTACCTATCGAAAATTATACAATATCTCTTACAATTTCACAGAGATGTCTGAACCTAAGACTAACGAACTTCCTAAAATTCTGACACCTCTTTCGGTTCATCTATATTCAGTAACTATTATTTATTTATTTATTTATCTTTATATCAAAAAGGTAAGTATATTATATTCTAAGCCCCACAAAACCGTTGCAATGGTGTGACTGTGATGTCAACGAGTCTCTAGACATTACAAATTAAATGTACTTATAATTAAATATTATATAGGTATTGCAACTTATATAAAACTCAATACATTTCTAAATAATATAACTTTAATTTAAGTTTAAACCTATTTTAATGTTCTGTCACCAAAATAATTGCTGACTCTGGGTACGACTACCTATGCTGAATATTTAATTCATTTGGGTCTAACAAATTACTATTTATATTATTGGCCGTTGCATTCATGACAAATGTTTGCTGCACGTCAAAACGTATGTAGATCTAATAACTGTCTGTGACCTTTGTCCACTAATCGGATGAGCAAACGACTAGACTAATTACGGCAGTTCGTGTGGGTCAACTCATTGGTATCAAGGATACAATTGGCACAATGATGTCCACTAGAAAATGTCAGATCTACTGATCAAAAGTATTATGATCCGTAAATAAACACGGCTTTATTTAAATAAAATAGAACAGTGTGAGTGAAGGCGCATGTAGCATTTATTTCTTGATTTGATTAGTTTCTACTACTTTCTTCTAAATGTTGAACCACCTTATTTTAAAGTGGTGCAATCGTTCCTTTTTTTTTTTGGTGGCTGTAAATAATTTGCTTGGACTAATTAATGATTAATTAGTAACTCAAATTCTTTTTTCGGTGAATGCCGGCTCCTTATGTGTCCCACACATCGATTATTCTTACGTGGGGTCTAGGGATAGGTGGGTTCTTTAAAATAACATCCCACCTTACTATAATATTTCTGATACGTTATATACGTTTTTGATGGGTTTTTTTTTGTATTCGTCATTGAACGATGTAGCTGTATAAAAAATATGTCTTTAAGATTCAATGCTCCATTCACAGCAATGTAAGCCTAGAAACCTAAACTAGAACCGGCGTATTTTCGACATACGACGGTATGTCGAAAATACGCCGGTATGTCGAAAATACGCCGGTTCTAGTTTAGGTTTCTAGGCTTACATTGCTGTGAATGGAGCATTGAATCTTAAAGACATATTTTTTATACAGCTACATCGTTCAATGATGAATGGCACTCCTCTCCCACCGCGGCCCCATCTCTCATCTGCGTTGCTGCCTATACGACACCGCAACCCACCTCAGTTGCGACACCCCCCATTAGTTCCGCAGCTTACGCCGCTCCAACATGGGCTTGATGGCAAAGCCCAGTGGAGCGGCCCTCCTCGGGTTCCTCTAGCTTCAGCGTGGGTGACCAAGCCACGGCTACTAAGCCGCGGGGCTGGTGGTGGGGGCACCACGACAAGGCAGAACCCCTAGGGGGGTAGTGTGAAGAACCTACTCACACTGGTTTCGTGTCGTGTCCAAGACAATCGTCTTCTGTATCAGGCTCTTGATCCAGCCGTTTAGCCTCAAAATGTTGATTGAAGCTTATAATAATTGTTGAATCCATTTTCCACAATACACTTACATATATTGAGAATTTAGACAGCGCGGTTGGCGCAGTGGTCGAGAGACAGACTGCTGCGCTGCGTGTCGCAGGTTCGATTCCTGCTCGGAGCAAATATTTGTACGATCTATAGATAATTGCTCCGGGTCTGGGTGTGTGCGTGCTTATGAGATTATATGTCTGTAAACGCACCCACGATAGAGGAAGAAATTCAAAGAGCCGGGCAACCTTTATCTTAAAAAAAAAATTGTGAGCTTGATCGATATATTTCTAAACAAAATATATTTAAGGTAGGTACGTTCGCTATTTCTACAAATTCAGGTAGGTACTCTATTTATAACCTACCATCCCGTTCACATATAATAATAGCCGGAAGAGGTTCACAATCCAGGTTCATACTCGTAATAGAGGGGATCTTGCGATAGCCGACTCAATATTTGACCATCTCGTAACCGGCAATCATTCGGTCATTCACATTTGCCTTACGTGCTATAATGTATAAACGTAGCAAATCCGTTATGTACAGCAAATTATATGGATACTAGTTAAGTTGACCCGCCCATAGCTTTGCACGACATTTTCAGAATCAACCTCTAAGTATATAAAATATAGGTGACTGGTTTTTCTAGACTTCTCAAAAGTTATTGAATATATTTACAAATTATACTATATATACAATTCATACTTTGCTCCGTTGAAAACCCGAATCAAATCTATTCAGTGATTGATTAAAGAGAAAATCGTGCGCAAACAGACGTAAGGAGCAGACTTTGTTTCATACTAAGGTAGTCGTAGTTATAACTATTATTTGGATGATTTTAGGATTGTAAATTGGAAATAGATTTTTGATTAAAGACTTCTTCAGACCAACAATAAATTCATGAGATTGTTGTTATTGTTTCAGGAGCCTTCCTCATACCTTATTTCATAATACTCCTAGTATGCGGTGTGCCAATGCTTTTCATGGAATTGGCTGTGGGCCAGTACACGGCTCACGGTCCCATTGGTGCTCTGTCACAAATTTGCCCTCTTTTTAAAGGTGAGTTCATTTCGGTCTTTAACAAAAATATATATTGTTATAAATTTAAAAATGTCAAAACACTTATTTTATTAATAATTTTAGGTGCGGGCTTAGCAAGTGTAGTGATCTCATTTTTAATGTCCACCTACTACGCGGTGATAATAGCGTGGGCAATTTATTACTTCTTCACGTCGTTCAAGACGGAGGTGCCGTGGGCAAGCTGTTCGAACCGGTGGAACACGGCCCAATGCTGGGTACCCAACCACAACATGACCAAGCCAAATGGCTCGCAGACACCCACCGAACAATTCTTTGAGTAAGTTAAAAATATTATTACAATTTAGTGTAGCTTTCTAAGTACGAGTATAGTGAATAAATACCCATATATATTTTTACCTCAGACTGTACATTTCACAAATGCTATTATTAAGTCCTTTCTAGTAGTGGTGACCAAAGATATTCAATGGTGAGCCTATTTCCATCAACCGAGCACAATTCCGAACTCCGGGCTGAGAATTGATTACTAGAAAAACTCAATACTATCAACAGCTAGAAATATGATTTTATCATGTTTTATTTACACTTTTTGTTGACTCATTAATGTTATTAATTTTAATTGGTAACAACAATACAATTACTAGCACTTTTTATCAAGATGAGACGCTCCTACAAATCAAATGGTTGTATGAGTAACAACGTGTGGCTGATTGGCATTTCCTGGATCTTTATCTTTTTTGGTTCGAATCGCATCAGTGATAAATACTTGATATTTTAAAAATTACGAGACGTTGTCAAAGAAACTCACCTACTGTCATAAACTTCCAATTCCGGTTATGAGTAACACTTTAGCACACACAGTAATGTCAATATCTCAGATATCATCAATAGAGCTAATAAATATTAGTAGATTAGGTACTAATATTTTTTATCGATGATTCGCAGCCATAAACACAACTATTTAGTATCTATTGATTATGATGTTCGCCGAAATTATTAGCAACCTTGCTCCTAGCACCTACGGTCTATAAAAGCTGACCTGAGAATGTAACTATTTTGCATGAAATAAGTACAGAGTACTTACTAGATTTGATCAAACATATATATACATTTAATGTGTCCAAGAACTGATGTACCTGCTTTGATATCAAATAGGTATGTGTATAGTAAAGTTGTTTACTTTTTTTTTTTTCAGGAAAAAGGTTCTGAGCATGAGTGCCGGCATGGAGTACCCCAATGGAATACGGTGGGAGTTGGCAGCTTGCTTGGTCTGTGCTTGGGTACTAGTTTACTTCGCTCTATGGAAAAGTATCAAGTCGTCCGCCAAAGTACGCTATATAACAACAACACTGCCCTTTCTACTCATTATAGTTTTCCTCGGGCGCTCATTAACACTCGATGGAGCTGATAAGGGTCTGAGATTTTTCTTCAAACCAGAATGGGACCTTTTGAAGCAATCAAGGCCATGGGTTAACGCCGCATCACAAGTATTTAACTCGATTGGAGTTGCTTTCGGTTCCATGATAATGTTCGCTTCATACAATCGATTTGATAATAATTTCCTGCACGACACTTTAGCTGTTTCGCTTATCAACGCCGTCACAAGTCTCATCGTGGGAATATTTACGTTTGCCACCATCGGGAACATCGCTTTTGAGCAAAATACTCCCGTTAAGGATGTCATCGCTGATAGTAAGTGTAGCTGACTAATCTGTTATTAAAATCTGGGTAAATGAATTTCTTAATGTATATATATGTTGATTGCATTCATTTCAGGTCCTGGTTTATTATTTGTAGTTTATCCGCAAGCTATTGCAAAAATGCCAGCTTCTCAATTATGGGCGGTGCTGTTCTTCTTTATGTTCCTTTGTCTTGGACTTAATAGTCAGGTGAATATAATGAAAGCTTTTATACTTCCAATTACAGTAAATTAATGGGCGTATTAATTACTCTACGTCTACTATAATTTTCAGTTTGCAATCGTTGAAGTGGTGGTGACGTCAATACAAGATGGATTCCCAGATATGATACGCAGAAAACTCGTGTACCATGAACTGTTAGTGTTGTGCGTATGTGGAGTGTCGCTAGTTTTCGGGTTACCGCACATTATACACAGTGGCATATACGTGTTTCAACTGATGGATTACTATGCTGCATCACTGAGCATCACATATCTCGCCTTCTTCGAAGTGGTGGCTATTGCTTGGTTCTATGGTGTCGGCAGACTGTCTAGAAATATTAAACAAATGACAGGTTGGTAGATCTTATTTTAAAATTATATTGATAAATTATTATTAATGACTGATGCCTCAAGCTTTTTTCTGATATACAAACTTTATTCTTTGACGATATTTTAGATTTTAATTAATCATTAGATTTTAATCAGTTACTTAGTTTACAAGGATAAAAGAATTATTTTCCCAAACACATTCTTGTTTCAAAAATTGCTTTGTATATTTTGATTAGGAGGAATCTAAATAATCAAAGAAGGAAGAAGTTTAAACATTTTCGTATTTAATTCATGAAGATACCAAGTAACTAGGTACTCAATATGATATAAATACGTCCTAAATGACCATTGTTACCCGTTCACAAGCACACATACAGGTGAACAACAATACCAATATAGTGACGTCACACGGGATGTCCTACCATTTCCTCCTGCGTAACTTCCGTTTTTGTTTGTAGCAGGTACCCTGGAAGATAATAATCACATTTTTTGCGTTTCAACATATGAACGAATAAATAACAATGACTCATTATCATCGTTAGATTATCAATACTTTACATTTTACCACACCTTATAGTAGATATACATATGTGTACGTTATGTTATCGAATTTGCCATATACCTACTTAATGAGTAATAATGACGATTTGAAGAAAACAATTCCGGGAGCAGTTTGCTTAAGGTTTAGCAGGAGTACCTAACTACATAACATTCAACGAAAAATATCCTGCCAGAGTCAGGGTGAATGCTGCTGCGGACCCGGGACCTAAAGGTTAGAGTAATTGTTTTTCAGTAGAAGGTTGTCAGTAGAAGTCCGGCACAGCGTCAACGATGGATTTTCCACTAAGTATAAAAAAAAAATGGTCCGCGTAGGTATTTAAGATGAGTGAAACAATAAAAGCCCATTTGAATGCGAACAAATTGTTATGGAATGCCCATAATTAGGTAGGTAATCTCCACTTGGTTAGTCTCAAATATGAATTACTGCTACTTACTAATGCTACTTTAGCGTGGTATAACAACCAGAGAGACATCCAATATAATTATACAAGACTCTGATATCCAAGATATATAGATAGATAAAATATCCTGAAATCTCTCTACAAGGATTACAGTGCTTTCTGTTAGGATAAACGGTACCTACACTGAATGGTTAAACATCGATAAGGGTGTTAAGCGTGTACTAGTATTAGATAGGATGTGTAGCGTCACCGTGGTTGTTTAACTTCTTCATGGGCAGTTATCTGAAGGATTTGTAAGAGAGTAAATGCGATTTAGAAATGAATAGGTTATTTGTCAAATGTCTCTTCTATGCCGATGATCTAGTTATCCTTGCATCGTCGGAGGAAGAGTTACAAAAGATGGTAACACTAATGGATGGTGCTTTTATGAAGGAAATGAAAATAAATTTAAGTAAGAGACAATAGTTATGGTTTTTGATAGGGAAGGAATTGTGACAGACTGCAATATTTTGATAGGCGACCAAAGAGTGGAATAAGTCAAAGAGATTGTATACTTGGGATCTATTTTTACGAAGGATGGATGGACATAGAAAGGAGAATGAGTGCTGGTAACCAGGGAAATGGTAATTAAAGTTGGTTGTGGCAGAAGAAACATGAAAGTAGAATCCATGTAGTAGAGATGAGAGCCTTGAGAAGTATGTGTCGAATAACTTTGAAAGATAGAATAAGGAACAGCGTAAAGGGAACGTTATGGAGTGAAAGAGGATGTAGTGACGAGGATTTAGAAAGGTATACTAAGTGTTTTGGGCATATAGAAAGGATGGATGAAAGGTAATTGACAAAACTAGACCATGAGGCGAAAGTGGACGAACATGCCCAATGATATTTCGGACGTTCTCAAAAAAGGACAGGTCAGGAGCCACTTAAATCGACGAGCCTGCATGAAGATGTTAATGAAGTAAAAAAGTGTGTCAGAATCGTAGCAAATGGAAATCGTTAGTCTCTGCCTAACCGAATGGGAAATAGGCGTTTTGTTGTATGATGTATGATTGTATGTACCTATGTGTATATATTTAGATAACTAACAATTTAGCAAAATACAAAGTTAGGTATATTTATCAAATCTATGTGCAATTTTTTGTAAGCATTGAGAAGTAGTTAATGGCCGCACAAATAAAAATATATTGATCGAGGTTAAGTTATGCTTGCTGCGATTGGGCTGTGGATGAGTTTATTGGGATCGTTAATATCATATCCAGTGCCCTTCATGCCTCGAAGAGGTTGTTAAACCGTCGATAGTTTTGTCAAAAGTCCTACACCCAGTCTTACTATGAGGTATCCTATATATATATATAGGTGTTACCAAGTAACTGGGTCGTGAAGTCGCTTCATATAACAAATTGCATCCTGATCACCTGAGTACCTACTCAATAAAAAAAAGCAGGCGTACTAATTGATGAGCAATTTTTATCTATGATCCTGTTTCTTGCTTTCAGGTCGTCGGCCTTCGCTTTATTTCCGAGTATGCTGGCTGGTAGCGACGCCAGCGCTGCTTCTGGCGCTGTGGGTAGCTAGTTTGGTGGACTACACGCCGCCCAGCTATCGACAGTACCAGTATCCGACATGGGCACAAGCGCTCGGCTGGATCATTGCTTCCCTCTCTTTACTCTGCATCCCAGTGTACGCAGTCTTTGTCGTGATTGCATCGCCAGGAAATAACTGGAGAGAGGTAAGATAAAAATGCAAATTTTGCTATATTATCTCAGAAATAGATAAGTAAGTACTAGGTTGATACCTACCTACTATCATAAAACATAAAATTATGAATCGATGACCTTGGAAATTAACCTAATAAAAATAAAAACTATGTACATTTGTTTACATACTTAACAGATATTTGTACTAAATAAACAGAACTTAAGTACAATAACATATATAAAAATGTATGACGACATAAAGGTACTTATACTTTATTTTAGAAGATATTTTCAAGTTTCATCATTTTTGTTTTCCAGATAGAAGAATCAGGGTTCTGTCAGCCAAACGTGAAACTATTTAATTTCTAAGATAAATAATAAAACTAATTTATATTATTAATTTTGCAGAAACTGCGTCATTCGATCCGTCCTAAATCTTTATGTGAATGCGGTGTCAATGAATGCGATATTTGCTGCTCGGAATCCGAGCAACCGGATGACAAAACTGCTATCAACTAGTCTGAAACAACTTATAGAATAAGAACATAACCTACCTACTTTCTACAATAGGATGAGAGATAACTACTTTGATATCAAAAATAAACAAAACAGTAAGATAATAGCCAAGACGGTATTCCATCATAATTATCATTAATTTACAATGAGAAAGACATCGCACTCGACCTACAATATTAAATGAAGTAGTGCTGGCACAGTTTTCAAGTGCTCTATGAGAGTAGCACGTTTACACACTTGCTGGTTTTTTATTGGGTGGAACCATATTCGTTAAACAGATAGTTACTATGAAAGTAATATATTATTGTTGTTGAAGCATCTGTATAAATAATACCTACCGCTTTGTGTATCTACATATTATTATTACAAAGGAAGATTACGTATAATTCCCTCCTAACGATGATACTGTGTAGGTAACTAAAGTGTAGATAGTAATAAACCATCAGAACCAGTATTAAGTATTATATATATATCTAGTAAAAGTTGCAGGTACGATATTTAAAGATTACCGTTTAAATAAAAGAGTGCTATTTGTACTGAATCAACATTAATAAGATATTAGGTACTATAATAGTAGGCACGTTGCCTAAAACATTTGTGATCAAAGTCATTCCATTAGAAAAAGTTGTATTTTAATACTTTAGTCTAAATATCTATTTATTCTTAGTATATAAGTAAATATATCTAGCAATAATGAAATAACATTCGAATTGAGAATTTTAGAGAAATCTATAAAGTTAACAATCTCATTGCCACAGTTTTTAACAATATAAGGCATGGTGCACCACGGTATAACCAACGTGTTAGGTACTTTATTATTTTGACAGCTTCACTATGTAAATTCTGTCAATATGACCGAGCCTAAATATCTCCTATAGATTACGAAACTAGCGCAGCGCGCGCTGTAGGTAGCAATATTGCTCAATTGATAAAATAACATCTAATATTAATCTGTATGTGGTTAGTGATATGGACATTCTTTATATGAACCCCAAGACGCAAGAAACAAACATGAATGATGTATGTTTAAGTACCAAAATAGTAGTTAATCAAAGTACAATGGAGTTAAAATATTACGGAATGTAAATACATAAGTAACTATTTGTAAATAAACGAGGATCAAACTTGTAATATAGCAATTAAGTTATTAAATAAAAATATAAGAACTCTACAGAATTTTATTATTATAACGCGCTAATTGATAATATTATTCTCTGGACCTCGGCTCTCGACGTATTTCGGTCACAGCAACTGTTTCAGCTCCTTATAGACAGTCGCTCGTTTGATTTCGACGTACTGATTCCTTCAACCTTTGGACTAAGGTATTCATAGTAGGTAACTACATATATGCAATTAAAATATGTAAATAATTAATAACACCAGTTCGCAGTGATATTCGAAAAAAAATATTATTTGCTTAGTGGTCCTAACTAGAGATAGAAATTAGACGAATTGGTTCCGAATTTTTCCAGCGGATATTGAATTAATATAGATATAAAGAACTAAAATAAAATGTTAAGAAAGTACTTAATTATAATTTAGAGTAAGCCGACGCAATAGTGCTCGTACACGGACGTTAGCTCGACATGCTGTTACCTCAAAATACACTCATACTTATGCATTAAGTATTTATTAGACAGTCGTTTGACGACTTTGAAGAGGGAATATTGTAATTATTTCCTCAATAAATCAATTTAAGACACAGTGGAATGAAAGCACTAATTAATGGCTTGTTTATTTATTAGCCGATTCTATACTTTCAGTATATTTATTAGACACATAAAACGGCCACTGCACAGGTACCTACTCCGTTTTGCAGAAAAATAATTGTCCTGAAGGTGAAAGAATTCAGTAGCAGAGCTCAAAAAGCATTGTTTTTATGTGTACCTAAAATAACAAGATGATGGGTACATTGAAACAATTGAATCTACACCATGCATAACCTTGAACTTACATTGTTGAGTTGGAAGAAAGCTTATTTTTAAAACTTAAACAACAACCTGTAAACGTATTTTGTACAAACTTATTAATTCGAAGTAATCATTAAGTTGATCCAAATCATACTGGAATATAAAGCAGTAAATCAAGCCCTTAAATAGTCAAAAAAAATATATCATAAGCGTATAGAAGACATTTAAAGCAACCACCCAAACCATTTATAAAGAATAATATACGTATGATCAGTAGATGTCCTAATATTGAACCCTGAAGAACGCCTGATGTTACAGTTACACATATACTGGCTCATTAACAACCACTCATCACAATAATTTGCGTTCTGATGTAGACGTAAGAAGGAAATTATCTGAATAAACTGCCAAGTAAGTACCACACTTCACCAATGCCGTTATTAGGTCCCATAGTTATTAAAAGCCTATTGTCATCTACCGGGCACAATTACAGACTCCGGGCTGCTACTGAGAATTTCCTAACAGGAAAGCTTAATTAATAATAACTTGCCCGACCCGGGAATGGAAACCGATACCTCATGCTCAGCAGTCGCGTTGGGGACCACTAGACCAACGAGGCAGCCGACAACATTTATACAACAACAGCTCATAATCAACCTTATCAAAAGCTTTTTGAAAATCAATTATAAGCTGGACCATCCATATTCTTGAGAAGCTTCTCTATATAAGCTACCAGCGGTGCGAGGTATTTAAAAATTTAACATCGATGTTGATAAAATGGTAAAATTTCATACATTATGCACTGGGTAGACAACCATATTCATAGATGCCGTTATCAAGTCCCATGTGATAGGGGGCGAGTCTATTGCCAACTATAATCGGACACAATTCCAAACTTCAGGCAATGTAATTGGAACACACTTATACAATTTATGTCAAAAAAGAACAATATTTATGAATTGACCAAACACAAATGCAAAAGCATGACAACACGTTGGGTTATGGGTCTTAGCTATGAAGAGACTGAGAATATTCTTAGGTCGTCCTACTGATGCATACCTATTACTAAATACACATACACGCACACACACACACACACGAACTCACACCCTTCCGCACAAACCCCTATAACACATTTACACTTACTCTCTCTCAAACACACCTCACACTACACTTATTTTTATTTATTTTTGTATACAGGTTTATCAACTTACCCTGACACTGCAGCCCACCTCAGTTGCGGCACCCCCCATAAGGCCCGCAACCTACGCCGCTCCAACATGGGCTTGCAGGCAAAGGCCAGAGGAGCAGCCCTCCCCGGGTTCCTCTAGCTTCACCGTGGGTGACCAAGTCACGGCTACTAGAGCCCCCCCACCACGACAAGGCGGAACCCCTGGGGGGGGGCCTAGACTTTTCCCATCCGAGAGGCCTGAAAAGCGGACCATCTGGCAACGCTATTTGCCACCTAACCGGATGCAGCGTAATATCGGTATTTTATATAAAACTGCCTCTCTGAACACTACAAATTATGGTCTCCCATCCACGGACCTAAACTTAATCGATCAATCTGTGCGGCTGTTACTTAGCTACTAGCCTCTGTTTTCTGTATGATACAAGGCTTAGAGCATTCAATGGTACAATAGGTACAAGGTTCTGTTTAACGACACATTTATAGTATGTAACGTAACGTGTACCATGTAAGTACAAATATTGCAAGCAAGATGTGAACCACTTCCCGGTATCCGATTGAGCATACCACAGCTAACAATGCAATAATTATAGTAGGTACCATGAATGCAGTCGCTATAGGTCGCTATAGGAACTTCGTAACGAAACAAGATAGCCCCGACGTGTTTAGGCTCGTTTAATTGGCATCGATGAGTAGTTTATTGATGGTGATCAACCTCTGATGATGAAGCCATAAGCTGGTGACTAGAAATCCATAAGAACCTTACGTAAATCGTTTTTATCTAGAACATTTTCTACTATAGTAATAAAATAAAAATAAATTGCGCGTGCAGCACTGTAACTTCTAAGAAGTTACAGAAGTTTCACTGCATTGCATTTCTATGCGTGGTAGGTAGCTCAGCTGTGCATATGTAGCGTCTCTGAGGCGTACATCGACAACGCGCGCGTGGCAACACATACAAATATCGTGTATAGGTACGTCGCTCTCTTGTGCTCCATTTTCATGGCATCGAAATATATAGCTGGATAAAAAGTATCCTGTGTTAATCCAGAGTATAAATTATCTGTCTGCTCAATTGCATCCAAATCCGTTCAGTAGATTTGGTGTGAAAGAGTAACAAACATCTATCTATAATTCTATATTCACAAATTTTCGCATTTATTATATTAGCAGCATAGGATCAATCATAGGCCTACTGAACCACTCGTTTTCCGTACTAGTATATAATAATCAATACATATTACATAACTATAATATTATATTATATTATAATATAATAATAAAAAGGTAACGGATCGCTGTCTGTACATGTAAGATATATGAGATATAATATTATTGGGACCTTTTTCAACGCAAATAGCACCCAAAACAATGATTGTTAGAATTTTTGTCTGTTTGTCTATGTGTTTGTGCACGCTCATCTCAGAAACGGCTAATCCGATTTAGATGTGGATTTCACTAATATATTGTGGTAAGCTTCACTTAACATTTAATGTTTGTTGTCATGTCAATCGGTTCATAAATAAAAAAGTTATGCTAATTTAAAGAATCACTTCAAACATTTGTTAATTATGAATTTGTGTTCATACACGACAATGTTAATTAACGACATTCAAGCGGACGGAGTCGCGGGCACAGCTAGTAAACAAATAAACTGACCAAAATATCAAATTTATAAAGGTAACCAAATTTGTACTGTTAGTGTTTTTAGGTAATTTGTTTTTATAACATGTACCTATTGTAACTTTATAATCAATCTGCTTAGCCTTTTCCCAATTACATTGCAGTCGGCTTCCAATCAAACCGGATGCAGCTTAATACCAGTATTTTACATGGAGCAACTGCTATCTGACCTCCACAACCCAGTTACTGGGTAACAATATCTCGTGGTATGACTTGTAGTCGGACTTTCAGGCCTACCTGACTACCCATAACGGCAGTCATAGATCTTAATTTGACAGCAGATACTGACGATTTACATGCTCTCCGAGACACAAAGGGGGCCTCGGTATTAAATGACGGTCACACATTCACAGACCGACTGTGGGAGGCGCAGCTTAACCTGGATCGATTGATCTGTGCGGCTGTTACTTAGCCATGATCACCTCGAGCGAGATTTGGAATATATAATGGTCACCGTATATTATGCAGCCAGAGCTATTCAGCGACTTTTGAGGGTTACGGTGTCATTGATTTGTGCAACATTGAATCTGTTCATCGACTTTTGTTGCTGACTGTACAATGCATAAATATGTTTGTTTTTAAATAGCTATTTTTATTAATTATTATTACATATCTCATAAAAATCTAATTCAAATATAGAATTATGAAGACAGATCAATTAAGATTACAGTACAAAGTAGCAAGGCAGGTTCAGGCAGAAGCCAAGGTTTTCTACAAGTTTCTTGCTTGTCTGGCTGCTTAAAAGAAGACTACAACTATGTATAAATTTTATAATTACACATTGCTATTATAACATGAAAAACCTAATTGTACCACTTTGAAATACTTTGAAACACTTAACAACCTCTACATCAAATTAAAAATTAGCAGTGTTTTTTCTTTTTGGGTATACTGTGTTCTTTTAGTTCATCACTGGCTAATTGTGAGCTATCAGCACTATCATCGTCTTCTTCATCATCAACATTGTCATCATCATCATCCAAATTACCATCACCACCTTAAACAAACATTAGTTGGTCCTATAATATGTAAAAGTAATAATTCTATAGGTTTATAGCCAAGTATAAAGCTGTTGGGGTCATAGCTGACATGCCAATTCAGAAAGCTATCAAACAAAATATTTTTTTTTGTTATCTAATTCAAATCATTTATTTGTTAGTGTCCTATAATGCATTTTATTTTACTGAATAAATACTATTTTATTTGTTGTATGAATTAATATTACCCCCATGAACCATAATGGTGAGTGTAGGAAGGTATCGTAGGTACATATTTTTATATGACTTTGTTTTTACATGAAAGGAAATTCATTAGACTTGTGCTGGACTCCCTTATCTTTACTTTGGTTGGGCATTTACTATTACAATATTTAGCGCTGAATAGTAATAGAATATACCTGAGTGAAGGAATTTTAAAGTACAGAGTATTGAAATCTACAATTGAAACATGTTATTGTTTTTCCCAAATGAGACTTAACCAAGGGACCTGGCGTCAAATTTATTATGTGGTAAACTGCTTCTATGCCAAAATGACATCAATGAATATAACGGTAAACTAACTGGCTTCACTAATAACACCAAGTTCTTCTATCATTTTCGTTAATGCGGCATTAGCTTCAATTTGAAATTCTTCAAGCGTCGCAACCAGTTGCTGGTTTTCCGTAGACCTAGTAAGTGTTTGTATTATTTTATCGTTTTCAGATATAGTTAGTTTAATTTCAGGTGACATCTTCATTGATAGTTTGTATAGTAATTTTAATAATAAAACTATGAATTTATGTAAAAGGAAAATTTATAATAAAAAATGGATTTGGATTGGGAAGAAATAGGACATTGACCTGAAACCACAGACTACATAGAGATTCACTGAAACTGACCACAGAATACATATTACAAATACACAATCGTCAATCACATATACTCACAGATGATTAATATACATATCTTACGATTAGTGCTATAACGAATATTCGCACTTTAAAAAATATTCGTATTCGCATTCGCATTCGCAAAATTTATGCGAATATTTTGCGAATAAGAACGTTCGAAAAAAAGGGCATTAGGTAAATTAAACAAAGAAATATGTTTTTCTTATGATTTTAATTATAACAAAACAAAACAACACAACACAATATAAAACTAAACGGTAAGACTTCCCACATCAACATCTGAGTTGTAGATTTATCAACTGTAAAAGCCCGCGCAGACTTAGTATCCCACTATTTTGTTTTTTCAACGCATTCTTAAAGCGACATTGTTTTTACGTCCGATTTAGTACATTTATGGCAAGATAACGCAAGTCAGCAAGTCTACTAATAGGGTGTTTTGACAATGTTGGAAATAAAATATGAAACTTAGCTTTAATGAAAGATTATATTATATTAGATTATTTAGTATTTTTGAAAATAATATTAATAACTCGTAAATAGATTTAATTCGCTAAACAAATTCATGATTTTTCTATCTATCTGACGTGATAAAAACCAATCGCTGCGAACGTCACTACCCAGGCGATTGGAGAATGACAGACAAGATAGTGTCAATATGCGGTCACTCTGACACATGACACAAAATAAATGAATTAATTTGTTGATAGTTAGGAAGCAAGTCTTCGTATTTCAGTGCATTTTTCGAAGTATTGGTACACTGAGGCACTACGCACCAATAATAAGATTTACAAAATAATGTTCTTTATTCAAAATTGTTCTGTTGACTGAGTATTGATGTCAAAAAATGGCGATCATCGTTATGGCTCCTTTCGGCATGACAATTCATATTTGAATTATAAACAACTATTAATTATATATTTATTTATTTTTTAGTTAATTGGTCATGCGTGATTTTTCGTAAGACGTGCTAACGGAAAAGCTATTTGGAGATTTTTTGATTAAGTGCTATATTTTGTTAATTTCCACTCATAAAAGTAAGAGATCAGAATATAACGCAAAAATAACTAATAACCTTTATTTAACCTGAAGTCACTTGCAGTGACGTCATATGTTCACATTTTATATAATCTGTCGACTGAAGGTCATTTGTCATGTTTAGTGATGCCATAATACGTGAAAGGATATGTTTTCTGGCATTTTTATAGTGAAGCTATTTTAACTAAAGTCGCATTTCATGAGACGAATGTATTTTTTTTTAACTAATATTACTATGTATATTTCTACAAGTATTTTAAAATAGATCTATGCCCAAAAACGTAAAAGACATGCGTTTTATATTAATAAACATAACAATTTTAATACTAGAGCTGGCAAAACCTGTCAGTTTAACGTTTGTGACCTTCATTTGACATTATCAACTGACATAAAACTGACAGCTTTTTGTAAAGTTCGTTTAAAACTCGTTGTGAATTTGTGAATACATTACGTCATTGCGGGGAAATATAAAAAAAAATCGAACAAATAAAATAGTCAAATGAGTTTCTCTTAATTAGATAAATACCTTATTTTTTTCATGCATGCCCAATTTAGAGCATTTTTCTATAAATTTAGAACCTTTATAAAATTTTGTCCATACATTACATTTGTACATACTGCAGCTTGTTTTTCTTTTTCGAATTTTTACAAGTCAGCAAATTCGGTTTTATGTATTGACGTCAGATTATTTTTAATAGACTTTGTAGTTCTTCCTTTTCGAGAGTAGTCATTATTGCAAATTTTGTATTTAGTATATTTCATTAGTAACTTTGGTTTAATAAATACAATACTACTTCCACAATATTGAGGGTAGTCATGCGTAGATATTGTATTTATTTGCATCCATTGTAATGGACTTCCGCAAAATAACGCCTGAATCTATTCAAATTCAAAACTTAGGTTTAATCATGTTAAAAATCACTAATCTCACTATAACCACAAACATGTTTTACTAACCAACAAACCACAAGTAAAAAACAAACAAGCGAATGATAACAAGTGAGAGAGCGACTCGCGCGCCATGTCAGTTGTCAAAACAGAGCCATAGATAAGTGGCGCCAAATTTAAAAATGAATATTAGCAATCGCATTCGCGAATATTGATGACAGATATTCGCAACCGCATTTGCGGTCCCGAATGCATGACATTCGTTACATCACTACTTACGAAACATAAACCCACAGAGTACATTTGTTTATCGCAGATACACCCAATGACTAAAGAGAGAGGACATGAACTAAACAGTAAACTGTAAACATTAGTTTGGTGCGACAAAAAAGAAACTAAAATGGCGTAAGCCCCACCCACTACCTAGTGCTGCCCATGGTGGATAATAAATTGTTAATCGTTTTTATTAGATCGATTAGACCCTTATGATAATGATTAAACTCTCATCTTATGTATCAAACTGAATCTTATTTAACCACTGTTCTTGGAGTTCCGGAATCTTCGGGAATCATAAATGAAAATATTTAAATATTATGTACTAACAACACAAATGTAATTTAATAGTAAAAATTTATTCATTTCGCAATAATTGCCGTCCCAGGTGGAATAGGTTCAGGATTGTCCATGCAAATATCTTCTACATTACCTTCATTGGGAGCAGTTGATGTTGTTGTCTTATTATATTGTTCTTGATTAATTTTCTCATATATCGAAATACGACACGTTCGATAATCCAACTGCAAATGTAAGTTTGTAATTGTATTTTTTTATGATTTAACTACTAATTTGCGATTTTATATACCTTCACGCGTTCCTGAAAAAAGAGGTCTTAACAGACAGACAGAGGGACAACAAAGTAATCTTATAATTGTTACTTTTATCGTATTGAGGAACGGAACCCTAAATCTCAATATTGTCGAGTCACAAAATCTCTTCTTTTATGAATTAGTGAAAAGGGGCGCGGCTCCGGCTGGACTATTTTTTTTTTTACGTAGGATTTGGGTGTGAGTAATGCAAGTTTCGTAAGTTACCTTAAGAAGCCTTGTAGGTATTGCATTGTCTTGAAGTCTCATTATATCCAGAGTTCTATTAATACAGGATTCTTCAAAATGGTATCACTATTCTCTTGACCCAATGATTCCCTTCACTTTTATAAGAACTTCATTTTTGGTAACGTTAAAAAATGTTAGGTTATTTGGTTATTATCATAACACATAATGTGTATTATAACAGTATAAAAACTTTCGTGAGACATATTCATATCAATTAATGTTCACCGGTTACTACTCACGTGCATTTTTCGAGATTGCCCGACTAGTTTCAAACTTTCGAACAATCCCGAAAAATGCACGTGAGTAGTAACCGGTGAACATTAATTGATGTGTATTATAAATATTCAAAATAAATGTTTTTGAATAAATCGAGATTTAGATATTATTAGATATTATCCTGTAAACAGTGTGTAATAAACAAACCCAGAATAAAGAAATATACCTTTGGAAACTTATTAAAATGGTATTCGCTGATGACATAACAGTAATAAATATTAACTGAATCTAAAATTTGATCGAAATAAAGGGTATTGGGAAGAAACGTCCCCACCATCCAACAGATTTGAAACATTTATTGGAATAGAGAACTTTTTACGATGGCGATATATTTAAAATACGTGTGGTTTAGGTTTTTTATATAATAGTTAATAAGTATTGTTTATATTTTTTTTTCTTTTTTACTTATGACTGTTGTAGGGTGGGGACGGGGTTCATATAAAATCCCCCATGGTCCAAATGATAATACATGAATTTTTAACGACTTACTTGTTCATGGATATAGGAGGCACTTTTTTACTATATTTCGAACCATATCCCTTCACACAACACTTAGGCATAATTGCTTTTATCACACGCAGCTTCAAAGTTAAATTCTCAGCACTCAAGATGTTTTAAGCAAAGGAAATCGTAATAATAAGTTTCACGATATTGAAAGAAAGAAAGAAAGAAAAGAGACGTCATATTCATTACTTTCAATTTCAGTAAAAACTGTCAATTTAAGGTTTTCTCTTTTTACACTAGTAGAATCACATAAGTTAAAAAGAAATGCATGTAGTTTTTCTAGTACTGTATCGAATTGTATGATATTACGTAATGTAATGTTTATATAGATTAATAGGGCACATCCTTTAGTCATTTCTTTAGTCATTGGTCAATGACAATTGATGACAATTTGTCAGGTTTTTTAGGCGGGAAAATGTAAAGTGCACGTTGTCGATTTTATATTGTTTTCCAAAACTTGTGTTTCTCCGAAGTATAATGTGTAATTATGGTGGATAATTAACCATTATGTGTTCATGAAGGTGTACGAGTGTGGGCAAATTGTATAAAATTGAAAATCATGACTTTTTGTGTTCACTCCTAAACTCCATCGAAGACTCAGTAAAATTTCCACCGTTTTACTGGGGCAATAACTGCAATAACTTTTTATACTTGATTAAAAAAAGAAGGAAGTAACTGAAGACGAGGCTTTGGCCTTACTTTTATTTAAGAACACTGAAGACGAGGCGGTATGGTCTAAGACCTTAGCCTGCCCGATTAGGGCGAAGGAAATAAAAAAAAAAAAAATGACAATTTGTCACACTGTGGCTGCTAGGCTGTCAGTGTCAGTAAACCAGAGTAAGGCTATGGTGATCAGCTGATTGATCAGCTTTTTCTAAAGCAAAGTTTATAATTTTTATCTAAACTATGTAACTAACTTAGTAAATATGCGGGAATTTGGCAGATTCGGTCCCTTAATCGGTGCTGTGGATGAAGGAACTTCAAACGTTAAGTTTCTGGTAATAAAATATAGCAATGTTGTTACTATCGCTATGTAATATGAATAGAATAATATTTTTATAAAATATTACAGGTATTTGCAGCAAAAACCTCAGAAGTATTAACCTATCACCAAATATCATTGAAACGATTTAGTCCTCAAGAGGGTTGGATTGAACAAGATGCTTTAGAAATTCTAAATGCGGTTTTGGAATGCATTGAGGTAATCTGCAAAATAATGAATGAAACAAATATTTTTATGTTAGAGCTATCTTAGTTTAATAACAAGTGCATACATACTAGGTGTAATAATTACATAGCAATAATTATGATGGATGTTCTTGGTATTCTATACTGCATATTTTATGTATCTCTTATTTGTAATATACTTATTCCATATCAAATAATAATAAAAAAGTTTGAATTAACAAATACAGTAATTAAATACATATTCAAAATAAAATTATTGAATGTAAATAAATCTACCATGTGTAATTAAAAGTTTGTTATTATATTCAGACAAACTGAAAACAAACTGTTGCCTGATACGAAATGATAAACTTTTATTTCTATATATTCAATAGAACCTTTAATGTAATGGTCATTTTGTCTATAAATTACAGGTGACTATTGATAATCTAAGGAAGTTAGATATCAACCCTGAAGATGTTGTTGGTATTGGTATAACAAATCAAAGAGAAACTACAATAGTATGGAACTCAGTTACTGGACAACCTCTTTATAGTGCCATAGGTATGATAATTCAAACTAAATAGATAAAATTACAATGGGTATTGCAAAACAAAGCTAAAACGGACATCAACACCTTTAGTAGTACCTAATACAAATTGTATTAGCAAAAGATGCAATATAGACATTGACAAAGGTGAAAAAGATTTCAACATACAGCCTTTTGGCCACAGCAGTCTCATTAATGCATTCATATGATTTTAATGATGTCCATCAGTAAAATAAGCACTCAGATGTACAGCATATCCTGTGTTGCCATTCCCACTGTCTTTATAAGTGCAACAAGTCTTTTTTATTCCTGTTAAAAGACTGTCTTATAATCGTCTATTATGGTTCTTTAGAAATCTAAATGTAAATTAAGTAATGTGAATTACATTAATCATTTTACTCTCAAACATACAAAATTGTATGCAATAATAATAATATTTCTATTGTGTCTGGTTAATAATTCAAATAAAATATTTCAGTATGGTTGGATGTAAGAACTTCAAGTATTGTCGATGATCTGATAAAATCGAAAGGCGCACAATGTGTAAATGCTGTGACACAAACCAGTGGTCTACCTTTATCCACATACTTTTCATCTGTGAAGTTAAAATGGCTGCTGCAAAATGTGTCAGCAGTGAAGGATTCTCTAAGAGCTGGGGAATGCATGGCAGGCACCATAGACTCCTGGTTGATTTGGGTATAATTAATACTTACATTTTCTTTTGATCCATATAACTCTACATTCACAATTTATCATATTTTATGCAGATTCTAATTGAATAGTTTCCTTTTTATTACCTTCGAAGTAAGAGTTACCTAATAGGCGTCTTTCAGGTATACATGTAACATGCCGAGAATACATAGTTATGTGATTACCTTAATAAATATAAATTATATTTTTTTACACACTTGTGGATTTAAAACTATAGCTATAATTTTTATAGATAGAAAAATTACACCGCACATGTGGTAAAACCCCTGGATCGCATCTGTATGATACTATAAAACACGGCAAGTGCGATATTAATTATTACTGTTCTATAGATCTTCCCCTGGATTTTAAACTTCTCCATTCGTTATGAATAATATTTTACATCGGGGTTTGAGCATCATAACTTTAAGAACACATGCATTTTAAATAGATATAACCTTTGTGGTCACCACTTTCAGAATCTTACTGGTGGTAGTCATGGTGGAACTCATGTTACGGATGTCACAAATGCTTCAAGAACTCAGTTAATGTCTTTAAGGAGTCTGCAATGGGATAAAGGATTATTAAGATTTTTTGACATACCAATAGAAATTCTACCAAAGATAAAAAGTTCCGCTGAAATATATGGTTACATTTCTACAGGATCCCTTCTTGGCGTACCGATTGCTGGGGTCAGTTTTTATTGTTTTTACCCGAGTAACTACGACGAAGCTTACAGGAGGTTAATGTTTTTCCTGTGTTTGTAATTTTTTTATATTCTACACCTTTTATATATTTTGGGAAAGAAATTCTATATATCATCTTAATACCTATTCGGCTCTTACATGTTATTTGTATTCTATATGCGCACACATAAGTAATGCACGCTATAAAACTGCAAAGGGTCAAACTGGAAACTATCATAAATTTAATCATATCTAGTAATCTCTATTTGATACATAGTAACTTTTTACTGTTATCAATCAGTTGGTGTGAAGAATAAAATGTCTGCAATTTATTGTTAAATCCAACTTAATTAGCAAACATTTATTTATTTATAAGCAGATTATAATATGTATATAGACACTACACAAGATACCATGCAATTATATCTCTAAAAGTAAACCCATATTTAATTCTAAAAGAGAGCTTGGTAATTACCTTCTTTTAATTTATGCTGATATAATAATTAAAAGTATACTAAAGTTCAAAATGTTTGTGGAAAGAAAATTAAGATTGTGAGCAGGGTCTGAACTTGCGCCCTAGATAGATGAATACTCCAGCCGCTCTTGAAACTAAGCTATCCCAACTTCTTTGTTGTAATTTTCTTAATGTATTTTTTTATGAAATGCGATGCTGTAGGTAGGTCTTCTAAAGTAACGTTTAAGTATATAACATTCGCCTACGTCAGTGTACAGAAAGCCAGTTATTTACATACCAGTAGGAGCTAGTTGCTTAACTTACTGGGTGAGACCATAAAAATTTAACTTATTTAAAATTTAAAAAAAAAAAAAAAATACAACCGAATTGATAACCTCCTCCTTTTTGGAAGTCGGTTAAAAATAGAAAATTGTTTTTATTATTTTCTCTGCACTGCTAATATATATCTTCACTTTTTCTGTAGTTATAGCAAAATACATGTTAAATTTATCTTAAAATTTTTTCAAATAAATTAGATTATTAATTTTACATATTCTGTAATAAATTACGCTTATTTCAGTGTCTGGGGGACCAACAAGCTGCTTTAGTAGGACAGGGATGCATGCGATTTGGACAAGTCAAATGTACTTTCGGTACTGGATGCTTTTTATTATACAATACAGGTACCTATGTTATACTTCGTTGCTGTAACTAAGTTGATTCATGTTATTGTTATAAACTACCAAACACATTCTGAATTTCAGGTGATTCGATTATTCACTCACAACACGGTCTCCTAACTACAGTAGCTTATAAATTAGGCCAAGACGCACCACCTGTTTATGCTTTAGAGGGGTCCGTTGCCATTGCAGGTAAACCACACCGAAATTATTATAATTAAATACAAAAAGTAGAAACAGGCTCATTGAAGCATATTTGTTCATATTTTATTTAGGTGACACATTACAGTGGCTACGTGATGGCTTGGAGCTTATAACTGATATACAAGATACCGAAGCTATGGCCGCAGAGGTTAATGATGATGATGAAGGAAGCATTTGTTTTGTGCCAGCATTTAATGGTTTATATTCTCCCTATTGGAGGAAAGATGCTAGAGGGTAGGTAACCATTAATACTGTTATAAATATTATCGTCGGTGACGTTATGTACATTAGTCATATTCTTTGTAGAATAATGTGTGGGTTAAGTGGGAAGACACGTAGAGAACACATAGTTAGAGCGGCTTTGGAATCGGTGTGCCATCAAACGCTTAGCGTGGCGGCTGCGATGGCAGCGGACTGTGCGCCGCTGACACGACTGCTGGCCGACGGCGGTATGGCGCAGAATACGCTTCTCATGCAAATGCAAGCAGACATTCTTGGTATTCCTGTGGTATGTTTACTATTACCTAGTACTTACTAAATAAAGTGTTGCACACTTGACTGTTTCACTTTTTTTTCACAATAGGAAATCTTGGGTCTACATCTATTCCATCAGTCAGTACTTATAATACTTAATTACTTGATAGATTCGACCCCTAATGATGGAAAGTACTGCGCTCGGAGCAGCTATAGTGGCAGGCCGAGCTTTGCAAGTATGGCCGACTTCCACGCCCAGCCCTCCGGCCGACACCTTCCTGTCTGCTACCACATCCGAAGGTAAAATACTCGTTCTCCTAGTGATTTAATTAACTCAGGATTATGTTGTAGCAGTTAATGAATTATAGATATAGGTACATCATACTGGGGCTTACACAAGATTCCTGTCTCGCAATATAAGAAACACTCGGTCAAGTGCGTGTCTGGCTAGCGCACCGAGGGTTCCGTATAATTAACATTACTGGATGGTCCCTATGCATGCTTAGATCTTTAAAACTACGCAAGGGATTTTTATGCGTTTTTTTTTATAGATAGTGTGAATCAAGAGTAAGGTTTTAGTACATAATTTGTCAAGTTTTTGTATACATTGGCTAATATATGATATTTGTTGGAGGTGTCGGAAAAAAATAAGCCGCCTGGGAGCTTTCAACGAAAACACTGCCTAAACCCTTTGAGATATAACAAAATGATGTATGGTGGAATTGTGTATCTTATACAGGTCTACAGAAAAGTCTGCGATGGCATATGTCTATCTCTTATGGATAACATACTCTATCCATTTTAATACTTTAAAAATGGGCAATTTTAAAGCGGTAATTGGAAAGCGGGAAAGTGATCAAAATTTCATGATTACTTTTGGTCACGATAACCTAGCTAGTCAAGTATAATTTACTAATTCTTATTTCGCTTAGAAATAAGCCTAGGCATCTTTTTTTCTTCATTTTCATAAAATACACAATAGTAAATTATATAGCAAGTCTATGTATAGGATTATTATCTGCTAAGTAAGCATTTTTGACAGGCAGACAGTCTTAATAAGTTTTATAGGGATTACTTTCACCTTTTTGGTACTGATCTCTGCAAGTGATCATATGACCTCACATAATTATGTACTATTTAAGCAACTATACCTACGTAATTTTGATAGCCCCGATCCCGCTCGACGCGCCCCCTGACGGGGGCGCAGCGAAATCTCGACGAGTTCATTTTGATATTGCAGAACGCGATATGAGACGTGTCCGGTGGGAGGAAGCAATCAACCGGTGTATGGCGTGGACTACGGATGGAAGCGAAGAAAAAGATAAACTCAGCCCTGGTAGAGTAAATCATTTCCTAGGCATCAAACATTTATTTTCGTGTAGATATTCGTGTATTAAAATATGAACATGTATTGCTTTATTGCAGATGAAACGGACCGCTCGACGGCAGTCATACCTCCCGGTCTGTTTTTCCTCGGCACTGCGCTTCTAGTAATAATAGCAGATAAATTAAAAGCTATCTAACCAATAGGCTCCAGCCAATACCGAGTCATTAGTAGAACAAATCTGTGTACCTCCAAAGTTAGTTGTAAAGTATTAATTTATTAATAGCTGAATTTGTTGTCTTAATAATAAAAACTGTTATTAACATTTATTTTGTTTTATTCAGATATGAAAACTTAGCCATGTAAATTCACTTAGATTAGCATTAAAAATAAATATCAATTTTCAGAACTTCATCAGACCATGTTTAGAGTCTTGTGGTTTGGCTAAAGAATCATTATATGATAGACATATTAATTACTTCAGCCTTTGATAACTGCAATAGGCCGTAGCTTTACAGTCTTCTTGCTTATACCAGCTGCATGGCACGTATTAACGACATCTGTGACGTTCTTATATGACTCAGGTGCCTCTTCCATAACCAACTTTGGTGATGCAACTCTTATAGAAATGCCCATATTTTCTAATTTTGAGAGTACGTCTTTGTAGTCTATATTCCTTCTAGACTTGGCGCGAGACAAGGCTCGACCCTAAAACAAAATTAAACGTGCATTAGTTGTGAAATTCAGTTATTATTACAGTACAATCGGCGACAAAGGTATAGTGACTTTGAAAATTGAATTTGGTGCAATTCGACTTTAAATCAATTTAAATAGAAATAAAGATCTATCATACCTGAAACTCTGATAACCAGCCTTAACACAAGATACAGTACAGTTACAGTGACTGCTTATCTGATGTCTGTAAAATATTGGTTCTAAGCTGCACCTGGTTAGACTGTTTCCAGTCCAACCAAAAAGTAGTTAAATAAAGGCTAGGCAAATATATATACGACGACATTGATGATGCAGTAGTCAAGAGATTAGATACACATAAACATCATGATCATCACTTAAACTGACCTCAAAAGAAATCTGATATTAACTTGAAGTTTGCCTTTCAAAATATTTGTATTTTTATGACCAGATGTAAAAGGGATAAAATAAAACACTTACTGCTCCATGACAGGTAGATCCAAACGTTTCAGTCATTCCCTGATGAGTTCCAGTTAACACATAGCTACATGTACCCATTGTTCCACCAATTAGTACTGGCTGTCCAGTCAACTGGTAGTCCACTGGTATCAGAGGATGATGAGGAGGAAATGCCCTGGTTGACCCCTGAAATAAGGTTTAATACTAATTACGTTAATTGTCAAAAATCGAAATCTTGATAATTAAATTAGATTTTAAATTCTATTTCTGTAGTATTTTGAGTATGTTGCCTATTGTATGTTTATTCGATTTTAATATAACAATTTTTACTTTAATTATTTCATAACAACAATTGGCATTTAATATGTTGGAACTATTTGGATCATTTTGTAAAAACCATCCTTATATCAATCAATCTACTGGTAAAATAATGAATATATTTTTTTATCAAATGGCCTGAATATTTTGCATACCACAAATTATTATTATACAGTCAGCATCAAAAGATGCCGACTGTATAATAAAGAACATAAAAATAAATATGTGTACAAAACATATCACACATGCAATATGTAATCAAATATATCAATACAAATTACCTTTCTATGTACAAGTAGGGTTTTAACTTTTCCATCTACAACATGTTCTTCCATCTTTGCAATATTATGAGAGACATCATATATGACATGCATATCTAAATCATCAGGTGCCATTTTGAATTGTTTAGCAAATGCTTGGCGAGTCAAAAATGTCATTGAACTTCGGTTGACCCAAGCAAAGTTAGCAGCTGCAGACATTGCCTTCAAGTAATCTTGACCCTCCGCTGAATTAATTCTCGCACAAGCCAGCTGGCGGTCATTTGTATCAATCTGATCTCTTTTCATAGCTTTCTCCATTTGGACAAGTGCATCAGTAGCTACCTGATGGCCAAAACCCCTGCTACCAGAATGAATCATTACACAAACCTGCCCAAGCCTTTCAATACCCATTTTACCAGCAGCATATTTGTCATAGATTTCATCAACAACCTGTATCTCAGCATAATGATTTCCAGCGCCCAAGGTACCCAACTGTGGCAAACCTCTTTTCTTGGCACGGAGACTAACTTTAGAGGGATCAGCATTTAACATTCGTCCATACTCTTCACAATGTTCTTTGTCTTCAGCCCAGACATAACCTTCTCGGAGAGACCAGTCCATTCCCATTTCCAAGGCTTCCTCAAGATCCCTGGCATTCATAGGAATTATTCCCTTAGAACCCACACCCACAGGTATGTGATCAAACAAACTCTGGGCGAGTTGTTCCTGAAAATTAAATAAACTTGGTAATGAATATTTCGTCCTCTATATTACATACTATGAATAAATGATTCATGCATTCATAAATTATATAATTAGGGTATGATTTTTTTTGTCTCAAATGGTACAGAATCATCAGACTTAACTGTAACAATGCATCAAGAGAGTAACACACTTTTAGTGCTTACTGTAATAAGAAGTGATAGCCAAGTTGTATGATTGTTGGACTGGCAAGTCAAAGGTCATAGGTTCGAACCCAAGGCATATCCATATTATAAATAATTATCACAATCAGTTAAACTCTAACACTAGATTGTTCATCAACCATACAATATGAAGATCTTCAAATCCTTTTTTTTTATTTTTTATTATATTAGATTTAATAGTCTATATCTATTTTGAAAGTATATTGGTTTGACATAATTTAATAAGTTTAATTAGAAATAATAAAAATTTTGAATTCCTAAATAATGCTAAAAACAGGTTTGCACATTGGTTCATAAAACACATCCAAAGTTAACCAAAACTGCGGGCTTACTCTTGAAAATAATTCTGCTCGATTGACATTGGAAATATGTCAGTTCGTACTTTTAAATGCCAAAATGTCTAAAAAATTAATATAGTTTCGGGATAATATGAAGACAACATGCTTTAAAATTGAGGCAACTGTAATGTAGGTAAATTTATGCGTCGTTTTAAGGCGTCTATTTAATATTGGAATTGGTATTAGATTCAAGAGAAACCCCACTGAAGGATAACTTTAACTGTATGTATAAGCAGTGTTAATAAGAATAATCTGATTCAGGAATATTAGAAAAATCTATTTGTACCTTAATTGGCTGGACATCTTTCTCATGAAGATTTGTTCTTAGTAGGCGAACTCCACAGTTTATATCAAAACCTACTCCTCCAGGTGACACAATTGATTTTGGGTTGGACATATCAAAAGCTGCCATATTTCCTAAAATATTATTATAAACAAGTCAATATTGCATCATTGTTAGTAAGTCCATGACTCAATTAGATAAAACCTCAATACCATGTGATTTTTATGATGCAAGTTTTTATATTATTGTAATTAAGAATAATGATGATAAATGCATTTTATTTATGACTTCTTCATGTTATAATATAGTATTTCTTGATAAGTTATATTGATGTAGTAAGCATATGCTTATATAACTTACTAGCTGTGCCCGCAACTTCGTCCATGTGGATGTCGGAAACTAACACTCAGCCTGTGGAACCGTAATTTTGTTTCATCCATTAATTTGTGAAAAAAACCCAATAAAATATATCCCCTCCTTTCATGACCGCGCTTACGACATCATAAATGCACCTGCCTCATTGGTCCCGAGTGGGACTGCTGAGTATGAGGTCTCGGGTTTGATTCCCGGGTCGGGCAAATGTTATTGAGTTTTTCTGTTAGGGAATTCTCAGTAGCAGCCCAGTGTTTGGAAATGTGCCCGATAGATGGCAATAGGCTCACCACCTATTACAGTGGACTTAAAAACAGCATTGGTGAAATGTGGGTGTACGACTGTGACAGCTTTTAATAATACTGTAAATAATAGTTTTTATTAGGTGTATAGTTTATATCTCAACTTTTTGGAATGACTACACATTCAATAAAATTACTTTTGACCCAATTAATTGCATGTATTATTTATTTCGTATAATATTATATTATTGTTTGTACATTTTGCAGCATTCGTGGCTGCATGTCACCTTAGTAATCATAGGACCACGAACACTCGTGTTTGTAATGCCAGGAAAACCAAAAATCAATAATAACTGCGATCTGGGTCAGTGGGTCGTCTTAGGCTGGTTATAAATCGTTTATTATAATAAAAATTTACCTATTGCAAATCCATATCCCGAATGAACATCCGGCAAGCCGATTGACCGGCCGACAATACCCGGCAAAGCCGCTACATTTGCTATCTGCTTTACGCCAGGGAGAAACCCTCCAGTCATACCCGGCCTACAGGAGTTCTTCAATTCATCTAACATTAGCTTTTCAAGTGTACTGTTTACGTAAAATACGCCTTCCACATTCATGTTTGGCTGGAAACCCATTTTGATTTTCCAACAATATGGATTGATTTTTTCAAGGTACTTCAACTCTTCATTATACTGACGCACAACCATTTTAGGGCTTTAAGAATAGAAATATATTAACGCAAAAGCTGAATCGTACGAGGGCTATAGGCTATAGGTTTTTAGTGTTTTTTAGCAACTGTGGTACTCGGTATTGTAATTCCAATTTACAATTTTAGAAGCGAATCACAGATTACTAATTGTAACTTGAAAGCGAATTTTATCATTTTTATGACAGAAGACCACAGAAGTATAAGAATAGTGTTGCCGCTTTGTTTTTTTCACTATCGATAGTCAAAAACATAATGATACCATCGATAGTATGGTCCCTTTTAGTGAATATAGTATCGATACTGTCGATAGTATTGTCTAAATACTCAAACATTATCGATAATATCAATGGTTTTGTACCATCGATAGTAGCCTGTATTTTCAGACTATCGATAATATCAATTTTTTTACAGTTGTCGTTTTATAACTGCACGTCTGAAGTTGTACGCAAGTACGCTGCGCGGTAGTAAATTTTATGATAAAATGTAAATGTAGGTAAAATGTATGCGCGATGGCGAAAGCGCAGAAACAGCGTGCCTTGTCAGTCACTCCTTTACATTCCGTTAATAAATCTGTCTCGCTCGCTCAAGCGCCGAGAATAGTGGTGTTGTAAATATATCGTGGTCATGTTGATTTTCCTCACAATTTTTTTTATTTTAGCACGATAACACTTTTCTATCCATTGTATGTGCGCGACTGTTTGAAATGACTAACTTCAGTTATGCACAGTTATATTAAGACAACTATACATAATACTATCGATAATATTTCTCATTAACAATAGTATTGATGCATCCTCTACTATAGACAAGATGGTTGGTTTAACACATTTTAACGGTAAATTTTTCATACACGAGGCAGTTCTCCTTACCTCTACCCTCCATAATACTAGTGATTATATTTATCCAGAGTTAAATTTTATTTGATTGTTACATATACACTGACATAAACTACCGAAATATTTTTGGATCATTATTTGACAATAATGATTGAGGTTTGAGATATCTTTATTATTTCCCATAACAATAATTATAATTACTTACATGAGAAAGTAACATTTATAAATAGACAGAAATATGATCAGCGTACATACATTAACAAATGCGACAGAATTACAGTTAAAAATATAGAAAAAGAAATTGTGTTCAAAGACTGTGGGTAAGTAAAAAAAATTTTTCAGTTCAACTACTCGGGTAAGACATAAATATATACAAAACGCACGCGGCTGGAAGAAGCATGTATTATAGTGCGCTTGCGATAATTTATAAGATAGATAGATACTTAAGAAGTTTTTTTGTAATTGAGCTTAGAGTTTGTATTTTTTTTTATTGTTCGGTAATTTATTGTATAATGAACGGAACCTTCGACTTAATTTTTTTGCCATAGTTATTGCGTGGTTTTTATAGCTGTATTTTATGTTTGTGAATGTTATTTCTGTATGTATGTTTGTCTTTATTTAATATTTTTCGTAGTAAAATACAACTGTTATATAATTGGCTACTTGACAGTTATAACAAAAAATATGAAAAGTATTGGATATGGTAGCCTAAAGGGAAACAATAATTAAACAAATTTGTTTTTGCATTAAGTTAAATCGTAAATATTTAATTTTTGATAAATAATTAATAATTAAATAACGCAATTTTTTATCTGTTGATTACTAGAACCAAAATGCCCATGCTGCTGCATCTTGTGACGCCACATTTTACAAAACAAAATATCATTGTTCTATCGTTTGATATGAAATTAAATTTACAAAGCGTTATATCTATATTCTTAAATCTATTTCATAATAATGTCCCACATCATTAGGCAGCTGTACTTTATTTATTAGATATTTTTATTATTTTTATTTATTTAAAGGTATGTCACTGATTATTTTTATATGAAAAGTAAAAATGTTTAGTTAGGTTTAATTTATTTTAAGGAGATCAGAAGATAAGTTTATTTCTAGATATTAAAGAGGTCTTTACAAAAGAAAATCTCAGATTTGAACTAGGGGTAAGCTAAGATGAAAACTACGGGTTTCGGCGTGCTAACTCTAACCACTGATTTCGACGTTGTAAACATTTGTTCAATCAATCAATCAATCTTTTAGTATGTATATAATACATATAATAAAAATTACTTTTCTCATAAATACGGTTAAAGTTAGAGCCCCGTTGTTAGTTTTATTAAAATATGACGTCACAGTTCGGAAGTCACGTGACCATGTGTTTTCGCGCCTCATTTCAAATTAATGAAGAAAAATAATTTTTTCCAAGAAATAAAGTTTTTCGAGAAAAATATGATATTGTAAGATGTATAAAATAAACATTTATACATTTTAAAATACTTTTCCGAAAACTGTCAAGTAGCCAATTATATATGTTAGTGATATATTCATTAGTTTTGTCTCTTTATATTTTTTTTGTGTTTCTGTACTGTAGTTGTAGTGAAAAAGTATGTTTACAAATTTATTTTGTACCGTTTCTAGTGTAAGATTGGTTTTAGCGGCCGTGCCCCATACTTCTACTAAGTAGTCGAAATGTAGTTTTATAAGTGTGTTATATATATTGTGTGTTATATATATTCGGTAAAACATAACTGAGTGGAATGGACCAAACTAAGCGATGAGAAACACACTCTTGATATACTGTGGGACCGAGCCAAAGTATTAATTAAAGGCGCCATCTTGAGATCTCAGACACCAAGTCAACCACACAAACGTCAACACTGGGTAAGTGATAGCACTCTACAGCTGGTAGAAGAGACGCGTGAGAAAAAAGCAAAAGGTGCTTATGTTAAAGACGAAAAAGCACCCTATACAAAACTCCCTGAAGCTATTTGCTCCTTGAATATGGACCTGACTGGAGTTTCACAGTGGAGCAAAAGATACGGGCTTACAGTCAATCCCGCAAAGACTCAGGTAATTGTGGTAGGCAGTTCCAGGATGATATCGAAGATTGACTGGACCACGCTTCCTCGAGTTTCTTTTAATAACACTTTTATTCCTTTTAACGAAAATGTTAAGAACTTGGGGCTAATTATCGATAGAAGCTTGTCCTGGACTGCTCATCTACAAGAAACCAGTCGTAAGTTGTTTGCTTCCGCTGGGTCTTTGAGAAGATTGCGCAACTTTCTTCCAATTACCACTAAAATTGCGTTAGCACAATCCCTTCTTCTTCCTATCCTTGATTATGCTGATGCTAGCTACCTTGATCTCACTGAAGACCAATTAGATAAGCTTGAGCGACTCCAAAATTTTTGTATTAGATTTATATTTGGCCTACGCAAATATGATCATGTTTCTGACTTCCGTATTAAGCTCAACTGGTTACCTATCCGCCTTCGCCGAAATACTCATATTCTTTCTTTACTTTACAATGTGCTCTTCCTACCATCTACTCCTTCTTATTTAAAAAAACGTTTCCAGTTTCAAGTGACACTCATACACGAGTCCTGAGATCATCGGAGAACCTAAGACTGGAGATGCCGTTGCATTCCACAAAATTCTTGGATAAATCCTTTTCAATACAAGCAGCGCGTCTGTGGAATGCATTGCCGGTTTCTATTCGACGTGCCCAGACACTTTCAATATTTAAAAGGTTACTGAAGGAACATTACCTGTCTATATATCTTATATCTCTTGCAAGCAAAATCATGTTGCATATTCTTAGTGAGCGATTTAAAAGTTACTTGAGCATGGAGGTTTCACCAGAGCAAGCAGGATTTGTATAGGGAAAAGGCACTCGAGAACAAATTTTAATCGTCCGCCAGATGATTGGAAAGGTCCGAGAATTTAACAAACCGACTTACATTTGCTTTGTTGATTTCTCAAAAGCATTTGACTCGGTGAAATGGCCAACTCTGTGGACACTGTTGGAAATGGGGACGCAAGATGTCCGAGATGTCTTTATCAAGATGGGATGGGATGGCTTCAGTACGGAGAGAGGACGTACTATCAAACACTTTCCATCCTGGTGTAGGCGTTCGTTAAGGATGTATAATATCACCGCTCTTATTCAACGTCTATACCGAGATCATAATGCGGATCACTCTAGAAGACTGGACAGATGGTGTTTCAGTTGGTGGCTACCAGATTATGAACCTATGCTACGCGGATGACACCACATTATTTGCGACTACTAATCGCCATATGGAAGATTTACTTCTCAAAATGGAGCGTGTCAGCAAGACCAAAATGATGATCGTGGACCGTGCCATCAAAAACTCGCCCGAAGTCAGTCAAATTGCGAACTGTGAAGTGGTCCAGCATTATAATTACCTTGGTGCTTTAATTACGAACAACGATGGTTGCGTAGATGAAGTTATGAGACGTATGGCGATCGCCAGAATAGCAATGGACAAGTTGAACATATAGGGGAATCGAAACATTACCAAACCCACTAAGATCCGGCTCGTTCGAACACTTGTTTTCCCCATTTCTGTAACCTCCAGAGATGTGGTCGTCGCAAGAAATTTAAACGAAAAAAAAAGAGATGCTTTAGAGATGTGCTGCTGGAGAAAGATGCTTGGCATATCGTGGACTGAATTCCGTACCAATGCATCCATACTTATAGAACTCGGCATCATGGAGCGTCTATTGGCTCTGGTCCAATCTCACATAATCAAATTCTTTGGTCACGTCTCGCGAAGGGAATATGACTCCATAGAGCGTCTTGTGGTACAAGGCAAGGTGGAAGATACCAGACCGCGCGGAAGGTCGCCCATGCGATGGACTGATCTGATAAAGTCTTATTTGGGCGATCCTTACATGAGTGCACAAGAATCGCTGTGGATAGGGGAAAATGGTGGGACATCGTGAGGCGAGCTACATCCGCCCTTGACGATACATTAGGACCACGACCACTCTGTCAAGAGCGTTACGATGGAGGAGAAGATATATATTGCACCTAACTTGTGGAAGACGTTGAACAACACTCCGTAGAGCCCCCGCTAGTAAAGTTATTTTAGATCTAATCTTGTCAACATGTGGCTTCCAGATTAGGTGATTATCCAAAATGAATACAAAATATTTTTCGTGCTCAACTTTATTAATTGGTTGGTAATTTATATTTAATGGGAAATGGTGTGATATTATCAATAGTGGTGGATATATTTATAGTGAGAAGATTTGACTTTGAAACCACAATTCTAAAGACATAGATCATTCTGAGCCTCCGATATAGCAGCGTCCACGGAGTTTCCAAAGTAAAATGGGGCCGTATCATCAGCGTACAGTGATATATCACCCTTTAGACCGATTCCCTGAATATTATTAATATAAGTTAGGAATAGCAGCAGCCCAAAATTGATCCTTGTGGTGTGTTAAAACTTTTTTTTTAGGGTTACTTTGGGCTTCATTTGTGACTACTTGGTGATATCATTACGTTATTTTATTAATAGTTTGTGACAAATTGTGTCAAAGGCTTTTTTCAGAAAAATCCTACTGCTATTTGCTTTTTGTCGATGTTTATAGGTGTAACAATCAATGATGAACTAATGTATTAATTTGTTTTTTATTTTCCTTTTTAAGTGTCTTATTTTTCTGCTTTAAACAGAAAACGATAATTGGTAGTGAAGTGGATATAATATGCATAGAAGTAAGAATAAAATTACTTCTTACAAGTAAAAAAGGGGAGAAACATTCAAATAATAATACATAATTTTTTATTGTCGTTTATTATGTACACTTACATACACGGCGCTAGCTATATATAGATAGTTAAACTATTTATACTATCCATTTTTATATAATACTATCGATAGTATCATAAGTATCGGTACTAACAATAGTCTACTGATTGTAACTGCCTCGTTGGTATAGTCCCAAACGCGACTGCTGAGCATGAGGTCTCGGGATCGATTCCTGGGTCGGGCAAAGTGTTATTGAGTTTCTCTGTTAGAAAATTCTCAGTAGCATCCCGGAGTTTGGAGTTGTGAATAGAATAGAATAGAATCGTTTATTTGCTTAAAATGTAGGTATATTACAGATGGTGTAAATTAAATTATAAATATGGATCCCGATACATTTTGCCGGAGCACGACATGCAAATTCATAACATAATAAACCCAAATATTGATAACAACAATAATGGTGACAACCAAGTAAAAATATTAGATTTCCTTAAGTAAAACTATTAAATCTCAAAAGCAAAAACTATAAATGTCAATAGGTAATAAGATGATTTATAATGTCAAACTTATAATTTAACATTATAAAGAGCTATTTATTTCTTTTTTAATGTATAATATTATTCGAGAGACCATTTTTTACACATAAAATCATCAATAGAATAGAAAGACATTTCTATCAGCCAAAATTTCAGTTTTCTACGAAATTTACAAACATTTTTTTGTTTAATACTTGAGGAATATTATTAAACATCCGGCCACACATAGCATAAATTTTTTTTAAGTACAAGTCTTAGGGACTTTTCTTAATACAATTCTGTCTGGATCTTTCGTATTTCTAGGAAACATATCTTTAGCCGTTTTGAATAGGTGAGGGTTTAATTTTACGAACTTGGCTGCTTCGAAAATGTACTTGCAGGGCAGGGTAAGTAAGCGATATTTTTTAAATAGTGGTTTACATGATTCCCATGGTGGTATACCAGCAATTGCCCTAACACCCTTTTTTTGTGCTAAAACAGCTCTATGTCCATCTGTGGAATTACCCCATAATATTAATCCATATTTTAAGATAGACGACACGTGTGCCCGGTAAATGGCAATAGGCTCACCACCTATTACATGGGACTTAATAACAGCATTGGTGTAATGTGGGTGTACAAATGTGTACACCTCTGCCTACCCCTTCGGGGAATACAGGCGTGATGCTATGTTATTAATTTCATTGATATTAATGATTTGTCTCAGTCCGTTTATAGGCTATCGATACATTATTGATAGTCGACTATCTACAGCAATACTATGTGCCACTGTCAAGTGTCATGTGTCAAGTGAATTGTCATTCTGGACTGGTTTCATAATCAATTTTTAACCTTTTCGTGAAAAAATATCTCGGATTGTTGGTATTCTAATAAAATAAAGGAAGAATACGAAAACGATGGCTGCTTTGATAAAGCTTCGTCCCATACCTCTAATGCAGAGATGTGTTTGGAACCATTTCATCAAAAATAGCCGTAATATTTCTACTTCTAAAAAGAATAGTGAAAACGCTACCACTGCTGCTACTACTAGCAGCGAAGATAAAAACTGGGTGAGCTATGGGTTCGATTATAAGGACCAAGAAGAAGATACCAATGCACATCACGCTTCATTCTTCTTCTCTGTTACGTTATGTTTAGTGTTCGGTGGATTTGCCTGGGCTTATGGCCCTGATACACATCTGGCTGATTGGGCTCAGAGAGAAGCATTTTTAGAATTGCGCCGACGTGAAAAAGCTGGGCTTCGTCCAATAGACCCCAACTTTATAGACCCAAAACTAATAACGCTTCCTAATGAATCAGATATCTGTGATGTTGAGATAATTATTTAATTTGTATGTTAAATAATTATTTTGTAGGTAATTAATTTGTAATGAGTAGTAAACTTTTAAACTCATCATTTTCTTTTATTCCACTTAAAATAACAGCCATTTAATAGCTGTTTGTAAGCCACAAAACAGAAGCATTTGATTGTATATGCTTTTAAGTACAATGATGTGCTTGACTATTAGGAAACTAAAATAAATCAGATGCTACATATTTAGCTTTGTTATAACTTATGGGAATAAACTTAATGTAAATATTTGAATTCTTGTTAAAATAAACTTATGAACTTTTACATGGACATGCTTTTTATTTCAAGGGAATACTTATTTGTCTAAGCCTAATATATTATATTTAGACTTAAATTAAAAATTAAATTGGTAATCCAACCTACAAACATGCTAAATACATTTTTGAGGGAACACGCTGAATGATTATGAATAGATAACTCATTTGCTGCAACCTATACTTTATCAGTGTATTTATCCAATTATAAATATGTTTCATGTTCAAGTTAAGAATAATTTATTACACTAGGTACTATCAGGTAGTGACAGTAAAGGGACTGGCCACAGCTTATAGTACTTGCTACTTACCTGATGTCACACTAGATTGAGCTTAATCATCATCATCATCATCCCCCTACCCTTATCCCAAATTATTAGGGGTCGGCGCAGCATACCTATATCTGGCATGCTGCTAAAGTTTTGGCTATGTTTTATGACCAGCCTCCTGCCTGACGTCAACCCTCTTTGGGAATGCTGTTGGTAACCGCCACCGATATGGTCTCCAAGCTAGCTATGTCACACCAAATTATTGGGCTTAATATGGTTGATTTAATTAATTATTATTCTTAACCTTAATTATAAAGACCAGTTGCTTAACAAACTCTCAATTCAGCTGTTTTATTAAACAGATCCATGATGTAAACAGCGGAACAACTTCAACCATTGCGGTCTAAGAGACTAGCTGTTAATCTGAAATTGCAGTGCTTTCAACAAATACTACCCAAGTTCAGAAGCAATGCAAAAAGGGTTATCTGTATTTAGACAGCTTTTTTTTATTATACAAAAATAGTTTTTTTTTTATTTGTTAAAGAAGGCTTATAGACTAATTACATAGACAAGTAAACAAATAATACATATGTTGCTAATAACAAGCCTCCACATGTATATCTCATTAAGATATCCTTAACGTAGCTTATTTATATATGAAATTAAGTGTAGTATATAATAGTACATAATTGCAAACATTGATTTACTTAAATATCACTACAGTTAGGATGCTGACAATCCTGACATTTTATTGAAAAATTGACTGTCTCGCTGTGCTAGCGGAAGTACGAAAAAGATCAACGATCAACTCACGGGGTAGGTTATTGAAACTAGACGTGCTCCTAGAAAATTATGCATTTCGCCTATAATTTGTAGAAGAAAAAGGAACGTTGATTAGTGGATGTTGACGTAAACCAAGTTGATTCGTTCGCAGTTCCAACTTAGCGACAAGCTGGGAACAGTCGATTGTGCCATTCGGTTTAATCATTAAAAACAAACATAATTTATATGTCGTCTATATTCAAGGGGTAAAAATTGTATACATATTTGGCAACGTTGATCATAATCTGTAGAATACTGATGTGCTGTAAAGTCAAGATATTTTAAGAATTTCTTCTGAATTTTCTCAATACTAGACTTATAAATACCATATTGTGGGTACCAGACCTGAGACGCATATTCTAAATGACTACGTACAAATAAGCAGTTTAATATCTTTATCGTTTTTAAAAGACCGGAAGCAATCAGAGCATCCTTATTATAAATCCCAACGCTTTTGATGTTTTCTTAACTATGAACTCAATATGCTGATTGAATAGTAGTTTAATATCTAGTACAACACCAAGATCTTCAGTGGTACTGACTTTATTAATTCTTTGACCATTCAATGTATACCCATCACGGTCTTTTTGCGCGTGTAAGTAACGTACGATAACATTTGGATACATAGAGCTGTAGCTTATTTAGGTTACAATAAGTCTCAAATCTGATAAGATCTTCCTGTAACAAAAAGTACATAGTGAATCAGACATACACCATGTCTGATTCACTATGTACTTTTTTGAGTATCTTCATATCCAAGATATGTCTTTGAAAAAGCATTAACGCATGCTTAGCGAACTCTAAAGTTACAATATTAAATGGAAAAAGAATACGGTCGTGAACAGGATTCGAACCTGCGCCTCCCGGATAGATACTCCAGGCGCTCTGACCACGATGGTCGAGATGGCTTAGTGGTCAGAGCGCCTGGAGTATCTATCCGGGAGGCGCAGGTTCGAATCCTGTTCACGACCGTATTCTTTTTCCATTTAATATTGTAACTTTATCTTCATATCGTCAGCATAGAGTAGAACATACGAACCTTTAAAACAATATTTTATATCAAAGTCAAAGGTTTTTATTTCATATAAAACGTACAAAGGCACTTATGAAAAGTCAGAATTTACGTGCACGGTTCCGAAAAGTCGCTTCCTATGGAGAAGAACCGGCAAGAAACTCCATGGTTATTCTTTAAACTATATATCTTTTACAATTTCTGTAAATTACAGATATAAACAATATAAATAAGAGCGGGCCCAAAACTGAGCCTTGTGGGACTCCTGATGGAACAGATGTCCAGCCAGATGTATAACTCTGGAACACTACTGCCTGAGTCCTATTGTCAACATATGAACAGAACCACCGATTTAAGTCACCATGTAACTATTCCAGCTAACAATAACTTATCCAATAACAAACGATGATCAATACGGTCAAAGCATTTTCTGTAATCGGTGTATATTATGTCAACTCGCGCATGCTGCTCCATCCCTTCGGATATGAACTCGTGAGAAAGGATAAGGTTAGATGTCGTCAAGCGTTTTCCAAGAAAAGTGGTGTAAAAATATGTACCTAGGTCTCGTAAGTTTGCTAGCAGTTATGTTAATTAACTAATACCTAGGTACATTTGGCACTGTATTTTTCCTTATTTATATTACTTAATAGTTTCAGATTTCTCTGCACTGACCCTCTCAATGAGTCACTTTTATACTGGTCACCTATCCATATGACGTGGTGACTCCTCTTGAGACACAGGTTGTGGGTTCAAATCTGACATGTGCCAATTTGTCTTTTCCAATGTACTTTCATAGTTTTAATCTAAGACATCACAGACATAATCGTGAGGAAACATAATCGCCAACCCGCTGTGAGTTAGCGTGGTGTTCAATACTGATATCATATGATGTGATTGATGATCAAGGACTTGTCTACTCCAACAGTCATCGTCAGCATCGATCGATATACCTAGTTGACTAAAATGGTTGGTGTGTAACTATGTGGTGATTTAAAGTAAAAAACAATTTTTGCGATTATGTTTATTTATTTACTTACTTTAGGTAGGCAGTATTTAAATTCATGAACACCACTTAAGCACTTAATTTTGACGAGGTAGGTAAGTATTAATCTTTGTCTTATTATAAAATAATTGTAATTTAACAAAGATAGGTACTGAAAATGTTTTATTTTTCAACATATCTTAAAAATACAAATAAATAAAACTGAAGTGTCCGTTTGTAATGTCAAAATAATAGTCTTTTTAGCTCATACAGTTATTTGCGATACCTATGACTAAAAATCTGTTTTTTAAAACCCCAAACTCGAACCATCTCTTAGGTAGGTACCTCTACTTAACCTAAGTTCCTCAGATATTTATTAAAACTCAGGATTACCAAATAAAGATATCCCTATTCCCTAATGTGTATCACTCAACAATACCTACGTACACATAGTATCACGCCTGTATTCCTGGACATGGTAGCAGGGAAGTTTTTTGTCCCATGTAATAAGGGGTTGGTAAATCTATTACTACATACCGATTCCAAACTCTGGACCACTAGGACTGAGAATTTCCTTATAAGAATATAATACTTAGCCCAACCAAGGTGTTAAACCTGGGACTTCATGGTCTGCAATCTTAATCATATGAATCTTATGCTGCACCTACATGAACTACTTTTCCACCAGTCACAGCTACATAAGCGGTGTCATCTGCTTTTGCTAGAGCTAGTGAATTTATACAACTACCAAGGTTAATATCTCCAGCAGCTTCTAGTTTATCGCCGACTATCTTCCAACGACGCACGAAACCGTCCCATCCGCCAGTCCACACGTAGTCCCCACTTATCGACAAAGTGGTTACTATCATTTCACTAACCTGCAAAATATACACATTATACTCAACCAACATAATACTTACGTTTGTATTGTAACTAACTAAGTAGGTATATTAACTCGAACATTTGGTATTTTATAATCTCATATGCACACACCCCCACACATACTTGCTCCGTGCAGGAATCTGCAACACGCGTCGCAGCAACCGGACTCTCGACCACTGCGCTAACAGCGCCGTCAAATTACAAGTTCTAATCAAAATTATCAAATTATAATACGACTTATTTGTTAGTCATACGGTATTGGTGGTAGGTATCCAATTTATCTGTTACACTAGGTACTTTCCAAGCGTCGAGGCTTTGAGAGAGTAGTTAAAGGTCATTTGATTTTTTTACAGTAGGTATAGCTACAAGAAGTGATCAGGCTCTGTCACCTTGATTTCATCAAGTTGTTGGAAAGTGGTATCAACAGAGGCATCATGTAATCGCAAGTTATTGCCATCCCTGGCCATGAATACAAGTCGATTCCCAGATAACCCCAACGGTGCGCGACCTTCCATTGTGTGCCGGGTCATGAAACGAGTCTTCGACTCCTCTGAAATGGAAAAATGTACATATAAAGTTACCTAGTTATACAAATAGGTACCTAGTACAGAGTCTATCTGTAAAACTCAGATAGATTTTTTTTTCCTAACCAGTCCTTTTTCCTTGCCCTTCATTACCTATCTAACCTCCACAAGCCGGTTGTAGGGAAACTTGAATCTCGTGGTAAGCCTGGTTGTCAGACTTAGGCAGCAAGTACCTAACTAGCAGGCATCTGACCACCTGTAACGATTCATGGAGGGGATCTTGATATGAAATGATGATCACCTATTCAAAGATCAATCGCGACAGTCACAACCAACCGATCTGTATGACGGTTACATAGCTTTCAGAGTGGTGTAAAAAACCTAATATGGGACTTGGAACTCAAGGTACCAGTATTAATAGGTAGGGTGCCAGCTAGTAATTCAGTACCACATACGTTTGTAAATATTATAGAAGAGGACCAGGTACTGTGACTTGATATTATTGTACAGGTATAAGCGAACATGGCTTAAATAGTAACTTCTATATCAAAGTGACTTCTATCTAGTTGATTAAGTTAATTAAATTTAGAAACACCATAACCCTACTTAAATTAATTAAATAAGTAGTTATAAAAACCAGATGAACGCCTAGGCTTAATGGATCTTGATTTTGACGCTCATCTACGAATGTTTGCTTTTTAAAAAACCGTAGGAAGGTAATAATTATTAAGAAGGCATTAAAAGATAAGGAAGATTAGGTATTAAAATAACTGCAGAAGCGAATCAGAATCATACAATATTTAGATACCTAGTTAACTACCATAATATAAAAAATACCTACCAGGTTTTATTTCAGTGGCGGTTACGTAGAGGTCTCGAACGGTAAACAGGAATGGCGGTCTGATACAAAGATCTTTAACTTCCTCCAAAACATTGTATGTAGCTTTAATTGCATTGTTTTCATATATTATAATCTGAAAGAAATAATGACTAATGTTTAATGTAGTTCCCGGCAAAGTGAATGTTAACGACATTTTATTTCACGAATTGACACATGTACCTACTTAGGCACATCCTCGGTATTAGGCCATGCAACCATGGACAATTGGTCACCCCAGATTATGGTTCCACAATTTAGGGTGTCCAATTGTTCACAGATGCTGTACCGAACTCCTACCCACTAAGAACCATACGGTCCCCCATAAAACTTTACCCAAGTTATTACACATTCGGAAGTCCATGTTTAACTGTGATATTTTTGGCTGAATGGCTTACATAATGATTATATTTATGTTAAACTAGCTATGCCCCGCGGTTTAACCCGCGCATAATTAGCCTAAGTTACTCCTTATATAGTTAGCTATCTGCCAGTTAAATCTTATCAGAATCAGATCAGCCGTTTTGAAGATTAGCCGGACCAAACAGACAGACAGACAAAAATTTTAATGCTGATTTTTTGACATAGGTATCGTGCAAATAACTCAAATGTAAATCCCCCAAAGAGGTAGGCAGACGTGTACACAGTTGACACCTACCTAAATTTCACCGATGCAGTTATTAAGTCCCAGGTATACCTATATAGGTGGTGAGCCTATAGCCAACACCTGGGAACAGTTCCAAACTCCGGGCTGCTACTGATAATTATCTTACAGAAAACTCAATAACACTTTGCCCGACCCGGGAATCAAACCCAGGAATGAGGTCCTGGGTTTGATTCCCGGGTCGGGCAAAGTGTTATTGAGTTTTCTGCTCGGTAGTCGCCCGTGCCACCACTAGACCAATGAGACAATTTAAAACTAATGTCTTACTAATCTCATATTCTGGGTACGTTGGTAGAACTGGATGCATTCATAATTTTATAGCCTTTTAAAAATTATTAGTGTAGATAAATTTCCATATCTATACATATAATAAATCTGTAGTAGTTTATTGTAGGAGTATCTCTACAATAAAGAGATTTCCAAAATAAAATTGTCAGATAAATGGAAGCCAACAGAACACATAATTATCCACCATTTTTGAATTTTTGTCTGTTTGTCTGTATGTCTGTTTATCGTTTATTTGTACGAGACTCACGTAAAAGGTACAAATCCAGTGTGGATAACTTTGACAGAAACATAATGTGCGTAATTCGGAGTATATTATTAAATTTTTATTTCATCATAATCGGTTTATTCTGTCCAAAGATATTTGAATTTGAAGAGTTCAAGATAATCGTATCATAACAATCTTAATGTAGATACACGTAACGACATCTTTTGACTAAAAATGGTACTAACGAATATGTGGCTTATGTATTGTTACAGATAATAATATTATATAATACGAAGAAAATAGTTTCAAAAATGTTTGTTTAGGTACTTAAAAACGAATGTAAGTACATAGCTTAGTCCTCAGTAGCTGCTTTGCATTGGGCTGAGTATCAACATTATTAATTATTATGAATTTGTGTTCATACACGACATGGTGTTAATTTACGACATCCACGAAGACGGAGGCACAGCTAGTTTTATAATAAATTTACATTTGTTTTCTAAATAGGTAACCTGAGCATAGTGTATAATGTCCTATGCTATTAATTACATTGCTCATTCTGTTATCGTCATCCCTTTGGATATCGTATAGCACGATACATAAAGTGTAGATTATAGTAAATACCTTATCCATAATGCATCAAGAGATACCTACCTATAAAAGATTTGGTTTCACTTACATTTCCATCTTCATCGCCAGCGTAGACTTGTTTGTCATGCACCAGTAGAGCTCCCACATCAGCACCTGTAGAGGGTAGTTCAGCGATCTTATCCCCCTTCATGGACCAGACTTTGATCCCTCCATCATTGGACGATGAGTATAAATTGCTTCCATCAGCAGCTAATGCAAACGGTTGTACTGCATGCGCGGCCCATGATTCTTTAGGAAACAATTTGGCATCGAATGCCTTAAAAATTCAATTGTGTTCAATCATCTATTTCTTGCTCATATAATTATTTTCAAGGCTCAAATTCTAATATAATATAATATAAATTAAATGCACCTATTAATGATTGTTAATGGTTGTTCCTCATGTCCATTTTTTGTGGACGCCTAATTAAGTAATCAGTTTCGCACTCGAAAGAAGAAGAAGTGACCCTTATAATTATGAGCTGAGTCGGTGTGAACAATAACCAAAATATCTTACAAAAGTCAACTAATAAACAAAAAATTTAGGCACATAAAGCAATTTTACTTACTCTTATAAAACCGTCTTCAGTACCAACAAATAATTTCTCACTCCAGGTCAACACGCAAGGTTCCGAGTCAAGTTTTGTTTCAGCCTCAACCTTTAGTGGCATTTTGTTATAAAATTAACAGATATGAACTAGGTATTCGCTTAAATTTACGCGTCCTGACTACTTTCATAATCTGAGAATACTGCTACAGTGCCGACAACACCAAAGATATTCGAGACCAAAATAAACTAAAGGCGTGCAATGATCTTTAAGAACTTTCTGTACAGAAATAACGATTCTAGACGAATCTAGTGATGCCAGAGCGATGTTTATAAAATAAGATGTATTGATGAGCCATTTTAACATAAAATCAACGAACATACATACAATACGGTAGGAACGTACGCTGTACAGTAGGTACAACCGAAGACTTTTGCGAACTTTTATTGTACCCTATTTATGTTAGTTGTAGTTAGACCATGGATCTTCATAAGAAAGATACATACACTTATACCGATAGATAGTTAACTATTCAACATCGAAAATTTCGTTCATTTTCAGAATTATCCAGTTCCGAAACTGACAAATTCTTTCAAAATGTACAGTTCCCTATCAGTAGGTGTCTGATTTTCAAAATGTCCAATCATTGAGAATATGGTATTTTTTTCCATAAGCGGTTTTGTACACCATCATAATAAACATAGCACAACATAGCAATATGCCTCTTTTTCTCAAAGGATTAATCAGAACTATATTGTACACATTTCACTGAAACCGTTATTATGGGTGTAAATACATTTTTAAAACCTGACGCGATCTGACTAAGCTTCCAAACTCCGCTCTGACATTTTTTTTTTTTTTTTTTATTTCCTTCGCCCTAATCGGGCAGGCTAAGGTCTTAGACCATACCGCCTCGTCTTCAGTGTTCTTAAATAAAAGTAAGGCCAAAGCCTCGTCTTCAGTTACTTCCTTCTTTTTTTAATCAAGTATAAAAAGTTATTGCAGTTATTGCCCCAGTAAAACGGTGGAAATTTTACTGAGTCTTCGATGGAGTTTAGGAGTGAACACAAAAAGTCATGATTTTCAATTTTATACAATTTGCCCACACTCGTACACCTTCATGAACACATAATGGTTAATTATCCACCATAATTACACATTATACTTCGGAGAAACACAAGTTTTGGAAAACAATATAAAATCGACAACGTGCACTTTACATTTTCCCGCCTAAAAACCTCCGCTCTGACATTTACTGTGAAAACCTTTTTTTTTTTTTTTTTTTTTTTCCTTCGCCCTAATCGGGCAGGCTAAGGTCTTAGACCATACCGCCTCGTCTTCAGTGTTCTTGAATAAAAGTAAGGCCAAAGCCTCGTCTTCAGTTACTTCCTTCTTGTTTTAATCAAGTATAAAAAGTTATTGCAGTTATTGCCCCAGTAAAACGGTGGAAATTTTACTGAGTCTTCGATGGAGTTTAGGAGTGAACACAAAAAGTCATGATTTTCAATTGTATACAATTTGCCCACACTCGCACACCTTCATGAACACATAATGGTTAATTATCCACCATAATTACACATTATACTTCGGAGAAACACAAGTTTTGGAAAACAATATAAAATTGACAACGTGCACTTTACATTTTCCCGCCTAAACTCTCCTGTGAAAACCTAAAAAAAAACAAATAACAATCAGTGTTGCTCAGTCATTCTGTTGTTCAGAAAAATAAATGTACCGACTATAGTCTATGATCTAAAATCTAAATTTTGCATTGTACAGCTTAAATTTTTAGCCCTATTTCCTGCAGGAAGTCATACGGTAGAGTGAGTGAGCATTTAAATGTAGCCTACGATATATTCTCAGACTGACCAAATATACATAAAATTTTTCATAAAAATTAGTAAAGCCGTTTCGAAGGAGTTCGATAACAGACACTGTGACACGAGATTTTCATATATTAGACTAGCGAGCTCGGCAGACTTTGTCCTGCCCTGAACCCGATTACAGCGCCACCTACCGGGTCCAGTTGTATTTTCAAACCATCCAGGAGCCCATTGAAATATATAACAACACAAAATTTCATCCAAATCGGTCCAGCCGTTAGGAGAAGTTAGGTGACAAACACACGTACTACCACGTACAGAAGATATTTTATTAAGAAGATTAAAAGCTTTCAAATAAATTTTTTACGGTTTTCGTAGATAAGTATAATAAGTTAAAGTGCATTACTTGAGAACGGCTCAACTGATTTGGAATTTTTATGTTCTTATATGGTTCTTATACTCCAAATATACTAAGTGGGAAAAATCGAGAAAAACTGAATTTTTGAACTGAATTGAACGAATTAATTATTGATTTTGAAGACTCACATTAAATATATAACATTAAATAGACTCACATTAAATAGATATTTATAAAAATCGGAGCCTCGACATTTTTGTGGTTAGATGTCTTCATGTCACCTTAATATTGCAATTCATATGCAATGCTAACTTCGCTAAATTATAAAGAATACAAAATCTTCACGCTTACTTAATCGTAATGCAATTGTGATGTAATAAAAGTGATATTCATCTCTTAACTTTATGAAGTATATTTCCAAAGTTTAGTATGTAATGTATTAGCATGCAGTAGAAAATTGACTCATAAACATAATCGCTTTAAGTATTTTTATTGAAGTTTAAATCGCCAAACATTATCAAGTGGAAAGTAGAGCTCCATACCAATTCCAGTAGCAATAAAACCACACATACGAGTCAGCCATATTAATTTGAAATTCCTCGGCAGCGTACAGTACGTAATATTACGGGAACAACATAAGATATCATTGTTACACAATATCATTGGCCATTTGTCAAAACAATGGAATGGATGACTAACTACTTACTCAAAAGTAGTAACAAAAAATAGAAATACGATAAGTAGGTACCTACTCTATATTGCTTTGAAGACAATCCTCCTAGTAGGTATACGGAAGCGTCCATTGACCACATTCATACCACACGTGAAAGTGAAAATGTAAAATTGCTGACATATAATAAGAGCCGTGAGACGTTTCATACTATTGTATATAGAAGAGACCTAGTGATGGTTCACATTACATCATAATCTACCCACATACGTTAATGTGTCTTGGAACCTATTTGCACGAAATGTAATGTAGGGTTCGTAGTCCACGCGGTGAAACCACGCAAAAAGTGTTACAGCGTCTTAAAGTTATGCTCTAACTGCGAAATTGTAATTTGGGTCAAGATTTTTTGTTATTATTATTATAATTTTTTTTATTATCAAGGCTTGTGGAGCTTGTCCAACTAAGGCATGAATAAGCCCTATAACCAAAATGTGAAAGGTATGAATATCTGTAGAGCTAATTATGAACATTAGTACTTATAAGAAAAACTGACACTTGGGAATGTGAAAAGCGATAATTTGTTTCATTGGGATGCCTCGGGATACTTGGACATAAGTTTCCGATTTTTTTGTCAGTTTGTTGCTAACTGTTCCCGCCTTTTGGAATACTGTCATGGTCTAAAGCAAAACTTCCGAGCAAGATAGAATAGGATAGGACTGACCCTACGTCCTCGCCGACATTTAGTTCCATAGAGCTTACGTATCGCCTGTCTCTATACTGATCGCCTTGCTATCGTCACGGAGATCACCGAGAGTCTTTGGGTAGGGAATCAAATATTATGTCAGTTTTCAGTGTGTGTAGCGTATGGGTCGGCAACTGTTTGTTGCAAAAAGTGGGTTATGAAGGTATTCTAACAATTTGCTAACATTTTTGTAGATAGGTACTTATTACTAATATAAAAAACGTATTTATTACGCGACGTTGGACTATTAAGTAACTACAATATTACTATTTTAAATATAATTCACATGTTTTCACTTTTAGCACGTTACTAATCAGGGTCCCTGTTGAACACTAGTTAACACCTTTCGTAACGGACTCTACAGACATTTTCATGTCAAGACATACGCAGCAAGTCATAACCACTTCTGAAAACATATATGGAAATGCCTTTCTTTAAAACGATATACGCCTAATGCAGTTAAATATTTCAAAGTCAAACGAATTAACACATGCGTAGCGAACACATTTTATGGAAAGAAATTTAGTCGTGAGCAGGATTCTAAACCGCGACTCGTGGATAAATACTCCAGGCAAAGCGCCACTACGCCATCTCTCGACCTCTGCTCACTAGTCCGAATTCCTCCTCCACATTTTAATATGTCTTTTGGTGACGTCACCACTATCTATTCAGTCAGTCAGAATCGACACAACTATCTTTGCAGTTATTACACAAATAAAAGGTAATTATACATCTGTACGACGTTAGTCGTGTCGGTCTTTTGGTGACGTCATCACTATCTATTCAGTCAGTCAGAACCGACACAACTATCTTTGCAGTTAACACACAAATAAAAGGTACCTAATAATACATCTGTACGACGTTAGTCGTGTCGGTTCAGTCACCTGTATATGGATTGAATGGATGGCGATGACGTCGCCAAAAGACGTATTAAAATGTCGAAGAAAAATTCGGAGTAGTCAACAGAGGTCGGCTTTAGAGTTCGATATACACCTAGATGGCATGCAATTCCCTCAATCAAATTCTGTCTTATTATTGGAATTCTAAGGTGACAATGTAGATATTGTATGGGTTTTATTTAATTAGTTAACTGTATATAACCTTAAAAGCTAGATTTTCCTGGAAATATTTACTGATTGATAACCAAAAGGTAATGAAGGTAAGGTAATAGTCATCGCAAAACGCAAAACTTATGTGCGTTATCGTGTGAACTGTGACGCATAAGTAATCGATTTGGCTGAAAGAAACCGCAATTTTTAGTCACGCCAATACGATTATTTACATTCTTTAATTTCACATGGTAACTAAAAGCGAAAATCTGACGAATAATAGGAAACACTAGGTAGTGCAGTAGGTACAAAAATTATTCCAGATAATCCACAGCTAAACACAAAGACGTAGTGACCAAGATCGATTTGTCACCAATAAAACATATAGATTAATTATTATAAAACATTTTAATCATATAAAAATAATATATTTACAAACATTCACATCAATTTGATGTAATAATACAAGTTGCAGTACATTTTTGGCGTCATGCCAGCTCGCTGACGACACAGTGCCTGACCGACTTCTCTAGATTTAGGTTCAACACCTTATTAATAACACAGCAAAAGCGCTGATGGAAATGGTATAATTATTCTAATTAATCTATAATGATCTTAATGCCCCATAAGCCCACTGTTCTTCAGTATATAATTGGAAAACGCCATAATCGCGTCAGATTTAAACGAAACAACACAATTTGATGCGAGAATGCCGTTTTAGTAATTAAAAACAACATCTATTTATATTAACCAGGAAATTATCTTAATAATTATTTTTATTAAGCGAAAGGGGGTCGTGAAGTCTATTCAGCGAGTCGTTTAACGGTCTACCATCACAATAATATATCTGTTAAGATAGACTGATCATTTAGGTACGTATACATAATTATAGTTTTGTAGCTTTGGTCTACCTAGTATAAAATCTAACCATACAACCAATAGTTAAACAAGTTACCTAAATAACGTGATGAATTGCTAAGATTTAAAAAAAAATGTGGCCTATAAATGAGGGTCAAGCACCGTTGGTCAGCCGGTTGGTGATCGTCAAGAGTGTGGTCGCCTTAAGGAGCTCCGTATTCTGACGAGGGTGCGGAAGCAGGGGGACCATATTCGGGTTTGGGGGCTGCAGCCGGATAGCCTTCCTGTTTCTGAAATGACAATAGTAGTATTTATTCGGATAAGTAAATTTATTTTATAATTATATGAAAACACAATTGAATCTAAACTAACTAGGTACCTAAGTAGATATATACATAAGTGGATTAGTTAATTAATCAAATTTTATAAATTTCCGTAAGCGTACCTATCCAATTTAATACATCGAACAATTACACAATTCATGGTTAATAGATATTTAAAAAATAAGTATAAGCAATTAAAAATAATTTTACGTAAGTATTACATAATAATGCCTAGAGAGTGTGCAAGCTTCTAAAATCCTTAGACATGTTGATCGTGCAGAAAGTTAAAGACTTGACAGTTTGAAAATTGATCAAAAGCTTTATGGACTCTTGACTTTAAATAAATTAGACTATATTTATTCATATTCACAAACATTTTAGAACATCTACCTACTATAAAAACGTCTCAAGATTGATCCACGAATTAAAAACCACATCCAAGTAGGTGCCTACCACAATTTGATTTAAGAATTGTCGAAAATAGACATATTCTTAGATAATATCATTTTTATGACTCAAGTTAAAGCTTCAATCAATATTCATTAAATAGATTTTCATGCTTTAGCTCTTTATCTAGCCTGTCTACAGTCTGTCGTCAGTTGACTTGAGCGTATTGATTTGGAAGAATAGGTACAAAGGCTAACTGCCGCAGTTGAAAATCTATATAAATTTCTTAAATAAATATAAATAGTCTATCCTATATGTTGACCCAGATATACATATATAGGTACCTATATAAATCTCTGTTACGTGTTAGAGTCTGTACGTGTTGCCGTGTAATAATGCTACGCATACACTTTCGTTTGTGGCTCCATTTTGATCTTCGAATGACCCGTCAATTATAAAGCAATTTGTATGAAATATGCGTTATTACGAGATATTTGCATCATTACGTAAAGAAAATAATTCAGAATAGGCATTTCTGAAGCATTTACATTTCACAAAACGGTCCATTCATGTTTATGTGTTTCGGTAGATAAACATAGAACTTTATTGAGCTGGTAAACCTATATAGTAGGTATTATGAATTTAAAAATGTAAGACCATTTTTTCCGAAATAATAACATCAGCGAATGCTCCCTCAAAACCAGTCCTATTGAGGAATCATTAGAAATATTTTCAACATTTATTACCTATAGTAAACATTTTGCCAAACTTAGGTAGTTATGTATATTAGTAGGTAAGTTATGAAAGTGATCGAATATTTGATCTCGTTATTAATCACTCATAAATGCTTACTTTATTAATAATTATCTAGACTTCATTAAAAAGTTTTCAGGAATTTTAAGTTATTTGTCAACGACAAAGAAAATTATCCTCATTCGAGTTATTAATAAGTAAGTAGATTTGATGCCCAATAGGATTAAATCCTCGAATGTAGACATCGTTGCAATAAGATAAAATAATCACAATAATTGTTCCTTTCAGGGCGCGCGTTCATAAACAATGGTCTAATGAAAATAACAAGGCACTTATGAAATCTGGATCTATGATTCCAGCTCAGCCATGTGATGCAATCACTGCCAAGTGACATTTCTTGAAGATACTCGCTTGACAGTAATGATACAAAAAATATACTTGGCTACTTATTGCGAGAGACATTGCGTTACATAGAAAATACGGGTTGTCTGAGTACAGTGGCATCCTCGGTTGCGTTAATGTAATGATGATAGCAGGTGTACTGAGTGCCGAGCACGCTAGGTCTTGAAGATAATGCCATTTAATACTTCCTAGATTGTTGTAGGAAATGTTTACGCGCACTTTCACGAGGCTGAGCGCGGACGCATCCTCGAGCCATCACATCACAATGACACATGCAACTTTTAAAGCCTGAATAAATAATTAAACCTGATTGTTTTTGTTAATGTCTTTTTTATAATAATCACTTTTTTTTGCTCTGGTCTTAAATACTATCCTGTGAAGCGTTAACAATAAAAATATGATTATTATTATACCTATCAGTCATTTCCGAGATATGTCTTTAACTATACATAGATTATAAGTAATTTGACAGGAACCAAAATATAAAAAGGTAAGCATAATGAATGTGGTACTGAAGAATCTTTTAGGTTATCCGCAATAGTGAGTGGTATTAAAATATACTGCAATATTACGAAGAATTCGTACCACATTGAGGGGGCTATGTTCATAAATAACTATTAGTTAACTACTAAATAAGTATAAATCTAACTAGGTCAGGCTTTGGGTCAAGCCAGCGGAACCCCAGCGTGTAACGGCAAGACCTATCTTTTAGCTCGGATTGTTATCAATTTGCAAATTCCTTAACAGATGAAACAACAGACAAAATGATTAATAGAGAATAAAAAACACTTGATTATCTTTTACTGTATGTGCTCGTTACCTGTGTCTTGTATCTGATGAAGTAAACTTCTGGTTTGGCTGGCTGCGTGGGTGCAGGTGTTGGAATCACAATGTCGGGCTGCTCCTCAGGTTTCTTCACCAACACGTAGACAAGAGTCTTCTCCTCATTCTGAGGTTGCACAGGTATGACTGGCGCAGTAGGGGTAGGTGGAGTGGGCGCCTTGATGAAAACTATCTTGTAGTGCTTCTGAGGAGGAGGCACCCAGATAGGCTTGCGGGGCGCTGGGATGTCATTGTCTGGAGGTGGGACGTGCACGTACACATGCTTGTGCACTATGGGCTGTTGAGGCGGTCCGTACTGTGGCGCGGGGGCACCATACGACGATGAGGGAGCACCATATGATGATGAGGGGGCACTGTAGGATGGGGCGGGCGCGCCGTACGACGATGGAGGCTCCGGCCTCGCTGCCGCGCAAGCGACCACCACAGCAAGCACCAGAGATCGAAGTACCTGCACACACAAATTACGTAACTATAATAATTACTGGGATCATAATTTAAATTAAATTTGAAAATATCACACTTTAGCACTATTAAGTAATGTCCAGTGGGTATTGATATCATATCGCGAGTTCACTATGCTAATATCACCAGGTCACTATGTTGATCAGGGATGATCATCACAATATAGCACGAACACCTACCGTTTTGTCACACATCCTGGGCACGCGATTAGACGCAGGTAGACAGTGTAATGTCCAGTGCCCAGGCGCCACCTGTGTTTATAAGAGATGTGCGCTCCATATCCGGGGGAGGGGGCACTTTCGATGGTTCACATACCTTTCGCAATAAGATGGGGCTCACGCGCCGCCCTCCTACTGACGGCGCATCAAGTAACGTGCTCGAGGGCACACATTCTGCGGTTAATCCTTTTAGATATTTTTTAACGTGTTTTAGTATTGCTTTCGCCGTATCTTATTTTAGACATTAAGGAATTATGGCAATACATACACAATATACTTTATATACTTACGGTAAAAAAGTTTTACAGAATGATAATAGAAAAGATCGATAGAAAGAGAGACCTACCCATGAAAAATTATAATTAGTCCATGGAGCTACCACTACCTACAATTTAGCTTATATTCTTATATAAGTATTTAGGTGTGTAACATTCTGATGGATCTGTCAGTCCCACTGCCAGAGGTGGTCTTGAAGAGTAAGTAGCAAACAGAAAAACCCAATAACCTGACCCAAGAATCGAACCCCGGACCTCACGCTGGTCAGCCGCACTTTAATTAAACGTATATAAAGTTGGGTGAGCTAAGTAATTAATAACTAATATCTAAGGTTAAGAAATACATACAATGTCTATTGATACATGTCAAGCTAATTTTGAATTTAAAAAGATTTGAAATTTGAAATAAAAAAGGCATGGAGACGCTGACTTGAAGCCCTGACATGACATAGCACAAGTTAGGGACGAATGGGGCAAGAAAATACGGAGAGCCGACCCCAAATAACGTGGTGTGACCAACGCTAGGAATCAAATCCGTAGGTACCTCATTTACCTGGTCATGAGCATTTACTCATAAATCACCACACCCTCGACTGTAGGTACTTAAGTATTATTATTATAACTAGTTGTGCCCCGCGGTTAGTTACTCCAATAATCAGCTACCTGCCAGTAAAAGCTTATCAGAATCGGTCCAGCCGTTTCGAAGAATAGTCGGAACAAACAGAAAGACAGACTAACTATTAAAAAACTATTATTTTGACATTACAAACCGACACTTCAATTTTATTTATTTGTATTGATAATCTTGTTGATAATACATACGTATTCGTAATAGTAAGTCAATAGACGGTGTTTTAATACTATGAGAAAAAAAAAACACTTCTCGTACCTACCTACAAAAAATATAATACCTAGGTACCGATGGCTGTACATGTTTGCACTTGGCAATATCACTCATTCAGCGAGTTCTCGCACTTCTCGCTCATATAAAATGAAAACAAACGTGAAGACATTGTTATTGTTTATTTCCATTGTCATCTATTATTTTATGTACTTAGTTGGAAATAATATAATAAAAAGAAATTAAATGCCGGCTGCTTTATGAAATTTTATTCTTCGTACAGTCAGCCGCACGAATGTGCTAACAATTTGACATTTACAGCGCTTTTATTTCAAAGCGGTAAGGACGGTTTTTGCGGTTCAAATGTTACACGTGCGGTAGGTAGTCCGTACACAACAGAAATTCAAGCAATAAAATCAATAAATCCCGCTAAAAGATGTTGATAAATTAATAATGTTCCAAACAAGAAAATACTTAGTGCGACTTATTTGGCTAAAGCTCGTACGGTGAGACCCAGCAAATGTAGTAACGAATTCATTAGTACTTGTGAAGTTTTAAGAAATAGGTATACCATACCATACTTAGTAGTTAAACTCGTATTAATTTATTTAGTGGCAGTCAGCTAACCTCAAAAATAGCCGTTGACATTGTTAAAAAAATGCTTGTGTGAGTAGCAATAAGATTAATAATAATGTAAGTACAAAGAAGTTTCACTATTCTCAATTCAGATGAGTCTTTATTTGACGCAAGAAACTCTCTCAACATCAGCAAATTAGAGCTATTTGCTATAATAAAACCTTGTTCCTTTCTTGCTTTTCTTCTTTCTTATTTAGTCACAAGACCACGAAATAAGAATCAATCGAAATTAAGAATTAACAAAAGTTCAGCAACTCGTACGGCGGTGATTGATATCTACTTAGGCGTGACGTCATTTTGTGTTTCAGTTAACAAGGCCGATTGCAGTTTTACACTTTTGTTTTATTGAAAATCTTATTAATCTTATTGTTTATGTTATAAAACTAGGTAATTTTTTAGAATACTGTGTACATAATTTTTTCTCTAAAACCATTTATTGTTCGGTTCTTTAGTACTGTCATCATGCCTATTTTCTTGTTCCAACTATGTTCTAAGTTCTTGTTTATGTACCGGTTAACGTAAATGTGTGCTGGTTGTAACGAAATATTCCTCTTACAGTATGACCGGGTAAGCGCAATGTGATGAGTTCAAATGTTAATTTACTGCAGGTTAACCGACGCTCGCAGCCCAGCTTTAGTAACTATCAACGTTGTGCGTGTATCACTACAGTTAAAAGTAGATATTTAGGAATGTGAATGGTTATACGAGTTATTTACTTTATTCAGGAGACCCATCAGTATGAGGCAGATTTTCAAAAATAATTCAATAATACCCGCTATCGATTCTACAATCAACACGTAGGTACCTCCGTAGGTAATACAACAATACGTTGTTGATTAAAACACATAAGCATATTGCTCATTTTCGTGTTGGTTTACTTGTGATTGATTCCATCTAACCAATCGTTTCCGATACGATACGCTTGCTTGTTTCGCACTGCGTTCATTGTGAAGTAGTTGTGCACAATTCTAATACATATAATGTTTCATGACAAGTCCAAAGAGACGCGGTGCAGATGTTATTAGTAGTGTGAACAAAGCACTTAGTGACAATCTGTCAGTGCATCATTGTTTACTGTTTGTGTCGAAGAGAAGTGGGAATAATTGACCTCTGACCCAGCGCAAGCTCCATAATGTGGAAACACCAGGAAGGTAGGCGAACATCGGAGCCTATTTCTACGAAACCAGTTGATTTATACATTTATACATGCTATTAAGTACTATGTGCGTTATCTGGGACGTGGTGTTCAATCTTGAGTAATGTACACCTAATTTCATTGTTACTTTGGATGATGTGTTAGTTGATAATGAAGGTGTTTTGAAGAATATGAAGGTGTGAGTGAATTAATTAAGAATCTTTAGTTTACTCTTATATATTTTGCTATCAAAAATCTTGATCTCACACTGTCATTTTTATATTAACGTGAAATAAAAACATGCCAATTTCTAATGCCAATTTATAATTTATAACGATTTAACATTATTTACTTGGCGGCTGTTGAATACTGATTGTCATTTTAATATGAATGACCATTTAACAATTCGAATCAACTAGTGGTGAACAAACAACAGTTAATCACTCTTTCAGTACTCAGTGCAGTTTTCTTATCGATGTTTTATAAACTATTAAACGCCTAATACCTATAAGTTGCAGTTTAGTTCCGCAAATAACGAGCGTGCGCACGTCACTTCACACATCAGACTCGATAAAAAATTACACCCATTCTTCAGGACACGAAGGCGCCCTTGATTAACAATTAAGGTCGTAGGAAGATTCTTAAAGCCACATGTGGACATATCCGAAAAAGCTCTAGTAGTAACGCCTCGTGCAGCGCATCATTCCGTGCTCGTTGTCTTAGTCACAATTGATTGGTGTACATATCCGGCACGTATCAGAACATCTCAGCCTCCCAGTATATATGATACGAGCAAACGAGTGTGGATTGTCCCCTGCTGCCTATGCAACTAATATAAATCATAAGATATGTAAATAGACAAATGCAATAAAATCAGTGACAAAGTAAATACTTGACGAAAATAAGTAAGAAAACCGAAGAAATGGCGTTATATTCACTATACACGAGATTAAGGCTGAGGATTCCTGTTAAAAGTGAGGTGAGTGACGACTTCGATTTTATTATTCGTGCTGAAAATAGCTGATGCTGACAAATGCATCCAGTTTAACTGCATCTAGGATTTATTATATTTGTGAACAATATCTAATGAAAATACAGGTTTGCGTATAACTTTATAGCACCTATAGGTACCTACCTACTTACTAATTCATAACTCGGGTACCTTTATAGAGCTGTCAGCTGAGTATAAACCTAGCTTGATACCCTCAATCGAAAGTCGTTATCCCCAAACCGTGTTTTACATTTAAAACCTTTACGAGCTTTGTAACCTGTGGTCAGCGTACCTACCTACGTGCTAATTAGGAGAACTAAATAGTATAGTTACCTGCATAGCTGCATACGAATTACTTCCGCAATCTTCTCGTTATATACCTAGCCTAGCGCTTACGGTAAATTGTGAATTCTTATCGAATTTATTTTTATCTTATACATAGCATCACGCCTGTATTCCCGAGGTGGTAGGCAGAGGTGTACACAGTTGTACACCCACATTCAACCAATAATTTTAGTAAGACCCATGTAATAGGTGGTGAGCCTATTGCCTTCTACTAGGCACAATTCCAAACTCTGAGCTGCTATTGAGGATTTTCTAACAGAGAAACTCAATAACACTTTGCCCGACCCGGGAATCGAACCCGAGACCTTATGCTCGGCAGTCACCCTTGGGACTACTAGACCAACAAAGTATTTTTTAACTTATAGGTAAGTATTCTATCTGAATATTTATTCCAGAAATCCAAATAATAATAGAAGTACCCACTAATATCGGTAGCTAACAGCTCGACTACACAATTGAAGAGTTTTTTACGACTAGATTCCTAAAAAAATATCGATCGTTATACTAGGTTCTTCAATTTAATTTCATATTCCATCATACTTTCGTAAGTTTCACCAAGGATAAGTTCTGCGCTGCGATCGCAGTTTGAAATAAAAACTTTTCAAAACCGCCTTGTATAATTAGCCGCCACACGCAATAACCTTTGACATGTAACTAGTTTTGCTTCACTTTAAAAATGCAAATAGCTGTCGTGGTTATGTAATAAGAACGAAATACACAAGGAAACATTTCTGAAACTTAAGATCATAAATTTTATGTAGATATTCCAAAAAATCCATATTAATCCATTAACTAATATAGCTAATGTTATATGTTTATTCCTAAAACTCTTATTTCGATATAATTATGTCAGACCACGAAATCTCTTTATCATTCATAGAAAGCTACAAGTATAAAGAGCGCACGAACAATTGTGTTTAACAATACATCTATTATTTTTTTGAAGTATTCGAAATTCGAAGTAATCACCATGTTTCGGCTTATAAAAACCCCAAGGTTCTATTATGCCAAATTACATAAAGGTTAAAATTCATCACGAAACAGTAAGGTAAAATCATCTCCAATAATTTCGACATCAACATTGAAGTCAGCTGGTCTATGGCAACAATTTGGAATTTTTACTTTCTGATTTTGCGATTTTTATAAACTTATATACCAATGAATATCAATTATCAATTTTTAATCATTATAGCACAGATTTTGTTTCTATAAGAGTTTTGCTTGCTATGGGATATTTTTTAATGAATGAATTCCTAATTATGTAGGAATCATATTTCAAATGAATGTCCTTCTTTGATGTGATTGGTCAGGTGTAAATAAAGGGGGTTGATATTATCTGTGATCCCGGAACCCCGGTAAATTAACGGTTAGTAAAGTTCTGTGGGGTTTTTAATCTGGAAATAGGAGTCCGTCACAACGTACATGACGACAATTAGAGGAGTATCTACTTTTCTTTTTTCTTTTTTTTAACCAATATTGATCTACCTTTGCCCACCAACTCGCCTGATGTTAAGCGACAGTTTGGCCGAGAATGGTGCACCTAGAAGAAATCTACTCATTCTAAGTAGAGTAGATAGATTTGGGGAGAACAATAGTTGGGCAGTTGATGCAACTGCCCAGACTCCTCTCCCACACCGGTTGCACCGGACTACATCCCGAAACACGACTAGGTCGTTCCACGGCATGGCTTCGCCCGGTGGGTGGTAACCAGCTGCGACAGAAGCCTGGGGGGCTTCAGCCGCAGTACCACAGTTGTGTTGTACTTAGTACTAACCAACGAATAGAAAATAATTCACAGCTCTTCTCGCCAATGCTCAGTTCTCATCGGACGGCCAGGGTTATACCGTTATGCGTCACACAGCAATAATGCTCTAAAATCACTTTTATATTTTCATTAAATGTTTGGCACAAAATACCATAATGTAGCAATAAGGTATTTTGCCACAATAAGGTGGTTAGTAATAACGTATTTTTTTATATATATGTACCTACATATATATTAATAATATTTTTTTTAGAAGTCCTACTAGAGAAATATTTTTGTAGAACATTGAGTTTACGTATCACTAACCATTACGCAATTGCACACGGATAAAACAGTTCGGGAGCGCTTTATCTATCAACTTAACAAAAATCTATATTTAAGGCTAGCTGAGAGGTGTTGTAAGAATTTTTTGAAAGTTACAATATTAAATGGAAAAAGAATACGGTCGCGAACAGGATTCGAACCTGCGCCTCCCGTATAGATACTCCAGGCGCTCTGGCCACTAAGCCATCTCGACCTCTGCTCACCACCGCGAATTCTTCTTCCATATTTTAACACGTCTTATGGCGACGACATTGCAATCAATTCAGTACCTATACAAGTGACCGAACCGACACGACTAACTTTGCAGTTAATACAATGTCGTAAAAAATGCAATTACCTTAATAATTCAAGATATGTCTTTGAAAAAGCATTAATGCATGCTTAGCGAACTCTAAAGTAGTCGAATTCGAAAAATTCTATTTAGTATAATTTTTCGAATTCGACTGCTAGTTCCAGAGATTAGCGCGTTTAAACAAACAAACAAGTAACTCTTCCGCTTTATAATATTAGTATAGATAACAGCCGTTACGAATATTTAGAGGCCCAAAGGTCTTATACACTATACTGGTTAGACTGGAACCGACAATTGGGAATCGTGTGGTTCCCGACTTTTCTTTTTCCTTTTGACGCTATTACTGGTAAAAAGATGTTGTGAATTGCTACGTATACGAATTTAAAGTATCATACGATATCTAAAATACCCAGCTACGAAGCTAAGCTACCTACCGCGATCAAAAGTAATCATGAAATTGTTATCCTGTTCCCGCTTTTCAATTACCGCTTTATAAGTGCCCATTTTTTTAAGTATTAAAATGGATATAGTATGTTATCCTAGGAGATAGACATATGCCATCGTGGACTTTTCTATAGACCTATATAAGATACACAATTCCACCATACATCATTTTGTTATATCTCAAAGGGTTTAGGCAGCGTTTTCGTTGAAAGCTGCTAGACGGCTTATTTTTATCCGACACCTCCAACAAATATCATTATATTTTAGCCAACGTCTACAAAAACTTGACAAATGATATACTAAAACCTTCCTCGAGAACCACTCTATCCATTGGTGAAAACATCATGAAAATCGGTGCAGTAGCTTTTGAGTTTATCGCGAACAGAAAGACAGATAGACAGACGCGGCGGAGGACTTTGTTTTTTAATATGTAGTGAAGTCACAACAAATGGGTAAAAATGGGTTCGATTCTCAAAAAACTAATATTGTAATCTTTATAATGGAAGTCAAATGTTCATATAGTTTCAGATTTATCCACACTAACCTATCTCAATTAATAACCCTGTATAGTGCTTTGAATACAAACCATAAAACTCTTTCAAACACAGGCTATAAACCCTTAAATAACGACTAAATACCTACTCCTTATTTAAACTAACAAAACAAAAACAAGATGTATCAACGATTATGTTTAATTGTTTGGAATGTGGTGAGACATTTGTACTAGTCCAATGCCCATGAGCTGACTCGAGCTATTCATTGAGGCGTACCGTCCGGAACTATCCGGTTTGAGGAAGCTAGTGCGGGTATTAAACCGGCTTATTCCGGCCTTACTTGTCAGCTTGCGTGTCATGTCGCACAACAATGCGTCGATCAACAATCTTGAGAGTTGAGCCCTCTCGTTTAAACGACTGGTAACTGCTATGCGTGGCCGCAATAATATAACTTTTTAATCTTTTGTTAACAGAGTCATAGATAATCTTGTAGTTTTCTTCTTGTAGCTAGCTTGCTTTAAAATTAAATTTTCATTAACATCTTTTTCTATGACATATTATTACCTAGAGATTAAGTTGGTATTTACACAAATTTTACCTAATAGTTACAATCTGTAAGATATTTTTTTTCACTTAGGAACAGGTGTCTTAGACTCTTAGATATAATACAATTATTATGTAATACATATTATATGTACCTTCATAGGTAATTCTTGGGAAATCCCGTTTCCGGTCAATCGTGAGTTAACATCGCCGTAGTGGAGAATGAATGAAAAACTATATACCTATATATTGGGCTTTCCCCGCAATTATTTTTTTATCAATGAGTTTAATAACTTTATACGAATCATCATTCATCGGTTTTATGCTGGTTAAAATGTTTATGGGATTTATTTAATGAAATTAGATAATAAGTTGATACTTTGTTCAATTATACATTTTTATTGGTTGTTAGATTATTAGCCTTCATTAGCAGACTGAGACAATTTTAAACAATTTAAAAGCCAATTGTAATTGTGTCTGCTCTTAATTAAAAAAATACTGTAGGAGCGGGCATTATTTCTTATTGTGACGGTTACCTATAGTTGGTATCGGCCCACTCGTCGATTAAGCAATCATGTATAGCCTATATATAATAGGTAGGTATATGTATAGGTTTCTGGTTTATGTATGCTTTGGCTAATGTTAGTGTGGATCACAGAAATAAGAAATATCTTTGGTGTTGATGATGAAATTAGGTTAGTTTACAAGGTTGTATGTTGCAGTAATTCATTAAACAGAAAGAATTATAGAAAAATATATAGGTATTCGTGTATTAAACATTTTGTTTAGGGTCAAGACATTTGGGATCTAGAATTTTACTGTCTGATGTACACTCGCTGGTAACTGCTGTAACAACACTGCTAACTTTTAGCTTTAATAATATAAAAAAGGAATTTTCGACATGATTGATAGGAGATCGAGGCTACGTAATTAAAGAGTGGACAGGTAATCCAAATGCTGCGCGAGAAAAAGAATTACAAGCCAAACGGAACAGCAATATAGTTCTAAAGATCAACGCAACTAAAATGGCTTATTTAATTATTAACTTACGCCGTGTTGTTTCAAAACCATACAACATACCTATTGAATAATAGTAATTAAGAGACTTAACTTCAATGTATTTCGTAATCTGAGCATAATGTGATTATTTTTAGTGTTAATTTGTTAACAAAAGTTGCTGGCACGTCGGCAACTGGCAATCAATGTTCTATTATTCTTGACCACCGGAAGTAGCACATAATAATAATAGATAGTTTTCATCCGGAAACAATAACGCTAAAAGATTTATTTTTTTATTATTTAAATGCATAAAAATAAACTAATGTTTGTAACCCGCGGAAATAACCGAGTGGGAAGAATTGGGTTACTTATTTGTTGCTGATGGATTACCCTTTCACTAGGTACATATGCACTGATGTAAAGTCATAAACTTATAACTTATTACAACATATCGTTACACTAGCTCAAACGATATAACTGTACAATTTGACCCATTACTTTTACCTTTTACAGTTTAAGACCTTAGGCCTACTTAAAACTTGACAAGTGCCCATAAGAACCAAAAACCAATAGTCTTTTCCATTCACATGTAGTATTAATTCGTGATTAATTGATAGATGGCCAAACTGAGTGAGCTATTACATAAGGTCAAAGACCTTACATTTTTGACTAGCTGCTAGTTAAGGATTTCAGTACCTAATGCGCATCAAATTAGGAGTGACCTCCTTACTGACTTAGAGATGTTTTTTTTAATACACAACATTAAGTATTTCTTGTAAAAAAAATTGTTTGTTATTTTTGTGTACTTTAAAGAGTATTTGTATTGTATTGTATACCACTATCATTTAAAAATTGTTTTGTTAAATACGGCAAGATTCTCATTTTTTTGTTTTATATAAAAATGATCCTTTTTAACAGCATGCTTTGGATCATATCCATCCATCCGGAGATAAGTTTGATAGGTTTTTTATTTTCAAGTATCATTATCTTCAAGATAGGAATATGAATATCTGTATTAGCAGGTACTTTGTGCTATGCAAGGTCTTACCCCAATCTGGGCCCAAACATATGGCTTTATTTTTTTATTGGTTACCAAGGATATCCCTATCCGTAAAACGTAGATTTCAGATTAAGGGAAACGTGAAAATGTCGAATCAGGTTTCGAAGTAGATATTTTAATCGTGTCTCTTGAACACATATTTTAAACTAAAACCCTAAAGCAAACCTAAGTAGCAAACTTCTTGGTGGTAAACAATAAATTGTTTTTATTTTTTTACAAATCTCCTGGCGCAATCTTGTCACTTCCCCGATAATGGTGCAAGCAAAGAGGCTTTAATTACAAAACTTTTAGTTACTGGCTTAATTATGAGGCTAGATTTTGTTAATGACATTAGATATTGTATTCTTTTTTAATTTTTTTCTGAATATAATGGATAGCATTTTTAATATAATACCAAAATCCTAACTTTGAATAAATTGTGATACCTAGTTATTATTAACTTTTTGATGTCATGTCTTTATTAGAATCATTCAAATATCAAAATAATAGGCTTAGTGGGACTTGTGGACAGTTACTGTTTCAATCTTACTCACACTTTCAATAATTATTTATTTAAATTAAATGTTTTTTTTATATACATAATAATCTACTCCAAGATCTCTGCCAACCCAGCTATCGCGAATTCCCTACCATCGCTCAATAGGCCTAATTTTCTTCCACTCTTTTAAAATACCCTAGCTGTTCAGTCTACCAGTATAGCGTTGGTATAGCATAGCGTATTACCTTTTAACGCAGAGAAATAATAATAATTTAATCTATCCAGAGTAGGAGTTGTATGCTCTATAGTCATCACGCTATCTCAAGTAGGAAGTTATTTTTTTAAATCAACTTTATATTCGTTGAAACTGTCAATCGAGTTCGCACAATTAGGTACCTACATAATGTATGCTATTATAAATAAAGATACTTTTACAATAAAATCGCACTGAACTTTGGAAAGTCATTTGCTAAATATTTTTTCCTTTCAGGTTGTTCTACTAACACTATTATGTTGGACTTTAAGTTCAATATCAGTCGCATCGGCCTCACTCAACTTAACGAAAACCAAGAAAATAGATATAGTGTTGTCGCAAAATGAAAGTGTGGCGGAGGTTCTCTTCCACTGGGAGGACTACAGCGTGTTAGCTGCTATGCTTCTCATCTCTTGCCTGATTGGCGTATTTTATGGCTATTTTGGCGAAAAACAGACAACTGGTGATGATTTCCTGCTCGGTGGCTCTTCAATGGGCACTTTCCCTATGGCTCTAAGTCTTGCTGCAAGGTCGGTTCCAACCATTAAAGTTGCACATAAACTTAGTTCGATTTGTCTCTTGCTTATTTATAAGCTTGTCTGTTTTCAGTTTCATCACAGCCATCGAGTTGTTGGGAAATCCAGCAGAGATGTATATGGCAGGTGCACAGTTCTGGATGATTTGTGTCGCCTTTGTGCTGGTTGTGCCAATTGCGAGTCAGCTATACCTGCCCGTTTTCATGAGACTGCGACTGACATCATGTTACGAATATTTGGTATGTACAAAACCATTTTGATTACATCAAGGTCGAAGAGCGTGAGGCATACATACCTTGCTGTCGATGAAGATGAAGATTGCGCGGAACTAAAGCATATCCATTAGTGATTGGTAATACCTAATTGCGTCAGTTATCGATTGAGATCCACGTTTCTAAGCATCTTCAAGCGTTCTAATCTAGTAATCTTCCATACATCGTCATTTTTACAACAATTTATCTTAAACTTTAAGCAGATATAAACATAATAGTACCAAAGTTACAATATTAAATGGAAAAAGAATACTGTCGCGAACAGGATTCGAACCTGCGCCTCCCGGATAAATACTCCAGGCGCTCTGACCATCTAAGCCATCTCGACCTCTCAGCTTGGTCAGAGCGCCTGGAGTATTTATCCGGGAGGCGCAGGTTCGAATCCTGTTCGCGACCGTATTATTTTTCCATTTAATATTGTAACTTTAGAGTTCGCTAAGCATGCGTTAATGCTTTTCAAAGATTTATCTTGAATAATAGTACCAGTTCTAAAATATGCAGTTGATGCGGTGCTGTTGTGCAAAGTTATCATGCATAGAAACAGACACGAACACAATTCTCTTTTCAAACGAATTAAAGTCATTAAGTATTTTGAAGTTGACCCCCCTACTTAATTCTTGATTAATTATAATCGTCACCTAAATCTACAGTAGGATTACAATAGGTATTCAAATAAGATTTATAGCGTTTATCAATTTGTTTACAGGAAGTGCGTTTCTGCAAATCAATCCGCGTGTATGCGAGTGCGTTGTATTTGATGCAGATGATTCTATACACGGCCGTGGCGGTGTATGCGCCCGCCCTCGCGTTGTCCGACGGTAACTACATTACAACATTTTTTTAATTACATACAGCAATTAATTTTACTCTGCACGCTATTTATGCTTTTAAATTCGGCCACATCTATGTGTAGTCTGTCGATCCGAAAAACATTGAGTAATAATACATCCATGCAGATAGGGTTGCCAGGTATTGAAACCGAAAAGCCGGACAGACCAGCCCGTTTAGCCGGACATTTGGGTAAAAGGCCGGACACCTTTATTTATTTAGTCTTAGTATAATAAGACATTCTTTTATCATTTTACAAAGTATCTTCTTGATGTAAAAAAATGGTCAAATTTAAAAAAGCCCAACAAAAGCCGGGCGGGCCGGACACCGTCTTATTTGGCCGGACACACAACCAAAAAACCTGACTGTATCCGGATTTATCCGGACGCCTGGCAACGCTACATGCAAAGCATTGTGTTGTAGATTACATAGGTATTTTCTATTACCAAACATAAAAAATCGATTAGTAGGTATTTCATAAAAAAAAGAAAAGGTAGGTACTCTATTCAAGGAATTAAACAAAATGAACCCAACATTTTACTACTCTTGTCTTGTCTGCCGTCTGTCTGTGCACGATTTTCTATGTAACTAGATAACTACTTAGGTTTTCACTACTGAAGATATAGGATATAGAGGAAGATTGTCAGAACCTAGTTTTTTTTTTGTGTAGATTAAATATTTCCGTATTTATTTATTATTGTATTTATTGTACTACTTACTTACTATAAAAAATCGTTTTAGTTGATTTTAAAATAGCCCTGCTTCAGAGTCAGATCAATATCCTGTATATTGGTATATTCAATAAAGTATATACAGGTGTCGCAGAAACCAACGTCAAGCCGGAAACGGGTGATAGGCAAAGTTGTGACAGTTATCAAAAAAAAAACCATTCCATCCAAATCCAATGAGGCAGTCAGTCAGTAGTCAGTCAAATATTAAGTATGAGACACTGATAGCTCGCTGCAAACAGTGGTCGATCTGTATTTGGGTAACTGCTAAGAGATTTTTCATAACAGTGTATTTGTGCTTTTGAGGGCAAGTGAGCAGTGATAGCCTAGTGGTATGACTGTTAGACTGATAAGTCAAATATTGCAAGTTCGAATCCAAGGCAAGCACCACAGTCTCTTCGAAGTCATGTGCGTATTAAAAATTAATTATCACTTGCTTATAACCGTGAAACCACTACACCGGAGAGATGTTTTCGATGATATGTTAAGCCATGTCAGAGACCTACGGGTTGTTTAAACCCTGACACTAGGTTGTTCAACAACCAAATGATAAGAAGAAGAAGGGCAAATTAAACCATCGGTCTCGGCTGTTGTTATGTCGCGAAGCTAACTCGGAGGTCTCGGACTGAGCAACTATGACACTAGGTAGGCTTTGTGTGGATAGGACCCACACAAAAGAAAAAATAAGAAATATAGTACTTATGTAAAAATATTAACACTATTGCATAAGTCTCAATACAATACATATCGTTATAACAAATTAGCTAAAAAAATTCTTATAATGTAATAACTAAAATTACTATCTACAGCTATTGTTAAATATTTCTTTTGTAACATTAATATTAAGAGTGTATGCATAACGGAGAGTCGGTAACACGCGAAGTAACAGCTACCTACTTAAACACTGCCTGTGGTTGAGAGATGCAGTTCACATTATCAAATAGAATTACATCACAATATTGATGTTCTTTTAAATATCATAACACTAGAATATGGCATTGAGTAGATACAGTATACATAAAAACTATGGGGGGTAGAGGTAAAGGGAACCGTCTTGTATGGGGGACAATTTGGAAAAGTGTCCAGCTGTAAGCAGAAAATTATAGTTCAAAGACCCACCAAAATAGCGCTAGCGTAGCAAGAGGAAATTATATGAATTTAGCAGTTATAAACGGAGGGAACTGGGCTGATTTGAATTTACTATAAAATAAATGTATTAATAATTTAATATTAATTTATTAAGAGGTTTTTAATGAGCTACAACAAAGCGGAAGTCTTTCTTTCCTTCTTTAATTGAATATCCTATTCTAATAACTCGACGGACACTTTTTTATACATTGAGATGGGCCTCCTTACCTCTACCCTTCATAATAAAAATGCATAATTTTTTGCCCTCTTGAGTCTATGACACCGGCTCCAATTTCATAGTTCTTCAGTTCCATGAGTATACATTTTCTTCAGAAAGTTTAGTTTTATTATACTAAGGTTGCCTACACTTTTAACTAGGTACTGTAACTCTTTACCATCTCAAGTTACAATTAGTGTTAAACTAAAGTTAGACCATCTAGAGCAGGGGTCACCAAATGTCGGAACGAGGTCTAGATCCGGACTGCCGACCTATTTTGTACGGACCTTGGTTACTAGTAATCGTCTACCAAACGGACCGCAACCTACGTATTAAATACGGAACCCCAATAAACATAATTGGTGACCCCAGGTCTAGAAAAAAAAATGGCAACTATACGATGCTTCATTGACTGTTAATATAAACCTTGAAGTTTTTAGTAAAAGCACACATAAAACTAACCGCGTAGTGAAACAAAATAACTTCAATGTTATGAAAGTGATGCGTTCGATTTCATTTACATAATTTTACATAGTCAATGTCAATTTGCAATAGCAGAGAAGCCAAATATGGGGTCAGGTCAAACTGTGCTCCTGTCCCATCCATACATTACATTAATCAATGTCATTGCGTCCGTTTTTCACGTAGGTAAAACACTCTTGGATGATATTATAGTTATATCAGAGAATAGAAAAATACGACACTGAGCGAGGCTTTAACCCGCATCCGCTGGATCGGTACTTCAAGTGTGATTGGAGTACCTACGTATTTCTACAAAAAAAAGATACCTACGTAAGAAAACATAAGTAGAGTTCGCTAAACATCCGTTTTAAAATAGGTGTACACACAGATATATAACTATTATTGTTATTCATTTACGTCAAACTCCCATCACCAAAAATATTCTACCATAGACCTGCACGCCATAAGCATTATTGCCATTTCCAGATAGAGATAGAAACGATGTAACGAGCAATTAGTTTTAATAACCTTTTGTTATATAACTTCAACAGACTTTTACTATAACGAATTGAGATTTTTAAGGTCTTACGTAGGTACGAATTAATTTTCTCCGGATGAATATATTAAATATTTGTTTCGTTTTCATTAAGCGGAATGTAAACAACTTTTACTTATTATAGAAATATACAATCTACCTACTTAAATGTTGATTTCAACCACTTATTTCATTTTGAAACGTTGTATATCTTAGTGTGTTTATAGTTTGATATTTGGTCATGTTAGAATGTTCGTCTTTCTTTTTTTATTTTGGTTCAGTCCGACAAGCAGCGTACACACTTACCTTACCTACATCCAAAACTACTTACATAAGCAATATTTTATTTTTATTTAGTAATACCGATCACTATGTTACTATTATCGATTCGGTAACGTTGCCTACTTATTATTTCTTAAGTGGTACTACAAAGTATGCAACACTGCCGAAAATCAACATTAGAATTAAAATTCAAATAGCGTGCAACCGGCGCGATCGTATTCTGTTACAACACATCCCTAAATACACATCGTGCCTGTATACATGCAAATTAACATTATTATCCTTGAACCTGCACATGCATTTTGTTCGAAGGACAAGGATTACCTCAACAAAAACACCCCACCACACTACACAAACATGGACGAAGCTGTCAGTAAATCATATTGTAGGTACCTGGGGTGCTACTCCGAAATCCGATCATCGAATCTTCGACTGACGGATCGGACGTTTTGCTACCATGAAGTGTTCAGATCTGATGATTGATCGAAGTTCGCGATTATTCATTTTGGCATTCGTTGACGTTATTCCGAAATGGTTTCTGACGTATTGGTTTCGACGTTTGACAATACTTAGTTCAATCAACATTCAATCATATTTCACAATAGGTTCATTCAATTGCTTGTTTTTGATTTCAAAGAGACGGCCGAACGTAACTACTAGCCGGATCCGAAGAAACTTGGTGGTAGGGTTTTGTTCAGTTTTCGGCGTTATTACGTTTCGGTCCGAACTACCGATGATCGGATTTCGGAGGAGCACCCCTGGCTCTATAACGTCTCTGTTGCATCACCTAAAGGTTGACTAGGAGAGAATGCCGTTTTTATTAAATCCGCCCATGTAAATTTACATTGCATTTAAGGAAGGAATAGTGATACATAATAATATTCATAATGCTGACTATGATGAAAACAAACTGCAGGATTGATTTTTGGGATTTTTACAAAGTCATTCAACTGTACGGTTTCGGTAGTTCCTTTTCACTCGCACTTTTTTAAAATTTCATAGTTATTACCTTGTCAAAAATAAAATTTTATTATAGGTTAACGATATCAAACCCGTATTTAGGTACCTAACCGGTTTTTACATCCTAACCCGGTTGAGGGTTAGGTTAGATGGCAGCAGTCAAGCAGCAAGTTGCAGTAAGGAACTCAAACTTTTTGGTTTTCGTAACTCAAAATTATTAACAAATTACTTCGTTTGTTCTTAGGCGGTGTTTACCAGTACCTATGAAAACGTTTTCATGGTTTGCATTAGCAAACCGGTGTTAAAGCTACGGGTACCTACCTACCGAAAATAGACAGCGTAATTATGGTGTACAAACATGCGTAGCAGATTATTGTACGTCAAAAAAGCTAGATAAATTGTGTCAAATTAATTCATACCCAAAGATATAAGAAGGAAGTTCATACCGATGAAAGACCATATAATATTCCTGCTCAATTTATTTGCAGTCAGCAGAACACAATTTTTGTCTGTCATACTCAAGAATTTAAGTAAATCTCTATCATCTGCCATCATCTTGGTAGTCACTCCTTTCCTAGCCACATCATTCACAGGATCCATATTTCATTCTCTTTGATTTTCCAGAACTTATACATTTCATTAAGTTATTAAATAATAACTAAATATATATATATATATTAAAAAATATTACCCCCTTTGTTATACTATGATGGGCCAAAAGATAGCCTTGTAAATGTTTTTCGCTACATCATTTCACAAACAACGTTGTACAACAAGGTCATTATATATAATCATACTTATGGGTAATAATTATTATATATCATATCAACCATATTGCGTATATTAATATCTAGACGGCGCGAGCGCAGTGAAAGTGAAGTCTATAAAAGTCGCATCCATGGCAAATGCCGTAATGGACAAAGTTGTGAGCTAGCATAAAGTGTGGGGCGTGACGACCTATGTTGCTATTTTATTGCTCTACCTACTACTTGCTAATAGTATTTACTTAAGCTATCGTAAAGATGATACAAAATATTGAATATATTTTCTAACCACCTACCTACTTAACTGCTTCAGAAATAAAATTCTTTCAGCAAGTAGGTAAAGTGAATCCCTGAAGAGACATCTATTTTCAGTTAGTCTACATTATACTATTTAATAGATACAGCTGATAGTTCAGGCAATACATAAAGTCGAATTTCGAAGGCATAGCCAACAATTTTTTGGCTGATGTTCTTGTCACCAGCAACTCGCGGCTTCCCCTCGCACAAAATAATAAGTAAGTACCTATGGTGCGTGTTAAACAAAGAGTATAACGAGATTCCGTGGATTGATCAGGTCGAATGTTATCTGTGAACGGTAATTATAAATTTTCAATTTTACAAATGCGGCCTTCAGGAATGAGATTCCACACGATGAAATGTGTATTTTTGTTTCGATGTTTATGTGTGTATATTATTTGATAATAGGCGGGACACATAAAATACGAATACAAAGAAATAACCCGTGATAAAGAAAAACGATGTCACAATGATAATTCGCATTACCACAGGGTTCCTCTGTATAGAAAGTTTTTAGCATTATCCTCAATGGCTTTTTAGCGGATTTGTAAGAGGAGTGGAATGACAAAGATATTAGTGCAACGAAAATCACAACAAATAATAATTCAATTGCGATTTTTGTAACACCTATTGAATAAGTTGCGCAAGAAATATAATCAGGTATTCAACGAAGACATGTGTTGGTAAAGTTATCGTTATTTTATTGCTATGACTATATTGGTTAGCACATTTACTGATGGGTGTAGGTATAGACTATAGACTGGTGCCAGCTAAGGTGCATCGATGACATCTCTGCATTTCAGTCCGCATACCGACAGTTATTACATATATTGCAGATATTATGTAACTTCTCCATAAAGACATGTTAGGAATCGATAATGATATTTAATGAAGAAGCCATCATTTCAGTTTTGGTGATTGGTGTCAAACGTTTTATTGTGTCATTGCAATATTCTGATTGGTAGATATCAATTTAAAGTGCTAAGATTTAACACAAACATACGATTAGATCTGCTGGCTAATTATTCATTTGAAAACCGTTAGTTTTACTTGTAACTTCTAAATATTCAAATCGCAAATGGTACTATTGGTATATTATAATGTAGTAGTTTATACTACCAGTTTTAAGAACACAGTAGTATTAATAAACATATTAACATTAGGTTTAATGTAGGCCTAGGTACATACAGGTGTTCTAATTAGGGGAAGCCCGACTTAAGCCTATATAAAACCCAAATAAAACCTAATAAGATAATCGATCATTGAACCGGCACGACAGAGTAATGATGCTTATGTAATACCGTATCTCTATTATTTTTTAAGATTATCGATTATTATAGGTATATAGAATATATATCTATATATATGAGTAATATAAATATAATATAGGTAAATAGAATATTGTATTTACCTTTATTTGCAGTTATGCAAAACATGTTGCAATTACAGTGTAACAGAAACTATTATTTCTCAATGTCTAAGTATACGATATTGTATTAACTGCAAAGTTGTTCGTATCGGTTCAGTAGACTGTAAACTTGTAAAGGGACTGAATAGATGGTAACGTCACCAAAAGACGTATTAAAAGAAAAAGTATCTACGTAGTAAGAAGAATTCAGGGTAATGAGCAGAGGTCGACATGACTTAGCGGTCGGAGCGCCTAGTCTGGGGTATGTATCCGGGAGGCGCAGGTTTGAGTCCTGCCCACGACCGTATTTTTCTATCCACAAAAAATTCTAACTTTAGAGTTCGCTATGCAAGCGATAATCCTTTCAAAGATTTGTTGATGAAGATATTTCCTCTAAAGGGACTGATAGATGGCAATGATGTCACCAAAAGAAGTATTAAAATGTGGAAGAGGAATTCAGGGTAGTGAGCAGAGATGGCTTACCGGTCAGAGTGCTTGGCATAAATTGTTGTGTAAAGTAAAACACAGTCGTGACCAGGGTAGCAGAATTCGATATAGTGAGCAGAGGGATTGCTCAGTCATCAGAGCGCATGGAGCATTAATCCGCGAGGCACAGATTCTGATCCTGCTCGACCCTTCATTTCACAAAAATGTACCCATAACTTTAGAGTTCGCTACCTATCAAAAAACAGATACATACTTATAATTATTTATTCTCAGCATCTCGTAGAGTCCCAGTGGCAAATTGATACTGGTTACGGATTCGATTTATCATTTGTATTTGGTTAAGATTTTTTTTATATATGTATATTAATTGCATTTGATACCATGTTACACTTATTATTTCCAGTTACCGGATTGAATACCTATTTAGCTGTATCCCTGGTTTACGTGGTGTGCATATTCTACGCTACTCAGGTAAGTATCGACCTAGCATCGTCAGATTACCGATTTATATATAGTTTTAAATAATCTCTTTAACTCACCACAATCACACATAGCAATACATTTTTTTATAGTTCAAAGCGAGGTAAAGTAAGACGATAAAAAAATACTGGTATTGTAGCTTCTGAGCTAACAAAGTTGGCTACCGCAAAGTCAGTCCTTAGAAACTTTAATTTTCCTTGCAATTTAGGTATACTTCTGCCGTTATGTCTTATTGCTATTATAATTATTATACTTCTATAAGTATGTGTCACGGCAACTCGTGTCAGTAGGATCTACAGTGGTGGATACTCCTTTGGCTCGAAATGAGTCCTGGCCTCAGAAACGAGAACGGTTTCTCGCTAGCTTGAATTACTGGCTTGAACTTTCGAGGACAGCCTCCGCCATAGTGGTGATCGACTAGAAAAATAACAATGTGCCTCTGATGTGTCTCAAGAAAATATTTTCCTACTAGTTGGGAACCGCAACGAAAATAATCAGAAAGCATGATTGGAGGAGTAGCATAGAATCATAGCTTATTCATTATGTGGTGTTGAACGTTTATATTTGATGGAGGTAACCATCTATACCAAAATACATAAGCTTATCATACCGAAACAAAAAATCCAACTATTTTCCAATAATGTATTCTGTATGGCAATTAAAATCTACAAAAAACTACCTGTGGGGTTACTCTTGAAACTAATACCAATTCCAATCCAATTCCAATATTAAATACCGGGTAATTTGCCGGGTTTTAAAACGCCTTAAAACAACGGGTAATTTAAAAATATGTTTACCTAAATTACAGTAGCTTGAATTTTAAAGCATGTTGTCTTCATATTATCCCAAATCTATAATTATTTTTTAAACATATTGGCATTTAAAAGTACGATAGGACATATTTCCAATGTCAATCGAAACGAACTTATTTTCAACGGAATTATTTTCAAGAGTAAGCCTACTGACTGTTTTAAAACACATAATCTTGCGACATTCAAATGTAAATTATTTAAATTTCTTTTAAACAAATGCTACTATTCGACGAAAGATTTTATGAATGACACATTTGACTGAAGTTTGATTTGAACTTTGATACTGATTGAAATAATAACTGTACCTATTTAGTAACTGAAAATGTATATTAGGTACCTACATACTATATACATATACATATAAGAGAAAAACTTTTGTACGCCTGAAACTGCAGAATATTATGGATGTTTACAATTAGTTATAAGATCTATGTACAACAATATCCCTGACAAATCAATTATATTCTATTCTAGAGTGTATCGCTTAAATGCTCTACTTTACGCCTAAATGATCGAACATACAAAACTATCGGTTAAAAGTTTACCTACATCTAAGGTACTTGTTTCTGTTCTAGGGCGGAATGAAAGCAGTAATAATGACGGACTCTTTCCAATCCGCTGTTCTCGTGGGTTCCTTGGCAGTAGTTCTAGCGATGTCTTCAGCACAAGTTGGCGGATTTGACGTAGTGTGGGAGCATGTATATCGCACCGACAGACTTCACTTCTTCGAGTATGTACACAACGCATTCTATATTCTATTAATTTAAGTAGCCTTGTTTGTGCTTGTAAGGCAGTCTAATCGTAATTAAGTATTTTACGTTGAAATCAAAATTTAAAATATATACGAGATATTCTTGATCTACATCTACTTAACAAAGTAAACGACTCCCAACATTTTGTTAATTTGCTCACCGCCTATTAAAAGTTTAACATACGTACCTAGGTACAAGTAGAAATCCCTAAAATTAATAAGGTTTTTTATGGATATTTATTATTACCAATAGGAATATTTTTAAGGATATTTATATCAATCTTATTCGCCTATATTATTTTTAGCATGAACCCGGACCCAACAGTGAGACATTCATTTTGGTCAGTGGTCATCGGTGGCACCATGTATTGGATCAGCATGTTCTGTGCGAACCAAGCTTCAGTTCAAAAGTATCTGTCAGTGGAACGCATATCACAGGTCCGAGTGGCCCTTTGGGTATCGGCCTTTGGCCTCATCGCCATCTACTCGGTGAATTTCATCACTGGCGCCGTCCTTGCTGTACATTACGCCGACTGTGATCCGATTCAGGTAAACGTAGTTACTTGGATAAATAATGCAATGTTTCTTCGACACAACGTGCAACGTTACGTTACAATATACCAATTATTTAGTCTAAAGTTGTTTGATGTCGAAACTGTGTTTCTCATCCAACAACTAAATACTTATTGAACTACAAACATCACAGTTAAATATTTTATAAGTAGTCGTTAATATCAGAAAAGATTAATTTATATAGCTACATACGCAAAATTATCCATTGCGTACAATATAAAAATAGGTAGCTCCTGAAAGTTGTTTCACTGTAGGTTCAATTAAGTACCTACATAAATAAGTCTTTCAATTAAGACTCATAATTAAACGAATACCTATATTATTCCAGTTGCTAGCTTAGGTAGAGGTCATTGCCAAATTGCCGCCCTGGCAATTTTATTGCAATATATAATTATTTTGCGAATACTCTACCACTTTGAGCCACTGGAAAAATAGGGTGGCTGTTCACACTTCCTAATTTCGCAGTGAAAATATCTATTTTAATCTGTTGGCTCGTTAATTACCAGACACAATATAAATTTATTGTTATGAAGTACAATTTTGTACTAAACCGATCATAACAGTCATCCCCAATAAAATAAATAAATTGTGTTTAAAAAAAACACATACATGAATAAATAGGTATAATTAAGCGGGATGTATAATCTAACCTCAGGCTGGTGTCATCAATGCATCAGATCGTCTTCTGCCTCTTTTCGTGGTGAAGCAGTTGGGCGGCTCGCGCGGAGTGCCTGGCTTCTTTGTAGCGGGGATCTTTGCAGCCAGTCTCGGGTATAGCAATCACTAATGTTTTATTAGCACTCAAACTAATTAACACAAAATGGCACAATCAAATCGAGACTGCGATTCGCACGAAAGCATCCTGTGAACTGACTCCGATATCAACCAAATTACAAAACTCAGATAAAACTAGAAAAGTCCAGTTGAATACAGGACTGGACTATTCTGGTTTCAATTTGAGGGATCATACATGAATTGAAAACCTAATTTATTGCTTGAGTGTCCCGAAGAACACTTAGATTCGTGTGTTGTGTTCAAATTTATTTCTTTTAATATACTCGAGTCCTTTGCTAGGTACTGGACTGGACTGTAACCAGTTTCAATTTGAAGGAATCATGTACATGAACTGAAAACCTAATTTATTCGCTTGTGTCCTCAAGATAACAAATTTTGTTTTATACCCATATATTTTATATTTATTTAATTGTGCATAATTAAACACGAGTTCAAGCTCATTTCTTTTATTCTCCTTCTTACTCCCTGTTCATACAAATTATGATTCTTGTAATTTAAACTTCTATATATAAATCTAGATAATTAGAAGATGTATTTATATATGTCTCGAAATATGGACACATTTTTGTACTGCTTACAGGACAGTAGCGTCGGCGCTGAACTCTTTGGCTGCTATAATTTGTCAAGACCTTGCCACTGGCCTTCTTGGGATTACTATGCCAGAACACAAAGGGGCTGCAGTGAGTATCTAAATGAGTAATTTAATTTACACTTCCATTAACCAACGTGAATAATAATTAAGGAGATTTATCTAAGTAGTAATTTATGTAAACACGTACGACTTTCCTCTAATCAACAGATAGCTCGCTGGGTATGTCTGGCCTGCGGCTTGGTGTCGTTTGGCTTGGTCTTCGCAGTGGAGAGGCTCGGCCCTGTGTTGCAGCTAGCACTCTCCTTCAACGGAATGGCGGGCGGCGTGGCGCTCGGGCTATTTACACTTGGCATGTTTTTTCCTTGGGCTAACGCTAAGGTTCGCTGATATATTTTTATTTCTGTATGCCTACTATTTTATTCTGGTGTCCGTACATATTACCTGCACTTAGGAAATGTTACTTGATTTTAGTTTGCACGGTTCCAAAAAGTTGATAAAGGGATAAGAAGCGACAGGAAACTCCATAGACACTCTTTCACATACATAAACAGCCCATAGCAGTCCCACTGCAGGGCAAGGGTCTCTTCTCATACAGAGAAGGCACGAGCATTGATCACCACAGTAGCTCACTGCGGCCTCGCGATTTCAGACCATTAAGTCCAGGTTTTCGTACATTGTATGTATTTAATGAATGACTTAGATTAACCAAGAAAGTACTTACCTATGACATTGAAAAAGTCACATGTACATGCCAGATTTAAACCTACAGCCTGTGGCTTAGGAAGCGGGCTCCTAACCACTTAGCCACCACGACAAACACTTATCTTTAAAACTTAACTTATTTAAATAAATTATTATAATCTTGCAATTCTTGCGTCCTTGTATTGTTAGAGGTATGCAAGAACAATGTAGGTTAATACTTATGCTGATTTAATATTTAATAATAATCAAGAACGATACGAATACACGTTGTGTTTTCGGTACTTATCATAATTTCGGTACACCTATACTATAATAAACTATATCTTTACTAATATTATAAAGCTGAAGAGTTTGTTTGTTTGGTTGGTTGGTTGAACGCTCTAATCTCAGGAACTTTCGAACTGAAAAAATCTTTTTGTGTTAGATAGTCCATTTATCGAGGAAGGCTATATATAACAACATGCTACGACCAATAGGAGCGGAGCATCAATGAAAAATGTTACAAAAACCGGAAAAAAAAAATCCTTTTGAGTGCTTCCGTTGCGTGCGCTGCGTAAACGGTTAAAGTTAGGTACGCAAAAATCATGTAGGTATGACAGAATTAATCCCCATTAAAAATTCTAAAATAAAGTCCGCGACAGCAAGCAAGCAAAGTTATTGTGATTCAACCTTAAAATATAAACATACTATCTTTTAAGGTTGAATCACAATAACTTTTTTTATGGTTATCTAATTTGTTCTAATATAATGCATTATTTGCGAAGGTGTTTTCATAAACATGATATTATTCCTTATCCAAATAAATACATTATTCATCACAAGTATTTAATTTTGAACAAAATTACTCTTGACATCATTTGATTTCAATGAATATCTTCGGAGATATCGTAGTTTTAAAATAACTCGGCAACAAAATAATTATCAAGTACCACGCGCGGGCGGTCATGAGGGGGAGGGTGCTGGTGGAATATATTTATGTAGGTTTTTTCCTCAAATTAACGCGGGTGAAACCGCGGGGCACAGCTAGTAATATTATAAAGCTGAAGAGTTTGTTTGCTTGAACGCGCTATTCTAAGCAACTACTCGTTCGAATTGTAAATTATTTTGGTTTTGGGTAGCCCATTTATCGAGAAAGGCTATAGGTAGGCTATAAAACATCACGCTACGACCCTTAGGAGCCGTGCAAAAAGAAAAAAGGCGGCTGAATCCGCGGGGCACAGCTAGTTTTTAATAATTGGCGTCTATTGGCGGCCATGTTGAATTTGAAAAAACTAGCCACGTGGGTTAGGCCACTGGTGGAACACCACTTGAACGACGATTAATGATACTGTATAACTTCTTATTAAATTAAGGTATTAGGTTTCAGTTCAAAATACTCGTAGGTAATAGGTAAGTATATAAGATTCCCAAATACGTTTAAAATACACCGTTCAATTGTTACGTAAAATCATTGTTTGATTTCCTCTCCGATAAACGGCAACATTGTACAGTAGTTACAGGTATTGTGATATATTTGATATGGTCTACTTGAGTAGACCCCACCTAAAAATATTCGGTGTCGACTACGCTCAATGGCTGTCGTAGATGCTAGGCGGCAGTTGTCGTGACGCAGTGATATTTCATGAAAGTAGAAAAGCAGAACCTACTTAACAGTATTTTTCCACAATACAGGGTGCAGTAGCGGGCGGTGTCTTCGGCTTGGTGCTGGTGGTGGCAGCAGGAGGGGGCGCGCAGTTGGCTCAACTGCAGATGCCGCGCTTGCCTGCCTCCACGGACGGATGTGTAGCGCCTTATAACATGAGCACACATATGACTATGAACCCTACGTAAGAATTCATGTACCTATACTCTGATTAAGATGACATTTCTATTGAATGTAACAATTGAATTGCACCCGGGAAAAGTGAGGGAGTTCCACACAGAGCATTTAGATTTTAGACCCAACTTATGTGAGATTGCTTTTCTTTGACGGAACGTGCGCTGTAACCTACTGGATACTGCGTTTGAAAGATTTATCTATAGGTTTTTATTATTATTATCGCACCTGTACGACATTGAATTAACTGCAGTTAGTCGTGAATTTACAGCATAATAGAATGACAGTGCTTCGACTTATCAATTAGGGGGTATGAATTTTTGGATAAAAATTTAGTGGGTATGTATGTAATACTAGTAGTACTACCTACACTTACCCGCTGCAAAATGAGATTTCTATCTTATTAACGTTGGTAATTTGTGTTTGTGGTGTTTACAGTGAAAACCATGACGATGCTGTATTTTGGCTGTTCCGTGTCTCATATCTCTGGTACTCCGGTCTGGGATGTGCCGCTACATTGGTGGCGGGACTAGTCGTGTCTGTTTTGACAGGCGTAACTGACCCAGCGCTTGTGCCCATCGATCTAATATCACCGCCTATCGTCACACTCCTTAATTCTTTGCCCAAGAGATTTAAGGTAGGGTATACTCGTCTGGACTAATTTATTAATTGTCAGCTCTATTGCATCATGATCTCATAATTTTATACTTCGCTGAGAATATCTTCTATGATTAATTAAAGAAAAATTCACACTTAACTTGTCTTCAATCTAGTAGTTTTAAGTTTTCCTTTTCCTGTTAAGTAATGATGTCATAATAATAATAATAAACGATGTTTTAATTTACAATAGCGAGCTTTACGAGTTCCCACTCGGCTTGGTTCGGAGCGTCGTCGTAGCTCGAGCGTGCGTCCCCCAGGCGTGGCTGACGACAAAGACACGCGACGTCGACGTCGACTGTCCGAGATGGCCGGGGGAGTGTTCTACAGTGATGCTCCCACACTCACGCGAGGCTACGATAACTTCGCCCTTGGTCTCGACCCAGAAAAGCCCCCACCAGACGACCATAACAGATCCAACAGTATTAAACTTGAACCCAATTCAGATACACTCTCACCAGAGACATCTACTTGTTAAGTGCCATTATTATGTATCACGAAGTATATCTAACTAGCCATTATGAGGAAGTAAACATTAGATTAACAATCGACTAGGTAGGTACATTGAAAATAGAGTTCATCCATCGCAAACGATGTCGTACCATGACAATACTTATTATGGAGTAGGATATTATATTATGTAGAAACAATTGCATGCTAGCTGATTCCCATTAACTACCTCCACTATCTTATTCGAAAATTATATTAATAAGTAGTTACATATGATATTCAGCAAGTAAAAGATACAATATAGTAATGTGCAAAGTATTGGGTACCCACAAAAACAAATTAATTAATAAATACGCCAGTTACAAAATATATCCAAATGTTTTAAATTTAATAAGTACAACAGAATACTTATAAATAATTAATGTCATTTTGCTCTATATTGCGTCTAACGAAATAAATGGGATGCAGGTTTTTTCCGTTTTATTTTGTTAAAGACTGCAGTAAGTAGGTACCTACTTAGTGTTGACTGCAAGCATTGACTTGAACCCAGGTTTAGGGACCTTCTCTAAATTCTTACGCTATTTACTTATAATATGTACTTGCCTGCTTTTACCTACTTATTTCTTTATTGATGAGAATTAACTAAACCAACCAACTGCCATAATGATCAAGGCTGTAATTGCAGTACAAGAGCATGAGTTCCTGGAATATATATGTGCACAGGTCAGGTCAATTACCTACCTACTTACCTAACTACACCAATCCGCGCCTGCACTAACGGCCTAAAGCAATATTGATAATGATGATCCCTAAAGAAATCAATCTCCATCATAGTTGCACTGCGAGGATATAACTTTAACAGATCATTGCCCTTTTCTTTCGTTTGAATAGCCTTATGAATTAATTGTGTGGTTTTAGTCCGTGTAAGGGCTTGCAGATAATCAGCACTTTGTCGAAGACAGGAGGACCTATACAGCTGCCGTCGACGCGGGACGACGCGCGCATTATTGCAATCGATACGCTCGGCGGCTGCCATCGAAACGCGACGACGGCTGCAGTAACCTCTGTTGTTGACAAAATGCCGCTCGTTTGTAAGAGCAAGAACTCTTCATGTCCCGTCTAGCACCAGTGCCAGTAAACCAACTCTAAATTTTAATACTAAGTATATTTAAATCGCACCGTCAATAAATGCATTAGGTAGGTACTTAATGAAACCGTAAGGTTAGTATAATCCATTTTTAGATCTTAAAATAACTTCTTCTATCTTATCCCAATTTAGATACCTACATAGCAGCTGTCGTCTCGGTAGTCACTCCTTTTCTAACCATATCAATTTTCACACAATGTATCGCATCGTTTCTTCAATCACCTTTTACTATACTCGTTAGAATCATCCGTGTTCATACTCAAAACTTTCCTCGCCACATGGTCTTCATTCCTCCACATCACATGTGCAGCACATTGATGAATGATTTCCAAACATCTTTTCAGTCAGACTTCCTCTTACATTATTATTATTTTAGGCTGTTTTATCCCACTGCTGGGCAAAAGCCTTCCTTTCCTTCTGCCTGCTAGTGGTCCAATCCTTTATGTAGGAGTTAAGCTCGTCCCTCCACCTTCGACTAGGTTTGCCGCGGTGTCGTAGGAAGTTTTCCAGGATCCACTTGATTTAGCACATAAATCGTCCGACATACGGCAAACGTGTCCGGCCCAGTCCCACTTTCTCTTATATAGGTATAACTACAGGATTATCAAATTATCAATTAGCGCTCCTACATACGAGCGGCATATTATCGACGTTTGCTCGGCGGCAGCCGTCGAGGACATCTTGACGGCAGCCTTAACACGCGTCGACGGCGCTCATTAGCAGCTATCAACGTTCGACTGGAGTTGGCGCTCGTATGTAAGTGCCCTTAGTGGGATGGGCTATTTTCGTTCGTTTTGCGATCACTTATCTTATAATTATATAATACCTAAAAAAAATACCGGATTAATTGCAGACGAATTGACAAAAATTTTAAATAGTAGGTATGCTTAGATCGTAATGTTGAAGGGTCGAATGAAAATCGATTAGAAAAAGGTATCTACAGTGTACAAGGCAGATGTACATGGAAATGCCGCATGTCGGAGCGGGAGGCCCTAGGAGGTTCAAAAAGGTCAGGTGCGTAATACTCAAAGTCCAGATGTATTGAACCTAGAAGAAACAAAAGGACTAGGTAAGTAGCAGGTGACTTACCGTAGTTTCAATTCCGACGGCGCGGTTGACGCAGTGGTCGGAGACTGGCTGCTGCGTCGCGTGTCGCGAGTTCGATTCCCGCACAGAGCAAATATTTGTATGATCTAAGTACAGATAATTGTACCGGATTTGAGTGTGTGGGCATGTGAGATTAACTATCTTATCGTTTCTAAAACGCACCTACGATGCAGTAAGAAATTCCTAGTGAGCGGCAACGTTTAAAACAAGTTTTTCCTGACGTTTCCAACACTGCAGCGTTCTGAACACAGGATGACGCATGATGCAACAAAGCGTACAACGGTGTTAAAAAATCGTTTCATTTGTGTAGGTACTATAATATAAGTGCATAGTCGATACGAAACGTCACAACCTATACTCGCGACAATCTAAGAAGTCCGATTTGACGTTTCTTCTTATAATTATTATTATGCGATTCGGTACATAGGTATTATGTCAGTACGTTAAAATTGATACCTAAACGAAACATTCAAAGCAGATATTATGGCCTTAACCCCCTGAACTCATCACGACACCGACGCGACGAGATAAATATTAAATGGGTATATCTAACTTAGAAATGTGTGGTCTAGGTCTTCTTTAGAATTATTTATTAAAATAATTCAAGCGCGGGTATTCAGTTAATTCAGGCAATTACTATTTAGTCATTTAAAAATCTATATTCGCGCATTATATAAACACATTATTTCTGTAGGTACTAAAACACCCGTAACCCTTGTATTATTGTGTGGATTAGGCACACTTTCAAAACGGCGAGAAAGATTAAACAGTATGTAGCGATGTTTACTGAAATACGTTATAAATACACTTACTGAACCCATTGAGGGAAACGCAGCAATAAAACTTTTATTGTGTCTCGTCATCGTCAAGTGTTCATCAGTGTTAAGTTGGTTTTGTTTTATATTTTGTAAATTCTATTTAAGCATGTATATCATTACACCAATACAACTACATTTCAGGACAAATAGTTATAAGGATGTGATTTTATTCAAATTATACCTTTACTCAAAGAATTTATAATATAGTTTTATCGTTTGACACTATTTATGTATTAATGTTTATGTCAATAGAATTGTAGTAATAAAATAATGTTTTATTTTTCTATTATTTATTTATCATTTTGAATGTACACTTATAATATCTTTGAAGGCTGACCTAAAAGGAAACCTAAAGTGTATATGTCAAATACCCAGCTCAGCCCAGGTACATATCTTTAACATTTGCACTCTTTTATATAAAGTTAAATTAAATGAAATTATATTATAATACAATGCTAAAACCACTGAACCTGCCTTCCAAATTCATGATTTTAGCATAACATTTCAAATAAACTAACATAAATTTGGGCCAATAAGAGAAGTCTCTGCTTAAAAGTATTAAATAGGCATATGGTAAAGCAATTTTATCCTTTCACGATAATAAATCTTGGTGTTGTTGTGATTGCTGTTGATGTATTTCCTGCATGGTAGATACTGGCAATGTAGCACTAACTGTAATAGAAGGCATTCCCGGCAACGAGACAGGAGTCACTACTGGCAGCCCAGTGGAAATTGGAGGAGGTTGAATAGGTGCCTGAGCAAAGTTGCTCATGTCAAAAGTGGGAACTAAATTTGGTGCAGTCTGTGGATATGTAGAAGATGTAGGGACTTGAGAGGCAGTGTAGTTGGGCATGATAGGTATGTAGGGTTGGGGCTGGTTCATTGGAATACCAGGTAAATTTGGTAGTGGTGCTGGAGGTTGCATATTAGATACTGATGGTATACTTCCCAAATTGGTTAATGTTGCATCCGCTAAATCTGTGAATGTAACAAGAAGTATTATTTAAACATGTATAGCATAGATATAACCATATTGAATTAATTGGATGTATAAATACTTACTGCTGGAATAGGCTACCATATTGGATACAACTGATTGTGTTTGAGAAATAGGCTGCTGTGAAGAGATAATTTGTTGTCCTGTTAGTTGCTGTGGTGGAATGGCTGGAGCTACAGCACCAGAAGGAGACCCAGTCGGTCCAGAATAGCTACCAGGGTTTACCATTGGAACTCCTGACAAGAAAGGAGGTGCACCCAATGGATACTCTGCTTGAACATTAGACACTTGAGGCGTAGACATTAATGGAGTCTTATCATCATTTAAATTCAGGTTTTGCACTCCTGGCACTAAATTCTGTTGAATGTTTGGTGCAACCTAAAAATATTTAATTAAATTGTAGAATTGAATTGTAAAATTAATTAATTATCAAAAATTTATTGTGTGAAACATGAATGACAAAAACTTTACATACCATTGAAGCACTTGCTGCATAAGTTTGTTGTGAAGGCAGAGTTTGAGAATTTCTTATTGGAATCCTATGCAAATAGCCATAACCTATTCCACATCCAAGGCTACCTTCACCTCCCCAATTATGATTTGGTGTAATGTGCACTTCTCTGCATGTATCATCATTCACATTATACACATAAAGCTTCAGGGCTCTGCCTTCATGAGCTTCAATTAATGTAAAAAGGTCTTCACTCTCATGCATAATAGAATCTGCCCCTATAATGTAATCAGAAAATGGCTTCAAGCCAGCTAGTTCTGCAGGAGATGATGGATGTACTTCCTACAATAAAAAAAAACACATACATAATATGGCAAATATGTATTGAACAGACACTCAGTTCTATTTGAATACATTAACCTTTCGGCTCAGTAACGTACAGATCTGTATGTTGTAACAATAAAAATCTATTGTGTCTGCAAATGACTGACGCAACAGCTTAATTAAATCAATATTGAAACTTTATAAATTGACAAAAAATAAAGCAATTTCAATATGAGTGTTATAAACTACAACTATAGATAATACATACCAATACATGCCAGACGTTTTCGTTAGCACCTTCAAAAGAGCAAAACCGAATACTAACGCCAAGTAGGCCCTGACCACCCCAGTCAGCACTGGGTGTTATCAATACTTCCCTCACAGTTTGAGTTTTACTGCTATAAATTAACATTTTGATTGTTGTATCAACATTTTTTTTCAAAAGTTCTTTCAAAGTGTCATTGTCCTGGTCCAATCTAGTATCGTCTATAGCTACTATAAAGTCAAAAAAAGCTTCAAGATTCGCCTTTTGACCTGGAGATCCATCCTGGACCTAAAAGTAAAACATAGGTATTGAGACTTTTGAGATATTGAACGTCTATAACAAATTAATGTTTCAAATTATCAACACAAACCCGCAAAACATGATACCCTTCGGAACCACCTCCTGGGACTTCAGTACTGTGGGAGGAACCCATCGGATATTGTACAAAGGTCTAAATGTCTATTACCGGCTCTTTTCAAATATATTCAGTTTTTTTTAATATTCCTTTTGCCAACTAGTAATCTTTACAACCGCAACAATTTTGGCATTGACATTTCTATTACGTGGCATACAGGCGCAGTACAGCACTGGGTGACCAGTGATGTACGTATTCTATGTACGTATTTAACTTTGTAAACTAACTAAGACTAAAGACGTTGATGCTAACAAAAAAATACTGGCCAATATAATTGTAAAAATCGACTAAAGACGTTGATGCTAACAAAAAAATACTGTTCAATATAATTGTATATTCATTGAATCGTATTTCTAATTACAATTTTAGATTATTAAAATAAATATATTGTTTCAGAGAAAGTGCAATACATTTCACAAATTATATTACAATTAAAATAAAGCAGCTTTGCCTGAACTAGGTAAAACCTTTGGGTTGAACCCACAGATATAAAAAAGAAAGAATTACTACATGGGCGTGATTGATTTGACCTTTTTGCGAAAAATTGCCGTTTGATCACGTACGTGAATTGTTGTTAAATGCAGTGGCAGCGTTAACGTATAAAACTTTATTATGGAAGGAATCGTATATCATATGTATTCTTAGAGCATTTAACCAAACTAAGTGTAATCACAAGAATTTTGTTGTTTATATGAGATTAGCAGTTTCTTCAAAAGCTCATAAAAAAAAATGCTGTCTAATTATTTGTTCGATTTTATGGACTGTACTGAACATAAAACAATTCTTCTCAATCACTTCATATCTTTGACAGTGCGGTTCAGTATAATAAATATAAAATTGAAGTGTACAAATGTTATTCGTTTAAAAAATCGTTATCAGAAAGCATTGGTAAAGTTTCTAAAGAAGTTTAAAAACAAACTATCTATCTGCCTAGCCTTTTTTCAATTTCATTGGGGTCGGCTTCCAGTCAAACCGGATGCAGCTTAATACCAATATTTTACATGGAGCGACTGCTTATCTGACCTCCACAACACAGCTGGGTAACATGACATCTCGTGGTATGACTGGTTGTCAGACTTTCAGGCCTATGTATGTTCTCCAATCGCAATAATATTTATTATTTGAGTCAATGAGGTCAATCCGAATAAAAATAGAGGGTATGCGTATTTGGTTTCGCGAAATTATTTTTTTCCCTTATGTTGTGGGACACCTTAATGTACATACATACTTTATTTATAAATAAAGCATTATTATTATTATTTTTAAATTTGTCGATTCTTCAACTGTATTATAAATACAAAAGCATAGGTTGCCCTCTTCAGAAAAAATATTAAACAGGCAAAATTATTAAACGTATTTCATCACGCTAACACCTTTCGTACGTGTTAGCGTGATGAAATACGTTTATTATTTTTTCCTGACCACTAAGCTACACTAAACTGGTTCTAAGGTTATAATCGTTCGGACAGACAGATAGACAATGTTTCCAAAATTTGGGTATTTTATATTAGAATTATTTATAATATTGGGTCGACGATCAATAAGATCACAGTGGATTTATTGAATAAATATTTTATTGTCACAATTTCATTGTTTTATTGCCGTGTCACAATTATTATCTATGCCTACTTTACTCCGTCTCTCTTTACTGAACTAAAAAGGTTTCTAACACCCCACCTCGATTTTAACTTCTTCAGAATTTAAATCGATATTACAATATTAAACATCAATCAAACATATACTCTTACTCAAATAATATTCAACTTAGTTTTTAGTAAATTAAGTTTTTCGTCAGAAAGTGTTTTGGTCAAGCGATCAGATAAATTATTGTCAGAATAAAAAATTCAACTTTAATAATTTTCTTTATTAGGTCTTTTATAAAATGAGATTTAATATCGATGTGCTTTGCTCTCTTACTATTTTCAAACGATTTTGTTAATTCAACAGCTCCTCTATTATCCATATACAACACACACTTTCAATCTTTCTCTTTCATACCTTTTTCGTACTAAAATCACAGAACAATCCTTTTACGTACACGATACGATCACACGCACTCGTCGCAGCTGCTACATATTCAGCCTCAGCAGTTGACAGTGAAACACAAGCTTAATTTCTGGTCAACTAAGCGACAACATATCCGTTGTAAAGACTAATAGACCTTGTTACACTTTTCCTATCGGTATGGTTACCTGCCCAGTCAGTATCTGAATACGTCTCTATTATCTATAAAACAGTAATTGCATTTTCCTTCATGTTTCTCGTACAATAATCCAACATCCATAGTCTTCTTTAAGTATCTTAACACTCGTTTAGCTTGAATCCATAAATTTTCAGTTGCTTTGTCAAGATGTAGCAAACGCAATATCTGGTCGTAATACAGTTGATATAAACATCAAACCTCCTATTATTTGTCTGTATGGAACATCTTCAATTTCTTCATTCGAGTTTGCTTGGAATCCTTTGGTTAGCGGTGTCCTTACTCCATTGCAATCACTCATTTTGAAAATTTTCATAATTTGTTTTTCTTGCGTTATCTTCAAGGTTTAATTTTTTTCTTACTATCTCCATCCCTAAAAATGTACCGTTCTAGATTTCTCCAAAATCTTTCACATTAAATTGCCTTTTCAAGCCATTTACTATATTTTCCAGACTTTCATCATTGCCAATCAATCAAAATCAAAATCAAAATCAAAATTTCTTTATTCAAATTAGGCTAAAAATTTGCGCTTTTTGAACGTCAAACATTAAGACAGCCCCCAATAAAGCCCACCCTTCACCACAATAATAAGTCATCCACATAAATTAACAGCCAAACATTACTTTCTTTTCCGATGTATAGACAATAATCATTTTGAGATCTTTCGAATCCTATGGTATGTATGTAGACATCAAATCTTTGATTCCAACATCTAGGACTTTCTCTTAATCCGTATAGTCCTTTGTTTAGCTTTAAAACTTTATTTCCTTGTACCTCAATACCTTCTGGTGGCTTGATATAAACTTCACTCTCCAATTTAACGTTAATGAATGCAGTTGGTACATCTAATTGCCTGATCTTCCATGATTCTTGTACTGCATGTGCTAGTACTACTCGAACTGTTGAAATTCTTGCAACTGGTCTATTTCTTCCCAAAATCTTGTTCTTCTATTAGTTTGTACCATCTTACTACTAGTCTAGCTTTTTTAACTCCATTTTCTTTTGTGCGTAATACCCATTTTGCATCTATTAACTGTTTTCGTTTTGGCAACTCTGTCTCAGTCCATGTTTTCATTTTATTATGTGCTTCAAGATAAATCTTTGAAAAGCATTAACGCATGCCTAGCGAACTCTAAAGTTATTATATTAAATGGAAAAAGAATTCGGTCGCGAACAGGATTCGAACCTGCGCCTCCCGGATAAATACTCCAGGCGCTCTGACCACTAAGCCATCTCGACCTCTAGAGGTCCGACCGTATTCTTTTTCCATTTAATATAATAACTTTAAAGTTCGCTAAGCATGCGTTAATGTCTCATCAAATCTCACATCACGAGAAATTATTATTTCATCCGTTATTGGATTCCATAATCTGTATCCTGTTCTCCCATATCCGACCATTCTCATCTCTTGTACTTTTTCTCCAATTTGGCTGGTTTTGGTAGCGTTAATGCCCACGCTTTTGAACCAAATATTCTCAGTTTTGATAAATCGCATCTTCCAAGATATATTTCTGCAGGTATTTTGTTATTTATGGCTTTGGATGGAGAACGGCTGCACACATAATTGCTTCTGCCCATAAATGTTTAGGCAAATTACTTTCTGCAAGCATCGTTCGAGCTTTGTTGCATAATGTCCTATTTATTCTTTCTGCAACTCCGTTCTCTTGAGGTGTTTAAGCTAATGTAATTATATTCAATGCTAATACCTCTGTTTTTACAATAGTTTTTTACTTGGCTGTGAACTCTCCTCCGTTGTCGCAACGTATTCTTTTTACTCTGTTTCCAGTTTCATTCTCTATTTTTTTTATGTAATTAATCAGAATATCTTCTGCTTCAGACTTATTTTATGATGAAAACACAACACAAAAATGTGAAAAGTCGTCTACTATTATTGTCTGATAATATCTTGCTTTTGTACTGCTCGGTGTTTTAATTGGACCGGCAATATCTGTGTGAAGATATTCTGCCATTTTGTTTGAACGTGGTTTTGGAGTGTCCTGAAATGGTAATCTAGTCGCTTTTCCTTCTATACACGTTCCACATTGGTGTTTACTAGTTTAGTGTTGTAATTTCATTAGTTTAATGATATTTTGTTCAAAGTCGTTTGTGCCAAAGATTATTTTCCACTGTCATACCGTCCAGATTAGTAATATATGTATCTTAATACCGTCTTTCAGGTTCAACTTCTTTCATACTTAATACGTACAAATGTCATTCTAGTTTTCCATACACTGACATTGGTATTTTCCTATCAAAACTATCAACGCAATAAAACACTTTTTTTAATAAATTATGTTTAAATCTTTATCTAAAAGCTTCTTTTCCGACAGAAAATTATGTGACAGATAGCTTACAATAAGAGCCTCACAGTTTATTATTAAGTCCCTATATTCTAGTCTTATTTTACCTTTTTGTTTGCTGATCAAGTATTCACCATTTCTCAACTTTAATATTTACTTCTTGTTTTAGATCTTTTACCTCTGTCATTACGTGTTTATATTTTTCTTGAATCAAATGTTCAGTCGCCCCCGAATCGACAGCTAATTTTATAAATCCTGTGTCACTTTTGTCACTATTCTGTGTACACATAGCTGTAAATGAATATTTTGGCTCCTCGTGATCAGTTGACTCCTCTTGAGCAAAATGTGTATGATGCTCTGCGAAATCCTCCACGGAATCCTCCTCGGAATGATCGACCTTGACATCTACCACGTAATCGGCAACCAACAGCAATGTGTCCTAGCTTATGACATTTAAAGCATTTCACAGTAAAAGCTGCTTCGTTATTCTTATTGGTTTTCATAGGTTTACTATGGATAATTTTTAACTCGGCATCCAAAAGACATGACTTGGCGTAATCCAAGGTAATATAAGCTTGATACCCTGTAGTTATTGAATTGCAGTAACAACATTTTCATATTTTTCTGGTATTGTGGTAAGTAATAGGTGACATATTTTATCACTTTCATCCAACTTACAGACTGCTGCCTCAATGCTGCTAACCAGTGAGACAAACTTCAGGAAATTATCCTGGAATTTTGTGTTACACTTCAATTGTAGTAACTGCCTTTTAAGATGAAGTTTGCTAAGGATGCTTTTCCTTTCTAGGACGGCCTCTAGGCACTCTAACTTTCTTTAGCTGTATTTGCCTTTACGTATTGCAAATATTGATCTGACAGACATGTTACGATAACCGACTTTGCTTTTGAGTCCTTTTGTTTATTTTCTGCAGTAACTTTACTACGTAATATATCGTCAACACCTTTTTCTTCCAGTAGCAATAATAATCTGAATTTCCAGTTTGCTAAATTTGTCTTCTCCTGTAATTGAGGAAAATATTCTCATGATAATAGACGCCATTTTTCTTCTTTGTTGAAGAAAATTTTTTAGACAGCCAGACAAAAAACAAAATTCTTGCTAGTTGCCCATAACCTATTAGAATTATTTATAATATTAGGTCGATCCACTGTGATCTTATTAATAAAATCACAGTGGATTTATCTAACTGCCTCGTTGGTCTAGTGGTCCCAAGCGCGACTGCTGAACAGGAGGTCTCGGGTTCGATCCCCGGGTCGGGCAAAGTGTTATTGAGTTTTTCTGTTAGGAAATTCTCAGTAGCAGCCCGGAGTTTGGAACTGTGCCCGGTTGATGGCAATAGGCTCACCACCTATTACATGGGACTTAATAACAGCATTGGTGAAATGTGGGTGTATAATTGTGTACACCTCTGCCTACCCCTTCGGGGAATACAGGCGTGATGCTATGTATGATGCTATGATTTATCTAATAAATATTTAATTGTCACAATTTCATTGTTTTATTGCCGTGTCACAATTATTATCTACTTATCTCTCACTTTTTGTTTAATAGCCTAATTTGTGTTCCACTCCTGAGCAAAGCCTCCCCTTTTTCCTTCTAAACGTCCTTGTCTTGCGCATATCTGGCCATATCTGTCCCGCAAATTGGTCCAGTCCAGATTGTCTCGCTATCCCGCGGTCGTCCTCGACGGCGATGTCTCCTATCAGGCGCCCAGTGCATGGCAATCTTTGCCCACCTTTCCGGGAACATTCTAGCGACGTACCCCTCTTTACTAAACTAAAAAGGTTTCTAACATTTTAAACAGTATAGTACCTATACCCTCACTAAAATTTTGGATTAATGTTCAATATACGAAATACTTAGTATCTCTACAGTTTTATGATACATTTAAATAAGTACGTCTTCCCGACAATGCAGAATATTTTGCTATTTGTCTAATATAGCTATTTATTTAGTTATTTTAGTGTCGAATACACAGCATCTGTTCGATATTTCTATCCAACGAGTGATTCGATCTCAGCAATCTGAATCGGTATGATTCTCGGGGTTCAAGGATTGATCTAGTGAATCGATCCTCCATGTCAAATCGATACAAAAAAAATATTTTCTGCCCCCATAAAATCGATATTTCAATTAAACGATTATAGATCGACATGCCTAACTGTCAGTTGAGGTTGCCTTCCTTCCTAGGAATCTGACTTATTTTGATTTTTGAAATTTCATGATATCATCAGCTGTGTGATTCTAATTCTGTGGTGTGTAGAGGAAAACAAAAATAAAAATCATGTATGTACTTACTGTGCAAACTACATAATAAATATTCAATAATTCAATCACGGAATTCGATTGACAAAAACATTCTTGAATTGGATAGGTATGTCGTCATTAAATAACAATACTCTTTTATCGATTTACAATAATTATTCTACAAAATGTCTTGTTTGTTACAGTATCAATAATCAAACAAGACTACCTATCAATATTCATTTTTCAATGTTTAATGTGAAGTTTCAAATTGTTAGTGAAGGGTGTGTGGCAAAATAAACTAAAAAGCATATTATGACGACCCAATGAACTAAATTGCAATTTCATGACTCTGAATTTGTCTGTTACGACGTGTTAAGAAAAATATAAAAAACACGATGAATTAAAAATAAAACAAAATTATTATAAATCCCATAGAAAATTGAAAAAGAATATTCCTTTTAATAAAAATATTAAGTAATAAAAGAGTTAAATTGGTCGAAAACTGATTATTACACATTCCAGTAAATTATGAAGTAAAACAAATTTAAATTAAAGGTATAAAGGTAATAATATAAAATGTAAAACCACAACTTTGTCAGTACTTACAACATGTGTGAAGCTATATTAACATTACATTTATTCTTTCAAATATGCTCACAAAACCTTATGATTATAATAGAAATATATGAGTAGAGCAACTCATGCTTGGAATTACAATCTAAAGTGTGCCTGAAACTAAGTGATTGTGACTAAATATAATGTTTTCCCATGAACAAATAAGTACAATTTTTTTTTCGACAGGTGAAAAGGTGTCATGTTTTTTCCATAATGGCAGAATGGAAACAATTGATATCTGAGTGGCTAAATGAGTATGCAGCATTGCAAGAAAATGAAATTAAAAGTTTTGCAGCTGAACATGAACATAATCATGAAATAGCAACTGCAATTTTTAACCTATTTTATAGTGAAGATGAAAGTGAGGCTCACACAAGTAGTAAATTAGAGATTGAATCACAGTATGAAGAGGTGACCACACAATTTATAAATATACAATACAATATTGTTGCTGATAGTTCAATGCCATGTGTACCTTACTTACACACAGTCACTAGGACTTCACAGATACTTTGCTTGTATACTTGTTTTATGCCCATAAATTATTAATTCTTATTTTCAAACAACAATGGTTAATACCGCTCAATGAACTGAGAATAATACAAGAAGAAAATTAAACCTTTTACTTTTAAAACATAAACTTTTGTGAAAGGAAATTCCTTGGATTTACAATTGCTACTTATGTGGTATTGCACTATCATCAACAATATATGCCCTTCGTCTCACTGTAACTAAAGGTTTATTTTATTTATTATTATTAAAATGTATTTCTATTTTTACTTTTCAGATTTTAGAAAATGTTTGTACTCAGTTATTTAGCTTCTACAGATCTAAAGAGGTGGAGTTACAAAGGTTTACACTACAGTTTGTTCCTACTCTAACTTATAACTACCTGAGCTCAGTTGCTCAAGGAAACAAGAAGACATGCCACTGTATAGAGACATTATTGATTGGTATAACATACAGCAAGAACTATAATTATTGCTTGTTTAGAGCTTTATTGAATTGAGTGATTTCACACATTTATTGGTATTTCAGGTCTGTATAACTTTGAGGTAGTTGATGAGGAAGGCAAGCCCAAAGTAGTATCGTTCAGACTGCCATCATTAGCTCAATCTTCCATATATCATGAGGTAAAATATAGTTTTGTGTTTATTTCAATGTCAATTATTATTAATATAATTATGTTACAGTGAACACTTGATTATTATTAGGACCTTATTATGGATTCATGATTATTCAGATCGTGAATTAAAATTTTTTTTTTTTTTGAGTGAATTACAGGTACATCAATTATTTTGATCAAAATTATACTAGTGACTTTTGTTAAGCATTATAAGTTTGCACAATTTTAGTAGTTTTGAGAAAATATTTACCTATGTATGTATGAAAAAGTATCTAAAGTATATATTGTACTGTAATTATTACTATATTTAACACCTTTATAACTTATGGAGTGCAATAAAGTATTGAGTATTGAGTATCTCTAATTGCATAAAGGTTGGTTATCTTTCTAGTGTTGATAATAAAAAAATATTTCAGCAATCATCATCACTTATCCAGATTTTCGATTATCCGAACATCTTTCGACAACAATTAGTCTGGTTAATCAAGTCTCTACTGTACATTAAATAAGGTTACTAATCCTAAACAAAAATTTGCATCATCTCACCAACTTGGTTAATTTTCATTGTAAAAAACATAGCATCACGCCTGAATTCCCTGAAGGGATAGGCAGAGGAAGTGTACATAATTGTACACCCACATTCGACCAATGCTGTTATTAAGTCCCATGTATATAGGTGGTGAGCCTATTGTCATCTATCAGGCACAATTCCAAACTCCGGGCTGCTACTGAGAAATTCCGGAAATTCCTAATAGAAAAATTCAGCTCAGCAGTAGCACTTGGGACCATTAGACCAACGAGGCAGTCTTTTCAGTTCTTTTTGTATTTTCATTGTGTATTTTTATTGTATAATAACTTTCGTGAGACTTATCCATAGGTATCAATTATTGTTCACCGGTTCCTACTCACGTGCATTTTTCGGGATTGCCCGACTAGTTTCGAACTCGAACCGAGCCTGGTCATGACCTGAGTATGAGCCGGCGGCGATGTCGCGAGTCAAACGAGTCGAGCAATCACGAATAATGCACGTGAGTAGGAACCGGTGAACAATAATTGTAAGTAACCTGTGAGCAATAATTAATATTTATATTTGGGTTTAAAATTGTTAGATCTTATTAGATCTTAAAAATTTCATTGCTTTTTTTTTTAGCCTCTATCTTTAGGATCCCAGTTTTTAACAGAAAGTGCACTACGACGATGGGAAGAATGTAATACTAAGCTAGTGAATTGGGGACCTTTGCCGCAGGTTGAAGTGTTAAATGCACAGAATCGTTTGAAAATCATGTCAGCATTGCTCTTCATCTACAATCGCCAATTGAGTTTGTTACCAAAACTTGCGCTTCGACATTTCTGCATTGCTGCATCCAGGTAATCATTTACAAACAAGTACATAGAACTATTTTCACATAGGTTCAATCTTCATTTTAAATCGCACACAGGAGCCGAGCATTGTTATAATTTTTTAACAGCTATACAACAAAGTGGCATCTTGATTCTCGTTCGATTCTAGCAAACACTTGTAACTTTTGTACTTTTACTAAGACATATGTTTATATACGTCATGATATTATGTTCAGATATATAAGGAGTTAATTCTAAAATTATTTCTGATTACAGAATAGTTACACAAGGATTCAATAAGGGTGTTAATGGTTCATCTGCTAAACCAGTATCAAGAATACCAGTAACACCTAATTTCTTATTGGAAATGATTGAAGGCGCATATTTTGCTATGTTCAACGAATTCTATACATTGGCTCATCAAGCAGTGCAAGACATCGACCAAAGGGCTCAGTATGAACTATTCCCTGATGTCATGTTGGTAACAAGTGCTGTGATTAATTCCTTGAAAAATAATCCCTCAGGTAAACAAAACTAAATAGTATAAAATCCAGCTTACAAACCGTCTGTTTGATCAATCAACATCGAATTTCATCCTTATTTTACTTCCAAAGGTATTATCTGCCTATGATAATATATAAACTAAATATTTGCATCTTCACCAATGTTGACGGCGCGGTTGGCGTAGTGGTCGGGGGGCTGCTGGGCCGCGTGTCGCACGTTCGACTTCTGCACGCAGCAAATAGATGTATGATCTACAGATAATTGTTCCGGGTGCATGTGAGATTATATGACTGTACTAGATGATACGGACGCAGACGAAGTCGCGGGGACTTCGATCGTGGAATTTGGATTTACTGATAGGAGTTTTTTTTTCTCCAAATATGGATGGCTATTTTTAAGAGTTCCTTTTTACTAAGCCATCAGGGCCTCTGCTCACTACCTTCTTCCACATTTTAATAAGTCTTTTTGGTGACGACATTGCCATCTATTCAGTCCCTTTACAGGAAACTGAACCAACACGACTAACTGTGCAGTTAATACCATTAAACAGATGCAATTACATTAAAAATACAGATAAATCTTTGAAAAGCATTAATTGCGCGGTAGTGAGCAGAGGTCGAGATGGCTTATAGGTCAGAGCGCCGGGATTATTTATCCGGGAGGTGCAGGTTCGAATCCTGCTCGCGAACGTATTCTTTTTCCACAAAAAGTTATAACATTAGAATTCGCTAAGCATGCGTTAATGCTTTTCAAATATTTATCTATAAATTTATATTTTGATTAGTAGTAGTCTGGGCAAACTAATGTTTGCCCAGACTACTACTAATCAAAATATTTATATATTATATTATTGCAAGTTGAATGTAATAAAGCCATGAGCAAACATCTTAAATATTTATGAGTAAAAATATAACTTGTCTAATTAAGTGTGAAAGAGTTAATGTAGAAAAAAGGTACGTTTTATCAAAGGTGCATTATGAGAAATGTGCATAATAAGAAAGGTGCATTCTGAGAAAGGTACATTTTGAGAATGGTACGTTTTGCTTATGGGGTGCATTTTGTGAAAGGTACATTCTGCGACTGAACTATATATGGGCATCGATTTTTAAACATAATTTCTTTCTTTATCCCTTTAGTTAAAGTCGAAGCGACAGTGAGTGAGCGCACGAATTTTGAGTCTATCATAATCTTGGGTTTTGTTTTTCCTGACGTTACAAAAACCAATAATCACGCGATTAATCCGGTTAAAAGTTGTTTTATATAATGTGCATAGCATACATAGTAGGCAGAAGTGTACACAGTCATACACCCACATTTCACCAATGCTGTTATTAAGTCCCATGTGGTGAGCCTATTGCCATCAATGGGGCACAATTCTAAACTCCGGGCTGCTACTGAGAATTTCCTAGTAGAAAACCCAATAACACTTTGCTGCTCATGCTGACCAATCGCGCTTGGGACCACTAGACCAACGAGGCAGTTCGAGGCAGTATATTATGTGCAGTGATCGCGAAAACCTAAGACATTACTATGTTTTTTGTTCTTCGCTAAGATGCGTGTATATATTTTTCAGGACAACCATGCGACGGCCCTATGGGCATTAGTGTAGCATTGTCACCGGCTACTACTACAGTTACTATGTCTAAGTCTATGATTACCAATGCATCATTCCGTACGAAGAAATTACCAGGTGAGAATTTCAGTATACGCGAACGTGAAATTACGTACCTACATAGTAATAACAAAATATTTAAAATATTTTTGCTAACGATTTCATGCTGTCCACGATTTCATTTTAGTTTCCAATAGCATAGAAGACATGTAAAAAGTATTGCACCACTATAATAGTTTTGTTAATCAAGAAAACATTTTACTTAGTAGATATTTTATATGTATATATATACTGTAGTTACTGAGGTCGAAAATATGCTTAGAATATACTGTAAGTGTTCCTATATATTTGCGAGTTATTGAAAAGTTGAGTTTATTGTTATAAAACCTTATTGATATGACATTGTATATACCGTCCTTGTTTTTGGTTTACATACAGATGAACGTTACTGTATGCTGCCAAATGTATGCTCCTCGCCTCGTACTTTGGATTGTAGCTTGTGGACTAAAAACGTTAATTGAATGTGCAGTGACATTGATAATGCAAGCTGATATCTCATTATGAAATACATAATTATCGTCTTTAAGATTCAAACAATATTTCTAAGAGCAGTAAAGAGATAATTATCTTATTTGATGATCACTGACATGATTATCAAAAATTAATATAACAGAAAATATACCTACCTCTATACAGTGCATTTACGTAAATGGCAGATGATACACTGAGGTATTTTAGGAAATAAATCAAAACATATAAGTTTAGTATTTCCACAATGCACCTTGTGCCGTCCAGGTGTAGGAAATACAATTCATGAGCACAGCTCAACGCATCATGTACCTCTTTGTGGATGTTTTAGTCGATCATGTTTAAAAAAATCATTGCTTTAATATACCTAGTCACACTTGTATGTAATTACAGATCGAAAGCTTAATTTATTCTTGAGATGAGACATAAGAAACAGTTAATTTATATTTCTGCACTTACCTAACGTCACTGTTACATTACATATTTTTGTGAATTACAATCACAGGTACGCTACTAAAAGGATTAAATAATAGACCTGCATTATTGTAAACCATTTATATCTATTTTATTGTAAACGTTATCGAGCTTACTTAGTTGGTAGGTAGTAATGATCAAAAGCAAGCTACAAACCATTATTTAAATGTACACTGCAAATAACATCACAATATATTTATCGATAATCTAGGCTGTATATGATATCAAAATTTAATGTAGGTATCTAAATGTTTCATTTAACTACACAAATATTTATGTTTTTCATTCAAACTCTTAGTGAAATCCTATTTGTATTCAATTGTCATTTTCTTTTTCTATATAAAATATATCGAACACGTTTATTTACAGATGACATTCCTATACAAGCTGGACAAGCAGTACCATCCGATTCGGCTGATATGCTTACTGCAATTACGGAGGAATGCGAAGCGGAAGCCGCTCCCATACAACGAGGCGGCGCGGTCCGGAGTTCTAAGCCCAAGCTAAGCTCATTTCCAGTTCTTGGGAAAAAGACAAAAGATGGCAAAGACAAAAGTGCTAATATCGGCGAGAAGAAGGTTACTCTCAAGGAGTCTTCAAAGGGAATTTGGAATTCACTCAGCGGTGGCGGCGGTGATATGGTCGATGCGCAACAGAAGACGAACGTTGCTGATAGTTCTGTCGAAGCAAACGGAAGTATTAAAGATGAAAAAATGTCTATGACATCAATATTAAACAGCACTGAGAATTCCGATACACGTTCGCAAGTCACCACGGACTCATTGGATATTGAAACCACTCCGCGTTTTGCGGCAATGCAAGTCAGTTCTGTATAACTTGTCAACTTTTATGGCTTCCAGCTTAATGGTTCATGGTTAGTAGAAAGTTACTTGGATATATTATTATGATTTAATATATTTCAAGGTGGTAGTGAATTGTTGTCGGCCTTTGAAGATGATTATATATGAAACACAAATTTCCCTGGTATTAAAGGAGGTAATTTCTTCATATGTAATTACTACATTTGTAAAAATTACTTGTGGTTACAAAACGTGAATTTGTATTAATTACCTGCAAAAGTATTTAATATAATTATAATGGTTTTAAATGGTTAATAATGTTGTAGTGTAAGAGTTTGTTTATTTATAACAGAATTTATCCGGAATAAACGTATACATTACATAACTGACGTTTTAATTGAATTGAATTAAATATTATAAAAAAATACGTACCCTTGTAGTGATTCTGTTTATATTAATTAAATTTTAACAATAAACCTCTGAAGTGACTTCTAATTCATAGGAGAATAATTATTATCTAACATTGCAATTACAGTCAAGTTTTCCTCAGATGTTACAGAAATTACCACGCATTGAAAACATCATAACTAATTAATTTACTCATTAAATGCTCCTACTCCAATCGGCTTATCTTGCTTTACGAATATTTGCTCTTTGAGGTTACCATTATCACAATATACGAAAACATTTCGTGGCAAATCGTTTGTGGTTGAGTTACAGTTACGCACTTGATACTTAACCGGGAGATATTATAGTTAGTCTTATTTGAGTAGGTCACCAGAATATACGTAGGTACATAAAACGAATATTAAAATGAAGTGCGTACTTGCGTTGAGTGTTTTCGTATTGATAGCAATATCTTCATGTGTAGCCAATGATCTAATTATCGGGACCAGCTACAATGGTCGTCTAATATGGCAACAGAAAGCAGAGTATATGGGCATTCCATTCAAAAAGAGGGTCAAAGAAGTGTTTTATGCGGATCCCGGTCAGCAAATAATTAAGGTGAGGGAGCAAATAGAATTATGATAGCCATGTAAAAATAATAATTTCAATGGAGAAATCTAGATCCCCATCTTTGGTGTTTGCATTTTTCATCGTTCATTTCCATTAAACCATTCTGTTTCCAGTCGTTTAAAATTATAAAAAACGTTTTTATGTTCAGACATTTAAAGGTAGAAAAATGACAGTTATCCGTTAGGTATAGGTACAATGAGTATCAAAAATAGGTACTAAGTTGTTCATATACATGTGTAATTGACCCCTTAAAGTATGACTACCGACTTCTAAAACGATTTGTTGTTGCGTAAAAAAGTTGAATCAAAAGTGCAAGTTAATGCGATTGATTGTTACCAAATGTTCCGATTAATTTGAACATTTGGAATACTATACGCAATTCTTTGACGCTGACTGAACATAGTAATATTACTGCAGTTATGAATAAGAATTATAAACGCCAAAGTATTGTTAAATGGCAAGTTAAAAGTTCGGTTCGAACCACGCATCACAGTTTTCGTAGTTGTGTATAAAAATACTTATTAACTATTAAAGGACTTTGGGCACCGTACTATGGGTTACATACCCAAGGCGGACAGAAACGAAATTCTCGGGATATGTGTAGAGATAGCTCTACTATACAAATATATAGGTCGTACCTCTGTGGGACATAGAAAACTTGAGAAAAAGAAAAGTGTGAAGAAAGTGAGCATAAGCTCTTTTTTTTTTTGCAACTGCATTCACCGCAACCCCGGCAAGCTATGATGAGTCGAAAGCATCGACGGACCCCGCCATCGATGTAGGCTGGCCACAGTTGGTGTGTACGAATGAATATCCTCCGCCTACCCCTTCGAGGAATACAGGCGTGATGCTATGTAAATTGGTGAGGAAACTAGCCCACCTGCGAGATGTTCTCGATGATGTGTAAGCCATGTAAGAAGTCTGCGGGTGGATACTCTGAAACTAGATTGTTTCTCAACCACACGCTAAGAAGATCAATCGTGTAATTCTTAGGAAAAATAATTACACACATTGAAAAATTGCTTTATTAACGTTAACTTTATGTCATAAGTATCCGTTTATGTCCGCTATCGGGTCGGATTATGGCCAGTCATCATCCCACTGCCCTTATTCCAATTTATTTGGGGTCGGCGCAGTATGTATTCTTCTTCCATACATCTCTATTCGCTGCCATATCGCCAGTCACCCTTTTTCTAGCCATACTTATTATCTTTAACAAAATCCATTCATGGCTTCCTCGGTCTTCCTCTACTAGTTATAACCATCTACTTTCATACTCAAATCTTTCCTCTTCACATGACCCTCATCCCTCCGCATCACATCATACATACCATGCGAAACGATTTCTACACAACTTCTCAGCCACCGGTGCCACTTTCAGAGTTCCTCTTATATACTCATTTCTGATTCTATCCATACGCATCACACCACATATCCCTCTTAACATTCTCATCTCAGCTGCATGTAGTTGCCTTTCATTCATTCCTGGGCCAACATTCTGAACTATACAAGACAGCAGGTCTAATAAATTTTTTATAGATTTTCCCCATAATGTTTAAGAGGAATTCGGAGGTCATAAATAGTTTCTGTGACCTGCCGCCATTTCACCCACCCTGTGTTAATTCTGTGCTTGTCGCTCCGGTCTATTTCGCCATCGCATTGAACTATAGAACCTAGATACCGAAAGTCGGAGCAGACTGGTAGCAGCGTACCACCCAGCGCTATGGCACCAAAACTGGAAGAGATCGCCAAAATCACAGAATATACGTACTCTGTTGTGGTTCTGTTGATTTTTAAGCCAACACTCTCCAGATTTTGTTGCTATTTTTCCAATCTACTCTGGATCTCAGGCCCATCTTCACCGACAGGAACAATGTCGTCGGCAAATAACATGCACCAGGGTCCCTCTTCCTGTATATCCGACGTCAGAGCGTCCATTATCACCAGGTAGAGATTAGGACTTAAAGCTGACCCTTGATGCAGGTCTACAGCCCCACTGAACTTGTCGGTGCTGCCAGCAGCTGACCGGACGTATGCACTGGATTGAGTTTACATAGCACGAATTAACTCCACTCCACATACTTCGCAGGCACACCTTTCTCTTTCAAAGCCCACCACAACAGATCCCGAGGTAACTACTCTATTATACGCTTTTTCAGATCAATGAGCACCATGTGCAAGTTTTTATGTGCACGTCCGTACTTCTCGCACAATTGGTGGAGTGCAAATATGGGGTCCGTTTTTCCTCGACCTGGCATAAACCCAAAATTATTTTCAGATATCATACTCTCCTCTCGCAACCTTTTCTCTATCACTGTTTCCCATATTTTCATACTGTGTGACATAAGCTTTATTCTTCGATAGTTGTTGTAATCCTGAAAATCACCTTTATTCTTTCTTTAGATTGGTACATGCGAACTATTGCGACATTCTTGTAGGATCGCTTCTTCCTTCAACAACTTATTGAAGAATAAAATCAGCCACTTACTCGTACATCCATGTTCTCCTAACAACTTTCATGGTATATTATGTGCGCCCATGGCCTTTCTATTTTAATTGCCTTTCTTACTTCATCTATACTAACCTCACTACGCATGTCTTTTAGTAATATATATTATATTATGAATCAAATATTTATGATTTGAGCATAACCTTGAAGTTCCACCAGCAACCAGCAAGAAAAACCTAAAAGATTGATGTTCTCGATGGCGTGAAAAACGGGGTACGTTTTCGTTATTGAAAAATCCCCCTTATATAAATATATTTTTAAAAAAATGCCAGCGATATACGTGATGTCATCTCTTGACAGGATTTCAGGGACAGGTCATTAGTACCTATGACCTGAGCAATCAAGTCGAGCAGTGTTATTGGGTTTTTCTGTTACAAAATTCTCTGTAGCAGGCCGGAGTTTGGAATTGTGCCCGGTATATGGTAATAGGCTCACCACATATTATAAGGGTACAATTTTGTACGCCCTGCCTACCCCTGCGGGGAATACAGGCGTGATGCTATGTTATGTTTAGTTACAAAAAATACGCTTCGTAGATAGTACCTCTTTAACATTATCTCTGTTTTCTCGTCAGGCTCAATACTAACCCCATATTTTTTAAGGGCTCCTCTATGATATGCTCTTATGATATCTGGAAGTCCCATAGCAGAGAAATACTTCAGACAACTTCTTTTAAAAATAAATTAACTACTAATATAACCCCATTTCCATTCATGTGTTTTGCACCGCCTGTACAACGGACAGTATGTACCAGTCTACTTTTTGCCATCGCATCTGCATACCTTAGTCACAATAGTCTTAAAAAGGCTCTCACAGGAGCAGTGGTAGCAGATGTAGTCACTACCTACTACGTCGATAGTAACTACAAGGGCAGGAATACGAGTCAGATAGGTACCTCTACCATATCGTATGAAGCTGTATTATCAATTATCAGTCTGAGGATATACCTACAAGGTGGATTATTGGAAACCTACTACCTACATATTACTTATGTAAGACTTGATTCTGACCATATTCTGACACAACTAAACCAAAATAAATAAATTGGTAGCGTTATCAAAACAAATTATTTATTTCGGTCAAGTAATTATGATACATACATAGAACAATATTTTGGTTCCAGGGCGTCATAGCAAGAGACATCGATCACTCAGGGGCTAGTGCCATTGTCACCGCTGGCGGTGTTGGTTCTAGCTTTGTTAATATTCGTCTGAAGAGTGAACGAGGCAGTGGACTCAACTACCAAGTTGAAATATATGCGTAATATTAAACATACCTATTAAAATAATGAATAAATCAATAAAATTTGTTTTTAATGAAATACCAATTAGTATGAAATACTCAATATTTATTGCTTATTGAGTATTGAATACAATAATACATTGTAACCCTGACTCTGAGCGTGAATAACCTGTGTCACAGAAGTCGGTGTCTTGTCCTAGTTATGCCGCTAACCGCTAATAAGCAAAACTATAACAACGTTTAAAAGTACGGTCAACGTTTTATAGTATATACTCATCACGCTATTGGTCATAGCGGCCGGTCAGCGCTTTATAAGGTCCTAATTTATTAGGTAATTTCCTTTTAAAGGGTTAATATAATATTAGTCAAATACATTCACATAAACCAAGAATTAAACGGAAATAATAAATTATTTGTTATACTTATTAATAGAACTAGCAAGACCACAATTAGTCCTTGAATACTGTTCAAGGACAAATTGTTGTCTTGCTAGTTCTAGTCTAACAGAAAAAATAAAATTATTGTAGAAATTTAAATTATGGCTTAAATGAATCCTTATCACTTACACATTGACCTTTTAAAAGGAAATTACCTAATAAATTTGGACCTTATATATTTTCAACATTGTCAACGGGTACACAACCATGTGATAAGAAAAAAAAGGTTGAGGCCGAGCGGTGACGATGAGAGTTGACTCCTTGACGACTGGCGCAGACACACGTCGACGTCTGCCGCCGGGCTGCCGTCGTCAACGTGCCGCTCGAAGAACGCTAGTGTTTTGTTAATAATGTTCGCGGTCATGGCGGACCACAATCGGTATCGAGATTGAATCCAGTAAATACTAACATTTTTGTATTCCATTTTTAATTCTTTTAAATTATTACTACGTTGTGTTCTTAAATGACATGACATTATTTTCAGACATCTACGGCGATGGAATCGCGGGGACAGCTAGTATACAATTAATGTAGCATGTTGGTAAGACACGTCTGCTAATGCTGTTCCTCATAATCATTAAAGCCACTCGATTTAAACATACAATAGTACATTATTATACGAATGCTCCTATGTTGGTCATTACAGTCGAGGTTGAATTGCTAACCGAGCATTGGCGAGGGTAGCAATGACCAACACTTGTATAGACCGTTAGGGCACACGGCTCATACGGCGTTTTTTTTAAATTACATAAAATTACCGTTTGCAAAGACATTCAACTATTTATACATTTTGCATTTAAGATGGGGAGCGAATTTCGTTTTTCGTACGCCGTGTACGAAAAAAGAAATTCGGTCTTTCGCGCGCAGGTGGAAGGCGGCTCCCTGACGAATTTGCTAAACAGCCCATTAATTTAATAAAATAACATTAATATTTTTTTATTGATAATACAAACGAGTGCTAATTTGGCAACAGTTTTTTTATTAATTGTAACGACATATTTTATCGTACACTGAATCCAATTACAAGAATAACAACAACAAACAATATTCACGAGTTTTATCCGAGAAAAAAGTAAACTATTTAAACTTATTTTGTTAAAATGGCGCGCGTAAGTCTTTTTCATGCGCCGAGTCTAGTCTGTGCGTGCGCTGGTGGGAGCAAAGGCTTGACAGGGTTGCTTGAATTTTAGTTTGACATCTAAGTATATTTTTATATTATATTAAAATAAAGTGCATATTCTTCAATTTATAACACAAATTAATTTTAATGACAAAAATAAGTAATATAAAAAATAAAATGTTTGATTGTCATATTTTAATTAGAAAAAATATTAAATCTCATCAAGGAGATTTTAAACATCAAACTCTTTGCTGAGATTTAATAAAAGTAAATGTAAAGGTGTCAGGCTGTTTTTTTTTAGATTACGGTGATTACCGCATTCATGCGGCAAAAATGAAGCCTAGATCCTAAAAACGCAATAAGAGCCGCTTTACGAGAAAGAGTCTTGAAAAAACACATAAACATGATATACAAGTATACGAGCCATATACCTACAAAATGGCGTCAATTTTAATGTAGTACCTACTTGTGAAGCACACTTAACAAAAACAACATACCTGTCTTTTAACATACAGTAGAGGTATGTAGTAAAGGTGGGACCTCAGATCAGTGTTCACAACGTGAAGCAAAACAACTATCGTACCAGTAGCGTAAAATTATCGTACATGGAGCAGAATATTTATTTTATAAATTGTATTAAATGTTATATCATAATTTTTGCGTATGCTAAAATTAATTACATAGAGCAAAATTAACGTACTTTATCAACTGCACCTGCGTACGATAATAATGATATCGTACATAGTCCGTAGGCATGAAATTATCGAATAGGTACGATAATTATCGTACGGTTGCGAACACTGCCTCAGATGACGGGACGAATCAAGAGATGTGAAATTCGAGGTAAGGCACGTCAAATCTCGTCAATTATTAATCCCCGACGTTTTTAGTAGGCACAGATATAGGTAGCCACTAAAATTAGAGACGTCCAACAACAATAAGTGACAAGTTTGTCCTTCAATATGACTTTGCTTTTCGTCGTTAATATAGTAACGTTCGGTGCTTTCATCGTTATTGAATTTCAGTAATGATAATAATACGGAACCCTTGATGCGCGAGTCGTAGCTAGTCGCATTTTTCCGGTTTTTTATAATTTTAGATCATCGTTGTTGGATAGACAGACTCATCATTAGTTTGAATAATCGACGGGTACGAGTAACTGCTTCACCCATGACTCCAAAAATAATAATAATTGTATATTATTGTCCTAATAAATTGATTTTATTCAGAATACTCTAAATTTAAAAAAAAAAAATTATATAAATTGTAGTAAGTAAATAATGCAATTATTTTATAACTTTTTAGTGCAATTTTACTTAACAGAAAGATTTTTGGAGTCGATTCTTTTTTTTTGTTAAAAATTATTTTATTTCTTACTTTTTAGTGAATCTTGCGTTCCATAACTGATTTATCGGAAGTGAATATGGGTAGACCTACTCAACGCGCTGTCCATATATATCTGTCGCAGATGGATTGTAGAATCCGCTGTTTGACAAAATCTCTAGCTGCTTTACAAAACAGTACTGTTTTATAAAACAGCTGAACAACGTTCAGCTGGATTGCCATTGCGATACGTTTAACAAAACTGCTACCCACCTTTAGACGTAATGCAGAATGACATATCTACAGTGGGACAGGTTTGTTTATTGTATAGGTATATTAAATGGATAGTCACCATTCAAGTAAAAAAGCGATACTGTATTCTGATTTGACTTTCCGTGGCTGGGTCGACGGAGCCCCGCTTAGCGGGGCTCCTATTTTTGTGTCCGTAAGGTTAGAAAAAACCTAAACACGAAGAGGATGACGGGGGCTGTTCGCTCGCTACGCTCGCTCACGGGCCCGTCATCGTCTTCGAACCTAACCTGTCCGTGTCGGGATACACGAAACTCAACTGGATCAATTTCGTTTATTTTCTTTCATAATCCCGATATATTGTCGACTATTATAGTGGTTTAGTATTTACGTCATAAAAAAAATATCATATTTTTTTCGCTATTGACAAGTAAAATAAGATGTAATATGTAATATGCGACAAAATTTCGAAGTAAAATCAACAATCTGACAGTTCATTTCGCACTGTTTTACATAATCTCTGATCGTTGACCCGCTGCATTGATAAACGCAAAACGTTCATTCAATTCTACGTGTTATAGTTCAGTAATTATGTAAAACCGCTAAACGTCGTTCAGCTGTTTTTCATAACAGTACTGTTTTGTAAATCAGCTAGCAGTTTTGTAAAACAGCTTATTCTACAATCCATCTGCGACATATCCATATCAAAGTAGGAAATCTAGATCTGAGGTTATTTCAAAAGAGAGTAATAAACTGCGTAAAACAAGATGAAATTAATTTAAAAAAAAAAAAACTGGCTAGCGTACTCGTATGTTACTCATGGGACAGTGTAAGGATTCTAACGATAGGCCCATATATCGAAATTAGTTCAGGTATTTAGAAGTTATGGTGGAATAGGTAAAGAAACTCACAAACATACGTACATACATACATACTTATATACACTCCGTTTTTTGAGAACTCGTGTAAAAAGAGATGTTTGAGAATGCGGTCTTACACTAAAAAGTAATAAATAGCAAAAATAAATATGACGGATTTCCGGTGCTTATCTACTGGTTTCATCATCATCATCATCATCATCTGATGATGAAGCTGGAAAATAGGCAGTTCATTAGAACTATTTTAGAGACCGTAAACACCACCGGAAAGTCACAAGAAAGCAAAATACACCATTTCGTTTACTTCGATGACGTATTATTTTTCAGTTATTTTGATTTAACCTTTCGGCTCAGTAACGTACAGATCTGTACGTTGTAACAAAAAAATCTATTGTGTCTGCTAATGACTGACGCAACAGCTTAAATACCAAACTACTAAACCAGTTTTCATAAAAATTAAATGGGACCAATCTGAAAGTAAATCCTTTCAAATAAAAAAATAATTTTCCAAATCTGTTCATAAATGACGGAGTCCTGAGGTAAAACAAACATAAAAAAAAAAAAAAAATACAACCGAATTGATAACCTCCTCCTTTTTGGAAGTCGGTTAAAAAAGCGCGCGCACTCTAAAATTAGTAATAATACCTAATAGTAGTTACTCATTTATTGGTAACATAATGCCTAAGGGGAATTGGCACTGTAACTCCACAATACAGGTTATTACCATAAGGTAGCTTAACCTAGTTAGGAGTACAAAATGGCACCTAATTTATTACTGACTAGCTGTGCCCGCAACTTCGTCCGCGTGGATGTCGGAAACTAAAACTCAGCCTGTGGACGCCTAATTCGGAGTAACTTAGGCTAATTATAATACAATAGCTGTGCCCCGCGGTTTCACCCCGTTAATTTGAGATTTGATAACCAGAAAAAAGGTTATAGTGAGTCAACCTTAAAAAATAGACTTAAGCTGACGCGAACTTTTTTTAAAATTTTTAAAGAGGAATAATTCTCATAAACATGATTTTTGCGTAACTTTAACCGTCTACGCAGCGTTCGCAATGCAAGCTCTTAAAAGGAATATTTTTTTCCCGTTTTTGTAAAATTTTTCATTGATGCTCCGCTCCTATCGGTCGTAGCGTGATGTTATATAGCCTAGAGCCTTCCTCGATGAATGGACTATCCAACACAAAAAGATTTTTACAATTCGAATAAGTAGCTCCTGAGGTTAGCGCGTTCAACCAACCAAACAAACTCTTCAGGTTTATAATATTAGTATAGATTCAATTCATAGTACCTAAATATAAAAACGTACTTATTTATCTACTTAAGTAATAATCTTTTTAAGATGAATAACACTATTTTGTTTTTTTGTATGGATATTTTAGATTGACATCAACTTTAGTTCTTTTAGTAGTCTGTGATTGACATGCCTTCTCGCTAATAGTAATGGTTAATAAAAGACAGCGATGCTCTAAATTTAGTTTAGTTTTCTACATTAGAATTGACGCCAATATGTGTTTTTGTTATTATAAATGTAACCTAGCACGAATGATTCATTAAAAATATAAAAATAATATTTACATATAACTTAAAACAAAAGGGGAATTCAACAATAACATGCATAACAATCAGTAGAAACACACGATGATGATAATCAGTAAACATTTTAGCAATTAACAATCTATACTTTTATTCATTTCTTGTTATTTACTTATTGTTGTTATTATCGTCGTGCACACGTACCTACTTGATACTTAAAGCGCAAGATAGGTATATCTATAGGTCTTATTTGAGAAAGTTACCAGAATACTAATCGAATTTTAAAATGAAGTGCACGCGTGCCTTGCGTGTTTTCGTATTCATAACAATATTATCTTCATGTATAGCCAATAATTTAAAACTGCAAGAGAGAGCAGAGAGGATCAAAAAAGTGTTAAATTCGGGTTCCAGCCAGCGAATAGCTAAGGTGACTAAAATATACGTATTTCAAATGGAATCATAATATAATATAACATAAGCCCTGTGAAAATTATATGTAAATTCGATGGAAAAATCTATTGATAATGCTATGTTAGTGAAAATATCGTAAACGAAAAACCTAATATCACTTAGCTCGGCCCGGGAATCGTACCCAGGACCTCACACCGCACCTCAGCCGCGGTTACGACCACATGACTATATGTACTAATAATGATGCAACAGACCTCTGCTTCTGTTTCCGCAGCTGCGGAAGTTCCGCACGCTTTTTCACGAGTCATCCAATGAGATTTCATGTATTATAAAATCATTGGAGTCATCATTGTCATTTTCATTCAAGATCATGTATCTTAATTCCGACACCTACGCGGAATTGCGGGCACAGCTGGACATAGTTATTGTCGATTTTTATTCTGCTAAAGCTATCTAGTATTTATTTAGCCCATGTAATACTTGTATTTATACAGACAAAATATCCTGTGCTTGATTTCTTTCTGCCGACCCATAGAACTATGAGCAGGGCTGAATTAACTACGTCGGGGCCCTTACGCAATGCAATTCTCCTCCCCCCCTTTCAGTCATTAGAAGATCATCAGCTCTTTTCAAGTTTATGAAGGGATGTGTGTCAGCAGCTTTACCGGACTGATGCTTAACTCCACAGGGACTTACAGTTAAAGATATATGAGATGAGACCGTCTCACGGTCTCATGATGGAGCAGGAAAGAAAAATAAGACGCTTCGTTGTTAAATGCAATAAAATATAATAAAACTCAGTAATGAACGAACTAAATAGTTTTGACGAGGGTGTTTTAATTTTAACTGTATTCATGATAAGTGCAATAAAAACGATCAAAAGGGAAAAAATTATTTTGTCAAGTACAATAAGTTTAAATATTAACTTTTTTGGATAAAAAATCGTTCATAAATTCTTGAAAGTTTACCTATTCCAATACATCATTTACAATCGCCATTTTCGACAATGAATTTGAACGGTTCTGAGACATTGACACACGAAGACAGTTTTTTATTAGTTTTTATTTTGAAAAGTTACTTTAACCCGGTTGCGTTTGATATCATCAGAGTTCTATGTATTTGCAATACTATCATTACATTCGGAAAAATTGATTGTACCAAATTGTCAAAAATTTATTTAAAAGATTCCTAGGCAGGTCCAATTTTATATTTCCATGCAATCCCCGCGTCCTCTAATTGTAAGATGAAGTATTTCAACTGTACCATCTCGTTTATAAACTAGGGCTGAACGTCATCGGAATAATGTTCACAAAATTGTATACAAGCCTCTTTAATTCAAGATATGTCTTTGAAAAAGCATTAACGCATGCTTAGCGAACTCTAAAGTTACAATATTAAATGGAAAAAGAATACGGTCGCGAACAGGATTCGAACCTGCGCCTCCCGGATAGATACTCCAGGCGCTCTGACCAACTAAGCCATCTCGACCTCTGCTCACCACCGCGAATTCTTCTTCCATATTTTAACACGTCTTATGGCGACGTCATTGCAATCAATTCAGTACTTACAAGGTGAGCAGAGGTCGAGATGGCTTAGTTGGTCAGAGCGCCTGGAGTATCTATCCGGGAGGCGCAGGTTCGAATCCTGTTCGCGACCGTATTCTTTTTCCATTTAATATTGTAAGCCTCTTTAAATTTACTGTTGGTCTGTTTCATGAAATCTGTTAGAAATCCAAACAGAGAAATAATTTCCCGGTAAGCTTTTAGTCGCCGCGACAATTCTACATACAACATGTGTAGTACCTACAGGCAAATATGTTTCAATGTTTAACTTATCTTTTCCTCTGATCACAACTTCATCGGCAGATTTGTCATCGTGATGCCTTTTTCGCCCACGCTGATGTTCATCACTGTATTCGGTATCAGTTTTCTCATTTGCCTTCACCTCGTAATCGTCAAACAATTCTCGCTGTGATAGCAAAAACCTAAAAGCGATTTTAAAAGAGCGACTGTGCCTCTGTTCTGTAAGTATGGAGTATTTCAACAACTGACAGCATGCGTCGAAAATAGCAATAATACCTCTATAGGTAATGACTATTCATTGAGGATACTTTTCCACTCCGCCTAATGGTTAATTCAGCCCTGACTATGAGAGTAAAGGAACAGGGAGTTCGTGCAACTGGGTTTACGCATCCACTTGCGCACTATAACATCTCCTGCGTACTTGGCTAATCTCCGTGGGCATAGGCCGCCGTGATCAAAACACGGTTGGGAATAGTATACTTAAACAGACAAAACATATTTTGATTCCAGGGCATCATAGCGCCGCACATTGATGCAAGAGCTATTGGCAGAGGACTCGAATACCAAATTGAAATTTATGTGTAATATAATAATATAAATGATATGAAGCTTGTTCATCTCTCCCACAGACATGTGTGGGACATGTCTGTGGGAGAGGGAGATCCTAAGGCCTCTTACAGTGATGTTATTTTCCAAGTCCAAATTCCTAACCCTTAAAGAACGATTAGAACATGGTATAGGTTCTATAGAGTGATGAATTAATTGTTCATTCAGAAGGATGTATGTAATTAATTTGATAATAAAATTACTTACTACTAACTAATTGCTGTTTAAATCTAATACCTTTAAACGAGTAATTCTTGTATATATATAATCTTAAACTCGGAAACGGCTCAAACGATTTTCATGAAATTTAGTATGCAGGGGTTTCGGTGGCGATAAATCGTTTATTTTTAGAAAACATCGTTTTACCAACAAAAAAAACCGAGCATATCTCGGTCATCCAGTTAATACAGTTTAAGTGTGGTGTAGTGTGTAAGTATACAGGCTGTGGTTCTAGACAGTAGCCAAATTAAAGGAGGTGGATCTATAGGTGTAACTGATTACAAAACAATTAAAAAAAGTATACCTTAGAAAATCGAATTAATTTCGCAGTTTTACTGTTTTTTGCATATACGTCGTGTCATAGCCATCGCCGCGTTGCGCGCAGTAGGCACAAGGACTGCACCGCGCGCTGACAAAGGCCGTATACGAAAATTTCACAGAGAAGCGTTAGCTGTTACGAGACGAATACGACGTTGGCCTCTTGGCTATTATTGTTTTAATTATTTTTATACAACATATAACTTGTTGCTGTATATGTTCCTACAATATGGCCACTGTTCAAAACCACAGCCTGTATTAAACTTATTATGTACGTGTGCGTGCTTATAAGATCTATGAAGGTTCCAAAATTTTCAGTAGGCGCTAAATCCAGGTTGCATTTTATGTGTACCAGACGGGTGGCAGTCGAATGAATACTAGAAACGAGCCGCTATCGAGCAAAAAAGAATAAGGTCGCGAGCAGGATTCGAACCTGTGCCTCCCGGATAAATACTCCAGGCGCTCTGACCGTTAAGCCATCTCGACCTCTGCTCACCACCGCGAAATCTTCCTCCACATTTTTAATATGTCTTTTGGCGACGTCATTGCTATCTATATTGTATAGGGATAAGATGGCTTAGCAGTCAGAGCGCCTGGAGTATTTATGCGGGAGGGTTCGAATCTTGCTCGCGATCGTATTATTTTTCGCTCGATAGCGTCTCGTTTCTAGTATTCGACAGCCGCCCGTTAGCCATTTCGACCTTTGCATGATATGCAATGCATATACAATGATCTACCGAGACTTGTTTTGACCATTAGGGCACGCGGCTCATACCTACGACGTTTTATAACTCTTGAGAGAGAAAAAAAAGAATAAAATAACAGAAAGTTTTCGAAATTTCTTTGATTTTAATATTTCAAAATGTCTATATTCACGAGTTTTATACGACGTATTCGCTTGCGGGAAAAGACGATAATAAAATCGATTAAACTTATTTTGTTAAAATGACGCGCGGATATATTTTATGTGCGCCGGGACTATGGTCTATGCACGCGCAAGTAGAAGCAGTCTTGACTTGACGAAGTTACTTGAACTTTAGTTTTACAATATATGGTTTGACGTCTAAATATATAAAAAAAAAAAACAACAACAATGTTAATATCATCAAGGAGTTTTCAAACATCAAAAGTCCTTGCTGAGGTTTAAAAGTAAATGTAAAGGTTTTTTAAATTACACCACTAAAGCGGTAAAAATTTAGAAACAGCACGCGTGATTAATAAGCCTCATTATGAACCTAAAAGCTATGCAATAAGAGCCACTTTACGAGCCTCTTGCTCGTCATTCCAGCCACGGAAAGACAAATCATAAATAATACAGTATCTTTTGTTTTACTTGAGTGGTGACTATGCATATAATATACCTATACAATAAACAAATCTGTCCCGCTGTATATGTCATTCTGCATTACGTCTAAACGACGGGTTTATGAACCGATTTAGAAAATTATTTTTTTCACTTTCAGATTGGTCCCATTGAAATTTTATGAAAATTGGTTAGGTATTTTAGTATTTAAATAAAAATAACTGAAAAATAATACGTCGTCCAAGTAAGCGAAATGGTGTATTTTTAACCGACTTCAAAAAAGGAGGAGGTTTCTCAATTCGACCGTATATTTTTTTTTTTTTTTTTTTTTTTATGTGTGTTCGGGGATAACTTCGTCGTTTATGAACCGATTTTGATAATTATTTTTTTGTTGGAAAGAAGATATCTCAACGGTGGTACCATGATAGGGAAACCAGGATCTGATGATGGCATCTCTGAGAAATTAAGGAAAACCTTCGAAAATCGTAGGGGCGACTAGTGCGTTTGTTAATTTTTTCATTAAGTTTTTTAAAGCACTACTATTTAATGAAGGTGTGGAGTCGATCTGATGATGGAGCTGAAAGACAGTCGAGGGAACTCTACAAAGATTTACAGCAATTACCTGGTGTTTGGGCTTGATTAATTTGTATTGATGAGAACTTTACACCTAGATGGGTTGTGACTGTCATTAGGGGTCTGATGATGAAGACGAAGGACAGTCAAGGGAACTCCTCAACGTTTTACAGTAGCTACCATGTTTTGTTATGTATGTCCGTCGATATCTTTGTTTGAAAGAGGAGTCCCCAGAGGTGGTCCCATTTAAATTTAGTAAAGATCTGATGAAGACCTTCGAACTTAGACAATGGAACTCTTCAATGAATTACAGCAAATCACTCTCAATTGCTGTAATCGCATGTTCATGTATAGTTCATGCCACTAATACATGCATAGCATCATGCCTGTATTGCCCGATGGGGTAGGCAGAAGTTTCCAATGTTGTACACAAACATTTCACCGATGCAGTAATTAAGTCCTAGCGGCTTTCGAAAGCCTACCCATATTATTAAATTACTAAATTAATTAATTTATGAAGTATACAAACTTATATATGACCTATACAATATATATATAACACACTTAAAACTAAAAAGACTAAAATAAATTAATTTTAAACAAAAAATGAAAACCGCCTTCAAAAATCTACTACACTAAAAAGTTTAAAATAATATCAAAATTTGCTTATAATAAAATCATTTTAAAAGAACAATATATAATAATAATCTGTTAATTTTGGAGTCGGTGACTGATGTATGTGGGGTTTACAACCAGATACAAAGGCCGGTAACATAACCACAGCACAACGAACATAAGTGACTAACAAGAGGAAAACAATAACCCTCTCCCAATACAGGCACCGACTCCAAAATAAACAGATTATTATTATATATTGTTCTTTTAAAATGATTTTATTATAAGCAAATTTTGATATTATTTTAAACTTTTTAGTGTAGTAGATTTTTGAAGGCGGTTTTCATTTTTTGTTTAAAATTAATTTATGCTTTCTTGTGACTTTCCAGTGGTGTTTACGGTCACTAGAATAGTTCTAATGAACTGCCTATTAGCTTAGCTTCATCATCAGATGATGATGATGAAACCGGAAAATAAGCACCATAACTACGTAATATTTTTTTTTTTGTTAATTTTAATACTTTTTAGTGTAAGCCCGCGTTCTCAAACATCTCTTTTTACACGACTGTCCAAGAAAAGGAGTGTATCTAAGTATGTATTAAGGAGTCGGTGCCAGCAAAGGATATTAAACGTGTAAGTACATTCATGAAGTAGCGTATTACGTAACTAACCTGTCGCTTTAGGCAGTTGTTGTGTTCATTTGTAAATAGGTTCAATTAGGTATTGTTATATTATCGTAATAATAATAATGGATGATGTACCTTTAAATATACTTTGCAAATTTGGCTGGCACCGACTCCAAAAATAATAATAATTGTATATTATTGTCATAATAAATTGATTTTATTCAGAATCCTCCAATTTTTAAAATATTTGTATGTAAATTGAAGTACTTAATGTTTATTTGACATATTTTAACTGACACAGTATATTTACTTACAATGAAGTTATATCTATCAACAAAGAGATTAAACACTTCGACCCCTTGCTGAAATTTAAAAATAAATGTAGAAGTACTACGGACGTTGGTCTAATGGTCCTAATCGCGACTGCTGAGCATGATGATCTTGGGTTGAATTCTCAGGTCGGGCAAAGTGTTGAGTTTTTCTATTAGAAAATTCTCAGTAGCAGCCCGGAGTTTGGAATTGTGCCCGGTAGTTGGCAATAGGCCCACCTTCTATTATATGGCACTTGCATGGAACTTAATAAGAGCGTTGGTGAAATGTGGGAGTACAATGGTGTACACCTCTGCCTACCCCTTCGGGGAATACAGGTATGATGCTATGTTATGTTTTGTTTTAAATGTAGAAGTGCTACGAGGCTTTTTAGATCACCGCACTAGTGTGGTAATGTAAAGTGAAAAGCTCTCGAGCGTAATAATTAAGCCTCATTAAGAATCTAAAACCGGTGTGCAATAAGAGCCTCTTTACGAGAAAGTGTGTTAAAATTAAATACGTTTAAAATTACTGAAAACGAGCGCAACTGGGTATGCCATCAGCGAAATAGTAGGTACTAGTACTTAACTAATGGTCAAATAGTGTGTTAATAATAAATTATTATTTAGTAATACATGATTTTTAATAAATAAGAAAAGTCATCATTAATTTTATGTTTATAACAAGCTTTATCAATTTTAAAATTAATAAGAGTAATTCAAAATAGTCCTTAATCGTAAGGTTTAATTATGTTCTTTGCCTAACATTGTGAAAAAATTTAGATTGGTCAGTGGGCGTATTTTGAAAAAACCGTGCATTTTCTAAATTAAAAACCCTTAGGTGCATTTTAAAAACATTTGGAATTACATAGAACTAATAAATAACGGTTTATTTTAAACTATTCAGGTATGGCTTTGTAAACTGACTGACAGTCATGCTTCTCTTTCTGGGAACAATGAAAACGTTCCTGTTGACAATGTCTTCTGTTTGCGCTGTAAAAGTAATACTATCGGGAATGCCACGCGGGATCGTTCTCTGATTAACTGCGAGTAGATGCTGTAATTTGTTGATGATGGCCGCCTGTTCGTCCCGTTCCATCTCGTTTATTACTATGGGCAGATTGGCAGCACATACCCATAAGTAAAACATGCCCACTGAAAATAAATTCTCAATTAGTCTTTACTTTACCACTTTCCACACTACCAGAGCCTCTAGGCTACATAACTTGGTAATAGGTATAATTTGGTTACTAAAAGATACATCCAGTTGCGAGTTAGAAGCCAAAACTATTTATTCTTTATTAGGTCAAAATATATAATAACATATAATATTTTTTATTGGACACAAACATGGTTACAAATAGAAAAGATTTCCCTAACTTCTGCACTAATAAGAACTGTGTTGCAGAAGCTAGTGTCCTCCCCTATAATGGTCATTACATTTTGTTATGCCCTTACGAATTTATTGTTTATTTTACAATATTAAAATTTTAAACAAGCAATGAAAGGTTGTGTGGAAACCATTTGCCATTAGTGTGTGTCGTATCCCAACGATTTCAACCAAGTAAGTACCATTTTATTAACCTATTATTATTCAAATTTCTCATTTTTAACCGACTTCCAAAAGGAGGAGGGTTTTTCTTTATAGAATAACGTTAAAACTCAAAAAGAACTACAAACATGATACATACTGTTAACAATTATAAAATAATTGCTGTTGACAAATTGTAAATGACTCAAAATACTTGTATCCATGACGATAGTTCATCTGTACAACGAAAAAAAGGGTGTAGCTGTCATTGACTCTGGGAATTTTGGCCTATAGAAATGGTGTAGTAATTAAAATTAACTGGTTCTGAGAAATTGGGATACTGGCTAAGTATTATGTATTCGCATTATAAGGAAAATAAAATGGAATATACATATTCATGTTGTTTATCTTCTGGATAAGCGAACATATCAGAAGACGGGACTTTGTGAACCCATTAGCATTTTCAGCGGGAAGGTAGTATTGGCTAATGTGTATTTCGGTAAGTTGCACAATTCTATAAAATTCGACTGGCCAAATACAACAAAAATATATAATTGAGTTGAATTATTGAGTACATCGTTATATTAACTACTAATAGTTGATTTTTATAAGATTTATGGAACAAGGTAAAACATACGACATTATAAAAAAAAAAGGTACGGTTTTTCTTGATCTCGTCATGGATAAAATGTAATGTTTGATAAGACATTAAAATTATGAAGAAATGGCATATGAGGTATAACTATGCTAACCTTCAATCAGTAAAAACAATTTCCATAATTGAAGTAAAATTATAAATGCTGTAGAATCGGTGTTTTGGCATACGTGCATACAAGGAATAAGGTTATATTATTATTTTTAAATAAAACATCCTTTTGTCATAATTTTAGTACACATAAGTTCGTGTTTAATTAAATGTTGATACTAAAATCCTTTTGGTATGGGTATTTATTACTATTATCACTATGACAGTTGGTACTATCACAGCTGTAATATAGATTATAATGATGTCCCAATGTACAGTTTGAAAAGAACTGTCAACTAAAAGTAAAGAATGGTCAGTAAAGTTTATATGGTAATATTTAATAAAATAATTTTTAATCTCATGCTATACCCATACAAGATGTTACATATACCTACTCATATTTCATAAATAAACCCTGGAAAGCCTATAACATTAAACAGAGAATACAGATTTGATGAACTGTATTACTTTGTCATTATAATTGAATACTCAATAAGTTGAATATTTAATTCTATTAATTGTATAATTTTAGAAATATATAATTACTTTATCAATTTATTAATTTTAATAAAAAAGGATTTTGTGATGACATTTCACTCACTTTAAAATTTGTATATAAAACACAAAAATAGAAATGGTTCAAGAGTTCACTCTGCTTGGATTAAATATCCATGTCAACTGTAAATCTCATATACAGAAAATTAAAACTAAAATATCGAAATTCTCATATGCTTTCTGAGAAATAATAATAAAGACCACTAATTTACAAACCACGCTTATAATCGATTACGCCTATGCCTCCACATGGCTAAATTATGGTGTCACCCTATGGGGAAACAGCATAGCTGCCACTATACTACCCAATCTGTTTATTCTGCAAAAGAAATATCACCTCACTACACTCTATGATATAAAAACAGATTAAACCTAACTAGCTCAAAAATGAAAATGAATTCATCTAGTTCATATATTATGTCCATAAAATTATTTATTCAGCTATCTGAAGATATTAAAAGGGAAGATAATACTTTCATAGTCAAATTAAATAAATTATTACTACAAAAAAGCTATTATCACATAAATGAATATTTAAATGGTAAATTTTAATAATCCTAACATAAAGTAATAATAATTAAAGATAATATAAATGCCTTGATAAGTATTATAAATTAAATGCCTACTTAACTACAATAATAAACCCCACAAATATCACTATGTTATATCTATGTTACACATACTATATCTATAATAATGAATACTTAAACTATAAATAAATATTTGTATAATAACTTTTGTGCGGCATATTCATATTAATTATTGTTATAAGTAGTAACCGGTGAACAATAATTAATATAAAAAAAAGTAAGTACATAATTATAATTAAAACAAATAAATATAAATATTAAAAACTATTGTTACAATAAATATTAAATTAAGAATACCAATTAGGTGTTCTACTACAATATATAATATATCATTTATTAAGTAGATATTTTAATAAATATAAAATAAAATAAAAATATTATTAATGCTATGAGTACCCTCTTACCAATGCTCTTCCTCTCTTAATTTTTGCGTACCCAACAGAGTCCACAATGTACTATATTATTTTCCTTACCATATAAATACCATTGTGGATAACAAATAAAAGTTTGAGTTTGAGGATTCTTGTAGCTTCTTTTTTGTTTGATAGTATTCATGAACTGAGTAATTTTAAATGTTTTTTAAATAATATTCTTATTTCATATTTTTCTCATCTGTCTTTATTTCATTATTATTTATTGATATCCTTTAGGATATTGAGCTATTTACAATTAAACACAACATTATAGACAACAATAATATTTTTATTGTGTCTGGAATGTGCAAGTAAAAAGTTTAAGCCACTAACATTATGTCAATATACTGAATTTAACATATTCCAGTATAGTGATTTTTATAAGATTAATAATTGTTCCATCTTCCTCTAAAAACTAACATCATATGCTATTTAAATGTTCAAGTGACTCCTTATACAATTGGAAACAAAAATGTTTGTATTGTATTATTTATTTATATGGTGTGTATGTTTCAGAAATTATTTGATTCCTTTTCATACCATTGTGTCAAAACATAACCCTTAATGTACCAGAACCAATGAACATAGTGTGCCTGAATGCACTTCACCATATCAACCATCACATTCTCACAGTTAACATAGGAGTCATGTAAACCAATATAAAGAACTTGAGTGAGATCTTGCCATAACATTAGGCGTCACGATGGAAACCAGTGTTGTCATCAATCATCGTATACTTTTAGAAAAACTGTTCAATGTTCGAGTGATCGAAATTTAGGGTAGTAATAGTAGACTCAGCAATGTATGGTGTTCAGAATGTTATTACTGATCTCTATCCTCGGGTCAGATAAGTTTTAAGACGATGATGTATTGGCTATCCAAAATTAATGAGTTGGTATAATAATATGTACTATTATGTTTATATTAATTAGTGTTAAGTATTCGTGGGCGAATTAGTAAATAAAACTCACAGCAGCTGTTTCATGTGAGCTCCTCTCTGATATGCCAGATCGGAAAACTTGACTTGATGAGGCATTAGAAGAATACTATTATGACAAAATCATGCATGTTAGGTGCAAAGTTAAAGGCAAACAATGACGTTTTAGATATACATATATAGGCGCGTCATACCAGAACATTGGTGCATTAAAATCAAAACAGCGGCAACTTGAATATAGCTTGCTACATACCAATACATACAATAATACAGTCTGTGGGGAAAAGAAAATAATGAAACCGTACATCATAGCAGTTGTTAGAAAGAGATTAACAGACATCGCTTAGTTTCGGCACATACTTGCGATAAGCTGCTGCAGGCTCATAGGCGCGTGCGCGGGTGACGTAGCTATCTGAGTAGTGTCAAGAATAAAGTAAACATTATGAAGTTTTAATTTATAATCATTATAATATTTCGGTTAAAACGTATTTTATAATATAGTGACTGTACTAATAATAAAGAAAAATTTGGACACTCTATTAACGCAGCGAGGCGATTTATCCTGCTATAATTTCCTATCGCCATTTTTGAGCGCGGATAATGCATCTATAGCTTATAATATCATTGTTGAAAGTCTCGCACCATAGCTATGATCATAACATTATAAAAAAATAAAATATAAAAGATATCGGCGTTTTAGTCACTATGATAACACATACTGATGGGCGTGATGCGACTGCAACGACATCACAAAACGGGAACATGACTAAACCTTTAAACTGAATATGACTAGTAGTGATCATGGTTACTAGTAGTTAAGCAGATAATCGTAAACGGTTAACCTATGTCGCGGTGTACTGACTTCGGAAGTCAGTTTATGTTGCCACTAAGAAGATAACGTACCTAAGTTTAAACACTCGCAACTAAGTAACAGCCGCATAAATTGATCGATCTGGGTTAAGCTGCGCTTGCCGCGATCTGTCTGTGGATGGGTTGCCATCATTTCACCCTAAGAACCCCCAGTGCCTCGAAGAGCACGTTGAGCCGTCGCTCCCGGGTGTCAAATTGAATCTACTACCTCCGTTACGGATAGTCAGGGGTCTGAAAGTCTGACAATCAGTCATATCAAGAGATATCGTGTTAACCAATAACTGGGCTATGGAGGTCGGATAGGCAATCGCTCGTTTGACTGGGAGCCGACCCCAATGGGATTAGAAAAAGGCTAGGCAGATTGATTTGAAAGGTTTTACATTTAAAGACTGCCTCGTTGGTCTAGTGGTCCCAAGCGCGACTGCTGAGCATGGGGTTTCGAGTTCGATTCCCAGGCTGGGCAGTGTTGAGTTTTTCTGTCAAAAAAAAAGAGTTTCAATAGAATCACGGCAGCCCGGAGTTTTGAGTTGCGCCCGATAGATGGCAATAGACTCTCTATCTATTAAATAAGACTTAATGACAACATTGGTAAATCCGAGTGTACAACTGTGTACGCCTTTACCTATTCCTTCAAGAAATACAGCCGTGATGCCCTTATTGCGTGTTGGCTGTATATAATCCGGTGTAGGAATCATAATTACGAAAGGACGCAAGCTTAATGGAACTGAGGGAATCGTTACTTCAGAGATCAAATCCGGGACAGCTTTCCACCTTGTTACTCACCTTGGCTAGAAAATGTCGGCTAAAAGACAGCATTTCCATTCATGTGAACTTGAAACGTTAGCAATTTACGCGGCTCTAATACGTTTTAATATTAACATTTTTGGAATGGATTTTGAAATCGATACAGCTTCTAACGGTTTACGTTCTAACCTAACTGAGATGATACCCAGACTAACTCGTGGGTGGCTTTTGGTTTAAGAATTTACATTCTCAATTGAATATCGCCCTAAGGCCAAGTTGTCCCATGCGGATGCATTAAGCCGGGACTCTATTCCAGCCACCAATCCAAACCACAGTTCCGTAGTCGAGTTGACTGTTTTGCAGTTTAAATTAGAGATCCAAGGCTAAGTCTCGATATATCTGATGGTTTTACTTACTAAATAAATCATTTTATACACAGTTATTCACAGACGATAACATAAATCTTGGGTGAAATTTGTTGAGTCCGAATCTGAAAGCGATTCGATCAAAGAGGATAGTGATGATTGTTGAATTCCAACAAACCTGTTCTATTTTATTTTATGGTTCACCATCAAAGTTAATGTGATCTTAATTAGTCCTGACAATTTAAACCTCTTATTAATGATCGTATGTTGCAATATAATTTCAAATGTTCGTTGGTTATGGTGCACGCAACCGTTTCCCACCTTGATCCATATCCTTTCATGAACTGCCCAATGGAGATGGCTGCTGAGCTGCTGGAGGAGCCCGAAGCACCTGGTGTGTGCAAGCGGTACCCAGCTAAATTCACTTACCTCCTGGAGAAGGCAGGAGAACCTGGTGTGGACAAGCGGTGTGCTGATGTTAAGCCTTGAGGCCGTAGCTCCTTGTGTGGGCAAGCGGTGGGCTGTTTTTATGCTTTGAGGCCGTAGCTCCTTGTGTGGGCAAGCGGTGTGCTGATATTACGCCTTGAGGCCGTAGCTCCTTGTGTGGGCAAGCGGTGGGCTGATATTATGCTTTGAGGCCGTAGCTCCTTGTGTGGGCAAGCGGTGTGCTGATATTACGCCTTGAGGCCGTAGCTCCTTGTGTGGGCAAGCGGTGGGCTGATATTATGCTTTGAGGCCGTAGCTCCTTGTGTGGGCAAGCGGTGTGCTGATATTACGCCTTGAGGCCGTAGCTCCTTGTGTGGGCAAGCGGTGGGCTGATATTATGCTTTGAGGCCGTAGCTCCTTGTGTGGGCAAGCGGTGTGCTGATATTACGCCTTGAGGCCGTAGCTCCTTGTGTGGGCAAGCGGTGGGCTGATATTATGCTTTGAGGCCGTAGCTCCTTGTGTGGGCAAGCGGTGTGCTGATATTACGCCTTGAGGCCGTAGCTCCTTGTGTGGGCAAGCGGTGGGCTGATATTATGCTTTGAGGCCGTAGCTCCTTGTGTGGGCAAGCGGTGTGCTGATATTACGCCTTGAGGCCGTAGCTCCTTGTGTGGGCAAGCGGTGGGCTGATATTATGCTTTAAGGCCGTAGCTCCTTGTGCGGGCAAGCGGTATGCTGATATTAAGCCTTGAGGCCGTAGCTCCTTGTGTGGGCAAGCGGTGGGCTGATTTAATGCTTTGAGGCCGTAGCTCCTTGTGTGGGCAAGCGGTGTGATGATATTACGCCTTGAGGCCGTAGCTCCTTGTGTGGGCAAGCGGTGGGCTGATATTACGCCTTGAGGCCGTAGCTCCTTGTGTGGGCAAGCGGTGGGCTGATATTACGCCTTGATACCGTAGCTCCTTGTGCGGGCAGACGGTTGGCTGATATTGTGTCCGAAACACAATTAAGATAAGTGAATCAGTATATCAGTTTGAAATTGACTACATAATATGTATAAATCTATATGTAATGGTTAAACGTTCTAGATCCTGATGTGGCCAAGTTAAAGGCAGTTCATGACGGCGACCCGTATGCTTCGAGGTCGTAGCTCCTTGTGTGGGCAAGCGGTATGCTGATATTAAGCCTTGAGGTCGTAGCTCCTTGTGTGGGCTAGCGGCGGGCTGATATTACGCCCTGAGGCCGTAGCTCCTTGTATGGGCAAGCGGTCGGCTGATATTACGCTCTGAGGCCGTAGCTCCTTGTGTGGGCAAGCGGTGGGCGGATTTTATGCTCCTTGTGCGGGCAAATGGTGGGCTGATATTGTGTCCGAAACACTATTGAGATAAGTGAATCAGTATATCAGTTTGAACTTGACTACATAATATGTATAAATCTATATGTAATTGTTGAATGTTCTAGATCCTGATGTGGTCAAGTTAAAGGCAGTACACGACCGCGAGGATGAGGACGAGGCTCTTGCGAAGCAGTCACTAAAATGGATGGGTGCATCTTGGACATCTAGGAATGGACCTGTGAAGACGACGAAGAAGCAGCGAAGAATATATTTTTAGTTATTTTTTAATAACATGAGGCTGTTTTTGTTTTTAATTATTTTAACTTTAATTGTTCAATATTTTTTTAAAGTACTGAGGTCATTACTCTCCTTCAGGATGGCCGGAGAATAATATAAATGTACTAAATTATTATATCGTTAATTTATAAGGGTTATAAAATTATTTTATTATTTTTTTCCGTGTACTCGATAGACAAATGAGTATATAATTCATTTATAAAAGATAGTAGGTACTATTTTTTATTGTTACTTTGCACTTGTTAATCTAATTTGTTAATAGAGTTTGTAGAGACTGCTCATATTAGTCTGATTAAGAATAATTACACTAAAATTAAAATGATCATTTAACTTCTCCATAATATCAACTTTTTTATTAATTTGGATTTGTATTGTCTTATTAACTATAACGGTTTACTAAAACCATTTGTAATTAAACTACTAAGCTTTCCATAACTTGTACTTAGATATAAAAGTAGTATTAGTATTATTTATATAAACTACTTGTGATCTATTGACAAGATAATTTGCTTGTACTAAAAGAGCAGACGTCTGTTCTGAATCAGAGTCCGTTGCCCAATCAATACTGTGTCTGGGACAGACACTGATGCAGGATGGCCGACTGTTAACAATTATAAAATAATTGCTGTTGACAAATTGTAAATGACTCAAAATACTTGTATCCATGACGATAGTTCATCTGTACAACGAAAAAAAGGGTGTAGCTGTCATTGACTCTGGGAATTTTGGCCTATAGAAATGGTGTAGTAATTAAAATTAACTGGTTCTGAGAAATTGGGATACTGGCTAAGTATTATGTATTCGCATTATAAGGAAAATAAAATGGAATATACATATTCATGTTGTTTATCTTCTGGATACTCGAGATAAAGTCATCGCGGAAATTTTAATTGGAGTGAAACGTGACGTCACTCTGACGTTACGTTTCACTCCAACCAATAGCGTGCGTGTATGATTCTCACTATTCGACTTTAAAATTTAAAAATTAAAACCCGATTAATTGTAAAAGTAATTGAATAGGTTTAGCTACAGCAATAAAGATTACGTATAAAAATATTTGACCTAAATTTGAATCATGTACTTATGTCGACGAAAAAGTCAAAATCACCGCTTATTGCCAACCCCCAATGATTCCCCTATCAACTTGAGATTCCCCGCAGTTTGGAGAATTCCACAAATCGGGAACCTTTTTTTTTTTCTCCTTAAGGCGATATCGGGAACATTAATCTATTTATCAGTAAAGTCCTTTGGCAAAGCGTCAAAGTTGGAAACTGTCAACAACTGTCAATCAATACCAGTGATGTCCCTGATACGGCAATTGTCGTAATATACGGTATTCAGGTGTTCTTAATATATAAAATGCGGTATACAGCAACAATTTAATTACCGTATCCAATGTACGGCAATCGTCTGAAGGAAATTCTAAATGATTGAAGTCATATTTTTAACTTTGTCACGTTTGTAAGAGATTCTGATAAACTTCACCACGCAAATACGTGAAATTCGTTATTTTATGTCTTATTTCAATTTCAGACTACGCCCTAAAAGCAAAATATCACTCTTTTTCATTATTTAATAATGAAAATAAAAAAACATGTGTTGAGTAGCCTCTATACGAAAACCGAAAAATACCTCTAACTAAAGTATTCGTAAAAATTGTTATACGGCAATTTTTCATATTTGGCTTTAAAAACGGCAATTTTTATACTGTATACAGCAAATCTAAATTTGACAGGAAAAACCCGAACAACACTGAATTGGAAAAAGCGCGGGAAACTTTCGAATAGGCGGACGCGGTTTATCTTTTGTTAACTTATTTTATTGTAATTTTGTACATAATTTGGTCAAGGGAGCTGTAATTATATTGTATTATATTTACATTTATTAGTAGTGGTAGTGTTTGTTAATTTTTTAGGTAAGTTTTCTTTTATTTTGATTTATTAGGATAGTATGAATGAGCCGCCTGATCCGGAGGGCTTCGTCCCTCCGGCAGGCCATTTTGGAGCATTATTAAATGAATCTGGAATGGACACAGATTGTTCTTTATCGAATCGTGCTATAAAACGCAGTCGTGTGCATGTTTGCAAACATTGCAATAAACGTCGCCGCAAGCATCATGAAACTCAACTGGATCAATTTCGTTTATTTTCTTTCATAATCCCGATATATTGTCGACTATTAAGGTGATTTACTATTTACGTCATTCAAAATTTTCAGCTTTTTTTTGCTATTGACAAGTAAAATAAAGTTAGGTTATTATTGTTAAGACATACAGAGCCATATGCGACAAAATTTCGAACTAAAATCAACAATCTGACAGTTCATTTTACACTGTTAAAATAGGAGCCCCGCGAGGCGGGGCTCCGTCGACCTAGCCACGGAAAGTCAAATCAGAATACAGTTTTTTTTTTTACTTGAGTGGTGACTATCCATTTAATATACCTATACAATAAACAAACCTGTCCCACAGTAGATATGTCATTCTAAATTACGTCTAAAGGTGAGTAGCTTTTTTGTTAAACGTATCGCAATGGCAATCCAGCTGAACGTCGTTCAGCTGTTGTATAAAACAGTACTGTTTTGTAAATCAGCTAGCAGTTTTGTAAAACAGCGGATTCTACAATCCATCTGCGACATATATATCTGGCTTGCTTTCTATCTTCTTATCGTGTGGTTGATGAAACAACCTAGTGTCAGAGTTTAAACCACCCGTAGGTCTCTGACATGGTTTTACACACCATCGAGAACATCTCTCAGGTGTGCTGGTTTCCTCACGATGTTTTTTCTTCACCGTTTTAAGCAAGTGATAATTAGTTTATAATACGCACATGACTTCGAAAAGACAGTGGTGCGTGCCTTCAATTCGAACTTGCAACCTTTGACTTGTCAGTCCTACGGTCATACCACTAGGCTATCACTGCTCTGCTTGCTTTCTATAAGAGAGAGAGAGAGAGAGAGAGACAGACAGAGAAACATGCGCACGCCGCACGGTTTACAATAGCTTACTATAGCGAAAAGTGTCGTTACAACTTTTCGTCTTAATTTTTTCCATCTAGCCCCCTTTCGCAACGCGCGATAAGGAACTTCGTTCCAAAACTTCGTTCCAATTATTATTATTACCATATATAAGAAAAAAAAAACAATAATACTTAATACCTCCACTATAGTGCAAAATTCTTATGTCAAAACACAAATGCGAAGGTATTTTGAAATAAGTATCTACTGAACATATACAAGCTGTGGTTCTAGACAGTGGCCAAATTGAAGGAGGTGAATCTATAGGTGTAACTGATTAAAAAACAATTAAAAAAAGTATACCTTACAAAATCGAATTAATTTCGCAGTCTTTCTGTTTTTTGGGTTTGTGACGGCACGGCGCGCCGACAGAGGCCGAGCGTAGGTACCGCCAAAAACGGGCAGCGCGGCGCTCGCGCTCGCGCTATGTACCTACCCGTGCACGCTAGTGCCGCGGCTCAACGGTTGATCGTTAGTGTGTCGGTTGACGCGAACGAGCGTACATGTTGAAACCGCGCGCGGTCAATTTACGATCGGGTACCTACAATGCCGCATTTTTCAAACTGTGAGTATGTCGATATGGTGCGCATTTACCTTTGCTCTCGCTGGTGATAGAGGTTGAGTAGTGCAGTGCGTATGTACGTGGGGAGGTGGCCAGTCCGACAGACGCCCTTGCATGCTACGATGCTGGTTGCTACACAATACTTTACTGGGTGCATTACAGGCAGTTTGAAATACCTGTATTACCAACCAGCATGATGGTGCACCATCACATTATGGACACGAATGGCTACGAACGACACGAATGGCTACGAACGACACGTATGGGGCACATTTGGTTGGACGTGATAGCCCAGTGCCTTGGCCTCCTCGGTCCCCGGACCTTACACCGCTAGACTTTTATTTGTGGGGTGACGTAAAAAAGTTTGTGTACACCGATGAAATTACAAGTGTAGTGCAATTGCGTGCGTGAGTGGGAGTGTGCTGGTGTTAGGTAGATTAAAAGACAACATTAGGCGACGTGCCCAGTTATGTATCGCTCGTTATGCTACGAGTAATATTAGTTCAGTAGTGAACATTCAATACGTAAGTACATTTAATTATTCGCACGTAGGCATGGTCGACTGATCTGTTGACCTTAATACCAATAATTTAATAACCCAATCTTGTAACTCACTTGCGATGCATCGCATTGTTTAGATTTCTAAGAATTTACAGAAACAAACCTCTCATGCACATACCTACACCTAGACTTGGAACATAACCTAACACGCGAACCGCGGCGCAGATCTCGACCACTGAGCCAACTGTGCCTTCAATGCACTCAATCAACTCGGTAACTACACGTTATACTGTATTGATAACACTGTCTAATCAATGTGATTATAGTAATATCATTGGTTTTCGCGTTGTTTTATTACAATGTGATTATGTTACGTAATTAGCTTGCATCTCGCGGTAATAATATCGTACTCACGTAATCTAAAAAAAACTATCGTTTATGAATGGGAGTTTAGAAACCAATAATGAGACAAAAACACAATCCTAAAACTACATCGTAGTCTTATTATGTTCGTTAGGTCTTTATCGTTGACTTGTACGCAACCTACCTGCAGGGTCCATAATTGTTTCTCTTTAATTTTTACCCACCAGCCTTTGTATACATTATGGGATGCAATAAAGTTATTGAGTATCGAGTATTGTCGGGCGGCGCGCTCGTTGCTGCGTTGTGCTTATTATGCGAAAATTTCACAGAGAAGCGTCAGCTGTTACGAGACGAATAGGACGTTGACCTCTTGCCTATTTTTGTCATAATTATTTTTATACAACATATAACTTGTTGCTGTATATGTTCCTACAATATGGCCACTGTTCAAAACCACAAATTCAAGCGAATGCAGCCAGTATTAATATACAGGATATTAATACTGGCTGCATTCGCTTGAATTTAAAAAAATCGTGTAGGCTGAATGAACAGGTAATGGGTCATTCTTCGAGTTGGATCCTTTGCGTCTTTATCCTCGCTTTTAAAATTTTTATGAAACTAACTTAGAAATAATAAAATTTTCATTAATACAAGCTGATTGTATATGCATGAACTTTTATTAATGAAAATTATAACATTCTGAAGTTATTTTCATAAAAATATTAAAAGCGAGGATAATGACGCAAAGGATCCAACTGGAAGAATGACCTTAATAATACCTAATTAATAAGTTATTAGTTAGGTTAAAAAATCGTGTAGGCAGAAATTATTAGTTAGGTAATATGACCTGTTCACTCGTAATCTTTGATATGGGGTAAGGGTGTGCGGGCCGAGACTTATGGTTTTTGCCAATACTCCATCCAGATGCTGAATTTATTTGCGCCTCTAATCGCCTTATGCTCTCTTAGCTTTACACTTTCTTAAAGAATAATCTTTGAAAAGCATTAACGCATGCTTAGCGAACTTTAAAGTTATTATATTAAGTGTAAAAAGAATACGGTGGTGAGCAGGATTCGAACCTGCGCCTCCCGTCTTATGTCTTATGGCGACGTCATTGCTATCTATTCAGTCCCTATACGTATGACGTCGCCAGTAGACGTGTTAAAATATAGATGAAGAATTCGCGGTGGTGAGCAGAGGTCGAGATGGCTTAGTGGTCAGAACGCCTGGAGTATTTATCCGGAGGCGCAGGTTCGAATGCTGTTCGCGACTGTATTCTTTTTCCATTTAATATAATAACTTTACACCTTTTTTGTAAGTGTTCCGAGGTGTAAACTATAATTGATATAATCGAAATGAGGGACAGGGAAGCAATTGAGTTCGTTATAGACATGTCAGTAGGTACCTCCTTAAAAATAAATTATAAATAGGTTCAACACAAGTGCAACATCGATTAATAATAAAATACATAGGTTAGGTTATAGGCTATCTAACCAAATCTATGTACCAATAAAGGCTCTTGAACTTACGAATCAGAAATCCTCCCGCAACACTTGCTCCTATAAGCAAGCCAATATCCATAGTGTTTTGCTTGATTAGAAGTAAAAATGTTGCCATTAAGGTGGAAATCAATATCAGACGCAGCAGTTCCATCAGTATGAAGGTAACCATCAATAAATTGTTACACTGTTGTGGAAATTAAAAGATTATTACAAAATATCTAAACAATCATTGTGTTATTTTAGGTTTATAGTTTTATAATATTTACCGTGTATGCTCCGTAAATATAAATAATGCATACAATCATGTAAATACTTGTGAAACTAATGCCATATGAAAGATATCTTTCGGGTTCTGCAAATAAAAAAAAAATACAGATGATTGCGTTTTAACTAAACCATACAGGTAAATATGAGCGCCAACCCACCTGCTTGTATGTCTTCTAGATAGCTTTTTGCGTAAATAAGATTAAAATCATTGGTCCAAGTTGTGATCTCATCTTTTACTAACTGAGAATGACTGTACCCTAAGCAACAACATACCAGTATTACGAGGGCCTGAAACTATTTAAGTATTATTAATATTTAATAAATGATTATTAATTAAGATAAGTAGTTACAGGGCTAACTTACCAATGCGAATATTCCAGTCAAAATTCCACCTAAACGCAAAGAGAACCAAAAACAGCAACTATACACCAAAGCCATATTGGTAGGTACTTCAACGAACATCACATTATTTAATATCGTAATTTATTCCAGTTACATACTGGAATAAAACATAAAAAAAATATTACGTGTCAAACTACAATCTATAGCATCATGTCATGTCAATAACGACGTAGGTAAAACCTACGTAATAACATCGAATCACGATAATTGTTGGCTGTATTGATCTATTAGATCTTATAGCTGATATCGCTTTAGGAGTCCGTAAGCATAGTATATTTTTACCGAAGCAGTTACATACTTGTCATATGGACTAAAGAATATGCATGCTACGGGCAGGCCCGCCGTTAGCAATGTCAACGCCCGTGTGCAATACTGATTATGCCGCCCCTATTTATTTACAACTACCCAAGCTAAGTTTGTCAGAAAGGCTGTTTATTGTTGTCTCTCATGGGTGTGATAATAGAAAAGAATAATGAAGAAACATATTAATTTTTGTTTACATAAGTGTAAACCGTATAAAGTTATTATATTAAATGGAAAAAGAATACGGCCGCGAACAGGATTCGAACCTGCGCCTCCCGGATAAATACTCCAGGCGCTCTGACCACTAAGCCATCTCGACCTCTGCTCACCATCGCGGAAGAAGAATTAGCAGAGGTCGAGATGGCTTAGTGGTCAGAGCGTGGATAACGCGACGTGTAACTGCGACGTCGCACCTCGTGAAGCTTAATTGTTGGAAAAATATTGCACGAGAAAGTTATAAGCTTAATCACCCTAACACTTGGCCTGAAACGGGAACTCACGCTCAGCAGGAAATCGTATCAAGTACCTCGCGCTCAACAGCCGTCATTTGACTACCATTACCCATTTCTCCCGTAAGCGGGCGTGCAAGGCGTGCACCGCACGCGGGCGGCCGGCACGACCAGGGGGGCGGCAAATCCTGGGATACAGCACGTAATATTCAAAGTCATTGTCATAACACCCACCCCACCTACAATTACCTACTTACTATTTTCCTTTATATTATATTGTTCAGCATCGCGCTCACGACTGCTGGCAGAGATAGGTCTCGCCCGATCTTAGCGACTAGGACCTGCCGCTCGGAGCCCCACATAGGGCACTCTTCGAGCGTGTGCTGAGCAGGATCCGGGCCGCTTCTGCAATGGTGGCAATTTGCCGTGGCCTCCCGTCCAATCCTGTTCAGGTACTCACCTGAATCACTGAGGTCGAGATGGCTTAGTGGTCAGAGCGCCTGGAGTATTTATCCGGGAGGCGCAGGTTCGAATCCTGTTCGCGACCGTGTTCTTTTTCCATTTAATATTGTAACTTTAGAGTTTGCTAAGCATGCGTTAATGCATTTCAAAGATTTATTTTGAATTTTTTTCGTGAAATACAGAATAAGTGTATTGAAAACATAAAACCCATATAGAGGTTACTTAGCATTAAAGTTTTGATTTGCAGAATACCTATTTTTGTTTGCTACACTAATTTCTCATCATGTACACTTTTACACGATGATTAAGTTATCTACATACATTCAAAGTATTTTAAAAAAATCACGCATGTCTAGCTCGCTTTGGTAACGTAGATCCTAAGATCTCCGCTATCAAGAGTGGCAGAGGTGTTTATTGCTTTGGTATGTATGAAATTGGGAATATCCAACAACTATCAATCAATAGCAAAAAAATTCTCGATTTATTAATGCCATTTTTTATGTGTGGGAATCCTAATGGATGTTGAAGTTAGATATAAATGTATTTCGTTATTTAAATCAGTCATGTCGTGATCTTGTCGGTTCTCGCTATTAGAGACAACAGTCCACGTCATCATGAGACGTATCAGAAACAGTTGGAGGCACTTCTTCCATACGTTACTGCGTTGAGAAAATATAATCCTGCCCCTTCTCGTTCGTTACGAATAGGTTACGAAGAGTTTCTTCCCTACCTATTCGTAGCCCCAGTAGGTCTCTTCAAGAGACCTTAATCTTCTGACGCCACATCTCAATGCATGCTCATCATACCCTGAGCGAGAGGGTATGAATGAAAGTGAGTAGGTTTTATTTTTTTATTATTTAATTAAAATTTAGAAGACATTGAATCATGAAGTCATGTGGGTCAACGAGTTATTGCGCAACGAATAAGTGTGCGCACGCAAAATAACTCAAAAACAGTTAATGACTAGGGAACGGTAACCCCACCAGTGTCGCCATTGCTACGGCTATAGGCAATATGCATGTGAATCAAATATTTTTATTCATAATCTTTATTGCTGTAGAATGACACCTATTCAATTACTTTTTGAATTAATCGTGTTTTAACTATGAAATATTATAGTTGACAAGTGAGAACCATGCGAGGGAAATTTAAAATATCAAAATGCACGCTATTGGTTGGAGTAAAAAGTGATTGCTAGCTACGATAACTAGGTGTTTATCATGTTTTGTGGTTCTTTTTGTTTTTTTTACGTTATTCTTTAAGATAATCTCTTCAATAAAATTTACTATATAAGATATTTATGATGTGTACTCTGACGTCAGAGAAAGTACGCCAAGATGGCGGCGTTTCAAACCCCCTAAACAGATTGCAGGTTTGTTCGATAATTTTAATACTAAATAATCTTATTTTTACGTGTTATATTTTTATAAAAATATAAAACGAATTACATGCATATACCCTATATTGCAAAAAAAAAACGGCAGCATCTTCATTGCCGTAGCAGAATCAACAGCAATTCTTTTGTATGGCTATAATCTTAGAATTTTCCTTTTTTTCGTATTGACTACTCTAAAGCCGGTTCGGTAGAATTAAATGTTAAATAAGAAATCAAGATATTAAAAAAAAAATGCTCCAACTAAAGCATTATAATTGCTTCATGAACTAAAGCTATGTTCGTAATGTACGAACTTAAAGTATTCGCAAGAGTTAGGCATGCTGTTGTTGGTGGCAGGGACTGAATTACCCAAAAATTAAGGTACCTACCATTAAATTTCGGTATGACGTCATACCTACTGTTAAATAAGGGTTACCGAAATATTTCGATACCATTGACATATATATTACTAGCGTAAGGACACGGCCGACCGCGAAACTAAATGGCACCAAAGCGTTGGCCCTAAAATGACAGTTTAGGGCCAACGCAACTCAGTCGACAGTGGACCGCTCGCAGGAGAGAACGAGTGTTTGTTTGTCATAAATATGCCTAGTTGCGTGGTAAAAGGCCGCAAAAATTACGATACAAAGATTAAAAAGGAACATGGGATATCGTATCATCGATAAATAACCCTAGATTACTTCTGTTCCAATTAAATTATTAAATTATCACATTTTAAAGGTAAAATTATTTTACTACCGAATTCCGTAATGGCGGCCATTGTGTGGCCGGCCGCGCGCGAAGTAACGTTGTAAGAACGTCATTTTTATTTGTTTTATTTTTGTCATAAGAACTTAGTGTAAGTAATTTTAGTAAGTACCTACTAAGTTAATACTTAATTATTATAACAATATTGTTTACAATTTCAAATAAAGCTGATTGATATTAATTTGTTTTACAATTATTTTTTTTGTGACATGTATTATTATCGCAATAAATTATAGTTTAAAAAACTAATATAATCTAACGACACCTCTCAAGCTAACATCCATCAACCCGTGTAGGCTACAGAGCATGCCAAAGAAATATACATACAAACACTCGAAAAAATTATAACCCTCCTTCTAGCGCAGTCGGGTAAAAACTCGGTTCAGTTTGTGACTGATGTGTGTATAAAAATATTGACCATTATTAAAATGTGATAAAAAAAATTCATGTACGCAGGTACAAGGTTTAGTCTTCGACCTATGAAACCTACGGCTCACGTAGTTTGCATGAGTTATGACAGATGGCGCTACTTTTGCTTGTATGAAGAAGTTTTCTGTAAAATGTTTAGATGGGCGTATCCTTTCTTTTGAAATCATTGTTCGATACCGTTTTTTTATCAGTAGCGTAATTTTGAGGTTGGATAGGCATACCGGTATTATTTCTTTACAAGTACTAAAACCTTTATAAATAATTTGGTGGCAGTACCTTAACCGTTATAATTCTTTGATGCACCGCCTCGCTACTCTGTCGTTCACTTGAGAAGCCCTGATTGCACATAATTATGACTCGGTTTTGGATTTTATTTAAGAACACGGCAGCGTAAGCCGGACTAAGCCAGGTGCCTACCTAAGGTTTTCTTATGTTTTTTCTTTAAGGTCTTCTTTCGTTCTTCTTTTCTGACTGGTGTTGTTGAATTTTTTTTCTCATCAATGTTAAGAGCAGATACGTAAACGTAGGTACCTACTTATGTTTTTAAATAACTTGAACTCACGATTTCACGAGAGAAATGGGGCGGTAGTTTTTCAGCAACGTAACATCACCCTTCTATAAAAATAAGACCACGCTCCTGCTCCATGCCTCCGGTGTTGCCATGCCAAGCATGGCATGCCAAGAGTTTACGGGTTCTGTCAAAACAGGCGTTCCTCCTACCTTACACGTACATCCACCCAGCAATATGACATGCTCATCAAGGATCGTTAACGCGAATTAGAAGATTATTAATTTATTGATAATAAATAAAAGGTATAAAATTTTAAAATGTATACTCAATTAACTTTAAATTGGTGAAAGTTTCATAAAAATACGCCCGATAGGTTTTGCGGGATTTTCAGTTTTTTGTCCGCATTAGACTTAACTTTACAAATAATTACATTCCAGTAATAATAAGCGGCTGACTACCTTAAATAGGTCTTGCAAAAGCTGACCATAGGTTCCTAATGGGTGACTACTTATGAGAACTTTATTTTGACATCGAGATTTAAATAATAAAATGATTACCTAATCAAGGTTTAATAAATTACTATTTCTTTGATTACACTTTGTTTGTATTGAGACTATTTTGAACTATGAGCTCTTTTTAAGTTAAACTTCTCTCTAAAAGGCTGACTACTGGGAGTCTAATCTACGTGGGTACTTAAGCATTTGAAAACGTTTACGACTTACCTACATATTTTTTGATAGATAAATGGGCAGTGATAATTATAATGCTTTCAGGTGCAACAGGTCACTGCCTCACCGGTCACACGAAAATTAAATAGGCATGCACCTAGTACATGACTAGTACTTATCTACCTACCTACAGATAGTGCAATCCACGAAGACGCGCCCCACTATTCATCCCATAAACGTAGGATAGAAAAAGACCAACAAAGCTTAAGGGCATAAACGTAGGATAGAAAAAGACCTACAAAGCCTACTATGGGAATGAAATCTCTTACGGAAATATCACATGTTAGAAAGAGAAAGCATATTTAGGTTCAGTCAGCACTATTGGCAGATGTTGTTTTCTCCAGTGTCACTGTCAAAAATCACGCTAACTTATATTTGCTGTATTGTCAGTGAATCCTGTATATTTTATACAGTTTTAAAATTTATAAGCAATGCCTACGGGTTGTGTTGGTGACTGCGATGTTTCTTATAAAAATAATCCAGAAAAAGATTCATTTCACAGGTAAATTGTCAACAACAACATATATTTTCATGGCCATATTTTGGAAAAATCTGTCTTTAGAAATTTTATTTTGAAAACCGAATCCTATCAAGAAAATAGTGAATTTTCTCTATAGTAAAAAACAATGGTCATAAAAGCAATATTGAGTACGTTGTTCTAATAAAAATTTTCATTTTACACAAAATAGTGACTTGTCAGTGTCGACTATTGTGTCGATGAAATTTTTGAATAAACAGTTCCGTTATCAGAATTTATTTAAAGTGTAGATGTATCAATTATCTTTGCACATTGATCATTTTTCCAAAATTTTAATTGGGGTACCTAATACGATGAAACCAAAATGTTTGGAAACGTTTCTGTCTGTTTGTCGGTGTGTCTGTCCGAACGTTTATAACATATAAGAAACTTAGCGTAGTTTAGTGGCCCAGGTCACGTAATAAATATATTTCATCACGCTATTACAGTAGTCCCCAATTGCGGTTCGAATCTGGACCGCCAACATACTTTGTGCGGACCTTAGTTTATTAAAGATCTAACGAACTGCGCTACTAATATTAATTTTAAAAACAGACCCCGAATGAAACTAGTTGGTGATTACTGCGCTATCACATTTGGGCGGTGAGTACTGAGCCTATATGTGATAGCGTAATGAATATGTTGTTTACATATTTTTTACTACAAATTAAAGAGAGTATCACAATTTTATGATATATTTTTTTATACTAAAAGGTTTCCTGTCGATGCTAAGGAAAAAGAAAAATGGATGAGACTAATTGATTAAGAAAAGAATAAAGATAAATAAGAAAAAATTATAAAGAAAAAGAAGAAATAAGAAAAGATAATAGGATATACCTTTTTTTTTCGGGGGAAACCATCAAAAACTTGCCCGTCCTATATGGATAAGACCGGGGTGTGTGAGATTCTTACCTCACTCAAACTACCTCGGTGGTCACCATCAGCACATGGAGGGAGGCACTTAATAGACCAGCTCCAGCACCCCCACTATGCAGCGCCTATTAAGACACATCCCTGGAGGGACTGTAAAGGGGTCCCCTCTCTAAGCACCCGTGACCCCAAGGAGCCACCTGTCTTAAATCATACAGGCGGGGTTTCGGCTGGTAGGTGCCGAGGCGGTTGCCTTCTAGACGCCTTCTTGACCGAGAGGGATCGGCCCTCTCACAATCCCGCTCGGCGGCCTCTGTCTGGACGACAACAGTATCACAAAAGGAAGCCATTTCTCTCCAGTTCCCTAAGTCTGCCAGCGTAGACCTCACTACTGCCGGCAGAAATAGATCTCGCCCGATACTAGCTCCTAGTATCCGCCGCTCAGCGGTCTAGGCAGGGCACACCTCAAACGTGTGCTGCGCTGAGTCCAGACCACCTCCGCAACGGTATTAGGATAGGTAGGTAAAAATCATTCAGTCAATCTTCATCTCAATCAGTCATACTTTATACACTGCTCAGGGTCCTTAAAAGCTGCTTTCATAACAAAGTACCTATTACCAATGAAATATAACTATAATATGAGCGCATGAAATGTTTTTTTATAATAATGTAATTAATTAATGAAGTGCATTAAATACTACATACGCTTGTGATTTTAGTTTTATTAACATAATTTGATTGAAAATATTTTCATTTTGTATACCAAGTCTTTACATCTGAAATACTGTTTATCGATAATCGATATGTGTCAATATTTCCACGTTGTACATCACTATTGCACGCACACATTGACAATTCAAAAACGGTTGTACTTTTTTGAGCTCTATGTCCTTCTATGGGGTAGCAAAAATATTCTAATTCTATGCTTAAGGGAATGCAATCTCTTACGGAAATATCACACGTTAGAAAGAGAAAGCATATTTAGGTTCAATCAGCACTATTGGCAGATGTTGTTTTCTCCAGTGTCACTGTCAAAAATCACGGTAACTTTTATTTGCTGTATTGTCAGTGAATCCTGTATATTTTATACAGTTTTAAAATTTATAAGCAATGCCTACGTGTTGTGTTGGTGACTGCGATGATTCTTATAAAAATAATCCAGAAAAAGATTCATTTCACAGGTAAATTGTCAACAACAGCATATATTTTCATGGCCATATTTTGGAAAAATCTGTCTTTAGAAAATTTATTTTGAAAACCAAATCCTATCAAGAAAATAGTGAATTTTCTCTGTAGCAAAAAACAATGTTCATAAAAGCAATACTGAGTACGTTGTTCTAATATAAATTTTCATTTCATGTATACAAAATAGTGACTTGTCAGTGTCGATGAAATTTTAGAACAAAAGTTCCGATATCAGAATTTATTATTAGTGTAGATCTACCAGCTATCTCTGCAAAGTAATAATTTTTCCAAAATTTTAATTGAGGTACCTAATACGATGAAACCAAAATGTTTGGAAACGTTTCTGTCTGTTTGTCGGTGTGTCTGTCCGAACGTTTATAACATATAAGAAGCTTAGCGTAGGTTAGTGGCCCAGGTTACGTTATAAATATATTTCATCACGCTATTACAGTAGTCTCCAAATGCGGTTCGAATCCGGACCGCCAACCTACTTTGTACGGACCTTAGTTTAATAATGATCTAACGAACTGCGCTACTATTATTCTTCGCTATTTGATTTGAATTTGATTAGACCCCGAATGAAACTAGTTGGTGATTCCTGCGCTATCACCTTTAGGTGGTGAGCACTGAGCCTATATGTGATAGCGTGATGAATATGTTGTTTACATAATTTTTACTACAAATTCAAGAGAATTTCATATTTTTATGATATATTTTTTTATACTAAAAGGTTTCCTGTCGGTGCTAAGGAAAAATGGATGAGACTAATTGATAACGAAAAGAATAAAGATAAAGAAGAAAAAATAATAAAGAAAAAGAAGAAATAAGAAAAGATAATAGGATATACCTTTCTTTTTCGGGGGGAAACCTTCAAAAAGCGCCCGGCCTTTATGCATAAGACCGGGGTGTGTGAGATTCTTACCTCACTCAAACCACCTCGGTGGTCATCATCAGCATATGGAGGGAGGCACTTAATGGACCAGCTCCAGTACCCCCGCTATGTAGCGCTTATTAAGACACATCCCTGGAGAGACTGTAAAGGGGTCTCCCCTAAGCCTCGCTGTGCACGATAGCACGTGACCACTATGCCACTGTCTTCTCTGGGATCACGATGGGTAAATGGAGTCCCCTACCTAAGCACCCGTGGCCGCAAAGGGCCGCCTGTCTTAAATCATACAGGCGGGGTTTCGGCTGTTAGGCCGGGGTGATTGCCTCCTAGACAACTTCTTCTCCGAGAGGGATCGGCCTTCTCACAATCCCGCTCGGCGGCCTCTTTCTGGACGACAGCAGTATCACAAAAGGAAGCCATTTCTCTCCAGTTCCCTAAATCTGCCAGCGTAGACCTCACTATTGCCGACAGAAATAGATCTCGCCCGATACTGGCTCTTAGTATCCGCCGCTCAGCGGTCTAGGCAGGGCACACCTCAAGCGTGTGCTGCGCTGAGTCCAGACCACCTTCGCAATGGTATTAGGATAGGTAGGTTAAAATCATTCAGTCAATCATCATCTCAATCAGTCATACTCTATATACTGCTCAGGGTCCTTAAAAGCTGCTTTCTTAACAAAGTACCTATTACCAATGAAATATAATTATAGTATGAGCGCATGAAATGTTTTTATTAAAATAATGTAATTAATTAATGAACTGCATTAAATAATACCTACGCTTGTGATTTTAGTTTTATTAACATGATTTGATTGAAAATATTTTCATTTTTTACATTTCATACCAAGTCTTTACATCTGAAATACTGTTTATCGATAATCGATATGTGTCAATATTCCCACGTACATCACTATTGCACGCACACATTGACAATTCAAAAACGGTTGCACTTTTTTGAGCTCTATGTCCTTCTATGGGGTAGCAAAAATATTTTAATTCTATGATTCATCCTAACCGTTTAAAGTATATGTGTGCTATCTTTTGTCAATGTTGAGTGTTATCGGTACACACTAATTACCTATGAGTGCACACGCACACTACAATAAATAGACTAATCAGGAGAAAGCGTCATGGTCAACGTGAAAGATGCTCTACTTCAATTTTATATTTTTTATTCGACTGAAAGTTAGGGTTATGTTTGTTTTTTTATTTTTAGGTGTGGATGTTTTATGTGGTTATTAGTTAACATACGATAATATTACCATTTTTATAATGGGGGTAATTATAGACATAAATGAAATACGTGAAAAAGTTTTATTGAACTTTATTGAGAAAAGAAAATCGTTAATCACTCGTTTCAGAAATATCTGATTCAGAGTCTGATGTATCACCGACATTTATAATAAAACTAAAATCAATATCAAAGTGTCTCATGTATTCGTCTTTTATTTTTTCCACGTGCTGACAAGTATTGAACCAGACATCTTTATTTACTCGATCAAATGCTTCATTTATAATGAGCATAATCGAAGTGTAGTTTTGATTGATATTGCGGCTAGCAACGTCGTTTTTTACAATACCCCAAATGTTTTCGATTGGATTTAACTCTGGATGATAAGGAGGCAGCCGAAGTACTGTGAATCCATGTTTTTTCAATAATTCGTCAACTTTGTACTTGCGGAAGTTTTCTTTGTTTTTTAATATAAGGTCATAAAGTTCAGGTTTTTTGTAGCTTGGTTCAAAAAGGATATTTTTTGCATTCAGCCAAGTCTGCAAGTCTAATTTGTTGGAGTTGGATGTTGGTATTTTTTCCGAACTAGCATTGTGATAGGCTGCATTATCCAAGACTACCACTGCATAATTTGGGAGATTTGGTATTAGTTTCTCCTTTAGCCACTTTAAGTAATTTTCTGTGTTCATATTATCATGGTAGTCTCCGGATTTGATCTCTGCTCTGTATGTTAACAACGCATTTGGTACGAAACCCTCTGCACTGCCATAAGACGTGTTAAAATATGGAAGAAGAAGTCGCGGTGGTGAGCAGAGGTCGAGATGGCTTAGTTGGTCAGAGCGCCTGGAGTATCTATCCGGGAGGCGCAGGTTCGAATCCTGTTCGCGACCGTATTCTTTTTCCATTTAATATTGTAACTTTAGAGTTCGCTAAGCATGCGTTAATGCTTTTTCAAAGACATATCTTGAATTATTAAGGTAATTGCATTCTTTATGACATTGTATTAACTGCAAAGTTAGTCGTGTCGGTTCGGTCACTTGTAAGTACTGAATTGATTGCAATGACGTCGCCATAAGACGTGTTAAAATATGGAAGAAGAATTCGCGGTGGTGAGCAGAGGTCGAGATGGCTTAGTTGGTCAGAGCGCCTGGAGTATCTATCCGGGAGGCGCAGGTTCGAATCCTGTTCGCGACCGTATTCTTTTTCCATTTAATATTGTAACTTTAGAGTTCGCTAAGCATGCGTTAATGCTTTTTCAAAGACATATCTTGAATTGTAGGAACTATCGCATGCGTCTCCATAGTTATATTTGATTCCATAGCAGGTACTGTAGTTTGCTTCATTGTTCTAGTATATTCCTTTCTTTCGCGTAGAATTCTAGTCACTGTGCTTTCAGATACTCCAACAGCCTGTGCGGTTCTCCATCGCGCATCAGTGATTTTTTCTGCATAATTTTTACTTGCTTCTTTTTTCATAAAATCATAAACTTTAGAAATAATTTCTCTTGCCTAAAATTAAAAGTAAACATTCAATAGTTTTTCTTACTTTTAAAGATAAAATGAAGTCTTAAAGTTTACTATTTTCAAAATTAAATTATTTTGCTTATTTCATGTGTTTTTAGTAACTACGAACTTCTAAACAATAATTTGCATACCTGGCTTTTAAGTACAACACGTTGAGATTTTCTCGACATCCGCTGACGGTTCGCGACTGACGCTCGGAACAAACTCCCCGCACCCCGCGATCCCCTCAACCAAAAATTGGTGGGGCGCGTCTTCGTGAATTACACTATCTGTACATAATATATCCAACGTTGTTGTCCGTTGGAACCAAAATCAGCTCAGCTGTACATATAGTTTTTTTATAAAGTGCGAATAAACATACCTACCTTATTTACATTTATACCAACTAACTATAAAAAACGCCAATAAATAATCGTGTCTATTATTTTTCAATGTTTCTTTGAAAAATAGTAATCAATAAATACCTTTTTTATTCAGCGAAAATAATAATAAAATTTTCATCTTGCCATTATTTGAAGATACTTACGAATTGCATTGCAGGATTTGCAGGACACGAGCGACGCTCACAAATTCAAATGCTTTGTCTGTGTGCCTTATCAACGTAATACAATACGGGAGTGTGCACTAGCTTCCGACTCATTCTACGTGAATCTCTTTCCCAAATTGCGCTAGGTGAAATATAAATCTTTTGCTTACTTTTTGAGATGGTCTTAGCGGCAGGCGCACTCTTAAGGCGACGCAATGATTGAATGATTGTAATCCAAGCACGTTTTGATAGATTGGGTTAAGTGTACAGATGAGGTTGTCGTGTAAGTGGGCGCCTGCGAACTCTTACCCGATATTAATAGCTTTTTAGCATTGCTTCAATGTTTTATTTATCAAAGTTCAAATACATACAGAAGATGCCTCAAGATTACCAGAGTAAGGTTCCAGGGATAATTACTGTCACGAATGAACAGCAGGAAGCTGCCAAACTATTGCTCAAAAACTCAACAAAAGAAAGCTGCCGGGTGTCGAGTCGAGTGGATCTCAAGTTGAATTTAAGGAATCAACGTACCCTATGAAAATGTATGAAGGCCACTGCCGAAAGCAGCAACAGAAAATCGGTATTATAAGGCAAGTCAATATTTTAAGCTTTTCAGCGTTCAGATTATATGTGCAGATTCTAGTTAAAAAAAATCTTAATCTCTTTTGCCATCGATCCTGTTTATATCCACCGAATGAAGATTGGGTACCAAGCAACTGTGAGAACTGCTGGCACGAGCAGTGTAAAGTTTTGAACAAGATCATTTGTGATACATTTACTGATAGGCAACATTCTTGTTTTTGAATATAAATACATCTATATTTAAGTATATATATTTTTTTTATAAAAAAAACGTTGCGTGGGTGCGTTTACAGACAAATAATCTCACAAGCACAAACACTCCCAGACCCGGAGCAATTCTCTATAGATCGTACAAATATTTGCTCCGTGCAGGAATCGAACCTGCGACACGCAGCGCAGCAGTCGGTCTCTCGACCACTGCGCCACCCGCGCTGTCGAAATATTGATGTAATAAAATTGTTTGTACCAGATTGTTGACTTTTGTCTATATTGATTACCTAAGACTATTTTTTTTTTTAATTATAGTCATTATAAATAGCTTTAAATCACATTACTTTATGTTGCGTATCCACACTACTGCGCACAGTTGCTCCTGTACAAGGGTTTAGTGTACGTATTTCAACAAAGTTTAATTTGTTTCTTTTGATCACTAAACATTTGTGCTACAACGCGTTTCGTTTAAAAAAAATCGAATTTACGTGGTTTCAAAGCTTAAGTGCGTACATTTGACCCACATGACTTTACACAGTATTTTAAATCAATAGTAGTACAGTATTTTTAAGTCAATAGTAAGTATTTTGCTCCCAAAATTTGATTCGCATTTATACTATGTATTCAAATAAAATAACGAAATGTACAAATTATTTTTATTTATTAATTCCTCCTGCTGTGCTTTATAGTTGCTGACAATTTATGAACGAGATCTTGCAATTAAATATTATTATTTACATTTAATATGTGCTAGGCTTGCTTCGGCTGGTTTAGTAATGGCACTATTTACTAATGAAAAGCGCTATTGGTTGCACTGCCTTATTAAAATTATGATACCGTAGAATGGTCAGACTTGAATGGGAACTTAGCCCACCTCTCAATCGTCCTAAATGTTTGATGACAATAGAAATATTTACTTGGGATAAATCTTATTAAGATTACGACTCCCGTGTGTGTGGCTAATAACCTCCATGATAATGATTGTTTATTGTAACACAAAACAGCGTTGTATTTGACATTCGACGCGCTGGCCCTGACTTCTCACCATTTCCTGGTATTGCAATAAAGTTTATTAAACAAGATATGACATTTGTGACTCACATTAACGGTGATTATTATATAACATTGAATAAACAACTCAAAAAAAAACAAAAATTTATAAGAGTCGTTATAAAAAAAAAAGTTTTACGGGCCAGAAGGCCTGCTATAATAAGGGTACGGGGGCGGGGTTAAAACACTCCATCGAAATCCCCAATATCATAGGTAACCATCCCCCCCCTCACCCCGAAAGTAATTCCTCGCCATGGCCTTGACCCCTAAATATTTTGATTATACCTAGTGCTATACAGGAATGGACAAAAAAAATTTATTGGTTACTAAAATTTACAACTAACTCACTGGCCAGGATGGCCTTATTGGTTCTGCTCAGCGTAAGGTCTTGTGTTTGACTTGGGCGGAAAACATGTTATTGGGTTTTTGTATTACAAAATTCTGAATATTTGGTGTTTGAGAAACGCCTGGATAAATTTTCTATTGATGGTGAACAGTGCTTTTTTCTGTTTGTAATGTTTTCACGCGTAAACAGCTAAACCAGTTTTGGTATAGAGATAGATTGGACCTTGGACATAAGACTACTAAAATTCAAACGCAAACAAAGTCCTAGACACCATGCGGTCGGTTATAAACTGTAAATTTTAAGAAGTCATACAACCGATGCATGGAATGACGATATTATTAGGTTTCCTTGTTTTAACTACAGAACCATAAAAATCTGCTTAACATTACAAATCAACTTATCATTCTATCATGGAAGCGCCATATGTCATGCAAGTAGACAAGCAATGATTGCTGTGAATAATGTTGGTAACCGTGAAGAACGAGAGGTCGGGGGCTTGTTGGAAACTGTGTAGCAGACCCTTAATTCACCATCTTCATTTTAAACACATTCTTATTTGCGACTGAAATATTAAGTACATTTCGAATAAACATAGCCAAGTGGAGATATATTCTATAACACAATGTCGGTAATTTATTTTAATGACTTTTATGATAAACCCAAAACAAAATTTGAACAAAAACTTGGCAAAATCTTACTTACAAAGCTATTTTTTGGCAAACACATTAATTAAAATGTTACACAAAAATACGTAAACCACCAATCTCTCTTTTGCTTTATATAAATTGCGGAATTTCAAACATAGCTACGATAGTCTTTTACAAGTGTCCGTAGTTATGTATCTTCCGTTAACGAATTTCAGGACATACAACTTCGGTGAAATATTGTTATTAATTATACATGTTTCGTTTATATTTTTATAAAGCTACGGACATATACTTTGTAATGTAAAAGATAATAGTTTTTAATGAAAAATATTTGACACACTGAACTATGTCTACAAGGACTTGGGCTGACTACTTCTCATCCAAAGTGTAATCTATTTCATAGGTTTAGGAGAGCTAAATTTGCTACACAGAAATATTAATATTATTATAAGTACCACATAGTAAAAATACGCAATTGATATGAAAAAAACTGACGATAGTTTCCAGTCAATTAAAGCTTTCTATCAACATGAAATTCTTATAAAATATTAATTACAAAATTAAAATGCCATCAATCGAAATTATAATTATTAATCATTTTGAATTTCTACTCGTAGGGGTTGAAACTCAGCTTCCTATCGTAAGCTGTAAACGTTTAAACAATATCTAAATTAAAAGTAACTGTGATTACATGATGTCTATACCCTATTTGCTAAAAAAAAACTTACCTCGGCAGCAAATTATTAAAAACATAGCGTCGCTGTACACAAAGTTTATAAGTTCGTAGTGTCATTATTACATACTGGCTCTTTAATGAGTCGGAGATCATAAGTAGTGCGTAGTGCACATGCGACGACAATGAATCGGAACTTAAAATTCCCAGAGCGAGATTTATACATTGAGCAATACTCTAAATCTCACTCAAATTATAATTAAGTTAACATTAGGTATAGAAGCAAATAGTAACCTATTACAACTAAAATTAGATAGGCATTAATTAAGTTTAGACATTTCCACCACTAAAATTTACAGTGACTGGAACAACATGTTTAAATAAAGCAAAATTATAAATTATAAGTCGGAACTCATAAATCGCATAACATGTTGAGTACATTTGGATCAAGTTTGGTTATAAGCTATTAAATCGTAGTTTAACTATATGTTAATGATTGAGGTACGCCATTGACAGTCTTTGATTTCAGGACCCCGTTCTCATATGACATTACTGTCTCCCGACCATTCTCTGACACCCTGTAAAAATTTTATAATTTAATTGAGCACAATTATCAAAATTATAAATAATAATGTCTGAAAAATAACAGTGTTAGTCAAAGTCAAATCATTTATTCCTATTACATCATATAAAGGTACTTTTGAAATACCTATGGAGAAGAATGGGAATGAAATAGACATAAGTCCAATATATCATATCGTAACTAAAAACGGATATACTAGTCTAGGTATGGAAGAAGCCCCAGGGATGTATCGTAATCCCCAGGGAAGTGCTGTAATAGGCGTTGCCTAACGGGGGTGCTGGAGCTGGTCTGTTGTCTGGATCCAGTGGCCCCTCACCATATGCTGATGGTGACCATCGGGGTGGTTTTAGTGAGGTAAGAATCCCACACTCCCCGGTCTTATCCCCAAAGGCCGAGCGCCTTTTTGAGGGTTCACCCGAAAACAAAAAAATATATGGAAGAATACATACTGCGCCGATCCCAAATAAAGTGGGATGGGGTCAGGGGGATGATGAGTCTTGGTAGTTTCAAGCTGAAGAATCCCAACTTGTGGCACCCGTTCATGAGTATCATACATGGATCAGCTCAACCATATTTTAGGGAACAGAACGTCCCAACACATACGCCACGACATAAAACATTTAAGTGAGTATGTCATCTCAAATTGCCAGCTCAAGTCACGATTATCAATCATTAACATCACTAGAATAAAGTTAATGGCTACATGATGCTCATTTACAATACAATACATTTACAATAGGCATGATGACTGATTTTCAAATCTCCTTTTTAACCGACTTCCAAAAAGGAGGAGGTTATCAATTCGGTTGTATTTTTTTTTTTTTTTTTTTTTTTTTTTTTTTTTTATGTTTGTTACCTCAGAACTCCGTCATTTATGAACCGATTTAGAAAATTATTTTTTTATTTGAAAGGTTTTACTTTCAGATTGGTCCCATTTAAATTTTATAAAAATTGGTTTAGTAGTTTGGTATTTAAATCAAAATAACTGAAAAATAATACGTCATCGAAGTAAACGAAATGGTGTATTTTGCTTTCTTGTGACTTTCCGGTGGTGTTTACGGTCTCTAGAATAGTTCTAATGAACTGCCTATTTTCCAGCTTCATCATCAGATGATGATGATGATGATGATGAAACCGGAAGGTAAGCACCGGAAAAATATTTTTTTTGCTATTTAGTGCTTTTTAGTGTAAGACCGCATTCTCAAACATCTCTTTTTACACGAGTGCTCAAAAAACGGAGTGAATATAAGTATGTATGTATGTAAGTATGTTTGTGAGTTTCTTTACCTATTCCACCGTTACTTCTAAATATCTGAACTGATTTCGATATATGTGGTATCGTTAGAATCCTTACACTGTCCCGTCAGTAACATACGCTAGTCAGTTTTTATTTTTTAATTAATTTCTTCTTGTTTTACGCAGTTTATTACTCTCTTTTGAAATAGCCTCAGATCTAGATTTCCTACTTTGATATGGATATGTCGCAGATGGACTGTAGAATAAGCTGTTTTACAAAACTGCTAGCTGATTTACAAAACAGTACTGTTATGAAAAACAGCTGAACGACGTTTAGCGGTTTTACATAATTACTGAACTATAACACGCAGAATTGAATGAACGTTTTGCGTTTATCAATGCAGCGGGTCAACGATCAGAGATTATGTAAAACAGTGTGAAATGAACTGTCAGGTTGTTGATTTTAGTTCGAAATTTTGTCACATATGGCTCTGTATGTCCTAACAATAATAACCTAACTTTATTTTACTTCTCAATAGCAAAAAAAAATATGAAAATTTTTAATGACGTAAATACTAAACCACTATAATAGTCGACAATATATCGGGATTATGAAAGAAAATAAATTAAATTGATCCATGAGCGAGCGAAGCGAGCTCGGGAGTTTCGTGTACCCCGACACGGACAGGTTAGGTTCGAAGAGGATGACGGGGGCCCGTGAGCGAGCGTAGCGAGCGAACAGCCCCCGTCATCCTCTTCGTGTTTAGGTTTTTTCTAACCTTACGGACACAAAATAGGAGCCCCGCCACGCGGGGCTCCGTCGACCCAGCCACGGAAAGTCAATTCAGAATACAGTATCGCTTTTTTACTTGAATGGTTACTATCCATTTAATATACCTATACAATAAACAAACCTGTCCCACTGTAGATATGTCATTCTGCATTACGTCTAAAGGTGGGTAGCAGTTTTGTTAAACGTATCGCAATGGCAATCCAGCTGAACGTTGTTCAGCTGTTTTATAAAACAGTACTGTTGTGTAAAGCAGCTAGAGATTTTGTTAAACAGCGGATTCTACAATCCATCTGCGACAGATATATATGGACAGCGCGTTGAGTAGGTCTACCCATATTCACTTCCGATAAATCAGTTACGGTACGCAAGATTCACTAAAAAGTAAGAAATAAAATAATTTTTAACAAAAAAAAGAACCGACTCCAAAAATCTTTCTGTTAGGTAAAATTGCACTAAAAAGTAATAAAATAATTGCATTATTTACTTACTACAATTTATATAAAAATATTTTTTTAATTTTAGAGGATTCTGAATAAAATCAATTTATTAGGACAATAATATACAATTATTATTATTTTTGGAGTCGGTGCCAGTAAAGGATAATAAACGTGTAAGTACATTCATGAAGTAGCGTATTACGTTCGCTTTAGGCAGTTGTTGTGTTCATTTCCAAAAAGGTTCAATTAGGTATAATACATTATCGTAAAAATAATGATGGTTAATGTACCTTTAAATATACTTTGTAAATTTTAGGAAACTTCCTAAATATTTTTAAAGTTTGTCTGGCACCGACTCCAAAAATAATAATAATTGTATATTATTGTCCTAATAAATTGATTTTATTCAGAATCCTCTAAAATTAAAAAAATATTTTTATATAAATTGTAGTAAGTAAATAATGCAATTATTTTATTACTTTTTAGTGCAATTTTACCTAACAGAAAGATTTTTGGAGTCGGTTCTTTTTTTTGTTAAAAATTATTTTATAATATAGGTAACAGGTAAAACCTAAACGTCTACTATTTCCGAAAAACACATTATTTCAGCAATAAACTAAGTTTTAATGCAAAAGTTCAAGAAAAACGTATGGCTGTGATTGACGCTATTCGATCTAATTGAAGTTTCAGTCAACATGGCCGATTGCAGTATATTATACTTTTATTTTATTGAAAATCTTATTAATCTTAATGTTTATATTAACACTAGGTAATTTTTATGAATCCTGTATACATATATTTTTTATTACTGATTCTTTAATACTGTCATTATGCCTCATGAGGCAGCAGAGAAAGCATGAGGGTCCAATTCCTGGGCCGGGCAAAGTGTTATTGAGTTTTTCTGTTAGAATATTCTCAGTAGCAGCCCGGAGTTTGGAATTGTGCCCGGTAGATGGCAATAGGCTCAGCACCTATTACATGGGACTTAATAACAGCATTGATGAAATGTGAGTGTACAACTGTGTACACCTCTGCCTACCACTTCGGGGAATACAGGCGTGATACTATGTTATGTAACTGTTATCAAGCGTTTCAGGGGAAATTTCCCGTCAAGTGGGAACATTTATTGTTTTCATAATTTCTTTCCATTTTCGTATGTTGAATATCTCTGTTATATGAGGAAATCTATTTTATTTTTCATAATTTTTTATTACAGAGAAGTGTTACCAATTTTTTTATGGAGTTTCTCGTTAATTGGAAAGTGTTAAATGTTTATTAAATATTTTTGCTGCGTAGTTACTTTTGTTTGAAGCTAATATTTTTTTTGTGATTTCAGTGGCGGACCCAATAAAAGCTGTTTCAATTCTCAGTCATTTGGTTTATTATTGTTAATTTTGGCTTAAATAGCACTTTAATGAAAATGTGTGGAGTATCTACCCATGTATTTATACAAATAGTTTTCTCTGGCAACCATTTTTTGATGCACCCATGGCGAGACGAGCTTACGTCCGTATATTTTTTAGCTCCAGTGTCTTCTACGGTATAATTTCATGCATGACATTATTTACGTGTCATTTATTGCGGTTGAAAAATTAGACAAATCCAATGTTTACTAAAATCTTAGGAAGATTGGCAAAGACATCCGATCTTTCAGATTTGGAATTTAAGACAGGAAATGATTCAAGCCATTTTCATGATAATATTTACAAGGTTTTCCTGCCTGCATATACTTTGTAATAGGTTCTCATTGGACTTTCTAATACTAAAGAAGAACGAAGATATAAATCAGAATACAGGACAATAAGTATGGCGTTCCACAAGGAAGTGTCCTAAGCCCCCTATTATTTATAATCTATATTAACGATCTGCCCAAAATAACAAATATTCCAATGTCACTCTTTGCTATTGCATATGCTGTCAAAATTAAATGTTATAATAAACAATATTATGAAAATGAGATAAATAACAGCATAAATTCTATCATTACCTGGCTCAATAATAACAATAAAAAAATTAATATCGATAAAACAAAGTTAATGATCTTCACTCAACGTTTAAATATAAGTGATAACTTAAATGTACATTTTATAATAACAAAAATATTAGTCAAGTTGAAGTAAGTAAGTTCTTGAGTCGCACAATTGATAGAAGATTAGACTGGAAACCACATTCAAAGGAACTACTTGCGCTTTTTAGCGTAACATTGTGAGCAGCATCCTTTATTGCCCAGAACAAGGCAAACAGGTTTAATTGAGCGATATGCAAAATTTCAGCAGAGGCGGCACGGGCTTTGGGAGGAATACCCCCTTGGGACGTAAAGGCGCAGGTATTTACCGAGGTTTTTGCTGGCCGGGAGTGGATGGGAGTGCGTATAGTGGCAGAGGTACCGTAACAGAGATAGTTTTGAGATAATGCAGGGAACTATACAGAGTAGGTATTAATCTCGCCGTGGAAAAAGAGGCTGGTAGTCCCTAGTGCCAGTCACCTAGGCATCAAGTCATCCAGCCAATCCCAGAAGAGTGGGTGCGGAGGCGGAAGAGGAGTTGTCGTTTCCGCCTGACGCAAGTATTGTCGGGCATGGCTGCTTCGGCAAGTATACCTCAAGTAAATACAAGTAAGGCAAGTGTACCTGCATCCTGCATGTCCCCGTATGCTACCAATTAGGCTGTAGCGATTCTACGGCTTAGCATACTCTTGAGCAGTGTCCTACTTACGTAGAATGCGTACTGTTCTCGCTGCAAAAATCGGAGGACACTGCTAGCCTAGTCAAAATTTTTGATCGGTAACTAGAGAAATTGGAGGAGATGGATTCTTTAGCGAACGTGATCCACTGACCGACGCGACGTAGGCGGCACCATGCTATTTTGAGGCCTCTTCAACAAGAACCCGCGAGTGGTGAGCAAGTACCTAACCTACCGCTCGTTCTGCACAAGCATTTGTAAGATGGGTGATGCCCCATTGAACGCAGACTTTGCCAAAAGTGAGAAAGTGAAAAGCCAGGTCAGGTCGCGAATGTCCATGCAATCCAGTTTTGGGGGCACCTTCAAAGTAAAGTGAGAGCAAATATAGCTGATCGCTACAGTAGTCGGTGCCGTTATGAGTAAGCATTTTCGTTTACTGTGTATCTCACAGAAATATATCAGGATAAAACGGAAAAGTGGGCGGGGCACGCGTGCTAACAGTGTGCCATATAGTGTACACTATTTCAAACGCTTACTCAGTATGTTTTAAGACTTGCTGCTAAAAAGACCTAGTAAAAAAATTCGTGAAAATGCCATACTCTGCTATTTCCAACTGCAGAAACAAAGATATGAAGTAAATATTAATAAAAGAAGCATATCTTAACAAACATGAGTAAAATATTAGCAATAAAATGACGTTTACAAATTTAGTGTGCTATAATGTATCGCGGTCTATCGGCGCCATATTGAATTGAAAATTGCGGCAGTGATTGACGACAGTCGTTAATATAGTCGATATTGTCGTAAGTCGAAATTGAAAAACTTCAAACTTGAATAAATATTTTTAGTGCTATACTTTAAATTTAAATTAAATAAATATTACCTTATTCACCTGACATGAGCAGTAGCTGAGGTATATGTAGATGTTCGATTTCGTTACCTCACTAGAACTTTAAGGTCTAACACTACCAAGCAACAGTTGCTTAACAAATATATATTATTTCAAGGGCAATAATTATTATTTTTTATTTTTGGGTTATATCTTTTATTTTCATTTGTAAAGTACAAATGTAAATAAAATATATATAACCCAAAAACAAACATTTTTACGTTAAGAATTTACTATTTTATTTACCTAATATCAATTTATGTCTAAGCTTAGTGTGAACTATTTATTCATATTTTATTATGCATCATGGCTAATGATTCCCTTCACGTGGGCTATCGATAGTATCGATAAATTCGGCAAGCTGTCGATGTCGCCTCACTCAACGACGTCAGGGTAGGGGCGGGGTTTGTCAGAAAGTTGGCACGCGCGAAATGTAAGTAAACAGTGACTACAACCGTTCTATCCTGATGTATTTCTGTGTATCTACATTATAAGTAAACACAGAAAAAAAAAACATAGGGGTGGACGAAGAATAATGTGATTTGTCTGTTTTTCCATGCACGATTAACTCCAAACTCCTGAATTGATTTAAAGGAATCAGTAAGAAAAACATAGGGTAATAGGCAATATATCATATCTCAAGGTTACATTTAGTCTTTAATTCACTAAAATCAGTTAATGTTATCAATAGTTATGCCTATTTCAAGTCAACCAGTAAGTATTTTTGCCGATTGGTCAAGTGAAGTTATTTTTTTAAATGGCAGTTTTAAAGCAATGTTTCCAAAATTTGTGTACTCATTTATTCTATCTATCTATCACGCTACCACTTATAGATGCTGAGACTGAACAGAGAACATAATCTGTTGAGAATTTAAAGGGATTATAATTGTGCAGTTGATGAATCGACCAATTTGATGGAACTTTTACTGCAGCGATATTAAAGGGTCAATGTTTTAAAGTACATCTGTAACATCACGCCATCGCCTAAAGGACGGGGTAGCTCTATACCTATATTTTCAACATCATCAACGACTACGCAACCAAGTGGTATAAAAATAAAATTGAAAGTGCTAGATTTGAAATACTCAATTGTAATGATTTCGAAACCAATCAATTTATGGATGCAAATAATTACAATATCTAGCTACTTCCACAATATTGAGGGTGGTCATGCATTACTTGTGCACCGCCCGCCCGCAAAATATATGCACATACGCAAGCGGTGAAAATTGCGACTACCACCAACTACTCTACACGTGCCCCGTGGAGAGGCGAAACACGTGTAGAGTAGTTGGTGGAAGTCGCAATTTATTATACCTATATATTATTTTTACTACCTAGCTGTGCCCGCGACTTCGTACGCGTGGATGTCGGAAACTAACTCTCAGCCTTTGGAACCCTAATTCGGAGTAACTACGTAACTAACTACTAACTACGGGGCTAATTATAATATAATAGCTACGCCCCGCGGTTTCACCCACGTTAATTTGAGGAAAAAACCTACTAAAATTTCAATTCACCAGAACCCTCCCTCGCCATGACCGCGCCTAGCACATCATGAATGCGCCTGCCTCATTGGTCTAGGAGTCCCAAGCGCAACTGATTCCCGGGTCGGGCAAAGTGTTATATTGAGTTTTTCTGTTACAAAATTCTCAGTAGCAGCCCGGAGTTTTGAATTGTGCCTGGTACCTAGATGGCAATAGGCTCACCACCTATTACATGGGACTTCATAACAGCATTGGTGAAATATGGGTGTACGACTGTATACACCCTGCCTACCCCTTCGAGGAATACAGGCGTGATGCTATGTTATGTTATAAATGCGCGCGTGGTACTTGATCATTATTTTGTTGCAGAGTTATTTTAAAATTATTTTAAAACTACGATATCTCCGAAGATATTCATTGAAATCAAATTATGTTAAGGGCAATTTTGGTCAAAATTAAATACTTGCGATGAATAACGTATTTATTTGGATAACGATAAGGATCATGTTTATAAAAGACCTTCGCAAATAATGCATTATTTTAGAACCAAATTGGTAATCATAAAAAAGATTATATTATTTATTACATGATGTTTACGTAACTTTAACCGTTTACACGGCGTTCATAACGGAAGCTCTCAAAAGGAATATTTTTTCCAGTTTTTGCAACATTTTTCATTTATGCTCCGCTCCTATAGATCGTAGCCTGATGTTATATATCCTATAGCCTTCCTCGATCAATGGACTATCCTAAACAAAAAAAAAACTAGCCAGTAGTTCCTGAGATTAGCGCGTTCAACCAAACAAACTCTTCAGCTTTTTAATATTAGTATAGATTATATTATTTTACAATTTTGTTAACTTTACACCTAGCTAATAATCAGTTTAACAGCCAATAACGACTATTTTGTTAACGAAGGCCGCGAACATTTTCTATTATTAGTATTTATAAAACAAAAACTTTCCATTGTAGCGTATTTACTACTTATGATCTTGGTAAACAAGTGAACGATCCTCTGGGGACTTGAGTTCTAGGTTGGGGAACACGTTAACTCCAGAACCTATGCTTCATGGCTACCCAGCGTTCAATGAGCGTGGTTGCGTATTTTATGTTAATATTCGATACTGACTGTTAACATTCTATATTCTATAAAGGGAGCCGCTTCTAGGTCAGAACTTCTGACCATTGACATAAGTGACGCTTCTGACTCAGAAGCGTCATTTATGGTCAGAATAGCCTTCATTTAGAATGTATATACAGTGGCTGAGATGATAAAGATGAAGACGATATACTCTAAAGATTTAGTCACAGGGACTATCGTTGAGTGAATGAGTAATATGACTTTGGTATTCTGGTTGCCGCTGGAGACTCCCATGAGAATTTATTGACTTGAATATAGAAGCTTGACAAAACTCCCAAGGGATAATGTAAAATACGACGAGCTATGAATGATTACGGCGATATCTGTTTATTTATGAGCTCTATACTTACGTAAACATGATGTAATTTTAAAATCATTAGATACTCACTTCTTGGTCGTGATTTTCTTTCCGTTTACAATACGCGTAGTGGTCGTGGTACTCCTCATGTTGGCGCTGCCCGGTCCCGCTAAGGAACTATTGAATGTAGAGAATGAAGTGAAAGTGTTCCCATTGGAGGCGGCATGCGCAAATATGTCATCGAGTCCTGGCATGCCAAACCCGAAGGGACTGAAGAGGGACGACGTGAGGGAAGTGCTCGGATGGCTTCGACGGCCGTGCCTGTGATGATGTCCATGACCATTGATTTCTGAAATCAAAATCAACCATATTTATATACCACGTAAATAAATCATCAAATAACATAGTCACAATATCGGTTTATCGCTGTTATCAGTGTTCGTTTTAAGACATTACGATACCTGCCAACGATTCTAATAAATGTAGCTAAGATAATAATTATTATATTAAATCGATCGGTCTTTATAGCCGCAATACCTAAAAAAGTACCAACTCAATAGATAGGTTATTTATGTACATACAATATTGTCATTAATAATTCAGATTGCAAAGTCATGTATTTAAGTATATTCAAGATGTTTTACCAGCAAACAAATCGCCGAATGGGGACCCGCCGAAGAATTCTCTGAACACCTCCTCGGGGTCACGGAATGTGAACGGGAAACTAGGGTAGCCGAAGTCGTAATCGTCGTCGGGGGCTGAACGTCTGCCTCTGCCATTGTTCAACCCTTCTTTGCCGTACTGATCATAAACTCGTCGTTTCCTCTCTGTAATAGATACAATTAAAATTAAGTATTTTCATAGAATGAGCCGTGTGTACGGATTTCTGGCTATGCCAGATCAAGCGTTCAAGTAAGGCAATTCAAATCAGAAACTTGAATTATCGACGTTTCAACATACTGCACCAGATTACACAATAGTGATGACATTATTGCAAGGACCATCGGTAGAAACGACCTTTACAGCGACTGCGACGAATTTTCTAGTTCTACACACGTGATCACGACTTAATAAAAAAAAAACTCAGCTAATCAAATAATTAATTCTTAAATACAAATTGCTTTCATTGTTTGTGAAAAGAAAGCTTTTCACAAACAATGAAAGGAAAACAAGGTGAAGGGTTCAATATTAATATAAATAAATATATAATCGTATTAAGCAAGCCTATTTGAAACTTACTGTGACTGACAGGTTTAAGATTTATTTTATTTTAACATTTTCGGATAACTTACTGCTAGATAATAAAACAGTTAAGAATATAAACAAAAAAAATAAGGCCAATTAAAAGTCTTCACATAGAGAAACATATAGTATTAAGGTAATAGACAGTTGAATGACTGTGGATAAGTGTGGACAAAGAAGTAATTACACAGTCTTTTTAACGTTAGAGACACTAGTACTACCAATATCAAAGTCAAGTTCTTGGCTGGTCGCATTATATAAACACGACTGGCTCTTATCAAATAAGAGTTTTGCACATGCAGTCCTATTTTACTCGCCAACTCCAGAGTGCCCACTAGTCCATCTATAATTTTAAATAAAAATTCAGACTTGTCTGGAATTTTTCTACGTTCATAAATATGATTCTTTTTACATCGTGTATAATAGACAAATATACCCTTGAACGAAATTTAATGAACTTTAAAAAAACTTTGAATCCTCTCTAAGCGGTTAATGTAAACGTTGTAGTTAGGATTCCAAACTTGAGAGCCATACTCCAAGTGACTACGAACCGAAGAATAATACAATATTTTAATAGTTTTGATGCTCTTAAACTCTGATTAAATTCTGACGATAAAACCCTAATGCTTCCGAAGCCTTTTTGACAATGTTGTCGATATGTGTGTCAAATATAAGTTGGGAATCAAAAGTTACTCCTAAATCCTTGGTTTCCAAAAGTTCATAACTAAAGTTAGTTGGATTTGGTTTCCGAGTAAAGGAGCACAATTGGCATTTCGAAACGTTCAAATCCAGTTTATTTATATGACAGTAATTTTGAAATTTATTTCGGTCTTGCTGGAGTAAAAGAGTAACCTTTATGGTGGAGACTCGTTTCATGATCTTCATATCGTCTGTATATAATAATATTTTAGAGTGCCGGAAACATGTTTCGATATCAAAAATATTGAACAAAAGAGGCCTCAATAACGAACCTTGGGGAACCCCGGTAGGAATTCATATACTATTAGGAGTAACCATTTAGAACAACTGTTTGACATCTATTCTTAACGTACGATGTAAACCAGTGGTACAGATTGCCTCTTATACCCATCATGAGCAGTTTTTGGGTCAGGATAACGTGATCTATTCAAAACATTTGTTGTAATATAATATATAATAATGACATCATCGTATATTTAATATTAATAGGCACCAAACTACCAAATGAACTCCAGGGTCGTAGAAACGAAAAAAATTATTATGCTGTCATAAATTATTATCGGTCAATCTGCTTAGTCTTTTCCCAATTACATTGGGGTCGGCAATCCGGTTGCAGCTTAATACCAGTATTTTACATGGAGCGACTGCCTATCAGACCTCCACAACCCAGTTACTGGGTAACACGATATCTCTAAGGCATACTCAAATGGACTTAGACATAACTTCACACCCTGGATAAGAGGACCCGTACACTGTTGACCGCATACCGGATGTACCACCTACGATTCGGTGATATGAAGCTCTCGCGAAAGTGTGGGGATGGCAGCTTCTTAAACGGCACAACCGAGAGAACCGTCGCAATATTTTCTCCAAATCGAGGTGGGTATACACCGAGAAGTGATGAGCGTAAAATTTCCGCATGATAAGAATTTTTTTGATATATCATAAATTAATGAATTACAATATGTCGTTTTTTAATAGTTAGGTACATTAAAGTTACCTAGATCGTATGGCAGTTGTGGATTTTTACGGCGAAATTCGCTATTAGTATAAAGATCCAGCTATCCGTTTAAACTCTTATAAAAAAGTCGATAAATAAATGAGATCACTGGCCCGAATAGCGCAGTAGATTAGGGTTTAAGTATATTGCAATCAACAACAAATTAAGTAGGTATTATGTCTATATATGCGACTAAGTTACTCAATAACTCATACCTTCACCCAGTTTGGATAAAATCGTAAATTATTAATTTAAAACATTGCATCAGTTTTAGAAATAAGACTCTTCTTCCGTGTTTTAAAGTACCGTTAGAATGACTGCCCAAATAAATGTAGATAATGTGCCTAGCTTATCCATTTTATTTATCATCAAGAAGGTGAATCACTTCGTGCGTAGGAGGGTATGTTTCTATAATTATAACCTACGAACGTTTTACTTAAAACTTCCATATTAATATGAATTCTTTTTATGTAATACAAAGTGCTCTGACTTCAACTGCTTGTATCTAATGGATTAAAGTTATGCATGTTTTGACCAACTCAAGCTTACGCTACAGTAGATTACCGATAGCAACATTTATGTATATTATTTCGAGGAATCAATTGATAGCTCGTGGGAGCTAAAAGTAGTTAGTAGTTAAAAGCTAGCTTCACGATTTATGCATCTAGTGGAACTGTTTAAGAACTGGATTCGACTTAGTCCATTATGGAATGTAAATTTGTTATATATTATTACAATTAATGCTATAATACTACTAATTACGCTACTTTTTCAAATCATACTTACACAATTAGGCACTAGAGCATATTTAATTATGCACAATCGTTATTAAACCAAGTCACACAAAACTCAAATGTTAGTTATAAAAGTAAGTAGACCCAAACAAATTGAATTAAAGATGCTTTTTTCAATACTGTTCTGAATATTATCATGACTTATAACTTGAATTGCAAGTTATTTGGCAAATCAGTTATTTGCACTTTTAGGCAAATTTATTAAAAAAAAATGGTAATTCATAGTTGTGTATCATATTCATCACTTATATAAAGGTATGTATGCAAATGATAATATTCACAACGACTAAAGCCAATCCTGCATTAAATGGACAACTACCAAAAAAGCGGTGGAATGGCGTGTCTCCAAAAAACCCTCTGAAGTTAAAGTGGCGATGCCCATTGACTCCATTCTTGCTTTGATATCTGTGCGCGTGATGACTGGATCCCCGTGCATCATATACTTTCCGCTTGTTTGCTACCCAACAACAAAAATAATTTTACAGTTCTATATCTAGCAAACTAATAGATTTACTACTACATTTAAAAATACTAAAAGTTCTATACATATGTAATGGTATTTATATCTTGAATAAATAACAGAAATGTTTGATGCATTAATGCTAAATTAATAAAAGGTAATAGTATACTAATATATAATAAATATTTAAGTAGCTGTAGTATTCATGATTTAATGCCAATGCACAGAATATTTATTATAGGATATTTATATTGCCAATTACATATAAGTGACAAATTAAATTAAGTTTATATTTCTTAAATGTAATTAAATAATAAAAGGCATAAATAATTTGAATTTGGTTGTTTATCTCACAACAAGTTTAAACGGTTTATTCATCTTACCTAAATTATTAACTCCAACAACCACATTAAAGCAACAATATTTGAATAACATTGAATACTACAGTTAAACTTTTTTTATATATATATGATATGATAATTATAAACTCACACTCACCATCTGAAAGAACTTCATAAGCCTCAGATATTTCCTTGAATCGCCTATTAGCTTCATCAGCATTATCTGGATTCTTGTCAGGATGCCATTTCAGTGCCAGTTTTCTGTAACTGTAATTCAAATTACTGCAATTAGATATCTCTAGCATATCAGCTGATCATTGCCAGTTCTGTCTGAGGAACCCTTACCGTTAGGGTAAGGGTTCCTCAGACAGAACTAATTCTAATAGTCAAAACAAAGTTAAATAGTATTATTCGGTCATTAGCACAATACTATGATTGGGTTCCAACATTTTACAAACTGTGGGTGAATCAAACAACAAACAGTTTCACTATATTAATGAATGCATGTCAGGAAGTCTAGACATGCTCTACCACACTTATGAACAAAATATGGTGCAAGTTATTTTATGCTATTCCCTTAGGAATAATAAATAAGCTTTACAAAGCACTTGATATATTTTTATATATAAGTTAAACAATCTTTCAAATGCAGCCAATGGAATTTGATGCATTTGAAAGATTGTTTAACTTTATCATTATCATCATCATATCAGCCGACAGACATCTACTGGTGGACATAATTTTTAACTTGTTGAATAATATTCTTAGCACCGGTGCACTTCTGGTGAGGCTCATTGGAACACATTTAAGGTGGCTAAACATTATCAGCTTTGCTAATAAGGGTTATTGGCTATAGAAATTGAAAAACATTATGTTAACTTACGCCTTTTTTATTTCTGCCTCAGAAGAAGCTCGAGTAACACCTAGTACCCTGTAGTAGTCCACCATCGCTAGTCTCCCTTGAGGGATGTGATAAGATCTGAAAGTATAAGAATAATTATTACTAATAGAAGTTTTTAATCTAATCAATATTTTGGGTTGCAAGTTTCTATAGCGATAGTCATGAATTTTTGTATTGTATGAAAAATTGCACTTGACGACTGCCAGGTGAATAGCAGTTACAGCTAAATGCCTAAGACTACATAGCCTAGTCCTCTAGACTCAGTCAGAAAAAAGTATCAGGGCATCTAAAGAAAAGTGACATATTGACATATAACTTTTGTTCAAATTTATTATTGTCCTCAAAATTCATTTATGTCAACAGAGTGGTATACTAAAGATTAATCCATCAGAAGATAAAATACTTTATAGACGACGAATTTATTTGACAGACTGTGTTGTACTACATATTATTAGGTAAATCAAAGCAACCGTATGTTAACGTGAATTAAGTAACAGATACAATCTAACTTACCGATATTGATTTCTGAACAATAATTTATAATGGAATCCAGAAAAAATGACAATAAAGGGCAGAATTTTAAAATTGATGTTATTTTTTTTTGTAAGCTTGTACCTCAAAACACAAAAAACATTCCAGACATAATATGTCAATTGTCAATGAGTTTGTCAAATCAAAACGAACGCTGTGGAACGTCCCTCTATGGAATGTCAATTCTTCAATTACCAAACTGTCAATACAAAAATCATAAACTATTTCTCTGAAGAAGAACAGAAAGCAACTAACCCCAACCATACAAAGAAATTATTATAACGATTTTTTTGCTAATAGCGACGTCACGAACTTCACACGTAACAACGTCAAAAAAACAATAAAATATTTTTACCTAACTACCATTTTTAGTATGCTTTGAAATATTTATTTATTTATTTCAAACATACAACAAAGTCTTTACAGGCTAAACCCAAAGCAAAATTGTAGCACATCAATGCTTACTAAAACTAATTACAAAACAGTCCCATTGTAAATTTTATTTTAATTTTAAATTAAGATTACTTTAATTAATCATTGAAAAATAAACCTAGTTCCTAATAAAACTCCACTAATGAGTGATTGAATGATAACACAGTGATATCTTAGATTTTCGCGATCACTACATAGTATAATAAAACAACTTTTAACCGGATTAATCAGTCCTCCTGCGGCCACGAACGCTGCAAAGTGTTCGAAAAGTCAGGAAAATAAAAACCAATAATACACGCGATTAATCCGGTTAAAAGTTGTTTTATTATTATGAATGATAACATGATGAAAAATATTTATGTTAACCCTTCGAAAATACTCGCATTTTAAAGAGGCGTCATAACGTTCTTCGAAACTGACTGTCCTACTAGCAAAATAATCGGGCTATACCTACTGGTATTCTAATAATTCTAATTTTATGGTACCTACATAATATCATTGACATATAATTTCATTAAATGATCCGTATAATCTCTTGTACAGGGGCGTAGCTACCGCCGTATCAATGATACGGGGCCCCCGAACCATAAGGTCAACGTCTGTACTGTGTAAGCAAAAAAGCGTAAAATGTTATAAAATAGCCCGAATATAAATTTTGATACAGGGCCCCTTAAGCATTAGCTACGCCAAAGGTCGTGAAAGCCTAAGGTCGCGATCGAAACAAAAAAGTATTTTTATATTATATGATTTCAAAACGAAAATCTGCTAGAGAACGATTGGAATATTAGTCCTTCATTAGTTCTGCTTCATGACTAAAATTTATAAAATTAAATTAGTTAATATTCTGAGGCTAGAACTGACATGGATAAACGCTTCTCGCTCTCACGAATGTGCGGAGTAATTATGTTAAGAGTATATTAAATCTTTGGTTCTAAATACTTCACGCAGTGTAATTAATAAGAAATAAAATAAAATATATTCGAGTCTGGCTAATTACAAACGTTTAAAATAACGTTATCATTATGTTAGTTCCAATTTCCACCGCGCGCAGACTTATCAAGTAGGTAATCTGTATTAAACTATTTCTAGATTATTGTTTTTTATATACACAGGTTAGCTTTTGGTGTAACTCGCGAACATTACGAAATAATAAATATTTAATATGATTCAACCCATAACTTAGAGCTTTAGTTTCTATACTAGCATCATAAAAGCAGAAAAGGATAAGTACTTTAAGAAGACTATTGTTACGGGATCAGAGTTCGTGCAGTGTATTAATTCCTTCAAGGTGTTAACAATAGCATTTGTTCACGGGGAATTAATGTCATAGGATGGCACTACTATAAATATATACCAAGGGTTACCAAAAATACCTAGGTACCTCAAATCTTCGAATGTCTCCGACACTTCAAGGCAACGAAGCGCGGGATTAGAGGGCTACGTAAAATTGAGTAACGTTTGATTATTTTAGTCATAAATCACTCAATCTTTCAGATTCAGTCTTCAGTCTGTGAGACCTTTTCCGCGCCAACGCGACGCCTCGCGGAAAAATCTAAGCATTGTAGGCAGATAAATGTTTACTTTCCTTTATTAGGTGTTTCTATGTTAGGATACTAATTTGGTTGTAGATAATATAAGACTAGACTAACCATTGTGGTTCAAATTTGTGAAAAAAATGGAAGATAGATGCAGGCTGCAGCTATTTAGTACCTATTTATTAATTTAATGTTTATTACAGTTAATTTAAAATAATAATAAGTGTAACCTCTGGGTAAAAAAGTATTTTAGAATTCGTATTTAAGTCCTTGCAACTTTCTGTGAGTTTTACATCAACATTACTTATGTCACATCACACATTCATAAACGACACTACCTCGTAAAATAGTGAGGATTGGAGGAATGGGGTTGGGGTTTTTATAGTCTCGGGGCGGTAGATTACAGGGGCGTCCCTCGGTATTTTAGGCCTCTGAATGAGATTCAGCGCTCGGAATCCAACATCGATAACATTAGCGCCAACACCAACTTGAGAGTCCAGGGATTGTGCGAGGCAGCGGTGCTTGCAACAGAAGTGGTGAAAACAAAGAGAGGTAAACTTCCCAAGGGCAAGGACAGGCCCTTGACTTGAATGAGCAGAGTGTACCTCTTTTACCGCGCGCGTCTTTCGAAGAATTGGCTAGCCAAAGTATCGACAAGCCTTGACATTTTGTCAAGGCTTGTCGATACTTTGTAGGGGGTAGTACAGAGAATGGTTTTATTTCGAAAAGGTTCGTAAGAGCAACCATGAGATTGAATGACGTGCTCTTTTTATTACAAACGTATTAAAAAAGGGACAGCATATCAAAAAACAGAATTTAAGCACCGCACTTTGAAAACAGACGGTCACTGATCGACTCACGCACTTAGGGTTCCAATCTTTTTGGTTCCATACCACCAAAACTATAATTTACCTTTTTTGTAGTCCTGAATCATATGAAATAATATCGAACACGACGTTGCGAAGAAGAAAGTATTGTAGCAGCCGTTTGATTGATTTGATGAAATGATAAAGCCAGGTACAGGTCTTTATTTGGAGTTTTATTTGCCATAATAGACTAATCATACGTATTCTAAGTCTATTGTTTAATCTTGGTAGCAATAATATTCTAATTCTGTGGTTTGTATATACCTAGAATAATGATGCATAGGTTTTACTTTGGTGTTACTACATCACTGATAATTGGCGACTGCGTACTTCAACCTATTTTGTTATTTAAGCTTATTATGTTTTATCTGTGGCGGATTGTATATATAATAATATCTATGGAAATTGTCTATCATGGTGGTTCGAATTTTGCCCGCCAAGATGGCTGTTATAATTCAGACGAGGAATATAAAACTTCGTTTGTTATCCATCTCATTTTATTTACTGCGCCCAACTTAATTAAATCAAAGTAATAGAAACTTCCAATGTCTGCACTACGCAACATATGTGAATAAAAAAAATTATCAAAAGAATATTTAATAGAAAAGGGTAGGTGAAAATTCTCTATATTGTATTACGTGCATTATAAGTAGATTAGTATTAGGTACATTTATATAAACGATTTTTCAAACAAATTGCGGATGTTCTCAATAAAAGCACAGGTAGGAAGCAAGCTTGATTACATTTTTGAACATAGATGAAGCGAAAGAGGTGAGTCAGAATTGTAGAAGGTAAAAACTAATAGCTTTTGCCTACCCCAATGGGAAATAGGCGTGATTATATGTATATTGTACGTATTCATTTCATACCCATACATAATTAGAGAAATTATGTTATATTAAATATAACAAAATTTCTTTAGGTAGGTACTATAAAATTTTATGTTGTGGCTGTTTATTGTCCGTAAATAAACAAACTCAAGACCCTTCGAGGCTACGACACAGAATCTGAATTCTGCAAATATGCTACAAATCGCGTCAGTACATACCTACCTACGTACCTAGGTAGGAAAAACTTGCACTTCGCCGATTTGTTTCAACATTCTCCTCTATCAGCATATTTATCGTGGACACGGCCTTGAAAAATCTTTGATTAAAATTATCTAGTCTCTAAAATCGTAGACAGAAAATTCCTTATTTCTAATAGTTTTTATTAGAAATAGGGAATTTATATGAATCATTCTTTATGTCATAATACAGTAAATAAAATATACCCCGATATTATTAATTTGTTAAGTTTTAATTTAATGTTCTATTTTATTTAGGTTACGCTGGGGCTCTTGTATCCCTAGGGACAAATGCAACTAAACAAATAAAAATTCAAAAAATATATGTATCCTCCTTCACGTAACACAGTAAATAAAATTTCACGAGCAGACAAATTGGGTACGCGAGTGCGTAAGTTTGTACTAATCTAGAAATCCGTCGACCCGCGATCCATTGTTTACAAACTCAATATTATTATTATTGGTTGATCAACCCGTGGTTGGTGGTGAGGTGATAATATTATGATAATGCAACGACTTAAATCTCTTTGTGACAATGAAACTATCCGGGGCGGCATTTGTATTTTGTTAAGAAGTGTCTACCTATTTGCTAGAAACGTCGAGTAACGAAAACAAAATAACAATGGTACAAAGGTAACATAATTTTATTGTAGCTTTTATAGTAAATTTTAATGCTATTTTAATAATAGTGGGGAATATCTAGTTATTTCAACGAAATATTTAACCTAATTTCAAATACAAAACCCTTTCATTAAAATATACCTATAATTAATTAACAACGAGGTTAGAGCTGGCAATACAGATCAGAGGGCGCCACTTTACACTACAACTGCTGTAGCAACATACCTATAATAGGTAATATGCAACCGACTGATGCGTGCGTTATCTTTTGCACGCTTGCCTATCCTATAGCATAGCCAGCTTTTACGTTGGCATTGTATGTGTACCTATGTCAATCTGTTTAACTTATTCGTTGGTTTATGCATAATAATATTATGAGGATCGTTTGTGTACATGGTACTTTTTGTAGTACCTAAATGCAATGCCTGTAAAGTTTAATGTTAACTAACATTAACTAGTGTCGTATTTCATAGCCACATAACAAGGTAGGTATCAAGATTAAGAGCACATGACTAAATTTCAAAACTCACTTACTGACCTGTGACTAATGAATGAGGGGTTATGTTCTAAGAAATTCCGTGTTTCTGTATAGATAGGTAATAGACACAAACCTTAAAATAACATTGGCTCTTCCGGTGACTATAGTGTTGGTGCCAACCACGGATAGCAAAACGATCACCACCTGCACTAGTGAATCACGGCGTTCTTATCTCTTCTTCGTATTCTTCAGTCTTATGCAACTTCGGTTTGTTCACAAATTATTGTACGACACTAAGTATCACGTTTTATGTCGAACACACTTGCACTAAATGGATGACTGATCTTGTCCAATGACACTTGTTTTCAATCTGCATGAGTAACCAATAACACAATAAACAAATCACCCGTTGTTAAAAAAATGCTAGTAAATGGAAAATTTTTGCACATAAAATCGATAAAACACGGATTCACAGTGGTGTCAGTGTGGGCACGATAAGACAAAGCGTAGGTAGAGGTAGCGGTAACGTAACCGCACCTACTAGTACAAACGACCCGAGCGCACGTTTTCCATCGACTGACATTCGAAGATACGAGTACAAACGAACGATTCACGAGTGGCAACGAACAGCGGATACTTGACGAAATAATAGCGCTAGTAGCGCACGCCAGCTGACGTGCGCTTGAAGGACAACACAAAAGTACAAAACCAGCTGAACCACTGACTGAACCTAAGGACTGATTAATCCTAGAACTTTCAACTTTAATATCAAATTGCTTAGGTACCTACATTCACTTTTATAGACCTTTTTGATTTTATAAAATGAAATCTAGGTAAATTAAGCCAATTGAATACATTGTTAGGTACCTTCTTCTACCTACGTATTGAATTGGTTTGAGAATTTATTCTCCTTTCTGTTGCAAAAACATAAGTTTGATTAGTGTCAAAGTCCTCGACCCGACAGTGTAATGTGTATTTCTGAAATTATTATTTCTGAAGAAATTTTCACACAATTAAGTAATTCTCTTTTTTATGTATGTTGTAAACAATCTTATACCTACGTGTTAAAAAACACAAAATAGAAACTAACTTGAACAAAGATAGATGAAAACCTTACGAATTATATGCACGCGAGTACATTCTGAGAAATATTAAAACATACTGCAGATAACACCTACGTTAAGACGTGTGGTATTCAGCATCACTTGGCCTTCGAGGACCGGTCGCAGTCGCGGTACAGTCACTACAGCTGATACGGTAAGTGGTAAGACTCGCTTACGTCACTACATGCTAATAATGTGGCTGTGTGACAGGGAATTCATTCAACTTCTACCGAGTGACTCAGCATCAAAGATCCTTATTCGTTGTAAGTTTTTGTAATTGGCCAATATGGTAACTACACAAACATATAAATTTGACATAATTGTGATATCCGCGACAATAAGTAGATATTTTTACAAAATAATCAATGTATTGTAAGCATTTATTTAACGGTTGTTTTAATGTTAAGCCATAAATGTATGAACGCTGTGGGCGAATCGTAAAAAAAATTATAAATTACATTCAACAGTTATACCTACATCTTTGGATTCAACACCTACTCGAAGTATCTAGTTAAAAAATTCAACTATGTCATTCGAGAAAGCGAAAGATCGTTCCAGCGCGGCCTAAAATTGAAGCAAAAAAAGTCACACGAAAGAAGGTATGATTCGTATGTGTGTGGGTTCTTCTAAGATGATTGGGATTTTTATTCAATATATGTATTTGTATCAAGCTAGCCCCTTTTCATAGATTATTGCATATTTGAACTAAAAGTTAGTGATGGTGCATAATTTCGCACTATGTTTACAATATTTTAAAAATCTAGAAGTGCGGGTGTCTTAATCTCGATTTCGTTTAGTTGCGTGCGATCACTAACGCACGCTGAGTTACTGGTGCATTTAGTTATGCGACACGCGTGAACTTTTACTCGAGTAGTACCTAGTTTACATTTACGGGAGAAAATCGTTTTCGAGTGAAAAAAATTATGACTCGGACTCGCATGAAACAATATCTAAGTAGACCAGTGATAGCCTAGTGGTAAGACCGTTGGACTGGCAAGTCAAAGGTCGCAATTTCGAATCCAAGGCACGCACCACTGACTTTTCGAAATTAATTATCACTTGCTTAAAACGGTGAAGGAAAACATCGTGAGGAAACCAGCACACCTGAGAGATGTTCTCGATGGTGTTTAAAGCCATGTCGGAGGCCTACGGGTGGTTTAAACTCTGACACTAGGTTGTTCATCAACCATACGAAGAAGAAGAAGAATATCTACCTAAGTGACAACATAGCAACTAAATTCACATAGAGTCAGTTGATGTCGTACGGTCGTTTGTTTTGAGCAATCGAAGACAAAATCTTACTACTTACTAAATATTTGGCCCAGTAACCTGATCGTTTATATTTCGTATCGATATATCAACTTTTGTTGTCTGTTAATTTATGAAGGTACATTAGTTGTCACAAGCGCGCTAAGTTTGTCATTTGAATTGCTAACCAATTCACCGGCGGCGAGGCCGGTAGCAATGACCGACACTTGTAATGGTCAATATGCCGAAAATACCAATAAAATAACATAAAATTACATTATGCAAAGACGTCCAACAATAAAAAATTTGTAATTATAATAACGTGCGAATTCTTTTTCGGACGCCGAGTTTTTGTTCTCTGCGCGTGCAGGTGGAAGCAGAGGCTTGACAAAGTTGCATAATATTAAAATATAATAAAGATAAATTCTTCTTTGAATACGACAAAAAAAATAATTAAAAATTGAAAAATTGATTTCTCATATTTACATTAGACTAACACAGTTACAAAATGTTAAACCTCATCAAGGAGTTTTTAAACTTAAAAGCTCATTGTTGAAATTAAAAAGTTCTTAAATGAAAACATGGCGCTTTTTTTTTTTTTTAGGTTACTGCATTTTTGCAGTGGAAAAGTTGCGCCTGGAGTATTTATACGGGAGGTCCAGGTTCGAATCGTGCTCACGACCATATTTTTCTTTCTATAAAAATTAAAAACTTTATAGTTCGCTATGCATGAGTTAATGCTTTTCGAATATTTATCCTCTATAAGCCTCATTAAGAACCTAAAAGCGGTGCAACAAGAGCCACTTTCCAAGTGTGTTGAAAAATGTCCAATTACATACTATGTTTTCTAATATCTAATGTTGCATATTTTCCTTGACACCTTTCATGCATATTTAGACCACATGCTTATTAACCCCAAACAGAAAGAAACAATATGAAAAATGAAAATAAATTATAACATGCAAGTCGGTGGTATCTGAGATGTAACGAACCTCGCCGACTGTAAAATGCGCCTCTTCGATAACCTTAACAAACATAACCATAGCTATATCATAGCGAGTGCAAGTACCTGTGCACAAAAGTAACCAATAAGCATAACTTTTAATTCAACTCTTAGCTGAACCGAGTTTTTTGATTTATCACGCAGGTCTCTAGAAAATTTATGATTTATACACATCTCGTCAAACAAGTTCCTAATCAAACATGCCATTCCACACAAGCGATCCACTCTCGTTGATTTTAATGTACCTATATTCTCATGAGCTCAATTTCTGTAACAAATTTGCATAAAATAAACATTTTGAGTGCTGATTGGTGAAAGTATACCTAATGATTTCGCTTAATGAGTAATGTCATGGGATCTGACATATACCGTACAATGATAAAGGTGGAAGGAAGTTAAAACTTTCAGCAATCATCTCCATCTGATATTAATTGAAAATATGATGTTTTGTATTATATGGAAAAAGAATACGGTCGTGAGCAGGATTTGCACCTGCGCCTCCCGGATAAATACTCCAGGCGCTCTGACCACTAAGCCATCTCGACCTCTGCTCACCACCGCGAATTCTTCATCCTTATTTTAACACGTCTATTGGCAACGTCATTGCTGGTAAACCTGTATAGGGACTGCTATTCAGTCCATTTAATATAATAACTTTAGAGTTCGCTAAGCTTGCTTTTCAAAGATTTATCTTTGATATTATGAATTGTTATTTTTCAATACACTTGCTCATAAAGTGGCTCTTATTGCACCGCTTTTTGGTGTATAATGGAACTTATTACGCATTTGACTTTACATGATCGCACTAGTACGATAAAATAAAAAATCTGTATTACCTTAAATTTATTTTTAAATCACAAAAAAAAGTTTTGATGCCTAAAAACTCTTGGCTGAGTTTTTTTTTGTGATATTACATATATTATACATATAAAATCTTGATAAAATAAACATTTCGAAGCACCCTTGAAACCACCTTAAATATATTTATAATCTTTACAAAGAGTTTTGAGCCTAAAAACTCTTTGCTGAGTTTTTTTTATATATGTCGCAGATGTATTGTAGAATCCGCTGTTTTACAAAACTGCTAGCTGATTTACAAAACAGTACTGTTTTATAAAACAGCTGTACGACGTTCAGCTGGATTGCCATTGCGATACGTTTAACAAAACAGCTACCCACCTTTAGACTTAATGCAGAATGACATATCTACTGTGGGACAGGTTTGTTTATTTTATAGGTATATTAAATGGATAGTCACCACTCAAGTAAAAAAAAAGATACTGTTTCCTGATTTAACTTTCCGTGGCTAGGACGGAGCCCCGCCTTGCGGGGCTCCTATATTTAATGTCTGTAAGGTTAGAAAAAACCTAAACACGAAGAGGATGGCTTCATCCTCTTCGAACCAAACCTGTCCGTGTCGGGATACACGAAACTCCCGAGCTCGCTTCGCTCGCTCATGGATCAATTTCGTTTATTTTCTTTCATAATCCCGATATATTGTCGACTGTTATAGTGGTTTAGTATTTACGTCATTCTAATTTTTCATCTTTTTTTTTACTATTGACAAGTAAAATAAAGTTGGGTTATTATTGTTAAGACATACAGAGCCATATGCGACAAAATTTCGAACTAAAATCAACAATCTGACAATTCATTTCACACTGTTTTACATTATCTCTGATCGTTGACCCGCTGCATTGATAAACGCAAAACGTTCATTCAATTCTGCGTGTTCAGTAATTATGTAAAACCGCTAAACGTCGTACAGCTGTTTTTCATAACAGTACTGTTTTGTAAATCAGCTAGCAGTTTTGTAAAACAGCTGATTCTACAATCCATCTGCGACATGTACGTAGGGCGTTCAATGTATTCTCGGTATCGGTATGAAAAAAAAAACTTAATTCAAATAAAATTATTTTTATTTTTCAATATAATCCCCCATAACCTCAATGCATTTGTTACATCTCGAAATTAATTTTTCAATACCCTGTAAAAAATAACTTTCCTCCTTCTCTGAAAAATGCGCATTTATGGCCGCGTTAAGCTCTTCATCGTTGGAAAATCGTTTTCCCCGAAGATCTTTTTTCAAATTAGGGAACAAATAATAATCGCTAGGGGCTAAGTCTGGACTATAGGGTGGGTGGTTTATTTCTTCGAAACCACAATCTCGCACAGCAGCCTTGGCAACACGCGCCGTGTGGACTGGGGCGTTTTCGTGAAGAAGCAACACACTGGCGGTCAGTTTACCCCGTCTTTTTTCTTTAATTGCCTCCCGTAAATTTCTCAAAGTGGATGCGTAGGATGCTGCGTTTATGGTTTCACCTTTTTTTGTGTACTCAATCAACAAAATTCCCTTTGAGTCCCAAAACATCGTGGCCATGACTTTTCCGGCAGACGGAACGACTTTGAATTTCTTAGGGGGGGCACTACCCTTCTTGTGCCACTGCATGGACTTCTGCTTACTTTCAGGGTCATAATGGTGAACCCACGTTTCATCTCCAGTAACAATTCGATCGAAAATACTTGATGGGTCTTCACCACAGAGCTCTAAAAACTCTCTACAGCACTCGATTCGCACTTGTTTTTGAGGCGCCGTGAGCATTAGCGGCACCCATCATGCACTGACTTTTGAGAGGTTAAGGAGGTCATGAAGAATAGTGTGTACGGTACCAACGGAGAGGTGGGTCATCTCTGCTATAATTTTGACCTTCATTCGGGCATCCTCCAGTATTAACTTCTCAACTTTTTTCACGTTTTCTTCCGTAGAGGCAGTAACCGGGCCCCCGAGCGAGTGTCATCTTCAATACTCTCTCTCGACCTTTTAAATTCACTTGACCACTTTTGTACTGTCGATAACGAAGGTGCAGAATCTTGGTAAACAGCCACCATCTCTTCGTGAATAGTTTTTTGACTTTTTCCTTGTTTGGTAAGGAATTTAATCATAGCGCGGTGCTCGATTTTCTTCGACATTGTCACGTTAGCCATTCCAGTTGTCGTTGACTAAGGGTAACTAGCAAACTAATGATCAGAACTATATGAAATTTCATATTTATACCCTCAGATAATGTCATTACTTAATTAATTAGTCAAATTACCCACATCATTATTAAATCACCCCCATACCGAGAATACATTGAACGCCCCTCGTATATAACCTATGTTAGATAAAATAAATCATTTTGACACAATAAATTATTTATTTTTATGATTATAATAATAATAAGCCGCCCAAAAACCTACCTTACGTCCGAGCTGAACAACTAGCCACGTGGGAGGCGGACACGCGGACTGTACCTACTATTTTACTGAAAACTTACGCAGCTAACAAGGTAGGTAACTCTTTATGGAGAAGAGTAAGAAAGTTTGTAATTTACGGCCTCTTCCCGGGGAGCGCCGGGGTGCATCTGGAGCCGATGCTAGATGCTACAGCATGCGAACCATCGGCGGTGTGGGGCTCCATGATATTGGCTCTCCGCAGTACTTCCGTATCCCGAATGCGATCAGATCAACGAATGTTGAGTATTTTGCGCAAACATTTTAAGTGGAAACGGTCCAGCGTTCGCATGTGGCGGCGCTAAACTGTCCACGACTCTGAAGAGTGCAGTATGTTCGGCAAAACCACCGCCTTATAGATGTCGATGTAGATTTTGGTAGCCAGCTTTAGATCATGTGAGCTAAAAACCTTATGATCCAGTTTGCCAAATACCGCAGCTACGACACCGATCTGACTATTGATTTCAGCATCAAGGTGGCACTTTGATGTTATAGTGCTCCCCAGGTAATGGAAAGTATTGACCTGCTTAATAAGTATATCATCACCAAGTTTGATGGTAAGTGTCTCTTGACCGTGGATATCTAAAGACATAACTACTGTCTTTTTGACAGTAATCTTCAGACTAAAACTACGGCAGGACTCGTTAAAAGTGGTCATAAGTTGCCGCAAGCCATCTGGGGGATCGTTCACAAAGCATAGATCATCTGCATAGACTTTCTCTGTGATTAGTGTTTAAGACAGTTTCGTACGAGCTTTAGTCTGGCTAAAAAAATTAAAAAGATTGCCATCACTGCGGAAACGAATGCGGATTCCTTCAGGGGTTGTCTGTAAGACTTCCTGGACTACGACTGCTAAGTATAACGTGAACATATAAAAATATAACGCGAACAGTGTGGGTGCGAGGACACACCCACACTGTTCGCGTTATATTTTTGCATGAAAAAACTTAAATCATATCTTCTGGGCCTGCGAGCTGGTTTTCTATCGAGATTTTTTTATTTCTGAAATCTATTGTATGCTCTCTCTTTATACCAGTACAGTACAGTAGCTTTTCAAAAGATCATGTTGCATTCTTCTAACTCCAATCAGTTTATGTTTGTGTAGTAGCATGGTAGTAGTAGCAACAGTAATCGTATCAAACGCCTTTGCAAAATCTATAGTGTTAGGCATTTCTTTTCTTTTTTTCTATTACACATATTAGCAGTTGCAAAATTTACAAGCTTATTTACAGTTTGCTCTGTGTCTTACCTTTCCGAAACCCGAATTGATTTTCAGTAAGTTATTTGTTTCAAGTTAATTTATTAGTCTTACATTACATTAATATATTTTTCCAGATTTTTTAGATTGCAGATAGTATTGATATTGGGCTATAATTTTTGATATGATTTCTGTCTCCGCATGTCTCACATACTTTACTCTTTAGAGAGTCAGGAAAGACTCCATGTTTAAGACCGTCATTAAAGATTTTAGTTATAAGGGATAGAAGTATATTTGGGTGTTCCTTTAAAAATTTCCCCTGATGCGCAATCTGTCATTAAACCGGTAGTAATATTATTGACCTCGATTTCATTTCTCTCCAGCATAACAATTGAATTTAAGTTTCTTGTACTATTTGTATCTGAGTTTTACGTTTGTGTGTCTACTGTATTTGTGTCTTTTTTTGTAGATTTTATCAGCCAGTGAATTGCCGGCATTTATAAATTAATATGATATTACAGAAATTTCTGTAACGTGTAGGTATAAGTAGTGTATATTTCATTGTTATGTGAGGAATTTGCTTTTTTATGTAATTTGTCCCTGTTTTGCATATATCGTACTAAAACTGGGGTAATCCATGGTTTTATCATTTTCTTACGGCGTGGAAGAGCGAATGTTTTTGTATTTTTTCTATAACATTTATCAGGCATTGTATTTAGTAATTTTTAACAAAATATCGGATCTTCTGACTGATAAATCACCACCAAAATCGATGTCTAATAGATCTTGTTTTAAACCTCTTTATTTAATTTTATTTATCGTTGTATTTGGGAGTTTTCGGATTAATTTTAAATTAATGTGTAATAAAACAGGATGATGGTCTGTTAATGATGTTTGAGGAAAAATAGTGTAAAACATAGTTCTGATTTTAGAAGATCATGATCTAAGTAAGTCGCGCTACTACTTCGTGTTATTAAAGTGTCAGCCGGTAGAAGGCCATGGGTGGCTGCAAGGGTGAGATACTTCATGTTATATATTAACATTAATTTATTTTAATCTTCAACTTCGTCAGTACCTCTCCGTCCACCTGCGTGCGCCTAAACTCGAAGCTCGAGCATGTTATTAATGAGGTAACAAACATAAAAAAAAAAAAAAAAAAAAATACAACCGAATTGATAACCTCCTCCTTTTTGGAAGTCGGTTAAAAAGTCGGTTAAAACACGTCGTAAGTCGTAAAACTCGTGAGCGTGTGGCTCGGGCTTGCAATCCAGGTTCGAGTGTAATCGCCAACTTAGCTCACTTGTGGTATCAAAATATTACCTAGTACTGTGTAGTGAACTATAAATTAGTAGATTTTGTGGAAATAAATAGTTTATCCTAAAGTTAGTGTCAATTGACAACATAGCATATATAAAACAAAACAACTTAAACTGTATATACCTACACTTGTCTAGAAGTAGCCCGGCTCAGCTGTCAATTCCGGAAATTCAAAGTACCGATGTTGGCACTGTTTAAACCATACACATGTTTTTAATAATATGAGTCCTCATTCTCATGATGATGGCCGGATGAGCCTAACAGCTTAGCTCGCCCCGCAAATCTAGCGGAAGTGCTTGTTATAATACAATTGACATGCTTACCTAAAATTATTTTGTGTATGGTTCCGATCAAACTCGCACGGAGTTGCAAAACATCTGCTCGCCTGGCATTTACATATAGAAAATCCAATTGTAAGTTAGGATAGGTTGCATTTCAAGATATGATGGCTAACAAGTTATTAATTTAGGAACGTTTTAGACTAGTAACAGTGCAATTTTGCTAGCTAGCTTGCGTAGCGAATTACCGTATTTTTAAAACCTTTTTAATATATATTTTATTTATTTATTTAACTTGCAATGTATGTTTGCTTGTTCTGGTGGAATCTTGCTACTAAATTTTGAAGCAGATATCTTCAACCGAGCTTTTATGATTATATAAATTGTGTATAATGAGGTTATAAGTTACTGTTAGTGTAAGTACTAGTTAAACTTTTAAAAGAAAATATTATTTTCTTATTTTTAGAGCATTTAAATAAAAGGTTTTATTTAAAAAGGTTTTTTTGCTTTTAATTATTATTATACAGGTCAATCTAAACTTATAAATCTATACTAATATACTAATATTATAAAGCTTTTTAATATTGTGAAGAGTTTGTTTGTTTGGGTGAACGCGCTAATCGCAGGAACTACTAGTTCGAATTGAAAAATCTTTTTGTGTTATATCGTCCATTTATAGAGGAAGGCTATAGGCTAAAACATCACGCTACGACCAATACGAGCGGAGCATCAATGAAAAATGTTGCAAAGACGGGCAAAAAAAGAACTTTTGGGAGCTTCCGTTGCGTGCGCTGCGTAAACCGTTAAAGTTAGGCAAAAATCAAGTAGGACAAAATTGTTCCCCTTTTAAAAGTTAAAAAAAAAGTCCGCGGCAGTATAATTGTCTATCTTTTAAGGTAGTTAACCTTAAAAGATAGACATATGATTTGACTCACTATAATTTTTTTTATGGTACCTAATGAAATTTGTTCTAAAATAATGCATTATTTGCGAAGGTGTCTTTATAAACATATGAATCAGAAAAAGCATTATAACAAATGAAGACGTCAGTCATCACAAGTATTTAATTTTGAACGAAATTGCCTGTGGTATCTTTGATTTCAATGAATATCTTAGGAGCTGGCAAAACATTTAAGCTCTTTTATAATTATTGTAAAACCATGTATACCATGTTTTATGCAAATAAATATTTGATTTGACATAAACATAACATAACATAGCATCACGCCTGTATTCCCCGAAGGGGTAGGCAGAGGTGTACACAATTGTACACCCACATTTCACCAATGCTGTTATTAAGTCCCATGTAATAGGTGGTGAGCCTATTGCCATCAAACGGGCACATTTCCAAACTCCGGGCTGCTACTGAGTATTTCCTAACAGAAAAACTCAATAACACTGCCCGTCTCGGGAATCGAACCCGAGACCTCTTGCTCAGCAGTCGCGCTACGGACCACTAAACCAACGAGGCAGTTTGATTTGATATCATAGTTTTAAAATAGCTCCGCAACAAAATAATGATCAAGTAGATACCACGCGCGCATTTATGATGTGCAAGTCACGAGGGGTGAGGGCACTGGTGGTATATATTGTAGTAGGATTTTTCCTCAAATTAACGCGGGTGAAACCGCGAGGCACAACTATAATATTATAAAGCGAAAGAGTTTTGATTGATTGTTTGTTTGAACGAGCTAATCGGGTCGGATTTGAAAAAAAAATTTTTGTATATGATAGCCACTTTCGTGAGAAATAGTATAGGCTATCTAAAATTCAGCTACATCTCTCAGCTAGCATTAAATATTGTTAAGTAAGTCGGAAGAAAAAGCGCTGCCGAACTGCTTTCTCCGCGTGCACTGGCGTAATGGTTATTGATACGTAAATATAATTTGTTCCAAAAAAATTTTGGTACATAGGTATTAATAAAAATCAGCGATGCCATATTCTTATGAAAACGCCACAGTGGTACTTTGAGCCACAAAAAAAAAAAAATTACGTGATTTATGAGCATTACTATTAATGTATTAATCCTTATGAACGAACGTTATTTTATCATCAACAGATTGTTATGAAGTTAAACTTTGCCGTATTATATAGCATGTTATTTGGACGCATAGCTTGGAAGATAATGTAAAATGTAAATATTTCAACACCCCCGCGAACGAGCCGTGTGCGCGTTTGTCTCTGCTCGCCAATGCTCATTTTGCATTGGCTGAAATATTTTAATTTTTTTTGGTTAGTACTAAGTTGGTACCTAGTTATAGTTTATCTAGCGTCCCGCCCCGGCATCCCACGGGTATAAATTAGAAAGAAAGAGTGAAGTTACGTTTTGCCTACATAAGACATGTAAATATATTTTTCGGCGACTTGGTTGCAAAATATTACTTACAAAAAAACTTAATTAAACTTTATCTATCTATCTTCTAAAATATAAAAATCTCGTGTCACAGTGTTTGTTATCGAACTCCACCGAAACGGCTTGACCGACTTTTATGTTTTTTTTTGTCTATATTTGGTAGGTCAGAGAATAGGTCATAAGCAATTTTTTATACCCCTCGGTGATAAGGGTGGGCCCAGAGTACACCCAGAAAATGTATATAGCAGAACAACGTTTGTGGGCACAGCTAGATAAATATATAAACCACTTGTGAAAACGTAATCAAACGTCACCAAAGACGTCCTAAATTTTAGAAAAAAAATTTGTGCAGTGATCAGTAGTCGGGATGGCTTAGTTGGCAGAGGTTAATGAACATAGAGGCTAATGGAAATCGATAGTACTATAATAGTTACTATGTAATGCATAGACTAATGCTCGCTCTGTCTAACCTAATGGGAAACGGGCGTGATGGCAATTGTATGTATATGTATCATGTTTTTTTTTAATTTATTTTTTATGGAATAGGGGGCAACCGAGCAGACGGCTCGCCTGATGACGCCCGCAACCCCAGAGGAGTCGCGAGTGCGTTGCCGGCCTTTTAAAGGGTTTGGGCCTCCGGTACCCTCACTCACTCGGCGAAACACAACGCAAGCGTTGTTTCACGCCGGTTTTCTGTGAGGCCGTGGTATCAATCCGGTCGAGCCGGCCCATTCGTGCCGAAGCGTGGCTCTCCCACGGTGAATACATCATCATGTAACATTATTACCCAACCACCCAATAAGTAACTACTATAATACTCGTAAAATACTATGATACTCGTATAGGTACAACTAACGTGTGATTCAAAGGGTCAATATTCATTCTGGTAATTATATATGTATAGCTATAACTAACCACGCATGAATGATGCCAAGTTGTAAGTTAGACGAAATAGCACACTGCACAATACGTCGTCAGTTCGTGGCTTTTGTATTTAACCGCGAGCAGGTCGTTGGTCAACGAGGTCAACAAACTAGCTCCAATACAAATAGGTTACTAGGTAGGCGCGCGCGTTGTATTTGAACCTGAAAATAGTATTGTGTACCATACGTTGTGGCATGTAGAAATAGGACAAACAAGAGTAGGAATTAACAATGATACTACTCATATATATGTCGCAGATGGATAGTAGAATCCGCTGTTTTACGAAACTGCTAGCTGATTTACAACAACGTTAAGCTGGATTGCCATTGCGATTAGTTTACCAAAACTGCTACCAACGTTTAGACGTAATGCAGAATGACATATCGACAGTGGGACAGATATCTTTATTGAAGGTATAACTATATATGGATAATCACCACTCAAGTAAAAGAAAAGATACTGTATTCTGATTTGTATTTCCGCGGCTGGGTCAACGGAGCCCTATTTTTGTGTCTGTAAGGTCAGAAAATACCTAAACACGAAGGGGATGACGACCACTTCAAACCTAACCTTTATTCCTAACCTATACCTGTAACCTGTTGGGGTACACAAAACTCTCGAGCGTACATTACATAACACGCTGTTTTACATATTCTCTGATCTTTGACCCGCTGCATTGATAAACGCAAAACGTTCATACAATTCTGCGCGTTATAGTTCAGTTATTATGCAAAACCTCTAAACGTCGTTCAGCTGTTTTTCATAACAGTACTGTTATGTATATCAGCTAGCAGTTTTGTACAACAGCTGGTTCTACAATATATCTGCGACAAATATACTAACAGTACCACTCCACATCTACGACACGAATCCTTACATCACTAAGTACCAAGTCACAGTGCTCCATTCTAGTGCACCATAACTACCTTAAGTAAGAATAATATAAGGGGTGTTGAGCTGGTGACCTGAAATACAGGTAGGTACAATACAATGTATCAATTAATGTATATTTTAAATGATACTATATACTTTTGCTGGAACCTGGACATCGTACGTAAAACAGGAGCGTCGACTTAACACCTTTTACATGCGTTGCCTGCGTAAAATCTTGGGCATTTCGTGGCAAGACCGGGTCACAAATGAGAGGGTTCTTGAAATTGCACAGCTGCCTAGCTTGACGGAGCTTCTTAAACAGAGACGCTTGATAGAGCTTTCTCGATTACCACGACGTGTTTTGCTAGGCGCAATAGCGAATGCGAAAAGAAGCGTTGGAAGGCCGTTGCTTCGCTTCAAGGACGCGAGACATGTCGGCATTTGGGATTGACCTCCGTAACTGGGAGAAACTCGCTGAAAAACGGACACATTGGCGTAAACGTGTAATGGAGGGTCACAGTTTTTGCGACGAAGCCTGGTTTGAGTCACTTGCTGACAAGAGACAGAAACGACACCAAGGCGGCTTAACACCGGTTGGTGTTATTGCATTATGAATCGTCTGTGATAGACGCAGAGGTGATGATGATGAAATATCTATTAGGTGAGAAATAAACAAAATTTTTATTTTTTATATTAAGTTCTTCATCCTGGTTGGATGAATGACCGTATTTATTACGTACTTTAAATAAAGACTATATTTTTAATGATTTAATTACACATGTATAGTTTTCAGATTTTTCCCTTTAATTATTTAATTTACTTGCCAAATTTCATAGTGCTAGGTCAACGGAAAGTACCCTATAAATTTTGATTCCCTTAAGAGTGTCGAAATATACGTTTTCAATGTAATTTATTTTCTTTAAACATAGCATCACGCCTGTATTCCCCGAAGGGGTAGGCAGAGGTGTACACAATTGTACACCCACATTTCACCAATGCTGTTATTAAGTCCCATGTAATAGGTGGTGAGCCTATTGCCATCAACCGGGCACATTTCCAAACTCCGGGCTGCTACTGAGAATTTCCTAACAGAAAAACTCAATAACACTTTGTCCGACCCGGGAATCGAACCCGAGACCTCCTGCTCAGCAGTCGCGCTACGGACCACTAAACCAACGAGGCAGTTAATCGAGGCAATTTATTTTCTTTATTTATCCCGATTTAATATAGTAGTATAATATTTATGTCATTCAACATTTTGATAAGGTATTAGTTTCTTGCCACTGACTAACAAAATAAAATAAAGTTAAATTAATGTTTATACGATACACATACACTACACATACAGAGCCATGTGCGACAAAAGTTTAGAACTAAAATCTACAATCTGTCGTTTCATTTCACGCTGTTTTACTTATCATCTGATCGTTGACCCGCTGGATTTTTTAACGCAAAACGTTTATTCAATTCTGCGTGTTATAGTGAGAAACCGCTAAACGTCGTTCAGCTGTTTTACATAACAGTACTGTTTTGTAAAACAGCTGAAATACATCTGCGACACAGACGTCACCCTAGGCACCTACTTGTAAAAAATATTGTAACACGAAATCACTATAAACTTTATTCATTACGTAGTAGGTAGGTATTAAAAATTACTAATGTCGTTAGTAAACACGACACACACGAATATTACGAAAACAATAATATTTTAGTAGAAATCTATTTATATCATAGAGTATGTACGTACGTACAGATGAAAATGTTGATTTTCCCTTTTGGCAACAGTGTTCCTTGATCGGCTCGCACTACTCTTGGCCTAGTGTGCACTAGGACGATTTCTTACAAGCGATTTTTGCCTTATAGAGGGCGATCGCCAATATTTTAGACTGATCTATATAGCACCACTTTGTTGTGGGCAATATCTCCCGCAACGATTCAAATCTATTTATAAATTCTGTAACATTCATAAACAAGTTCTAGACAATAATTTTAAACGTAAGTATGGTTTTGTATACATAATATTATTATTTATTATATTATTTATAAAATAATCAACTTGGAAGAAATGAAGAAAAGTGATTATTTATTTAATAAAGGAATTGGACACATATATAGTGCAGCTGCGATCCCTAGACCCCAATAAAGCTCAATGAAGAAGATCTGTGCTTTTTAACACGGTTTTTAGCTTGGTATGTATCTATGTATATAATATATCTATTATTTTTTTTCGAACTCAATTAATAATAAATAACTGGCAAGATTTGGGAATAAATAGCTTCATAAATAAATTTAATAAAATATTCCATCAATGTTTTAAAAAGGTAAGGAAAAAAGTAAAACTCAGACACACCTCTGGCCTCAATTGGGTTACTAAGGGAATAAAAGTTGCAAGCAGAATGAAACGTGTTCTCTGTGTGGGTAAAACTAAATGGAATGATGAGTCAATTCAAACATATAGAAATAAGTACATAAAAATTTACAGACATGTTATTAACAAGGCTAAAAAGTTGACACTTCAGGACGAATTAAATAAGGCTACGAACATTTCTAAGGATATCTGGAAAATTGTAAACAAGCACAGAAATAAGATAACTAACGAAAGACGTAATTTTGTCATTTGTTCAGCAAATTCAGTTACTTCTAATCCGGATGATATTGCCAATACATTTGCTTCACAATTTAATCTAGGTTCTAATCTATATCCCACTGACTTTAGTACAGCATTAGAATTTCTTAATAAACACACCAATAGAGTAGATAATGACATGAAAATTGACTTTGTCACACCCAAAGAAGTTTATGACATTGTGAATAAAATGAAAGCCAAGAAATATTATTTAGCATACGTTACTGTCTATTTTTATAAGAGGTGTTTACCTTTAAGTAATTGTTACACTGTTATTCCATTTTTTATTACTTGTGTAAAACCTTTTGTATCCTAAGTGTATCAATTGTTGGTGAACCTAATAAATAAAATAAAATAAAATAAAAAATCGTTTGGTTATGATGATGTACCGATAACTATTATCAAGGAAAGCATTGACTTATTAGCAGAACCCCTTAGTAATTTTTTTAACAAATGTTTTGCCGAAATTATTTTTCCTGATCAGCTTAAAATTGCTAAAATCGCACCGGTACACAAAAAGGGTTCAAAAAAAGACCCCAGTAATTATAGACCTATATCATTATTACCAAATCTATCTAAAATATTTGAGAAATTAATAAAAAATAGATTATTTAGACATCTTAATTTATATAAAGTAATTAATAGACGACAATTTGGATATATGACTAATGTGGGAACTCTTGACGCTATTGACACTTTGGTAAATGACGTAGTTACACATAACACAACTGAATGACAAAAAAAAGGTTGCCGGGATTTTTCTTGATCTGAGTTCGGCTTTCGACTTAGTCAATCAAGACTTGTTATTAGCTAAATTGGAGCACTACGGGGTGAGAGGACCAGCTCTTCAGCTAATAAAATCGTATTAACATAATAGAAAAATGTTTGTAGATATTAATTATGAATATGAAGAAAATAGTGGTAACAAGGAAATCCGGTGTAAGAAGGGTTTCAAATCCAAATAGAGTACAGTAAAATTTGGTGTACCACAAGGATCCATACTAGGACAACCATTTTTCATTATTTTTATAAATGACATAATTGACTAAATTCTTAATCAAATACCTGACATTAAATTGACTATTTATGCGGATGACACGAATGCCATTGTTTCAGATTGTAACATTAGCCACCTTAACTCAATGGTGAATGAGACATTAAAATGTTTTGATGACTGGTTTACTGTAAATGGTCTAAAAATCAATGCCAATAAAAACAATATAATACTGTTTCAGTCAACTACAAAAACCACGGACAATATTCGTAGTACCTTAAATGGAGAAAAAATTGACACTGTGAAAGTAGTAAAATTTCTGGGTGTTTATATGGATAGCTTACTAAATTGGAAACACGAGCTGTCATCCTTGGTTAGCACTATTAGTTCGGCTTGTTATGTTTTAAGGAGTTTAAGAGCCTTGATTGACTTAGAACAGCTAAAGACTGTTTATTATGCCCTGGTGGAATCTAAATTGCGGTCCAGTATACTTTTCTGGGGAGGTAGCTATCAGTATAACATTGATAAAGCTTTTATTGCTCAAAAACGTGCCATCAGAACTATGGTACGAATAAAACAAGAAGAATCGTGTCGGGAGCATTTCGTGAATTTAAATATTTTGACTGTACCTAGTTTATATGTAATGGTTTTGTTAATAAACTTGGCGAAAAATATTGACAAAGTCGAAACATATGAGGAAAGAAAAAAAAGGGAGAAAACAAGAAGACTAGATCTATCATCGAACATAACACCCCACCTCAAAGTAGTCAGTCATTGTTCTCAAATCAATGCAATAAAGCTGTATAACAAATTGCCTACTTCATTAAAACAGGAATTGTATAGTAGTACTTTTAAAGCCAGTCTTAAAGCGTTTCTTTTAGAAAAGTGTTTGTACTCAGTCGGTGATCTATAACATTGTATGAATTGAGAATGTATATAATTTGTAATTATAATAATTTTATGATTTAACTGTATTTGTGACAATAATGTTATGATTTTGTTTATTTTAGAATTTAAATTAATATAGTTTTAATGACATTTTATATTTTATAATTATCAATCTGTTCAACACAATAAATTTGTTATGAATAAAGATACTACTACTACTATGTAACGGAATCTTTGAACGTGGTTTTAACCCACCTTAAAACGTCGGATTTAATTGAAACTTCGCACACTTATTAATTTTTCCGATTATCCTTAGCAGGTTCTTCAGGATGAGAAATTTCAAACAGCTAAAGTAAATATCTACATAGTTTAAAAAAAAAAAACAAAAAAACACGCTTTTGTAATTAGCCGAACTAAAATAAATAGAGTGATTATGGAAAAAAACATTTTATCGTAAAAAAGCGTGGGGTGCTTCATAAGATATTTTATAATGACTTTACTTTTGCTAATATAAATCAATTAATAAAATATTTACAGCAATTGACATCTAGCGCCCCACGCTTTTATACGATAAAATGGGTTTTTTTTAGATAGCGATAACGTCTACAAAAGTTATTTAAACATTTTGAAGAAGAGTTCAGACTATTGAGCAGAGGTCGAGATGGCTTAGTGGTCAGGCCGCCTAGAGTCTTTATCCGGGAGGTGTAGGTTTGAATCCTGCTGACAACCGTGTTTTTCTCTTCACAATTAATAACTTTAGCTACATACTTATTTATTAGTTTAGTTGTTAATCAATTGCGAATATACCTACTGCTAACTGTGAAGTAAGGAATCGTTCCATATCCCAGTAAGTATATAGGTAATTTATGATTAACGGTCTACAAGGTTACGTAGACAATCGTAAGAACTCGGATAGGTTGAGAGATTTGGGCTATTTCTGCTCGTCGCAAGAGTTGGTATAATTATAGAAGTAGACAGATATATACCTACGTACCTATGTATCCACCGCTTCCTAAATATATCACGTGTATGACGTCATTTTCTATTAATAAGCTGTGTACGTCTAGTATATATTACTATTCTATTATGTATGTAGCTGTTTTGAATACCTACCTAAATTTATTCTTAGATTCATACTTAGGAGGTATTTGAACATGTGGTAAGCACCGAAAATAATGTAAATACTTAATACTTGGACTGCCAGTTATTAAATAGTACGGAATGCCTACGTACCTACTGTAAAAACGTTCAAATGGTTGGAAGTTCATAGAAACTTTAATGAACGTTGAATGTTATCCAAATAAAATGTTCCATCCATCCAAATAAAATTAGTTTTTAGTACCGAGAGACTAAAATTCTATTAATGTCATATAAAATTAAAATTCTTTGTCTTTTCAACCCAGCGAGGATTATATTAAAACACATATTTATGATTTTGATATGAACAGACAAGTAACAAGAGCCCACTATAATACACTGTTCCAAACTACCGACCTCTTACGAGGCTTGAAATAATAAGAGTTTCTTTAGCGTATTAAGATAATAACCAGCTCCTTCATTCATGAATTTAGGTAATATGAAGACATATAGGTATATTTTAAATTAAGTTCTTATTAACATCTTGATATTAAGAACTTCATTTAAAATTTAGATATTAGATAAATAAATTCTGTTTGCAATAAGGGTTTCGAGGTTTCATGACTGGAAACTGGAGGTATTACCAGATTCGAGAGGCTGTTTCATCTGCACACGTCACAGTCGACCGCTGATAGCGTATGATTCGGTTTTTTATACGATTCCCTATGATAACTCATATCTAAACTAGACACCTAAATAAATGTATACAGATAACAAGATGGAGCCGACGATCACTGTCGACAGCTTCTTGCTAAATTAAAAGTCGGGCAATAATAATAAAAAAGTCAGTCCTTTACTATTGTGTGATCAATTTAGTAGATTTCTGGGTATTTTGATTGTAACATAACATAGCATCACGCCTGTATTTCATATTTCACCAAGGCTGTTATTAAGTCCCATGTAGTAGGTGGTAAGCCTACTACCATCTACCGGGCACAATTCCAAACCCCTGGCTGCTGCTGAGAATTTCCTACCAGAAAAACTTATGGAGGAACGAGGTGTGGTGTTCCTCCATAGAAAAGGGAGGTTCCTCCAACCAGGCGGGTGATATTGCCTGGCGGGCCACGGCCCAACGGTTAATGTCGGGAGGTCATATATACGCACTCGTCGTCAAACTTTGATTTCGCGATGTGTTGTGCGCGTAGTTACCATGTAGCGAGATAGATGTCGCTACATCGCTCTCCTCCGAGACCGGAGGTCGATCGTGTTGATGAGTCAGCGGTCACTGCGTCTGAAGAGCTTGTCAGTGCCAGTGAGGTCCCAGTAAGTTGGAACCGGATGCCGCGTAGTTCACGGTGAGTCGGAACTGAGTGCGGTGATGCTGCGTAAGCCTCACTGAGTCGAGGTAGTGCAGTGGTGCGTAGTGGCTGGCTGCTGCGTCGACCAGGAGAGAATGGCTCTGCTTGTTGACCGGCCGAAGGTGCAGTGTGCTGTGCCGAAGTCGCTGTTGTGGCTGAGGGTGATGACCAGGTTTGCGCGTCTGCTACAGGCTGGTGGTCAGGGTACCCGTTGGAGCCAAGTATGCAGGCTGGCTGTGTGACTCGCTGCTTGCTGCTCGATTTGATGCTGAGGGGGAGTGGAGATGACGGAGTGACGACGAGGTTGCTGCTGATCCTCTTCAGCGAAGGCTGCACTGATGTTTGTGCTCGGGGTCACCAGTATGGAGGAACGAGGTGTGGTGTTCCTCCATAGAAAAGGGAGGATCCTCCAACCAGGCGGGTGATATTGCCTGGCGGGCCACGGCCCAACGGTTAATGTCGGGAGGTCGTATATATACACACTCGTCGTCAAACTTTGATTGCGCGATGCAGGGTGTTGTGCGCGTAGTTACCATGTAGCGAGATAGATGTCGCTACAAACTTAATAACACTTTGCCCGAATGGAACCCGACATACTCAGTAGCCGCGTTTGGGACCACTAGACCAACGGGGTAGTCTAGCCATATCAGCTGTCATAGATCTTCATTTGACGACCACGACCGACGGTTTAACGTGCTTTCTGAAGTACGGAGAGGTAATATAAAGTTATGGTCACTTCTTAGTAGTAACTCGAAGCGAGGAATTCTGCCTGGTTTATGGCAATAGTCCCACCACCAATACCTACCATACAGGGGACTCAATAGGTAACGGCATTGGTGAAATGTGGGTGTACTATAGGATTAGTACCATATTGCTTAACCTTTCGGAAAATGTAGGCTTGGTGCTACGTATTAAAAGACAAGAAGCTAAAAAGATTTTAGTGAACAAAGATGGAGCCGGAAGGTGCAAATAAGTACTTCCTTCGTACTTTAATGGTTACCTAACCATTGACTGATTATAAACTTTCATAATTTAATAAATTTTCCAATCGATTTGCTATAAAATCAATATTGGTAAAAAAAAAACATCAAGAGTAACAAATAAATTAAAATATGTTCAATCAGAAGTATAGTTTAATAAAAATCACGTTATGATCATTGTGTTCTTACACAACACATGAGAAAACAGTGTTTATAATAAAATATTATGAAATTTGAACTCAGATAACTCATTATTTATCCAATTTACAGTAGGTCGTATTTCGGTCTCAATATTCATTAATTAATTATTTATTTGAATAAATTATTATTGTGAGTATTCATTAAAATACATTCGAAGCCGTATTTATAACGAATCGTACATAATTTTAACACTTGAAGTGTGCTAGACAAAAACCGCTAGGCCGTTCACCGGGCGGTGTTTGGTGTTTATTGTACTTGATCAGCCATAACAACCGTCCACATTACTTGCATACTTTTTGCCTATTAGTGATAAATAAATACCTAATCAAAAAACTATTTCCAATCCAAGACTAGTTACTATTAAAATACCTAAAAATAATTTCATACAAATTGAAGATGAAATAGATCTTTTGTAAACTTTTTAATCGTTGTACGCCTGGATTTGATTAAAAATAATGATCAAATTGCTTCGTTTTGGAATAAATTATGATTTACCGAGAAACAAAACAAAGTCCATGAAATCTCAATAACTATTTCACAAGGTTAGGTATTTAAGCATTTTTAAGTCTTGACAGGATCTAACCTAAAAATACTACCTATGTAACTATTTAATCAAAAATAGCCGTTACAACTAGTGGACCGATTTCGGTGACTTTACGTTAATACATTTTCTTACATCTATGTTAGTAGAATATAACTTCACATAATTATGAGCTACATTATTTAGAAAATAATATTTTCTTAAGCTGGCTGGTTCTTATCTGGTAGACACGTGAGTGTACCTACCCAATACCCAAGAAAAGGTCTATCAAAGCGTTCTGCTTAACATTGATGCCGCTCTCTTTTGAATGATGGCATAAAAATTATCGACGTGAGCCTCAGCAAACATCAGAGATGTGTTGCAAACGCGCGGAAAACCCATCAGCCCCCTTAAACCGTTAATGTATTGAATGCGGAGGGCGTTGTAAGCCTTTTGTGTATACCTCACCCACAGGCTGCACGTGTAAAAAGTTTGGCAGTAGGCCTTAAAAAGATAAACTTTTACTTCTCTACTGCAGCGTGCAAACCTGCGAGTTAGCATATTGAATCGGACCGACAACGTCCTTCGCTCCTTGTCTATATCTGCATCATCAGATAAGTCCCCCGTGACAACATGTCCTAAATACTTAAATTCTGTAACACGCTACAGCGGTATTCTGTCTCGAGTAACTGTAGGAACATTAACTAATGATACATTTTTCAGCTTGAAGATCAGTATCTGTGACTTTTTGACATTGTATGTGAGCCCGTGGGATACCGTATAGGACTCGTATACTGTTAGCAATTTCTTGAGTGCGCTGATTGATGGACTCAGCAGAACCATATCGTCTGCATAACTCAGATTATTAACCATAAGACCATCTATTTAGCAGCCGACATTAGTTCTGCCGAGTACATCGATCGGGTCATTCATATACCGGATAAACAGAGCAGGCGATGACAGAACACCCTGTCTAACTCCACATTCCAAATAATACGGCTCGGATGACACATTGTCCCACTAGATACGATTCGTTTGTGAACTGTAGCTTACTAAGTTCACTGGCTCCAGTGGTACGTGTAATTTATGCAGCTTTGACCATAGCCTCTCATAGGAGACAAGGTCGAACGCCTTAGGAAGGTCTAGAAAGGCAGCATAAGTCTTTCTGTCCGTATAATACCTAACAGGCTTATGCGTACCATTAAGTAAAAAAAAAACTATGAGGCTAATGGAGGTTGCGAACCGCCCGATCCGCATGTTGTAGCTCATTATTTCATATTGTACCAATAGCGATTCCATCTGTCCAACTCTCTAAAGTGGTTTTCATGATGAGTTCTGTGTAAATGTTGAACATAAGTGGAGATAGGATGAAAATGGCTCGATACCACAACATCTGTTCTAACGTATATAAGTATTTGCTCGCGATACCTTTTCCTTTTACAAAGCCAGCCTGTTCTGGGAAAATTTCTTTGGATAAGTACGATTTAAGTCGTTCATTGAGGATATGTAGTAAAATTTTGGGAACGAAGATGTCGTATTTCCATATTGTGGCTAAGTTCCTGTCTGACAGACTTTGTTACACATTTGATTGTAAATATATCGACACCATGTTCTCTAGAAGCTTTGATGATTTAAGCTGGAATTGAATCAGGTCCTGTAGCTATTCCTAATATAAGGTGCTTAATCGCGGCTCGGACTTCATCCTTAAAAATGCTTTGATCTAACTCTTCATTCTGTTGTGCTATAGAGACCAAACTATATGAGGATGTGCCTTCAAATAGTGATTGACAGTAAGCTTTCCAAATGTATACATTTATATAAATCTAAAATCTGCCTGTGAAACGTCATCAAAATCGATTCAGTAGATTTGATTCTAGGTGTGATATTGTGAATTTGTAATAATACATTTACTTTTCCAATTTTCGTGATTTAGTTCGCCTCGCGACTTCACCCGGATTTACATTGCAACCTGTACATTATACAAGGTCTTGGCCGCAGCGTCATGAATTTATAAACGTCTCATTTAATTAAAGTAATGCAATATATCGATCGTGAGAAAGTTCGTAGTCCGACTCACACTTTTGCCAATTTTCGGATGGTCGTGACCACAACCTTTTTTGAGGGTTGGATCCACGCCTGATGAATGCTACATATATTTATTTAAGTAAATACTCAATCAATGATCGTTTCGATGTAAATCAATATTTACAAATTTTCGTTCCTATTTCTTATTTTCTCATTAAGGTCCGCCATATGTAGTGATATTCCACAATAGCTAGTGCGGTAGGTCTTCTATACCTTAACCACATGTTCACACCCATGTGTGCTTGCGCACATGTTCACTGTCTCGCCGACCCACCCAATTTATTTCTTGTCACGACCTGCACTACAACCACATCCGCATGAAAATCCGCATTGATTATTGCAGATGCGGATGCAGATGTCCAAATCCATGCCGAAACTCGGCAATTGCGGATTCGGATGAGAATATCCGAAACATCCCTGATTCACCCGTCGCGCATTTTTGGTGTCTCGATAATAAACCTATTTTTTTTCCGATGATTTAACCTCTTGTCCTGTAATTTGGCATATTCAATCTGGCAAAACTATCTGTATCCTACGTTTTAATGCTCTTTCATTAAATTAGCTTCGAAACAACTAGGTAAGTATAGGTAATATGACTTACACGCTCTGGTTAAGCTCAAATCACACATGCAAGTCAAATCATCAAGGTCAATCCGACATGGTAATAAAAGAGAAATCAATAATTGAATTTTTCTAAATTTCCGTCTCCATAAATTAGTCAGTTGGCGCGTGATTGAGGCCAGTGGAACGGTATTTGAGACTCATGAAATAAGTAATTCCATTAAACCACATGCTCTTCGCATATCTCGTACTTACTTTTAACAAGCAAGTAACGGCGCTTTTAATTCGACGTGCATGAGGCACGCCAAACAAATTGAGAGTTGTCGAATGCCGACCATCGAGCTACGAGCATTTAGAGAAAGTAGTGTTCTATGTGCCAAATTTTCTTCAGCATCCGATAAAAAATAAATATTGGTTAATGTATGATTTACCACATCATACAGGTTACACGATACTTTCATAATGATCCGGGGCCAAGAAGAATTACCTGCATTACCTACCTTTCCCCCTGAAGCGTTTTGTCGTTATTTCAAACCTTCAGCCTCGTAGCTTCACCCTAGTTAATACTAGAGAGCCCAAATTCTCAGGTAAGGTGTAGTTAACAGACATAAAGGTCTTTCATTAGTCTAGCTTTTCACACGAGTGCCCAAAAAGGAGTGTTATGTTTTCAGGGTTCATGTATGTATGTTAATGTTCTTTATTCCACCATAACTACTAAAAGTCTGAACCGATTTAGAAGTATAGGGTTACCCCATAAGTCTAACGATATCCCAATCGGATATGGGGTATCAATAAATCCTTACATTTTTCCGGGTAACATTTAAGAGAAAGACTTGTAAGATTTAAAACGAAATAATGTACTATTATATATATATGTATACTGTTGTACAAAAAAAGGGTATGAAATAAAAAAAAGCACTCTAGCCATGAAAGACAAAAAGTGCAGTTTTCACTTTTTGTCTTCCACGTGATTAATAGCAGGCGTGCCATTCAATTTTTTTATTTATTTTCCGACTTAAAAAGGGAGGAGGTTCAGAATTCATTTATCTATTATGTTTTTTTTGTATGTATGGTCAGCGATGTCGTCGCTAATGTGACCCGATTTAAATTAATCTATTTGTGTTTTGTCATTGCCCGGATGTGGTAGAGATAAACAATGGAACTCTATAATGAATTACAGCATTTCTTTCGCAATTGATTTAAGTATAAATGAGTGAAGGCGAATTCTTTCTTAATAATATTATTTATATACATTAGATTTTAGTAATAACTAAAATACCTAAATTTTGCCACTGACTCAGTCATCAAGACCCCTAGATACTTCCCGAAGTCCTACAAATGTGTAGAGCCTGCACCCTCAACTGCCATAAACGGTTGTGAAAGTCTGTAATATACTTTTAAAGGAGGTACATACTTCCATTTGTTATGAAAGCTAGCTATGTATCTTATATTTCAACATTTCAAGTGAACAAAAATCATCTTTTAATCCTTGGTTCCCTTTTGGGCAGGATAATGTAATACTTTTAAACTAGTAAAAGGGATTCACCTTATAAATACTGATAAAGTCAAAGTCAAAGCATTTATTTCAATTAGACCATTTACAGGCGCTTTTGAATTGTCAAAAACGAATTGCCACGTTCCAAAGTGTAGATTCCTATGGAGAAGAATGGGCAAGAAACTCCACGGTTACTCTTTTTCATCAAACAGTTACAATATTGTTGGTTACATTGGATTTACATTATAAAAAACATATGTGAGAACAATGCAATGTGAAGTCTATATTAAGTCTAGTTACAATTCAAAACTTGGCCATGACATTTTAGAAATTACCAGCCCTAACTGACGGCGCTCGTTCACGAACATGGCGTCAGCATCACTAAAATCAAACATATTGTAGGGAATCTAATGACCCAACGTAAACGTCACCATCAGCGGGACATTTGAGTGAGAATGAGATACTCTAGCTGCCAGACAATAATCTAATACATATATTCATGTAAATGGTTACGCTGTACTCACATGTACACTACAACAATAAATTATTTGTAATATTGGATTCATTAGTCAGAGTGCTTGTGGAGCAGGACTAGCAGTTAGCCAAGCATTTTTATCATCAATGTAATCCCCTAATGTATAGTATGCTTGTTTGCATAATGTGCGTTTTATAGATATATATTTTAAATTTCTCCTCATTTAGCTGTAGTACGTCAGAAGGAATTTTATTGTAAACACCGACAACACTGATACAGGTCTATAATTGTTAAGTTCAGAACTATGACCAGACTTAAATAATGGCACAACTTTGCTATGTTTCATGAGATCCGGAAACCCTCCCTGGTCTATACTGATTAGATGATAGAGATTGATTAGTTAAATATTACAATCAAAAATAGTGCAATAGTGGCTATAATTGAAGAGCTTCGGTAGTTTTTAAAGAAATGTTAGTGTTTCTTTTTCCGAATTCTTGAGCTGCTTCTAGATTGGAGCAAATTTTACCATTCGTAGCGTCAAGTTTAGAATATATATATATAACACACCTTGTACCGGTTTCATTATTAATTATGTTCCAGGTAGTTTTTATTTTATCACTTGTAAAGGCAGCTTTAGCTATCATGCAGATACTTTTAAAATTCTTGATATTTAGCAACATACTCATGAAAACTTGCATTATTACTATATCGCTTTAGACCGTACAGCTCAAATAACGTTTTCCTACTTTTTCTGATACCCTTACTTGATAGGGCGACCCAATCAGTAAATAAGAACTAAAAATAAATATTTTTAGATTTCAACGGGAAAATATAGTTAAAAATTTCTGTTCAGAGAAATATATTTTTTACCAAATTTTTTGTTGTTATTTGTCTAAACTTTATTTGTACTTTTTGTAATGGTGTGTAGGAGTTAAAAGTGACAGTTTGCCCACTGTGGTCGGATGGTAAGTGATTTACTATTTCTATAAGTAAGTAATCACAGCTACAGAACACATTAACTAAACAAGTAACAGAAATTGGTGTGACCCGGGTTGGTTCTAAAAATACATTTGACAAAATAAAAGATTTTAAAAACTCAGCAGTTTACAGCTACATGAACAATACAAAAATAATATTAATATCACCACAGATAATAATTGATTTACTACTTTTCAAAACATCTTCCATCACGGAATCAAATACTAAAATATTTTGATTATTTATTTGGAGGTCTGTAGACACACACTATATCTAACATGCTTAACTAGCTCAACCTGACCATCTGGCAAGGAGCGCGATAGAGTATGGTGATCTGTTCCCTTTTAAAAACTTTTGTCATGACCTGTCTGCTTTACCTAGTATTCATCTTCAGAAATCCTGGGATGTTGCTTGGTCAGTGGCCAGGTCAAGGGTAGAAACCTCTTTCAAATTCAACCAGTCATACCAAATAAACCATGGTTCTTTAAAGCAAAGCTTAGCAAGGTGGTGACAACCATTATAATTCGCATGAGGCTTGGACATGTTTGCTCTCCGGCCCACCTTACTAAACTCCATATTGTTCATAGTGCTGCATGTGAATTTGGAACAAACGCGGGAGATCTGAATCATATTATCCTTAATTGTCCATTGTATGACCATTCATTACTGTATAATAACCTAGTTTCTATTGACTTTCCTCTTCCTACTTCTGTAAATATTTTACTATGTAGTAATAATTTATTAGTGTTTAAGTGTATATATTTATTTGTTATCACTAATAATATTAAAATTTAGATTGTAATTGTAATGTTATCCTTGTTTAATTTGTTAATTACATTAGATATAATATTATTTTATTTTATTTCATAAAAGAGTCTACTTTACTGATCCAAAATTCATCGTAATAGTATATTTATGTAATTACTTTTGTTTCCGTAACTTTTAAACTTGTCTTGGCAAAATGGCTTCAGTTTCAATTGCCATAAGAAAGAAAAAAAAACTAGCTCTACATAAGACAACTCTATGCTATGTTCAACTGATAGGCACACAATATCCTTTCGCTGTTTAGACTTTATAATATTTTTAATAATTAATATTAATGTACCACCATGAATCATAGACTTTCGGTTGAAATGACTAGCTACATAATAATTTTCATAGTTGATACACATTTGATAATCTTTTAACCAATGTTCTGCTATACAAACAACATCAAACTTTGTTTTTTCTAAGAATATTTCTATCTATAATTACTTGGAAGAGAAATCTTGAATATCTTGGTGAAATAGTTTTAAAGTAATTAGCTTCCCTTCTCGATGACTATGGGATATTTTGCTAGAGGATTCCATTTTGTTGATTAATATTGGCTGATCAGGTATAGGAACATCCTCTGTTGTCTTATTTCTGTAAATAGATCTTTTGAAAACACTTTTATAAGTCATTTTTATAAACTAGATGGCGCGGGCCGGCGTTTCCTATCTGACTATCTCTAAGAAATACCGAATACACTCAGAGGTCAAGGTCTCTTTTAAAGTCCAGACATAATAGTACAAAAATATGTGAGTCTAACCATGTAGGTATTGTACGGAATTGCCTTTTGAGGTAAGAGTCATAGCTGCTTTGAGGTCACCTGTCCTTTCTGACGGCACGTATGCATCAGTCATCGTGTAGCTCAACCATAATTATGGGAGCTCAACAAACTGTCACAAGACGATACCAGATCAGGAAAACATTTGCGTAGACAGATAGTCTCATTTACATTACAAAGTATAAAAAGATGTCAAGAATCAATATCATCCAGATTAAATAGATAGATAGAGTATACTTTATTGCACACCAAGAGGAAACACAGAAAGATACTTAAATATAAGAAAAGTACATTTGACGGTCTTATCGCTAATACGCAATTTCTTACAGACAACCATTGGATGGACAAGAATTGTATAAGAAAAGATAACGGTTAGCTGCTGGTGTATAGTTTAATAAAATACATGTAGTTACGTACACATTACGTACACTTGGTACATATTTTATAATTAAATATTATATATACACACATATATATATATACCGTGTTTTATGAGCAGAATAAAAATATTCTGGATTAATCGCGTGTATTATTGGTTTATGTTTTTCCTGACGTTTCAAACACTTTGCAGCGTTCGTGGTCGCAGGAGGATCGCGATAACCTAAGATATTACAAAAAATATTCTATTCTATTCTATACATAAATAAGTGAATATATATATATATATATAAATTTTATGAATAAAAGTAACTATTTAAAAAGTCAAGTAATGATCTATCACCATTTTCTTGAAGCTTGTCAACGACTGTACACATCTTATAGACACAGGAAGTGCATTCCAAAGTCGAATGGATTGTACAGTGAAGGAGTTGTCGTAGAAATTGGTGGAATGCAGAGGCATTTTCAATTTTAAGCTTTCTGAAGACCTAAGGGATCGCGAATGTGTATCACAGACGAACCCAAAACGTTCTTTAAGATAGGAAGGAGTAGAAGAGTGGAATAGAATAGTGTAAAGTAAAGAAAGAACATGAGTATTCCGACGAAGGCGAAATGGAAGCTACTTGAGTTTTTTGCAAAATTCGGACACAAAAATTCACAACGGACACAATCTTACACAAAAATTCTGAAGAGAATTTAAAATTTGTCACTGTGTCACTGTAGATATGTATCGCAATGGCAATCCAGCTGAACTTTGTTTAGCTGTTTTATAAAACAGTACTGTTTTGTAAATTAGCTAGCAGTTTTTTAAAACAGCGGATTCTACTATCCATCTGCGACATATGTATATACAACCGCCCGACTTTAACCGTCGGGCCGTGGTCCGCCAGGCAATATCACCCGCCTGGTTGGCGGATCTTCCCTTTTTAATGGAGGAACACCACACCTCGTTCCTCCATAGATTATTATAGATAGGTACAATGTTCCTTAGAACGAAATAATTCATAACAATGATACGGATCATTGGTAATGAAGAGACGATTGTTACCTCGCTGGTCTAGTGGTCGCAAGCGCGGCTGCTGAGCATGAGGTCTTGGCTTCGATTACCAGGTCGGGCAACGGGTTGGGTTTTTTCTGTTAGGAAATTCTTAGTTGCAGCCCGGAGTTAGGAAGTTGGTGGTGTGATACCCCGTGCTTCGGAAAGCACGTAAAGCCGTCGATCCTGCGCCTGATCTCTCTCCGTTCGTGTCGGGTTGCCGTCCCACCGGACTATGAGAGTGAAGGAAGAGCGAGTGTACCTGTGTTTGCGTAAAGACTTGTGCACTTTAATATCTTCTGCGTACTAGGCTAATCTCATCGGAGATAGGCCGCCGTGACCAAAATACGGTCTGGAGGAGTATTAGTATTTCATGTCGATTGACGATTCATATTTTAACTGTTCATTCGGTTCGATTCCCCAGCCATCACTGGGGCAAAGAAGATTTTGATTATCTTTGAATACAGTTTCTTAAATGTAAGATATCGTTCTTTAGAGGAAGATCTAAATTAGAACTTTCCTATCTCTAATACTTAGTTACAAAATCCACACTGACCGTGTAGCATTATTGTTATTGGGAAAGATTGGAGGAATAATTAATAAAAACGGTTGAATAATCGACATGGTATATTTGGAAGACATAATACAGACTTTACAAAGTATATTCCTTATTACTCGTAATACACATCAATAATGTAGAGCTACAATTGCTACAAAGTACTCGTACTATAGCTCTACTCCTAGGCAGTTATTGCGCTTTCGCGTTAGTGTGCCCTAATATTAATTTCCTCACCTACACGTGATTCGTTGGTTAGATACATTTTGTATTAAATTGATGATGAGATAAACATATTATTGACGCTTTAGGTTACACAGGTTACACTTGTATGGCACCAGGCTAGATATGTGTACCGAAAATTTATCACTTCTTCGTCTTATTAGTTTTTTATACCATTACGTGCGTACTAACTCGCTTGGTTTATTTGAACAAAATCAACAGAAGTTCTGAAGCGAGTGTAAGTGTGTAACATAGGAAATAAATAATCTTTTATTATAACTTACTTGCAGTTAGACTGCTAGAAGTTATGTACCTACGTTCCTAAAGTTTTGTGGTCTAGCGTTGATTTGGTTATTAGCAAGTACATAGTGAGGCACTGCAGTTTGCCCGCCTCAATTCAGACAGTAACGTTACGATGAATACCGTAACTAATTTATGTACAACAGACTTAATGTGCAGAGTTCTACATATTATATATTATAATTGTTGTACATCTATGCAACGGTAATAGTTATTGTTCTTATTTTGCGTTCCTTAGGTGTTTTGCTGTTTAATTTTTTCACATATTTATCTAAGATATATATATATAACTACGCAATTAATCTAGCATTCATAACCTGAGGTTGGCTGTTCACTTGGCGTAGCTCTATTTCTAGGCGTGATACATTTCGAGCAGATTTTTAAAGAAGCGTGGCTCGTTTCGAGCAGCTTTGATAGATTTGCGAATTGCGGCTCTTTGAGCGACGTGCTATTTCAGAAGCGTGGCACATGTCGAGCAGTTTACCTAGATTTTCAAGGCGCGGCTCTTTCAGCAACGGGGCTCTACTTCAGAGGCGTGGCTCATTTCAAGGGGCGTACCTAGATTTGTGGGGTACCTACGGTTCTTTGAGCGACGGGAGTATATTTCAAAGCCGAGGCTCATTTCAAATGGTATAGCTATATTTGCGAGGCAAAGCTCTTTGAGCGAAGGGGCCCTATTTTAAAGGTGTGGCTCATTTCAATTGGTGTAGCTAGATTAGCTAGGCACGGTTCTGAGCGACGGGGCTATATTTAAGAGGCGTGGCTCATTTCGAACAGCTTCGCTAGATTTTCGAGGCGCGGCTCTTTGAGCAACAGGGCTGTATTTCAGAGGCGTGACTCATTTGAAGTGGCATAGCTACACATGCGAGGCGCGGCTCTGGGCAACGGGGCTCTAGTTCAGAGGCGACGCTCCTGTCGGGCGGCGGAGTTGGTAAAAATGAATTCAGTTTGTACCAGTAACAGTGGATACGTTGTAGTCCGATGCCTACAGCATACCCACTTGGGTTATCCTTGAACCCGACCATTTCTCAGACGAGGCATTATAAACTTGTTCATAGCGGGTTGAGTGTAATTATATAGTTAGTATTATTTGGGAGGAATATCTGCTTTCACGCCAGTTGCGTGCTGCCTCACTAGTGACTATACATATGACTAAATCAGCGCTAAAACACGAAACCCTCGAAGATTAGGTAGGTATTATTTGTGTTTTGGAAAACAACTTGGCGTGCCCAAGAAATACTCTGAAATACTCATTTTCTTCGGTTTTTTTTTTTGGAAACCCCTAATATAAAAATAGAAGCAAAATAAATAAAAAAACACTTCTTCAAAAATACAATAAAATCAATTCAATACAGTTAATTTGTATGGAATTTGTTTCTGATGAATAAATAAACTCGAACAAGCTTACTTTATCTCTTGGAGCGATTTCCGGAGTTTATCTAAAAATATTTCAGCATGCTTTGGTTGGAAAGTTAGAGCAGGTCGAAGACGAACTGAATCTATACCGCACGCTCCCATCAGAACACCTGTAAATTGAAAAAAATATTTTATTTTTCCGAAAAAAAGAATTTTTCAACATGGAAATTTTTCAATGACCCTACACAATCCGTATCAATGATACGGGACCCTCGAGCCCCAACGTTTGTACTATGCACCTAAGAAAAAAAATGAAAAATGTTATAAAAGGGCCCCTAACACATTTTGATTCAGGATATAGCACTAGCTACGTCACTGAAGACGAGCAAAAGCGGCTGCCGGTTCGGATAAAGTAGACATGCGCAAAATATGTCAGTGAAAAGTAATTATGTATATCTTTCCTCTTAATGAACTGCTATATTCGTTTAGTCCTTCATCTCGTTCAGTAAATCAGAACCGCATCAGAACAAGTCCATGAATGCGCGTAGTGGCTAGTTTAATTAATTACGACAAATGACGCACTTCACTTGTCCTACTCGATTTTTTTTTCATTGATTATACAGGCTTACTACTGTCAACCATGAAAAAATTTAGCTAAACTTATAAGTAGTATAGGTAGATATAAATAGAAATATATATATAAGTCAATAAAAGTAAGTTTTTTTTACGTATATCTGTAATGCGGGTTCGCTAAACCTTCTGGGATTCAGGCGCGATGTTATGTTATTATAAAAACAAGTAATAAACTTACCATTTTTCTTCATAGTAGCTACGAGTTTATCTCTTAATTCGACTTTGCAGGCATTAAATGCCAGAAAGGTTCCTCGACCGCGCACGCTATGTATAAGATTCGGAAATTCATTTTCAAGCTCGTGAAGGCCACATTTAACAACACGGCCAGATTCTTGCACCAATTCAAGTAAATTATCATTTTTCATGACCTTCAGTACGCGATCTAGCAGTATTAACTTCGATGGGTCTCCCATCCATGTGTTGAAAATTCTGAAGGGATGTGGCGGCCTGATACAAAAGAGATAACATGACTACCTATTACTTATTTAAGCTAATAATTTATGAGTAATAATATGAGAAATGGAACGTAACCAAATTTCTATATTCTTCTGGATCCTTCTATCTAAAGGCGACAAAGTACACACACACCTTAAAATCGTGACTTTTTCCCATTGAGGTAGATAGAGACTATCGATTTCCACTTGCTACGATTTTGGCACACTTCTTTCGCTCCATCTATGTTTATTAATTTCTTCATACATCCTCGTTGATTTACGTTAATCGTAATAATTTTGATATTATTATATATACCTCCAAATAGGCATATAAGAGGTCTGACGTAAGAGAAGGAATGGCGGTGGTCTTACCTAAAATCAGCCGAGTAGTAAAATCCACCCGTCAACATCTTTTTACTAAAAGTCACTATATCAGGAGGCGTTGGCAGATTGAAATGTTCATGACACCACATTTTCCCTGTTGGTCCACACCCAGTTTGAACTTCGTCTATTATCAAGGCTGCTCCATTCTGTGGAAATCAAGAATTCTACAGTTAATATTATTGTGTACTAAAATATAGAGTATAGGTAGGTACTTTATTTAATAGTTGTGTTCAAAACAGTGGCGTAGGTAATGCTTACGGGGCCCTGTATCAAAATTTATATTCGGGCCTTTTTATAACATTTACGATAATTTGCTTATAAACACAGTACAGACGTTGGGGCCCTTATGGTTCGGCGGCTCCGTATCATTGATACAGCTGATACGGCGGTAGCTACGCCCCTGGTTCAAAAGTCGTTCTTTGAACTTCCATAGAATTCTATTGGTTTCCAGAAACTTCCATTTAAGCTATAAAAGAAGAATTTCATTCGCATTCGGAGGACGGACAGTACCGACTGTGAAAATATTTCTCATAGATTCCCCGACTGCAATGAAATTCTTCACCTACCTTGTTTTTCATTAACTGTTTATTTCGTACCGCAGCTACTACATTTTTTTAAATCTTACTAACCTTTGTTACCCGGGAAAATGCAAGGATTATACCCCAAACATCTAAATCTGTTCAGGTATTTAGACGTTATGGTGGAATAAAGAAACTCACAAACATACATAAGTACATGAACCCTAAAAACATCACACTCCTTTTTTTTGTTGGACAGTCGTATTATAAAGGAGAGTGTGCGATCAGGGACCTGTGTAAAAACTTTTTTTTACCGACTTCGAAAAAGAATGTTATATTTTCGACCCGTATGTTTGTTTGTATGTCCGCGATTTAACCCTACAGGGAAATGCGCTACCTCATCAATGAGAATAGAGCAACCAAAGGGAAGAGAAACAAAGCCTCATCCACCATCATGACACTCCAGGATTACGTCATGGGACAACACCTGCAACCCTTCGTGGCTTAGTGGTTGCAGGCCTGATCGTCACAAAAGCTGATGGTAGGTTAGAGTGGGAGAAGAAGTCACCTGCACTAGGACCTGCGCAGTCGAGCGCCGTATGCGGGGATGACGGAGTCCTGGAAGGTTGAGCCGATCGGTGCTGGCGGTAATGCGTCCGTGAGGCAACACGCCTTCTTTGGTCCCGATTTCAAGTGAAACGGTAGCCCTACCTGAGAGCTACAGGTAGGGAAATGGTCATTGTGTCCCGTCAGAGGGTCACAGGCTAGGTGCGTGGGGGTCGTGGAGATTGTCTTCGGACGGTCGAAGCGACGGTGAAGACCATGCTGACGGTGTAAGGGAGAGTTGATCAGTTCGTTCGGAGAAGGCCTATCTTCTCTCCGAACGCCAACTCAAACGAGCACCCAATGTCGCGCTGTAAACCAACCTCGCGTGCCTATATCTTTCTCGGTAGTCCTAGCGCCCTGAAGTATAGTAAGGGCGTTCCCAACGTTGCGGGCTCCATGGAGGGTGGGAGCCGAGAAGATGAATATAAAATCAATTTACCAAATGGACAAAAGGCCAAAAACTTTTACCGTTGCAGAAGCTAAACCGGTGCAAGCCGACGAAGCATCTGCTTTATGCGCTTCAAGCGCAGGAGACTCGAGGACGGGTCCGGACGTGGCGAAAACCGCGTCCAGGACCAAATACCCCTCGAAACACGTGACCCCGTCTCTGGGCAAGCCCAGTACAGCTCACCAACCCCACACGAAGACGCAGAAGCTGAGGGACATCAGCTCTGGTCCTCGTCCCTTTGTCAGGACTCAGGCGCTGGGGCAAACCAGTACAGACCCTGACCCCACTCCCAAACCACAATCCCAACCAACCTCGATGCAGGCAGCGGTCTCTGACCACACAGAGACTCGCAGTCAAACCGAGGATTTCCTCTCCAACGACTGGCAGGTGGTAAGCAGAGGGGATGAGGGAAAGGGTAAAGGCTCACAGCGAGCCCCACATCCGGACCTCGAACCCTCCAGCAAGCCGGCTCCGGTAAGCTTTAAGGAGAAGAAGAAAAACAAGAGGCAGCGTCGCCGAGACCGTTTACGGGCCAGCAACGCTGCAACCACAGCAAATACCGCCGGCGCTGGACCGAGTACCTCCCCCAGCCGCCAGCTCAGCTTCAGTGCTGGAAAACGGTCGCAGGCAGAAGAAGGCTCAAACCTACGGAAGCATAGCGCACCGTCGACTAGCACTGAGGCCGAGCGCGTAGATGACAAGTCGGTGCGGCGACCCAGCAGAAGGGAGAAGGCTGCAGCCAAACGCGCTCTAAACATGACGGTAACGCCTCGCGGGGAGCACAAGAGGCCACGCGCGAACCATCTAGGAGAACCGCCAATAAAAGCTATGCTCAAGCTGTCAGCACACCACTGTGTGTCGCAGACACATGCAGGCGCACGGGGCAGATAAGCAAGGAGATGGCGAAAAAAGTGCTGACTGGCATCCAGGCGAAGGTGGTCCGTCAGGGCCGAACCGCCAAAGAAGGAGACTTCGGGCCTGTCTTCAATGGCAAGCCCATGTACTCGGAGGGCACCCTAAAACTCTGGTGTGGCGATGAGGAGACACGACAGTGGCTGGAGACCACAATCGCAGAACTGTCCCTCACAGAAAATATCCCGTTGGTGGTCAAGAACCAGTCTGAGATTCCTCAAAGGGTGCAGACCCCTGTAGTCTCCGCTATGGAAACCGATCCGCCATCCGGTAGGGACCCAGACGATTTATTGTTGTCAGGCTCCGATCTGGGTGAGGAAGAGCGGCCTACTAGCCGGTCTACAGCTTGTAGGAGATGATGAAGGTGCGACCAGCGATGGCGTCCCCTTCGTCAATCAGTAGAGTGGTCCAGGCCAACCACCACCATAGCCAAACCGTGACGGCTCAATTGCAGAAATGGTTGGAGGCACAACAAACGGTCATCGCACTAATCCAGGAGCCGTGGGTTAGAGCGGGCCGCATCCAAGGACTCTCCAGTCTAGGAGGTAAGCTTATAACGACCCCAGATCATGACCATCCCCGATCGTGTATCTTTGTCACCACAAATGAAGGAAGGCTCTGAACAGGGCAATGAACACATGTGCAGATGAGGACTGGGACCATTACCGTTCCGCCAAGTCGAGCTATAGGAAATGTATCAGGAACAAAAGAACCATGGGGTGGCGTAAATTCTGTGGTGATATCCAATCCTGCCATCATGCAAATAGGGTAAAGAAAATCCTCACACAACAAAATACAGTAGATCCGGGCTCACTCCGGAAAACAGACAACACATACACCACATCTCCTGAAGATACAAGACGCGTCCTAATAGAAACACACTTTCCAGGATGCATCTTAACACAGCGGGTGAATTGGCAAGACACACTGACAATACCATCAGATAACGACTGGCACTATGCGCAGAGGATGATCACAATGGAAAAAGTCCAATGGGCCATCCGAAGCTTCCATCCGTATAAAGCGGCTGGTCTGGACGGCATCTTCCCTGCCCTAATGCAATGGGGGAGGGAATCGCTTGCTGAACGACTAGCTGCAATATTGAGAGCGTGTCTGGCCTTTAGATACGTTCCAAAAGGATGGAGGGAAGTAAAAGTCAAATTCATTCCAAAGCCAGGGAAGAGCGATTACACAAACGCAAAATCATACCGACCAATCAGTCTAACCTCCTTTCTACTAAAGACCTTGGAAAGGTTATGCGAAAGAGACCTGAGAGATGGAGCGTTAAAACATATACCACTACATGCGTCAACTGAATCTGCACTTCATATGGTGGTCAGCCGAATTGAAGAAGCAATTCAACAGAAAAGTATATGTCTAGGAACCTTCATAGACATCGAGGGAGCCTTTGACAAAACCAATTTCTCCAGCATTTGCGCGGCCCTCCTTACTCATGGAGTAGAACCGATGATTACAGACTGGATTACTAACATGCTTAGCAAACGTGTAGTTCGCCTTGAAGATGATGACCAATCGGCACTGATGACCAGGGGCTGCCCCCAAGGGGGAGTTTTATCTCCACTTCTGTGGAATATGGTCATCAATGACTTAATCACCAGACTCAATGCAAATCGAGACTACACCTTAGGTTACGCAGACGACCTCGCAATCATGATCTCCGAGAAAGTTGCTGGGACGATCTGCAATCTTACCCAACAAGCACTGCGCACCGTAGAGCTCTGGTGCAGGGAATTTGACTTATCGGTAAACCCCACGAAAACAGTGTTAGTCATGTTCACACAGAAACGAACACTAGGACCTTATCATCTACCTAAGCTGTTCAACACTGAACTACAACTGTCTAATGAAGTCAAATATCTTGGTGTAATTTTAGACAGCAAACTGAACTGGAACACCCATATAGACAAAAAAATCAACAGAGCAAGCATCACCTTCTGGCAGTGCAGGAGAAAGATAGGGAAAAGGTGGGGTATCTCTCCCAAAATAATCTTATGGCTGTATAAAACGGTGATACGACCTATGATAACATATGGGGCTGTGGTTTGGTGGCCTAGGACCAAACTAACCACAGCAACAAACAAATTGCAACGCATCCAGAGACTTGCATGTCTGGCTATAACAGGCTGCATGAAAACTACTCCAACTGCAGCCCTGGAAGCCATGCTAGATCTGCCGCCACTAGACCTCTTCATAAGGTAAGAAGCAGCTATGGCGGCTGCACGCCTAAAAACTCTAGCACTCTGGAACAACAACAAAACAAAACACACAGGAATTCTGGATGAACTGTTCGAGGACTTCCCGATTGCGCAAGCGACCAACGACAGAATACCGAAACAGTTCATCTTTGATAAGAAATATAAGATCCAACTGCATGAGGAGCCACATCGTGAGGGTCATAACCCTACGGAACTGTGGATATTTACGGATGGGCCCAAAACAGGTACAGGCACTGGATCCGGGATTTTCTCGGAGGACCTTAACATTCACATTTCTATACCACTAGGAGCCTACAATACTGTCTTCCAGGCTGAATGCATGGGTATCCTTCTGGCAGCGGCTGCGGTCGTGACCAGAGAAGTCACACAGTACCCAGTTCGCATACTTTCAGACAGTATGGCAGTTCTACAAGCCCTCAACAGCCAAACGGTCAATTCCGGGCTCATTTACGAATGCCATCAGAAACTAAATCAGGTAGGCACTTTTAATAATATAACCATACAATGGATCAAAGGACATAGCGGCTCCCGAGGCAATGATGCAGCGGATGAGCTCGCAAGAAGAGGCTCCAGTATGGCCGCTATGGGTCCAGAACCCATAGTACCACTCCCCTTTGGACACCTACGCACCCTGGTAAGACAACGCACTAGGGACCAACACAGCAACTACTGGACGAACCATGGTGAGTGCAGACAAGCCAAAGAGGCTCTCCCGACCATCGACGGCCGGATCACAAGGCAGCTTCTTCGGCTGTCAAAGCAACAGCTGCGTAAAGTTATAGCAGCTCTCACGGGCCATGGGTCTTTTAATAAACACCTTTATGTTATAGGTGTTACTGACAGCCCTCTTTGCAGAGCCTGCATGGAGGAAGATGAAACAGCGGCTCACGTGGTGCTTCACTGCCCTAGGGTCGCCACTTAGAGGGCTAAGTACTTCGGTAACCCAAGTACTCTCCGAGAGGTCACCGGCAAGATCAGGTTCCTGCTGGCCTTTCTTGAAGAGTTGGGGTGGATCGAATAATCCATTCCCACCCCGGACGCAAAATAATCGCCAAGAGCGGGGAGTTGCGGAAACTAGCTCGCTACACCATACCATACCATGTCCGCGATTTTCTCAAAATCTACTGCTTCGGTTCGGACGGGATTTCGTGATACAAATGCATATTTTTCAGGAAGGTTTTAGTATTTAATATATTAGGATCTGATGAAGATCTTCGGAGATAGACAATGGAACTCTAATTCGTAAGATCACGCATGTGACGCATGTACGCTTTGGAGGGGTAAGCAGAGGTAATAGAATACACCCTTATATTGATGTCCCCTTATATTTTTGTCCGCTCATCACTATATTAAATAATAATATATAGATATACTACAAACCAACCGTGCAGCATATTTTTTGGAGCTCTTGGAAGAATTCCGGCGAAGCATGGTTGTCACCTCCTTCCGACTGCACAGGTTCAACTATGAGCGCAGCAACAGGCCGGCCTTTCTTTTCCCATGTTTCAAAGAGTTCACATACACGTGCAAGGCACCTAGAAATAGAAAAAAAAAATTACAACTTTACTATGATAAATTTAAATTAATTTATCACAGAACATAGGTACAATAATGTAGTCGTTTCGTATCAGATCACAGGTGACCGAACCGACACGACTAATTTTGCAGTTAATACAAAGTCGTACAGATGCATCCTGCATAGATAGCAATGAGGTCACCAAACGACGTATTAAAATGTGAAAGAAGAATTCGCGGTAGTGAGCAGAGGTCGAGATGGCTTAGCCGTCAGAGCGCCTGGAGTATTTATCCGGGAGGCGCAAGTTCGAATTCTGCTTACGACCGTATCCTTTTTCACAAAAATTTATAACTTTTGAGTTAGCTATGTATGCGTTAATGCTTTTCGAAGATTTATCTGAAATGATTAATGTCAATCAGTAAAGTCACCTGCATAAGAATTTTAAATAATATGTAAATTATTAGATTAAAATTTCATAAGTTATAAAATTTATATGATCGTTTTCATAGCTAGTTATCATTTGAGAAAGTGCGATTGAACTTGGTGCCCATTTAAATCTGCAACTCTTTTGTCGACAACACCCCTTGGCATCTTTTGTTAGTACCGAACCTGGCCCCTTTTTTCACATTTATGTTTTTAAAGGGATATCACTACTTTTTGGAAGGTATTTCATTTCGATAATTATTGAATACATATATACGTACAATATATTGTATATATAGCTAGAATTAGGTCCAGATAAAGGAACTCCTCAAAATTCATCAGCATAGACACGAAATTTTGAATACGTATTTAGTTGTGAAAGCCCATTCTACGTTTGATCATGACATTGCTATTGCCCTCAGGGTTGGATTCCAAGTGTCCAAGATCCAAGACGAAGGAACCTTTCAACGATCAACATCACAGGCACGATATATTGTATATGTATTCAATAATTATCGGCTACCAATATATTTTGGATGTCGATTCAGTTCATGCTTACCATAAAAATACATAAATAAATAAATAAGATCTTATATAATTATATTTTTTAATACATGTTGAGGCCATGTAATGCCTATATTAATTCTATTTTTCAAAGAAACATTGAAAAAATAATAGACAAGAACGGGGCTTGAACCCGCGACCTTTGACGTTCCGTGTCATCACTCTACCAACTGAGCTACCTTGTCGTGTTCAAACCTATTGAATTTTCAATCCTCTTTGTATACGTCTTAAGGAGACGCCTGGTGATATTTATCTAGTAATCATTTACAGATTTACTAAACTTTACTCTTTGAAAAATAGAAATAAGATCTTGCTTCGTGTCAAATTTTACAATTCTACTAGGTCACCTAGAAGTGGTTTAGAATTTTGATGAGTGAGTGAGTCAGTCAATTAGTAAAATTGCATTTTTCAGACCTTAATAACTCGAGAACTTTAAAAGAATTATTCATAAAATTTTAAATACTTAATGACTAAGCAGATTTTAATCAACTTGCAAAATTACTAGTATGTATGCCTATTAGTTTCTTAGTGGATGAAAAGTTGCTCAAAATGATTCGTATAAAGAAACACACTGGCCGTGCGTAACGCGTTTCTTTCCGAACTTGGCAGACACACTGCCGTGAGTCTCAATACTTAGAACAAAATAAAACGTATGTACACCACAACAATGATGATGAAACAAATTTCTTACTTTTTGTCTTCTTCTTCGTTTTCTCTCTTATTACTTTCCAGGGGATACCGGTAATGTGGAAAATTTGCCACTGGCCAATCAAAAGATGGGAAGTCCACTTTGTGAATAGCCTTCGATCTTGTAGAGGCCAATGTGCCAAATGTACGCCCATGGAAAGCTCCCTGAAAAATGTATAACCTAAACTCAATTATGTTAGTAGTACATTATGATACAAGTGCCCTAAGTTGGTCATTACAGTCGAGGTTGAATTGCTAACCGAGCCTTGCCGAGGGTAGCAATGATCGACCGAGATTTGTTGATCGCGGCTCATACGACGTTTTTCAACACTTTTTTTTTGAGGAAAAAAATAGCTTATCATAAAATTACATTTTGTAAGACATTCAACTATAGATATACAAAATTTTATGGTGATGGTGAGCAAATTTCATTTTTCGGGCGCCGAGTCCTATGGTCAAAAACATTTCGATTCTTCAGATTATATATTTTTATCAACAAATTAGCATTAATTTGTGTTATAAATGGAAGAATATAATATTCCCTTTTTTTAATATATAAAATATATTAAGACGTCAAACCATAGATCGTCAAACTAAAGTTCAAGCAACTTCGTCAAGTCAAGACTGTGCTTCAACTTGCACGTGTTACCCCAGTTACTGGGTTGTGGAGGTTAGATACGCAGTCGCTCCATGTAAAATACTGGTATTAAGCTGCATCCGGTTTGTCTGGAAGCCGACCCCAATATAATTGCGAAAAGGTTAGGCAGATATATAAAATTTACGGAGAATTTAAATAGCTGTCAGCCGGACCATTATTACAAATCTACCTCATTCATCAGAATCGGTTCACTAGCATAGACTGCTGTATTCGGGTAAAATAAAAATCTTCACACTTCCTTTGGGTTTGCAGTAGTGAACAGTCAAATATGAATAGGTACGCTACATTATATAACGATATTAGTTTCGATTCCAAATTATTATTTAGGTGGTTATATCGCTACACATTATAAAGCAAAGACCCTCGCCGTGTCTGTCTGTTTGCGATAATCTCAAAAACAACCTATTGAACGGATTTTCATGTGGTCTTCACTAATAGTGACTCATGAGGAAGGTTTAGGTATATTTCATTAAGGCTCTTTGTAAATTGATTGACATAGGTAGGTACTATAATGGATGCGACAGTGATGCTCTATTACCCGTGCAAAGCCGGGGCGGGTCGCTAGTATATACATATTTGTAATGTGCTCGTCAAGCTTCATTTTGATACCAAACATGTCATAGTCTCACTTAATTTTTTTTTGAGGTCTGAAACTTAGGGCCGTGTAACGTACACCATTTTAAATTTAGGGAAAATGTATATAGCCTATGTCACCCGGGCCATTATTACGAATCTATTGTTACCTCATTCATCAAAATCGGTTCAGTAGTTTAAGGTGCTACGGTGGAACACCCGTAAATAAAAAACATACATACCTACATGCATAGACTGCTAAAATCATAACCCTTCCTTTCGGCTTTGCCGTAGTCGGGTTAAAAGGAGCATCTACTTCTGCCTACTATTATAAATCTAGCTCCCTATTATAACGACCAGCGGAAATAAACGATATTGAATCATTTGAGCCAGTTAACTGGCACATTTGGGATCATCACTGTACAAAGGGGGAGCACGGAGGTCATAAGATCACCTTTGAATAAGCCTATATGGAGTTAACACAAGTGGACCGACTTTTAAAATATGAGATACCCTAAAGTAGGTGATAGGTATACCTACCTACTGCACTGGGTCGACTATTTCGACACTATGTTTCTTTTGGAGATATTCTGACAGAAAATTCGTTTCAAATAAGCAGTAAGGAATGTTTAAGTATCTATTACCCCCCATCCCCTACTACGTGAAGAAAAAAGTATTGGTTGAGGCCCCTCTTGCCCTCCTTAATCCTACGGCCTATTACAAAGACATACATAAACACTGTCAGTAGGGTATGACTTTTTTTATAAACTACATAAATCTATTTTATGTGTTGTATGTAACATATTTATTTTCGCAATAATGCAAACGATATAATTTTGACCTTTAATTACTTTCTAAAAATTATAATTATTTACTAAAGAAACATCGTACCTAAGTAATGATGAGAAGAATACGTGGTTTTCCTATTCGGTAAGGGTTTGTTTTATGTACGGGATATTATAACATCTCGCAATCTTCAAAAAAACATATATTAATAAGTTGAGTAGGTACCTAACATAATAATATATAAGTACCTATACTTAATTACCAAGTAGGTACCTATGTTGAGTATTGATAAACGGTTTTGAATATTTACTTCGATTTACATGGTTAGAAGGTTGGTACCTACTCTATAAAATATACAGTATAGGTGCACAGAGTTGTAGATACACCTACATTTCACCAATGCTGTTGTTGTGGTTAATTCGAAACTCCGGACTGCCAATGCGAATTTCCTAACAGAAAAACTCAATAATTCTTTGCCGGTTTTCTTGGTATAAGTGATTTTAATTACCTATAAGTATCTATTACCTAACCCTTTCCAAGAAAGTATCTAATACATTAGGACCTCATACGAATAAATACCTACAACATACATTTTGATTATGCAAAGACAAAGCAGAAGATTTACAACGTGTTATTGTTATAGCAACTCTTACTCTTACAATAATTAAGTTGATTGCTTAAATTCGCTTGTATTGCATTTCATTTGAGCGTTATCGGTGCTTTAGAAGTGGAACTAATTCCTTCCATTTCATTGATAAGAATTTACGTAGGTTACCTACAATACTTATAAAATGAGCAACTCCGTCCGCGTGCATGTCGAAAACGAACATCATGTCGTGTATGAACACAACGACATAATAATTCAAAACGGACTCGGAAACGGAAACTCTTTATGGAATACAGGCGTGATGCGCTCTATAAAATTTATCCACCTATTTAAAGTGTTTTTTCCATAAGTAAAACAGCAGTGAAAATCCTGTCTAAATCGATCGATTCTTCAACCTTCATATGATCAATTATGTATCTACATAAAATCTACCTGATAAGAAAGTGAAATAAATATTTTCGTTCTGTCTTTCCTTCTTTCTGACATATAATACGTAACGCTGCCCAGCGGCTATCAGCGATAGCATGATGAAATATGTAAAATGTTTCCTCGACAACTAATTAAGTCACTCTACTTATAGTAAAAGCGCCATCAAAATTAACGGAATACAACTGGACCACCACAAATGAGACACCTATGACATCAAGTAAATTATTAAAAATAGCCTATACCCAACTAAGTACTTGCCTTCAATTGACCTGTCATCAAGTAGAATTCGAAAAACACCATTTTGTATTTATTCATTGATAATTTGGATTGACCTTTACGGGTGTAGGGGACTCCATACAAGTTGGACTTAAAACATATCTACATACTTAACTATGAAGTTTCATTCATTTTAAAACGGTTCGGCCATTTTCACGTTTTTAGGAAACATACAGAGAGAGAACGTTTAAAAATGTTCAATATAAGTTTAGACACCTCTAGAGGGATGCAAATAAATTCCACAATAATGAGGGTATTCATGCAAATACCTGTGTACCGCCCGCACGCCCGTATTTGCAAGACTACCCTCATTATATTGTGGAAGTAGTTATATAGATGTCGCAGATGGATTGTAGAATCAGCTGTTTTACAAAACTGCTAGCTGATTTACAAAACTGCTAGCTGATTTACAAAACAGTACTGTTTTATAAAACAACTGAACAACGTTCAGCTGGATTGCCATTGCGATACGTTTAATAAAACTGCTACCCACCTTTAGACGTAATGCAGAATGACATATCTACTATGGGACAGGTTTGTTTATTGTATAGGTATACCTATTAAATGGATAGTCACCACTCAAGTAAATAAAATATAGCAGTTTTGTAAAACAGCGGATTCTACGAACCATCTGCGACATAGACTTGCGCAAAGTAACGCATGAATCTATTCAATACCTCTAGAAGTTTTATGTACCCACTTAGTATAGATAGATAATATATATTAATGAAAACTAATAAACACGTCTCGCGAATTATAATGCCCAATTACCTGCATAACCACATTATATAGGTATAGTTATTTAATTAGATTTTTGATTTATTTTAAACGGTACTAACCCAGAACGACATAACTGACACATCTGGTGCCCCAGGTGGACTATTGTTCATGGCCGACTCCATTTCTTCAGGTGTAAATGTGGTTTTGCCCCCACGTTTTCTCGTAGCATACCATATGAAGGCAGCTTTATAGGCACTTTCATTGGAACAGGCTCCACACATCATAGTAGAAACATGATCCAATCCCTTAGGAGCTACAGATATCAAAATATCTTTGAGCATTTGGGGCCAGTCGGCTGAAGGAAACACACCAAGAGCTGGACGGTTCACCAACACTCTCTGAAAATATTAAAATAAATAGTATTTATTTATTTGCATCGTACAACTATGTATCTAGTTACAGACAGATTAATTAAAGATGTAATGTAAATTAACATACCATATTACGATCATTATTAAATGCATTTAGAAGTGCGGGATGGTTGTATCCAAGAGGCGCAGCAGAGATTTGCGTATATACATCCAAAAATATATTGCCATCAGCATCCGCAAAATAATTCCCAGCACATTTATCGAAATCAGCGAATACGGAGACAGAATTAGCTTGCTGGGAAAAATAAATCACATAATATTATTTTCAATTCACTTTTTCACAATGCAGCTTATTACGCACACGTGCTTTTCACTTTACATTACCGCACTAGTGCGATAAAAAGCAGCTTAGCCCCTCCAAAACAGCCATGATGACAGTATTAAAGAACCAAAGAATAAATGGGTTTAGAAGTAAATATAGACACAAAGGATTCTTAATAATTACCTAGTTTTATTAAAAACATCAAGATTTTCAATAAAATAAAAGTATAAAATCGGCCATGTTAACTGAAATGTTAATCACAGCGAATGACGTCACGCCTCAGTCAAATGTCAATCATCGCCGTACAAAATGGCTTCACCTTATGTCAAATATGCTGAGGCATGACGTCAAAACGGCGCCATGACTCCCAGCGGTGTTTTCGCGGTTAAATCAAATTAGATAGATTAAAATGCAATAATTTGCGTTGAAACTTAGTTTATTGCTGAAATAATGTGTTTTTCGGTTAATCATCGCCGTACAAAATGGCTTCACCTTATGTCAAATATGCTGAGGCATGACGTCAAAACGGCGCCATGACTCCCAGCGGTGTTTTCGCGGTTAAATCAAATTAGATAGATTAAAATGCAATAATTTGCGTTGAAACTTAGTTTATTGCTGAAATAATGTGTTTTTCGGATATAGTAAACGTGTACCTACATTATAAAGGGAGATTTTAAAATCTGTCATCATGCCTATTCTTTTTAAATCTCAGCAAAGAGTTTTGACGTATTCAAACTTTTCGGTAAGATTTTAAATTTCTGTAAGTAAACTGTGTAAATAATATATATAATAAAATAAAAATATTTCAGTTAAAATTTCAATTCATAAATTATTCATTTTTGACCTCAAATTAACATTCATTATACAAGGGAGGGGCTCGTGGCTAAGTAACAGCCGCACAGATCGTTCGATTGAGGTGTACTACCTACCTACTATGTATACATACCTATATATATTATTAAATTAGTCTCTTCCGCGCCGTACAAGTGCAAAGGGACCCTTTATTACTGCATAGCACAATCAATGATAATTATTACAAATATCTTTGAAACGAAGCCTTTATAAGTACTACTCCTTTGTAAGATTTGATTAAATCAAAAAGCTACTATAGAAGCGTTTGCCGAAGTTTATGGATAACGTGAAGAACACGTTTTTTTTTAATTATTAATTTTGAATATTTTTAACATGGATAACGTGAAGAACACGTTTTTTTTTAATTATTAATTTTGAATATTTTTAACAAACAAGTTCACCCCGTGACATGGCTACAAAAACCAACTTGTGCAAAACCGCCAAAATATAGGCATAGGTATCCCCCCCAGGGGTTCCACCTTGTCGTGGTGGGGGGGCTCTAGTAGCCATGGCTTGGTAACCCACGGTGAAGCTAGAGGAACCCGAGTGGACTGCGGTGTCGTAAGAGCGACACCGAGGCTGAGAGAATGGGGCCGCGACGGGAGAGGAGTGCCGGTATAGCGAGGCGCCGCTCTCCCTTTCCTCTGCGGCCGTAGTGGCAGGCGGCGGGGCCACAGACCTGACCCGTCGCAAGGGACCTTGGGCGTCCGGACACGGGAGTTCTTCTGGCGTCCATTGCACATGGTGTCCGAGGTGGTTGCGGCACGCCATTCGTTTGGTGTGTCGTGGCGGGGGGGTGCAAAACCCAACCCCGTCAGAGGGAGTCCGGCAACGGACGGCTGCGTGCGGGGGCGTTCCCGCGTCCCGCACGCGTTCCAGTCCTATATAACCGCTCTGTTCTGTGTATCAAAGCGGTATGCGATGGCATTTCTCCACATAAGAAAAAAAAAGGGCATAGGAATCCGCCGTCCTGTGACAATACTAACAACTTATTCTTCAAGCCGTTCGGGTTCTATTCCGAAAAATCCGCCAATGTTTGAGGCTCGGCTGGCTGAAGTTAATATTGGTTGTGGCAAAAGAGACATGAATTAGAATAAGTGCTGAAGAAATGCGTTCCTTGCGCAATTTAAACTATGAATGTAATATTGAGGAATGATGTGATAAACCAACGTTGCGGTTTAAAAGAAGATTGCGGTTTAACAGAAGTAGTAACAAATGTTTAAAAGAGTATACTTAGATGGTTTAGTCATGTTGAAAGGATGAATGAAACGCGATTAACAAAAGACAAGGCAGGCTTAACAGGCAATGCCGGTAGGTGAACCCGGAGAAGGACAGTGACCTTATTGGTGATGTCCTCCAAAAGGCTCAAGTGCGTAGTAATCACAACCGGTGCTTGTGTATGATCATAATACATGTATGAACGTGGAAGCAGCAAAAGGAGTATAATTATAATTATAAGAATTGTAGCAACTCGTGTTCTATAGTTTCTATAGTTCTCTATGGGGAAAGGCGTATGTTTAAAATTCTAGCTTATACAGTAATTTTACATGATTATGCATCATGTTTGATATCATTTACTCTATAAATAATTATGGCATGGGTACAGATCAAAAGCTTGTATATGTAGGTATAGAAATATATTCAATTTTTTATATGATACTATTAGGCTGTCTGGTAATTTCGTCAGTGCCTCTATCTTCACCTGCGCGCGAATAGACCTTAGACTCGGGAGTGGACACAAAAAAATAAAAACGATCCATTTCAATAACAAAATTAAGTTTCAGTAATTTAGTTCATTTTCCTCAAAGTGTTTAAAAAACGTACGAAACATGTGAGCATTGGTCATTACAATTTCTCGGCACCATTACAACCCTTGCCTGTTAGCTCGGGTTCCACCGAGCCTTGATTGTAGTGACCAGCTGTACCCCACTTGTATCATAATGTACTAATATAACACGGGGCACAATGATTTTGCGTGGGGTTTCGAAATTGATCTTGGGTATTGTACTGAATACGAAAATAATGCGAATACGATACGATACGAAACCAATAAATATTTGGTTCAATATCTACATTGAACCAAATATTTATTGGTTTCTAGCGAATCATTGACAATATGATACAATAAAAAAATCTTTACCTGTAGACTGTTCAATTCTTCTAGCAAAGCTTTTGTTTTCGGTCCAGGTATTGTTGATGTCTTAATATTAGGACCTGATGGCTCTTGATGATCTGTACTATAACCCGTTGCAAAGCATCGACATTCTGTTAAAAAAACAAACCAATTGGGGTCTGACTATGCCAAATTTCAAATGCTAAACATGTAAGTATCTACCTATTTTGTTTAAACTTATACTGTGATGTCGGTTAAGTCGGACTCATAACTACCTAGGTCAAGAGATACCCTCGCGTTACCAGAGGCCCGGCCAGTATCCTCTTGAGACATTGTAGGTACTAATATTGAATCACTAATAGACAATTATTCATAATAATCTTTATTCAAGTATCAAGACTCAAAAATGGTTAGCAAAACTTACAACTACGTTAGTAGGCACTGACACTAAACAAAGAACAACAATACTAAACATACTCGTACAATACAATACACAAAAAATATTTGATCACCGGTGCGACACCCCATGCGTGATGGCGCAACAACCATTCTTAAATAATTTAAGCCTATCAATGAAATTCATAGATATTATTAGAAGTTAGAAATAGAAATGAGACAAATTTATTTGCGACTGTCAATCTAGGTACTTAGAACATTGTTTTATATTTTATAAATTGTGAAGTTTCATTATTAACGAATTTTCATGTTTGAAGCATATACAAAAAAACGCATGGATTATGTAGATATGTGTTTTTATCGATCGAGAATAACCAAATTAGGTATTCATTCATTTCTATTTCTAGAGCCAAAAACTAAAAAACGATTATTTTTTATTTCAAATTTCCCTCTGCACCGTCCGTTTTCCCATTATGAGTAATATCGTAATATGGAGCAACCAGAAGTACTCAACACTATACATAATTATACTTATTGTTACATAAATACCTTTAAAAGCAGCAGGCGATAAATATGAATTGGTATGTAGTACATTGCTAACTGCGCGTAAAAGCATATTGCAATGTATAATTGCCTTTTCACGTCACTTGATTATTCTGGAATTATTAATATAGTTCATTTACGCACTGGCAAAAATATATTCGGATATCTGCAATTTAGAATATCACTCTTCGCTAACGCACGTCCATTTGCATCGAGCAAGAGTAAACGTATCGATTATGTTCTCTACCGGAGCGCCGCGCCGCCGCGCCGCACCTTTTACTGTGTACGGCGCAAGCTCTAACTTACGGGTTACGAATACTTACATAAAAACAGAATAGGAACGGGCGATGTCATACGTAATATATAGGTATTGGCAGGCAAGTGAAATTATTTGATTAACAAAAAAATTGCAAATTAAGACTTTTAATGGGTTCTTTTTTTAAATAGGAACGGTAATTATTGGGTTTGGAGCGGTGGCGGTGGTTTATTTTCAACCGACGAAAAAAGGTGACAGAGTAGTCCGATTTTAGTAGTATGCCTCAAAGTTGTTTCTACTTAGAAAAAAAATACCACCCACAAAAATAGGGAATGATTAATTTTTCACCTGTGGACCGATTCTGTTGAAACTTGGCACACTACAACATAATGGAAGCTTAGAATGAGTTTGACAATGAAAATGGAAGATAGTGGAGGGAACTCCTCAGCGGTTTACAGGAGCTGCCTCGTGTTTGGACTTATTTAATTTATATTGATGAAAACATTAGACATATCTACTTAGCTGGGTTATGAAGATTTAAAACACAGAAAATCTAAAACTTTATAAAAAAAATACAAATCGACGAGAAGAGAAACTGAAAAATGAAAATAAATACATTAAGGCACAAGTGAGCTAAGTTGGGCTACACTAAAAATGAGCTTGGATCCTGCCCGTGCCGGAAGACGTGGGCGTAATTCGCGTTTGTATTTGACCAAAAAGCTCACGCGTTTCATACGAGGCTTTTCAACACAGTCTGCTTGTGACCACGATCAGTCCAACCTGGTCGTAAAGTCAAGCGATTCAAAGGTATTTATTGCGCGTTAATTCCTGTAAGTTTATGTAATATGAGGAGAGGCACTAACGAATTTGCCAAACGAGTCTAATATCAAAATAATATAATAAAATTAAAAAAAATCTGTTATAACCCATATTAACGTTAATTTGTCGACAAAAATATATAATTTTATGAACTGAAATGTTTTGTCATATTTTGACTAAAGCCGTGTCATCAAAACAAAATATTAAATCTCAACAAAGAAAAATAAAACTCTATAAACGTTAAACAAAATATTAAATGTAATAATGTTACGCGGCTTTTGTTTAGATTACTGCACTAGTGCGGTAATGTAAATTGAAAAGCACTAGTGATGTCATAGCTATTTATTCAGTTCCCTATACAGGTGACTGAGGCTATAATTATAATTTTACAATTCGCTACAAATACGCATATGCATTTGAAAGATTTATTTAAGCGCTTAGTTATTAAGACTATTAAAATAAAATAAAATTTAAACACGTGGACTTGAAAACCTCCTCCTCTTTTTTCGTCGGTTAAAAAGGTTTGGTCCGTTTATATTTCTTAATAGTTGTACCGATCACTTGCGTGGATAACATTTATGTGCATTGTACTTTAGCAATTGAAATCAAAGTTAGCTCATTGAAACCCCAAAATGTGCGAGATAGGTATTTGATTTAAAACGTTACACCTAAACTTCAGCAATTTATAAAAAGGGATATTTTCGTCACCTTCGTGGCATCTTGGTGATTTTATGCCACTTTTTTTTTTTTCATTGTTTTATTTAGAAACTTGCGAGAACTACATAGAACTCACCAGCAGCGCCCCGAGGGAACTTCTTAACGCACCCGGATAAAAAAGCGTACAGCTGTCTCCAGAGTCCCGTCTATCTCCGTGGCAAATTTCATCCAAATAGGTTCAGATGTTTTACCGTGAAAGCGTAACAAATAAATAACAAACAAAATAATAGTAATATCTTAGGTTTTCGCGATCACTACACATTATAATAAAACAACTTTTAACCGGATTAACCGCGAAGTCCTCCTGTGACCACGAACGCTGCAAAGTGTTCCAAACTTCAGGAAAAACAAAAACCCATAATACACGCGATTAATCCGCTTGTTGTTTTATTTTAAACAAACTCATTTTCGCACTTATAATATGAGTTAAGACTAACGACCCGCCCCGGTTTCGCACGGGTAATGGAGCATATTATACCTACATGTTTTGTCTGTCGTAGAATCGCATGCGAGTCCCGCCATCGGTGTGAGAAACGCGCTTGAATTTATTTCGCGCGCGTTAAGGCCCTCTTATACTGACGCAGTAGCCATTTGCGCATTCCCAGCCTGCGCGTAACAAACATCGCAAACATGCAATGACAGTGACTTCGTTTAACACCGACTGTCGCCAACGTGTCATATTACAAAATAGTTTGCAGAAGGGCCACTATTGAGGATTACACCTATTTGTAGTAGGTGGCAAGTAACTTGTTGGTGTGAAATGTGTATATTGTATTAAATTGAATGACAATAATTTTATAAAGTTGTAAATGTATTTATCTATATTTACTATTATGAAACAAAGAGTAAAATCTAAAAAAAAAACAACATGAAAACATTCAGCTTGAAGGTGTGAGAAACAATAGTAATTCACTAATACGGAACGCAACAAATACTACGCGAACCACATTCGTGGGGCAACGACCATGCAGCCTATCGGGTGGTCTGCACTAGAGCGTAGAGCTCGGTATTATTAGTGGTCTGCACTGCGGAGAGCGCTGCAGTCGTTGGTCAAAACTCTAGAAAATTATACAAGACTGACTTCTTACAAATAATATCACATCTACGTTAATTTAAATCATCTCAATTAACATTTAAAAATATAAATAACATCAAAATTATCAAAACCCTATTTTTTAAAAGCAGGTGGCCTATTATGTTTTGTTTATGTAGTTTCTTTCATTGCATTGCATTATGTCAATAAGTACATTTACTAGTTAGCTTCTTTCGAAAACAGGAAGAAAAAGAAAATCCACTAATGAAGGGAGATCTACCAATCTCCGAGACGAACACTTATCGACATGTCTATTATATAACCTACGGTGCACAAACCTAGCGTCCGAGCACGGCTCTTTTCGACAAACTTGTCGCCTCGATAAAAGTTTTTAAGTATGTATTGAATTAACACGTTATGTCAAATTTGACGTTTAAAATCGACAAACGTGTCGATAAAAAGAACCATGCTCGCAACGATGGTCGCCTACGGAGTCGCAAAAGTTACGCTTTGGGTTTGCCAACGAACAATGGAGCGCTGGACGTAAAAATAATAAACAGAATACTAAACACCTCGCTGCGCTCCTAGATGGGTATAATAGATGTTATGAAAAACATAACACTCCTTTTTGGGCAGTGGTGTAAAAAGGCTACCGTAAACCATATGCACAACGACCGCTGGGCAAAAATCTCAACATGATGGTTGCCCAGAAATTGCCGACGTTGCCGAGGCCGGCCTAGGAGGAGGTGGCGGAATCGGAATGACCTGGTTGCGTTCCATCAAGGCTGATTTAAAGTGGCGTAGGGGAAAGCTATATAACTATATATTGCGCAGCAGTGTGACAGGGCATTAGACACAAACAGGATGATATAAAAAACATAATCTATTTATCGCTGTTGTACTACGAACTTGTAGAGGATAAGTGGGATTGATCGATGAAAATATGTTTTAAATTCAATAAATAAATCTATATTCTGGTAAAAAAAAACTGAAATTATTCAACATTGAGTTAGCAATACATTTTCTTTGGAACATAACAGATCTTATGTTCAGCAGTCGCACTTGGGACCACTAGACCAACGACACAGTTTGAACAAAATTTTGGATTAATACTGGAACATCCATAGCTGAATATAGTTCCTCAAATTGAGAAAAGCCATTCCTAGGAGAAATAAATAGTCCAAGAGGTGCCCGCGATATTTAATTTGACTTTTTTCTTAGACTTACTCGTATGCAAAAAAGTTTGCTTGCACATATAACATTCTGAATAGTGATAATTATAAGTCCTTTTTTCACAAATAAATTGGAAGTTCTTTGTGCCGCAGTTAAATATTTCATTGTAGCGGGCTTTACTCTGTAACTCTTCTAAAAGATTATCCTATAACTTTATATCAATGATTTCTATTTCGACAAAGTATGAGTTACCATTATCTTCGATTTGTCTAGAGCAATGAATACAATAGGTATCTATATTATAAAATAATAAAGTATCTTTATTCATGTACTTAACTGGCATTCATTACACATTCTTACATCACTTGGGGCAACTGCTATGGCATATTCTACCACATGGTGTGTAATCGTAAGTGCTGCAGCAATGGAGAATCCCAACTGTCTGACAATACATTAAGGATGCTGTTGGTGCTGCAACGCACACAGCTCACTATCGACGCGCACCGTTTCAGAACAAGGGCATAAAGCTCATCAGTTTGCACTTCTGCGAACATACCCAAAGCGCTACAGAACTTCGGCAGCCCCATCCACCCTAAATGCCTTGTTGTTTGTTGTATTGGACAAATATTAAAACAAGCCTACAAAACTTAATGGTTACTCTCTGGAACTGTTAATCGAACTTTAGTAGTAGGAGAATCAGGTAAATTCGGAGATGCTTCAAATAATGACTCTACAAAGCCAGTCTCTCAAAAGACAAAAAAAAAAGTTGATACAGAGTAGACATTTTAAAAGCTACAATAATTTTTAACAAAAAAAAGAACCGACTCCAAAAATCTTCCTGTTAAGTAAAATTGCACTAAAAAGTTATAAAATAATTGCATTATTTACTTACTACAATTTATATAAAAATATTATTTTAATTTTAGAGGATTCTGAATAAAATCAATTTATTAGGACAATAATATACAATTATTATTATTTTTGGAGTCGGTGCCAGACAAACTTTAAAAATATTTAGGTAGTTTCCTCAAATATGCAAAGTATATTTAAAGGTACATTAACCATCATTATTTTTACGATAATGTATTATACCTAATTGAACCTATTTACAAATGAACACAACAACTGCCTAGAGCGAACGCTACTTCATGAATGTACTGACACGTTTATTATCCTTTACTGGCACCGACTCCAAAAATAATTGATTTATTCAGAATCATCTAAAATTAAAAAAATATTTTTATATCAATTGTAGTAAGTAAATAATGCAATTATTTTATAACTTTTTAGTGCAATTTTACTTAACAGAAAGATTTTTGGAGTTGGTTCTTTTTTTTGTTAAAAATTATTTTATTTCTTACTTTTTAGTGAATCTTGCGTACCATAACTGATTTATCGGAAGTGAATATGGGTAGACATACTCAACGCGCTGTTCATATATATCTGTCGCAAATGGATTGTAGAATCTGCTGTTTTACAAAATCTCTAGCTGTTTTACAAAACAATACTGTTTTATAAAACAGCTGAACAACGTTCAGCTGGATTGCCATTGCGATTACGTTTAACAAAACTGCTACCCAGCTTTAGACGTAATGCAGAATGACATATCTACAGTGGGACAGGTTTGTTTATTGTATAGGTATATTAAATGGATAGTCACCATTCAAGTAAAAAAGCGATACTGTATTCTGATTTGACTTTCCGTGGCTGGGTCGACGGAGCCACGCTTAGCGGGGCTCCTATTTTTGTGTCCGTAAGGTTAGAAAAAACCTGAACACGAAGAGGATGACGGGGGCTGTTCGCTCGCTACGCTCGCTCACGGGCCCGTCATCCTCTTCGAACCTAACCTGTCCGTGTCGGGATACACGAAACTCAACTGGATCAATTTCGTTTATTTTCTTTCATAATCCCGATATATTGTCGACTATTATAGTGGTTTAGTATTTACGTCATTAAAAATTTTCATATTTTTTTTGCTTTTGGCAAGTAAAATAAAGTTAGGTTATTATTGTTAGGACATACAGAGCCATAAGCGACAAAATTTCGAACTAAAATCAACAATCTGACAGTTGATTTCACACTGTTTTACATATTCTCTGATCGTTGACCCGCTGCATTGATAAACGCAAAACGTTCATTCAATTCTGCGTGTTATAGTTCAGTAATCATGTTAAACCGCTAAACGTCGTTCAGCTGTTTTTCATAACAGTACTGTTTTGTAAAACAGCTTATTCTACAATCCATCTGCGACATATCCATATCAAAGTAGGAAATCTAGATCTGAAGCTATTTCAAAAGAGAGTAATAAACTGCGTAAAACAAGATGAAATTAATTAAAAAAAAAAAACTGGCTAGCGTATGTTACTCACGGGACAGTATAAGGAGTCTAACGATACCCCATATATCGAAATCAGTTCAGGTATTTAGAAGTTATGGTGGAATAGGTAAAGAAGCTCACAAACATACTTACATACATACACACAGAAATACACTCCGTTTTTTGAGCACTCGTGTAAAAAGAGATGTTTGAGAATGCGGTCTTACACTAAAAAGTATTAAATAGCAAAAAAAATATGACGGATTTCCGATGCTTATCTTCCGGTTTCATCATCATCATCATCATCTGATGATGAAGCTGGAAAATAGTTAGTTCATTAGAACTATTCTAGAGACCGTAAACACCACCGGAAAGTCACAAGAAAGCAAAATACACCATTTCGTTTACTTCGACGACGTAATATTTTTCAGTTATTTTGATTTAAATACCCAACTACTATACCAATTTTCATAAAATTTAAATGGGACCAATCTGAAAGTAAATCCTTTCAAATAAAAAAATAATTTTCCAAATCGGTTCATAAATGACGGAGTTCTGAGGTAACAAACATAAAAAAAAAAAAAAATACAACCGAATTGATAACCTCCTCCTTTTTGGAAGTCGGTTGATTAATCACTAAAATTGAGTTGTTCGATTTAAGTCCGAACTGATAATTGTCTCTTTGTATTTGCTTTTATAGTTGTGGGAGATGGGTCTGGGCAGTTGCATCAACTCCTCAACTATCGTTTTCCCCAAATCTATCCACTCAGTAGAGTGGATTTATTCACTCCAAGTATGAAGTGAATAAATTTCTTCATCCTCGCTCAAACCATCGCTCAGGCGAGTTGGTAAAACGTAGATCCATCTTTCATAATAAAAGCCAGTTCAGTTATGAAAATAGATTAAGTTGTTATGTCATATTAATACTCAATATTCAATACTTTATTGCATTCCATAATGTTATACAGGTGGTAGGCTTAGACTATGAGATCAAATTAAGGACCATGTCGGGCACAGCACAGTTAAGTAGAAAAGAGGAACAGCGCTATAGCTTTGTAATTCAAAATTATAATATTTATTTTGTTTTTATTAATAATTTCTTTAAACTAGTGGATAAATTATTACATTCTAAAATTATTATTGCTTATAATTTGTTATTATTATTTATTTAATTAAAAAGATAAATTATTATTGCACTATTCATTAATTGATAACTATTCTATAATATTTTATTCATTGTATTAGATATTGCACTATTAACATTAGTAAATTGAGAAAATAATGGCTGTAAAGTTACCGAGTCACTTTAGTGGCATCTAGAGCTTCAAAACCATTTATTTGCCAAACTAGATTCACGATTTGATTAATTTACATATGAATTTGCTCGTCTTATCAAGCGCTATAAGATTTTTTACAAAAATAGATCATTTAAGCAAAAAAAAAAAATTGCCACTAAGGTGACGACGAAAGTCCTCGCGTTGAGAATTACTCAATGAATACCTACTAATTATAATCACAGTAGTAACATAGTAGGAATTTGTTTTCTATGGTACGATATTGTTACGTTGTTATTGTAAGATCTAGTATACAAAAGTCACAATTTTAAAACAAAAACAAGTAAAATTTGGTTTAGGTAGGTAGAGGCAAGGAGGGTAATTTGGAATAGGTACTGTTGGTAATTTGGGATAGCAGGGATTTATAGAATCTAATAGCGCCATCTCATTTCACGGACTGTTAATATTCATAAGTAGCGACACCTATCGATATGTTTACAGGGATAGTCTCAAATTTTTCTGGTATGGCGGACAGACATGGAATAGCGTTTGGAGAAAATTTTGAGATAGCTACTATATAGTTTAACTCGTTCTTATCACATAGTTTTCTTACGATTGTGCTGTTTAGCTTTGTATGTACCGGATAAAAGGTAATTATTTTTGCTTATTAGCATTGAATTTGACAATTTGTAGGTATATTTATACACTGCCTCGTTGGTATAATTGTCCCAAGCGCGGCTGTTGAGCATGAGGTCTCGGGTTCGATTCCCAGGTCGGGCAGCGTTATTAAGTTTTTCTGATAGGAAATTCTCAGTAGCAGCCCGGAGTTTGGAATTGTGCCCGGTAGATGGCAATAGGCTCACCACCTATTACATGGGACTTATATAACAGCATTGGTGAAATGTGGGTGTGCAACTGTGTACACCTCTGCCTGCCCCTTCGGGCAATACAGGCGTCATGCTATGTTATGTTAAGCTATATTTATAAATAAATAAAATAATTGAGGTTGTGTCCAACTACGTTTTGTTGCTAACTTGAAAAACCCGGTGTGATGTTAATTTGGAATATTGCAAAATACCCATTTATTTAATTTATCTGGTTAAAGTCTGAAAAAAGTTGATTAAATGTGTATAGTTTATTTGTATGTATCCTTTTTTATGTATGGAATAATTATTCTATCACTTTTATATAACATACCCACTATCACGGTCTCTTAACTAGGCTGAAGGAGATTTAGAAATAATAAGAATTTACAAATAAATCTTGTTATTTTGCATTCAATCTAAAACGTGTAGGACTATTGAATTGTTTTTGATCGCTTACATATAGATAGATAATATAGCTTCAAAAAAGTGAAGATTATATTTTTAAATATCACACTGAAAAAAGAGGGGCTCGTAGCTAAGTAACAGCCGCACAGATCGATCATCGAGGTTAAGCTACGCTTGCCGCGGTCGGTCTGTGGATGGGTGACCATCATTTCATACCGAGACCCCTCCGTGCCTCGGAGAGCACGTTAAGCCATCGGTCCCGGTTGTCAAATTCAGATCTACGACAGCCGTTACGGGTAGTCAGAGGCGTGAAAGTCTGACAACAAGTCATACCACGAGATATCGTGTTACCCAGTAACTAGGTTGTGGAGGTCTGATAGGCAGTCGCTCCATGTAAAATACTGGTATTAAGCTGCATCCGGTCTGATTAGAAGCCGACCCCAATGTAATTGGGAAAAGGCTAGGCAGATATATATATACACGGAAAAAAGTTGCAATCCTGAAAAAAAAATTGTATTCCAAATTACCTTTCTTTCCTCTACCTACCTAATTTAAACCAAATTTAACTTTTTTTGTGTTGTACAGTAGTAGGTATATATAATAATTATCAATAATACTACTGATTTAAAAATAAAAAGATAATAAGGACACGCACTTCTCACGTGGCGTAATTCATAAAATGGCGGCAGCGCGTCAAATTGGCAATGGGCACCGTTGAGCCTGCATTAAAGCATAAAAATACCAATGATGCCGTTTTATTAGTAGGTAATATGAATAGGTACTTATGCTGTTGGTCATAAAACAACAATAATTACGTTAAAATAGGTGTAGCATAAAAAACAAAATTAAATTAAAATGAGCTAGATTATAATCAACAAGATGTGCCCCGCGGTTTCACTCGCCTAGTTTAAACTATTCCGTACGATTTAAAAAAATCTCATGCAAATACCTTGTTCAACAACAATGACGAACACAATAAAAAAGAATTATCCAATATGGTGCACTCGTTCTAAAGTTATGCCGTGACCAAGGGAAATACGGATTCATTTTTATATATTTAAATAATATTTTGAAACAAATATAAAAATACTTTACTTTAATCTACTATATTTATTAAAGAATAATAGTTTAGGCCAACTTACGAAACAAAAATGAATGAATGTGAGAATTTATATTATAATAAAACATTTATGCCCAGATAAATGCCCAAGGGAAAGAATTTATCGGGAACTTATAGGCATTTTGCCCAATTTGACTGAAACGCCCGGGCATTTGCCCATGTCTATAAAGTGTCTGGTATAAAGGTTTGCGAGAGGCGAGAGGGGTAGGTACTCCCGCTAAAACTACTCCAGTACTAATTCCTTCAAAAATTTTAAGTATTTTTCACATAACATTTTTCTTTTTCATCGGTTTAGTTTTTTGTTAAAGTTTTATTGATCCTATTACAATAAAACGTAGTAACGTACCGTAAAACATGGCAACTTTCCCCTAAAAATTAGAATAATTTTGCATAAGTTGAGTTATTTTAGAACACGATAATCTATTTTGTATTATGTTTGTTCCACCCAATACTATACGAGCATGCCTCTATATTTAATAAAAATATCCCGGAAAATAAATTGTATTTGTAAAAAATTCGATTGTAGGTATGTGCTGGGCAAATAATCATTGGTTGTTGGTAACTTGGCCAACTTCAAATATCTCCGATATGTCAAACCGTATCATTAATAAAAAAAAATGCCGATTAAAAATACAGGGCCATGTTACAGAATTAAATTATGAGTTAATAAACGTATTTATTACCCTTCAAAATTAAGTGGGCAAAGTCAAATAGCCACTTAGAACATTTTTCTTACCATAATAGTCAATGTCCAAGGGTCCTGTCACCATTGAATACGTAATGAAAACCTATAAAATATGGATTTTTATTGACATTATAACAAAATCGTTTACTAATATTGGAAAAAAATACCTTTTACATAGGTAAGGGGTGTCTAATTTTACTTCTGACTCCTAATTAACTTCACAAATAAGAAAATAATTTTCGATGTAACATAGAGGATGCATTGAATTTTATAAATCTGTTATACGAGCCGTAGTTTGGTATAGTCTATAAATTTGAGTTCTGGTCCACCAAAGAGCAGAAGGCAAATGTTGTAAGAAAATATGAAAATGTTGAGATGGATGAGACAAGAATGGATGAGTTATGAAATAAGTATAGGAGACTGAAAGTAATGCTAGTGACAGAAAGTTTTAAAGGAAATTGGTTATCTTGGTATGAACATGTGGTGAGGGAAATTGATTGAATGTGACTAATCTCTTAGTATCAATCAATATCCTATGTAATGAATATGAAATAATTCATGGATGGAAGTAAGGGTCACAAATATGATTGAACACCTTTAATTTTGCAAATCGTGTCAACTAAAATGTCTGTACATTCACGAGCACAACATAATAAAAGAGTAATATTTCTTGTTTCTCCTCGTCGGATCTAGTGTCTGCAGTAACGACTAACGATACATAAATAAATAATTATTTAAAAATTTCAGGTGGCACCCGTACGGGAATAATATTGATGGGCAATGTCATCAACAATACTCCCAAAAACATGCATATTAATATCAATATTATTCATTTCATGTTTACAGCTGACGGTGGTAAAAAATTACTTATCTGCTGTAATTGCAACTATCACTTCTCGGTTAAGTTTTTGTACTGGTTTCTGCCCGCGAAAAACAGACCCAACTTGGGGAAGCTCTGACAAGCAACTGAAGTAACATTGGTGACATTAATTAAATAACTTAGTGTTGCCAGAAATACAATAACATAGCATCACGCCTGTATTCCCCGAAGGGGTAGGCAGAGGTGTCCATACACTGTTGTACACCGACATTTCACCAATGCTTTTATTAAGTCCTATGTAAAAGGCGGTGAGCCTATTGCCATCAACCGGCGACAGTTCCAAACTCCGGGCTTCTACTGAGAATTTTTTAACAGCAAAACTCAATAAGACTGCCCGGCCCGGGTATCGAACCCGAAATCTCATGCTCAGCAGTCGCACTTGGGACCACTAGACCAACGAGGCAGAAATATGATGAATTCTCAAATACAGACAAAAAAAAACTTAAAAGTATAGGTAAATACGCTGTGTATACATTTTTTTCGAAAAATACTCAACTGAGCAAAGTCAAACCTCAAGGGCATAGTTGCCATGTTTTACGGTAGGTACTGTAGGTAGATATTTATTTCAATTTATAATCTATAAACATTTCAAAGACCTTGTTTGTATTTAATTAATTCCGCTTTCATGTTTCTTCTGCCAGACAGTCAACTTTTACTAGCATCTAATATAAATTTATAACACATGCACATGATGTTGCCAAAAAGACCCGCCGGGCCGGGATGTCCACCCGAATAAGACGAGCGCGACTCCAGTCCACTCACGTCGGAGCTTTTGCTGCTGGTCTCCAGCTGGAGATCGCCCCGGAGAACTACGTGCTCCTTACGGAGTTTCGTAGCCACGGCCACGGCTTTAACATACATTACATAACAAGCCCTTCTCTGTCCCACTGCAGGGCAACTTCATTGCGGGTTGGAGATTTTAAAACATCAATTAGCAGGTTTCCTCACAATGTTCCTTCACCTACACTACAACTACCTTACATAATTATGACATTGAAAAAGTCACATTGATAAATTACATTTTTGAACCCAAAACCGGTGGCTCAATCGGGTCTTTAACCACTCTGCCAGTGCGACGTAGGTATACCAATTTATTACAAATATTTAAAAAAAAATGCCAAGTCTGCCTACTGCTGGACAAGCCGTTTCCAAGTTACGCGCTTACCAAGAAGCATTAAATTTTTATTTATAAATATGAACTGAAATACAATTTAAGTGATTAAAAGCGTCGGGCTTCTTATTTTATAATATATAGTATATATATAGTAGTTAAGAACTCACGAAGATTCTGATTTATACGTACTTAATATTATTGTAGTGATCCACGGCAATTCCTATAAACTTCAATTTTTTTTGAATAGTGGATAAAGTGCAGTGCCGATTCCTCAACCGAACGAGCTTTATAATAATTAAAGAAGTAAAATAAATATAAAAAATTAAATATAAAAATACGATACACGGTGCAATTTTTTTACGCCTATAAACGGGTGTCAATATGACACCTTGACATGACAAATATTGCTGTCGCACATGGAGGTTTTAACAAATCGGACTGTGGTGTTTTATATAGGTACTCCTAAGACTCTAAAGGGTCTGGGTCTGAGTTTGTGGGAGGCCATAGACTATGGGCAATGGCGGCCCTAGCAACATTTTTGGTGTTGCCCTAGTTGTTGCGATGTCGCATGGCGGCGCCCCTCCGTTCACATGCATTAATTTAAACATACAAACGGAACGGTATTCTTTTAAGTTCTATAAAGTTCAGTATTTTAGTCTGTAATCTCAGTCTCAATCCAAGTTCAATCTGAGGTAAGTAGTAGGACGGTAGGACGGATGAAAAATAAGACTGTCATTCTGAACTTCGAATCACAGTAGTACGACGGAACTGAGCATCGACACGACTTTAGTTCGATCACACAGTGCTTCGACAGAACTTCGGCCGCAGCTGGTTACCACCCACCGGACGTGGCCATGTGGTGAAGCGACCTAGTCGTGTTTAGAGATGTAGTCCGGTGCAACCGTTGTGGGAGACGGATCTGGGCAGTTGCATTAACTGCCCAACTATCGTTCTCCCAAAATATATCCACTCTACTTAAGTGGATAGATTTATTCAGGATCTACGTGCTCGAAATAGTGTTTTGTCGAAGTAATGATCTGTTGTAGCAGTGTTCTGTCGGAGCAACGTTCTGTCGCAGTTGAGTTCTGTCGGAATAACGTTCTGTCGAAGCACTGTGTGGGCGAACTAAAGTCGTGTCGATGCTCAGTTCCGTCGTACTAGTGTGATTCGAAGGTCAGAATGACAGTCGAAAAATAATAATATGAAAAAATAAATAACGTACGATCACATATCTATACTATATTTGAGTAACTAGGTAGATACTTTAGTTTATTACTATAGTTATACTTTCATACATAGCTTTCATTACTTTAATCCAAACTTAACTAATACTAGCAGTCCGTCCCGTTTGCACGGGTGAACATTTACACCTTGGGCTACATTATTAACGTTTTAGTAAGGAGCCCTAATATTTTCTAGTAATAAATATAGCCTATGTTACTCAGGGGTAATTCTTAGAAATAATATAATAATTAGAATGCTAATTCTAATGATGGAAGATTTTTCGAAATCGGGCTAGGATAGGGGTTGGGAGCAAAGAAACGACAGTTCACGTCTAGTAATAAAATATAAACCGCAACCAACACAAATATACCTAATAGTAAATTACACATGAACACAATGATTTAAAAGACCGATTTATATACGACCGCGTCGGCGCGCGGTAACGCACGCGCACGTCTCGGTCTGAGCGCTTGACTGCAACGGAATTAGCCTAAAGCAGGGGTTCCCAACCTTATTTTGTCTACTGCCCACTTTAAGAATAAATTATTTTTTAACGCCCCCCTTTTTAAACATACTTAAAAACTGCTAAGTACTTATAACTGATTATTGAAACGCAAATTTATAGTATTCGGACAGAGTATCTTTTATTGAAAATAAAACAAACAATCAATTCTTATATAAAAACTAATGTGAAGGTTGAATCTGATGCTGTTCAATAAGTTTGTTGATATCAGGTTCCAATTTACTCAAAAACAGCCGCAAGTCGCCACGTTCGGTAACACGCAAACGATTTCTCTTTTTAGTAAGCAGCGTTGCCACAGCACTAAATCCACGTTCACACAAATATGACGATGGGAATGCTATCAAAAATCGTTGAACAATTGACCACAATCCAGGGTACAATTGCGGGATCGGTTTTTGTAGCCAAAATTCTTGATATCCATTTTTGAACTTGATTTTTATTTCTTCGTTTGTTGTCAATTCTATAAGTTCTTCTTCCAGCTGAGGTGACATTGCTGTGTTGACATTTGAAAACGGATCCAACACCCAGTCTGGTATTTCCAAGTTTAAAATGTCCTGGTATCGTTCGGTGAAGTCAATGTGGAGGTTTTCCAAATGTTGGCAGTAGGCAAACAAGTCGTCGTTACTGCAGTATACTGATAAATTCGGAAAATTGTGGAACTCACGTCTGCCCATATTCTTTTTGTGCAGAAGCAGTTTGGCTGCGAAAACAGCAACGACATTTTTTGTTTTAATTAAATTTAGTTCATCGCTTTGCAGTTGGAGGTTCATGTCGTTGAACATTTTATACAGGTCTGTCATGTAAGCTATATCATTCTTTGATGTTATGAGCTTGTTGCGCAGTTCTGTATCTTTAGTTTCCAAGAACTCTATCATAGAGTCAAACAGGTTGTAAAATCGAATCAGACAATTGCCCTTTGACAGCCAACGAACTTCAGTATGAAGCAACAAACGGTTGAAATCTTCGTCATTAGTAACACAAAGCTGATGAAATAATCTATCATTCAAAGAGCTGCTAATGATTTTATTGACTGCTTTGATGACATATTGCAGTGATTGAAATAGTCGTTCACTTAAGTTTCTAGCAACCAAATGTTGTCTATGAATAACGCAATGTATAGCAAGGACATCTGGAATTTTATTCTTTAAGTATGCTATGAAGCCTTTATGGCGCCCTGTCATAGCCGGAGCGCCATCCGTAGCAACTGATATAATATTTTTCAAAGGAATCTCTTTCTCTTCACAAAACTTTTCCAATGTATTGAATATGGTTTCGCCTTTTGTATCTGTAACCAAATTTCTGGCAAACAATAGTTCTTCGCGTATTTTCTCATCTTTAATAAACCTCACGTAAGATAGCAACAACGCTTCATTAGTTGGTAAAGTGGACTCATCGAGCTGAATTGAGAATTGACTAGTCCTCAGATGATTGCACAATGATTCTTCAATGTTTTCAGCCATTTCATCAATTCGTCTTTGCACAGAATTATTACTCAAAGGAATTTTTCGGATAATATCTGCGGCCGGTTTATGAAGCACAGTAGTTATTACTTCCTTTATTGCTGGCAAAATTAACTCTTCTCCGATGTTGTGTGGTTTGCTTTTTTGAGCAATTAACAAAGAGATATTGTACGAAGCTCGAAGTCCGTCGTCATCTTGCTTAGCAGCCGCCGAAAATAGTTTTGATACACTTGGCTGAGTATTATGCTTCTTCTCTAGGTCTTGAAAATATGCTACATTCTTTTCTGTCTTATCTGGATGCATTTTATTCAAATGATCTTGCAGTCTTGAAGGCTTCATTGCTTCGTTCGAAAATGTTTTTAGACATAGAAGACACAAAGGCGACGACGGGTTTGTGGGATTTTCAATAAATCCGAATTTAATATATTCCGCAGAGTATTGCCGTCTCTTCTTTTTTACTTCCGACATTGTTTTGTTTTAAGAAATACGTAAGTGTTGAAATCAAGTACCGCTTATCTATTATGCGCGAAACCGCAAATGAAAATAAAATAAATTTACGTCGTTTATATAGGATTGCATAAGCAGCACGCACCAACAGGAATAAGACAAACGTGCATAAACTCGTTTATCTCATTCGACGCCCAATCGTACCTACTCGACAAGCAAGAACAAGTATTATAGAACCAGCCGATTGGTATAGGAATGTACAATTCGGATTATTTAACAAAAACTTCTTAAAACATGATTGCCCGCGGTCTTTTATATCGAACCGAGTTTGAGCTATATCTTAATTAATATTAGTTGATGTTCACAAGATGTAGTCGAGAGTCGAGAGCTCAGTCGGTGTCTTAGAGTCTTTCTAGCTAGGTAGATGAAATTATAAATCGACCCCAAAGCCCTACACAATGCCCCCTTTTTTTTCTGGGTCTCTTACCGCCCCCCTTTAGGCCTGCAGCGCCCACAAGGGGGCGTTATCGCCCACGTTGGGAAAAACTGGGCCTAAAGTATAATAAAAAAATAAAAAAAATACTTTATTTTCACCAGAATACATAGTTCACATTAAAGGAACTCTTGACTTCCAAACTAAGTAAAAACTTGTAATATGGAAGCCAAGGAGTACTCGCTCGTTCCAATATTATTTTTGAAACTATGATAATACAGTATGTGACAAAACAAAGAGAAAAAAAAAGAAGATAAAGATATGTTAATGACTATAATTATTACACATTCATTATTCGTAAAATTAAAGGATTTTGCATTGTAACATTGAAACAGGTTCTGAGCATGGTTGTGTCGAGGAGTCGCCATAGGATATATTTATTTGGTTTATCTGCAACTATTTTGAGTTCTGTTAATGTAATAATTAGTCCGTTTTTTGCTATAACTACCAAAGTTGACCGAGGAATTAATGAGTCAGACAATCAAAGTAAATCAAGTTCGTGTTGTAATATTATGTATTGTGTATTATTATGTTCTTTTTTCGTTGTTCGTGTAGACCGAGGACATATATTTGGCATTGTTGGGTGGGAGAGGCGATTTATTATGTGTTTACTTTATAGTATTTATAATGTAAGTTTATTTTTGATAACTCCTATAAACCACAGACTGAAAGGTATCGTTATTGTCAGGCGCGTAACAAACTTAGCCCTGTCGACGAGTCGAGGTAAAATAAAACTATATCCTACAAAAAAGCTGTTAAGTGTAAAATGTTTACTAAAACAACGATTGTCTGCCATCATTTTTCTAAGAGCAGTTTGTAATTTTTGCGCTTTTGAACTGATTCAAAATTATAATTTTCTTATTATTATCCACATAATTATAGGCATATTGCATGGTAATAAATTAATCTATGATACTTAACGTCTATTATCAGAACGTTAGAGGTCTTCGTAGCAAAACGCACACATTTAAAAGAAACATTCACGCTAGTTCTTATGATTTGGTATTCATTACAGAAACATGGCTCACTGATGGAATAGACAGCAGAGAATTATTTGATGACCGGTATTTCGTATGGAGACGAGACAGGAATTATAGTTCAGTAGACCAATCGCGTGGGGGTGGCGTCTTGATAGCTGTTAACAGTGGTTTCCCGGTGACAGAACGGCCTGATTGGAACTCATCAGCGGAAGACCTATGGTTAACTATCACTCTAAATAATAAAAAACTGAGTAGTACATTTAAAGTACACATTTGTGTTGTTTACTTGATTTCCCAAAACCACGGCCTTTCTTTCTCTCAACAACTTTCGAACTTCACGTATAAACTAAACGATATTTTCATGAGTAACCCAAATGATAAATTTATAATAATAGGTGATTTTAACTTGAGTAACTTGTTGTGGACTTGTGATTCTCAGCCACTCCTTGAGCCTATTTCAATTCAGGGGGAAGCCCAGCATTACTTTTTCAATATTATTAGTCAATGTGATCTACAACAATATAACCACGTCTCAAATATTAATGATAGATTATTAGATTTAATTTTTTCTAATGAAAAAGTCAACATACTACATTGCAAAGACCCATTGGTCCCAGAAGATATCCACCACAAAGCCTTAGAGATTATATTCTACCCAGATAATCATATTCATTTGGAAGTTAATAAAATTCGAAAGTATTGCTACCCCCAAGGAAATTATACTGCACTAAGTAGGGATCTTGATAATATTAAATGGTCAGAGAATCTTGTGATCAACTCATTAGAAACCGTAATTGAGGTTTTTTATGATAATCTATTTAAACTAAGAGATAAATATGTACCACATCGACTATTTTCTGGCAACAGTAAATCCCCCCCATGGTATAACCAACCCCGCAAATTTTTTGACAAATATAAGGTTTATGGAAATCGTGAGGACTATCGTACATATTCTCTCTTGAGAGTGAGGGCTAAAAAACTTGAGAAAGCATGTTATGCCAGTTATGTCAGTAAAATAGAAAGTAGCATTTCAGATAACAATCCAAAAGCTTTTTGGTCTTTCATCAAATCGTCACGAGGCTCTAATAAAGTACTTCCTTCGGTTATGAACTATCAGAATATGAGTGCGGATACCGGACAAGCAGTATGTGATCTATTCGTAAAATACTTCCAGTCGACATACTTAACGCCGGGCTCTTCTAACTTTATCGGGGATACTTCTCATTGCAATGATCTCAGTAATACTATCTCGAATATTGAAATAAATCCCGCTGAAATTTTAAAATTGCTGAAGTCTCTGGATCTTAATAAGGGTGCGGGCCCTGATGGAATTAGCCCAGTACTCGTTGCTGCTTGCTCACAAAGTTTAGTTACTCCTCTCACGATACTATACAGACGATCGATTGCTGAAGGTCTTGTCCACAATATCTGGAAGTCTGCGTTTATAACACCTATATATAAGAAAGGCGATAGAAACGACGTAACAAATTACAGGCCTATTTCAAAATTATGTATTTTCGCAAAAATATTTGAGAAAGTGGTGCATACACAAGTATACGCTGCGCTAAATCATTTCTTTCTGAGTGAACAGCATGGTTTTCTTAAAAATCGCTCAACAGTGACTAACCTTATACTTTCTAACGACATAATATCACGAGGCATGGATGATGGAGGGCAAATTGATGCAGTATTTACTGACTACAGTAAAGCTTTCGACCGAATTGACCACAATCTGTTGCTCTCCAAATTACAGCAAGCCGGAGTATTTGGTAACTTGCACATATGGTTTAAATCGTATCTTTGTAACCGCACACAAGCTGTCGCAATAAATGGCTATCAGTCTCTTTGGGTCTCTATTCCATCCGGCGTACCTCAAGGTTCGTTGATCGGCCCTCTCTTGTTTACCATTTTTATAAACGACATTGATTCATGCTTCTTACATTCAAAGTTTCTATTATATGCAGACGACATGAAAATTCTTAAGGAAATTAATAACTATAATGATTGTATGCAGCTACAGAAAGACCTCATCCGTCTCGAGAAATACTGTGTCGACAATAAGCTTGATCTGAATGTCTCAAAGTGTTTTTCCATTACTTTCACTCGGAAGCGAAACCCTGTTGTCTTTAATTACGTAATAAAAGAACAAATAGTATCAAGAGTACAATTTGTTAAGGACCTGGGAGTTCTGCTTGACTCAAAATTACTATTTGACCAGCATATTGAGTTTGCATATTGTTAGCATATTGTTAATAAGGCCTCTCGGGCATTGGGTTTCGTTATAAGAACTGGTAGTAACTTTAAAAATGTAAAAACACAAAAAATCTTATATTGCTCGTTTGTCAGAAGTATTTTAGAATATGCGAGTTATGGAATCCTCAATATAACATATATATTAACAAAATTGAATCAGTTCAAAAGAGATTTCTAAGATACTTGCAATATAAAACTAAAATAATAGATGATAGTTATGTTTCTCGCTGTAAAAGACATCACATTCTCCCTTTGTATATGCGTAGATCAACAGCAGATTTAACCTTTTTGATTGAATTGAATAAATGAAAAAAGAATTGAAAAAAAAAAACAAATGAAAAGAAACCTAAGATTGCTTTTTTTTATGGTTGTTACCTCAGAACTCCGTCATTTATGAACGCATTTAGGTTTTTTTTATTGTAAAGGAGTTACTTTCAGATTGGTCCCATTTAAATTTTATGAAAATTGGTTTTGTAGTTTGGTATTTAAATCAAAATAACTGAAAAATAATACGTCGTCGAAGTAAACGAAATGGTGTATTTTGCTTTCTTGTGACTTTCCGGTGGTGTTTACGGTTTCTAGAATAGTTTTAATGAACTGCCTATTTTCCAGCTTCCTCATCAGATGATGATGGTGATGATGAAACCGGAAGATAAGCACCGGAAATCCGTCATATTTTTTTTGCTATTTAATACTTTTTAGTGTAAGACCGCATTCTCAAACATCTCTTTTTACACGAGTGCTCAAAAACCGGAGTGTATTTAAGTATGTAAGTATGTTTGTGAGTTTCTTTACCTATTCCACCATAACTTCTAAATACCTGAACTGATTTCGATATATGGGGTATCGTTAGAATCCTTATACTGTCCCCAGTTTTTTTTTTTTTTAATTAATTTCATCTTGTGTTACGCAGTTTATTACTCTCTTTTGAAATAGCCTCAGATCTAGATTTCCTACTTTGATATGGATATGTCGCAGATGGATTGTAGATTATGCTGTTTTATAAAACTGCTAGCTGATTTACAAAACAATACTGTTATGAAAAACAGGTGAACGATGTTTAGCGGTTTTACTTAATTACTGAACTATAACACGCAGAATTGAATGAACGTTTTGCGTTTATCAATGCAGCGGGTCAACGATCAGAGATTATGTAAAACAGTGTGAAATGAACTGTCAGATTGTTGATTTTAGTTCGAAATTTTGTCGCATATCGCTCTGTATGTCTTAACAATATTAACCGAACTTTATTTTACTTGTCAAAAGCAAAAAAATTATGAAATTTTTTAATGACGTAAATACTAAACTACTATAATAGTCGACAATATATCGGGATTATGAAAGAAAATAAACGAAATTGATCCATGAGCGAGCGAAGCGAGCTCGGGAGTTTCGTGTATCCCGACACGGACAGGTTAGGTTAAACTTTTAACCGGATTAATCGCGTGTATTATGGGTTTTTTGTTTTTCCTGACGTTTCGAACACTTTGCAGCGTTCGTGGTCGCAGGAGGACAAAGGTGTCAGGCGTCTCAACAGTTTATTTGTCTCTGATACTTAATTAAAACTAAATCGCGACGGTATTTCCTAAGACTATCCCTGAGAAGAAATACCGAAACAAACTCAGAGGTCACAGTCGTATTAAATTTAGAGATACAATTTTACAATTTTATCGAATTATTAACTAAAAGGCGTGAACTAAACTGCGTGCATCGGAACACCGATGCACGCAGTAATCGCTCACAGTATCTAATAAATAAAATTAAAATATCTTTATTCATACACAAACCTTTTACAAAAGTATATGATTAAATTAGACTTTTATATAATAAAAGGTTGAGCACATAGGTAGACCCTGACTCCTAAACTAGGTAATCCTGTGACTCAGGAGTCAGTGTTCTGCTGTCACTGTATCAACAATAATAAACCTTTAGAATATGTATTTGAGGTACGTACTATTATTTTATTTATTTTAGATATTGAACATAAGTTACTAAATAAAAGTAAGATTATTTTAACATTTTATGATCAAATAAAATTTAAAAAGATAATAAATGAATAATAATAATAATAAAGAGCTTATCCTAGTGGTTAACCGTGCGTTTGTGTGTGTAATTGTTAAGGGGAATGTGTGTGTGTGTGTGTGTGTTTAGGGGAGTGTGTGGGGAGTGTGTTGGGGTGTATGTGTGTGAGTGGTATATAAGCGATTTTAGTGTATGTGAAGTGCATATTATAATTATCTCTGGATGTTATTATGTTTGTGAGGTTACCCCTTCTACTTACTGTCACTGTATTCGGTGAAGTAGTTCTTCTGTTTGTGCATAGTCTTGGTCTAGCAACCAATTTTGTAGCTTAGTTTTTATTTCATGCTTCCTTAGCTCAGCAATTTGAATGTTTTTAGATAGCTTGTTATAAATAAAGGCACTCATGACGTAATATTGACAACTGGCAAACGTAGTTTTATGTTTTACTGAGGAACAGATAATTCCAGTTTTACGTTTTGTTGTGTCTGGAGGAGGAACACAGTAATTCTAAGAGTGGCACGGAGTATATATAGTTGCCTCACTGTCAGCAGTCTACATTCTTTATATAGTTTAGTTGTAGGAAATCTATACGGTTTGGAAAATAAGACCTTAAGCACTGCCCTTTGTGCGCGCTCCAATTTGATAAGCTTAGTTTTCTTGTGACTTCACACACTGCAGATTTTGTTGAGCGTCTATTCTTGACGTCAGCTATGTGTTCTTTCAACCTGGTGCCAATGCTACGCTTTGTTGGCCCTATATATGATATGATAGCCCACAATCACAATCAATCTTGTAGACCCCTGCATCTTGTAAGGGAATGTTGCACTTCACCGGTCTGAGAAGTTGGCTGATCTTTCTATGTGGCTTGAAGTAGGTTTTGATAGAAGCACGCTTCAAGATGTGACCAATTCTATCGGTGACCCCTTTGATGAAAGGTAGGACAGCAGGTCGGCGATCAACTGTGGTGGGCTTAGGGCGGCTTCTGCGACGGGGATGTGGAGCTCGTAAGTTATTATGTTTGAGAACAACTTCCCCTGCCAAGTGGTCGGCGTTGCAGATGCCTTGTGCTCTCTGTAACAAAGATTTGGCGACAGTAGCTAACTGACAAGGATGGTGGTGAGATTCACCGTTCAATTAACTTTCTGTGTGGGTGGCCTTTCAATACACAGTGTGACTAACAGAATGATCAGGATTATGGATAAGTAATATATCAAGGAAGGCCAGTGACTTGGTTTTCTCTAATTCCATAGTGAATTGAATTTTATTATGTATGGAATTTAGGTGGTCTAAAAGCAAAGGGCTGCAAAGTGTTCGAAACGTCAGGAAAAACCATTAATACACGCGATTAATCCGGTTAAAACTTGTTTTATTATAAATAAGGTAGAAGGCAACATGCTTTTGTAGTGACATACCAGATAATTACCGATTACCAGTACTTCCGATCAAGACCTTACCTTACCTCCGTACAAATACGACATTAACTATTACCTGGATTCACAAGTTCACAACAATGAAGAAAACCAGACGTGATTTATTCCGTATGCGTCGAAGTACTCCTCCGCATCGCTGTCATCCGGTAATGTGGCCCAGAAGACTGGCAGCATTGCCACGTTGAATGGCAATGCTAATTCTCTGAACAAGAAACAGGCCAGCCCTCTGGTCACGCGATGTGTCGACCAGTCTGCCAGAAATTCCATTGAATAGTTGGCGTGCACTGGGGCCCCACGACCCGAGCGTTTTGACCCCAAACGGCCCCAAGTCGTAGCAGCCGACAATGTTGCTATATTTGCGCCGTTTGAGAGTCTCTGCAGCAGCAGCAGCGGCGCCAGCACAGCCAGCCGAGCTGGGAAGATGCGATTAACTTAGTAAGTGTAGAGTGACTTATTTGAAAAGGCTGACGTATATTTCCAGGCGTTCACTGCATCAGACAAGCTTGGTGCTTCAAAATTAACCAGTGAGGATTCTTAGATTTTCCTGGTTTATGTTTCGGTACTGTGGACCGAAGACAAGAACGCTGGTAAGCTAATACTTGAAATTTTGCGGACGCCGAGGCTACCAAAGCGGATGTGAAGTGTAGCTTGTAGCCAAGCTCGGTCGTCCCTGACTACAAGCGTTCAAAATTGAGGTTAGGGTGTTTCGTATAATTTTATCGACTTTTTCCTAAGTTGAGGGTAGGTACTTCCATAAATGGGAAGACCGTAAAGTTTTTTAAAATTAATTTGGAATGATAAAACAACAATATCGAATGATAGTAAAAGCCGCATGAACATTAATTTTGAAAAGTCTTTCCAAAATGTCATAAAAATTTTGTATTTTTTCATCATTAAAGGATTCAAAAGATTCGTCTAAAATTGAAGACCCTAGGAGTTGGAGGGAATTTTTATCTATTGTTTTTATGTGGTAAATTTTGATAAAGTCAGTTGTCTGTCGGTAGTGGGGGGTAGGTATAATTCACATTTTGTTGGGTTTAATTAGAGGCTAATACAATAGAACCTTTGTTTTAAAATTTGGAAATCCTGTATCTACATCGCCTCCTAGGGTCCCGTCGTCTAAGTACCACACGTTAAATTTAGAATTTAGTTGCCTAATAATAGGATTTATAGCAAGGCTGAAAATGGCAGTTCCCAGAGGGTCACCCTGTTGACACCCTACTGTGGAAACTGGGACCTTATCTATAAATATATTAATTTAAAGGGATTTCTGTAACATTGCCATAAAAAACAAAAAAATTTGGGTGTTTCTTTTTTAACTTCGGTCAACAAAGTGAAAACATAAAGAACGCTTTTAACTCCGTGAATAGGCACGGAGTTAAAAGCGTTCTTTATGTCAACCATAAGGATAACCTCAGCTTCTTTGCTGTCAAGGCAGGTGAATAGGGCATGTACAGCAGCCTCACAGCCCCCTTTAGATCCAAAACCTAGTTGTAGGGGCTAGAATTTGCTGGCCAGTGTTTCACTATAATAGGTGCAGTAAATTTTGGTTGCTATTCGCCGGTAGGTACAGCCTACGGCAATGGGACGAATACCGCCATCCTACTTGCGCAAGGCACAAAGATTAGCCCCGTACAAGATATCAATGACGGCTTCGTGCACATTTCCGGAGAGCATTAAATTAGTCAGAGCCGTAAGCTCCTTCAAGAGCGACTCACCAGCTTCCCCGGCGCTTGAACAAGTCAGGTCCTTTAGATGCCAGGGTTTCAAGCCGTCGAGGCCACCTGCGGAGCCGCTGCGGAAGGAGCCTATCGCAACGACTAATTGGCGGGCAGAAACAGAAAAAGGGTTAGAATTTGGGTCAGGAGAATCTGCAACTGTCTCTGGAGAGTAAGATCCGACCACATCTTACTCTTACTTATCATCATTCTAGCTGCCCCCCTGATATCACCTTCGCCGAGCTTGGTTTCTATAAATTGGGATGTAGTTCGTTTTTCCTTTTTTTTTCTTCTTTTTGTAACAGAAGGGAACAGAAACAAGTTTCAATAATCAACATTAACATAACATAGCATCACGCCTGTATTCCCCGAAGGGGTAGGCAGAGGTGTACACACTTGTACACCCACATTTCACCAATGCTGTTATTAAGTCCCATGTAATAGGTGGTGAGCCTATTGCCATCTACCGGGCACAATTCCAAACTCCGGGCTGCTACTGAGAATACTTAACAGAAAAACCCAATAACACTTTGCCCGACCTGGGAATCGAACCCTAGACCTCATGCTCAGCAGTCGCGCTTGGAACCACTAGATCAACGAGGCAGTTATATTGATAAAATTTACAGTAGGCAACATTGCTTTAGTTTTAACCTTGACAATGACAGTTTAACACTTTTGACAGTTAATCGTCAATAATTTGACATTTGGATTCTGTCTATTTTGTCCATATTTTATCGTTGTGTACGCTCGTTTGATAAATTTTAGGACTGTAAATTGATACCTAAGTTGAAGTGTGTTTTATTTAACGATAAATTAATCATGTTGGCTTCGTTAAAAAAAGTTTTAAAATGGAATGCAACAAAATCATTAGAAACCAAGAAAACACAGACGTCGCTCTTATTGGTGGCATTTATTGGCATACTTGAAGATATTTTATTTTGGAGAAGAATGTGGATGTCATTGTGTTTTATGTTCATTCTAAATGTTATATTCATGTAAGTATTTTTCTGTTTTAATAATACAGCTTTATATTTCTGCTGAAATGTTAACTTTATACCTACCCTTTCTATACAGATTATCATGACATTTGAACCTACAGGACTCTGCTAAAAATTTGTAATAATTTAAGAAAGAAAGGAAATAATGAAAAATTCTCTTTGTTGTCAGTGTATGTGTTCATCGACAAGTGAACTTTTTCGAATTTGCATTAGATTTATGCATAGCAGTAGTAAGTATTGATGCATTTGAAAGTTGGTTGAAACATAAACATAGGACTGGCTGCTTAAAACAGCTTGCTAGTTATAAAGGGGATCAATTGTATTTGACAGCAACAAAAACAAACCTATGGATACAAAACAGATGGGATGATTTCTTGAATTTAAGAGAAACCAATCACACAAAAGTGAGTATTTGCTAATTGACTGTTCATAACCCTTTCCATATAATAAATCTATCACCATCCACAGCAAGTGCTGAAGCTGGGATCCATAATGCATATTATGTTGCATATGCATCCTGGACCCTATTTTTGGGAACTGAAAAAATAAATTATCTCTTACATCTGGAGTTTTCTCAAAAATAAATGTAACACCTTTTTAAATGATATCATTTATTAATTGATGACACATTTAGTCATAAATTAACATTAAAAGAATAATCAATAATGGATTATATGGGGTAAGAATGATAACTTAAGGTGATTAGAAATGCCAAAGTGCAAATGAGACATATCTTTGGAGGCTTACTTCTCGTGACGGTTGAACCAAATACTTCCAAAAAAAAAATGATAATTTTGATCTGTTTAACTATTAACTTTAAGTTTATTACATTTTTTATTTGGTTTATTCACAGAAAATAAAAACCAAAGCTACCTATAATTAAAGTAGTACCTGGATGTCCTTTGGTTGTTATTTTTTGTTTTGTAAAACAATGTTTTCTAAGAATGAAACCTAGCTAGATTGATTTATAGCCCCTGAATTATTGCCAAACATCCCCATCGTCAATGTAATCTTTAACCTTATAGTATGCTTTTTGGATAAGGATGTGTTTAATATGGGTTTTAAACTTTCCTTCCGATAGATTGGTTATCGGCTTAGGTAGTTTATTAAAACAGCAAAACACTATTGCCCAGAAATGACTTGTTTGATAATCTAATTAAATATTGGTACCTCAATTTTATGTTTAAACTGCAAATTTTACTGAACATGAATAATATATTCTCAAAAATATAATTTGAGGGCAATGTAAGTATATTAATTGCTTTGAACATATTCTTCAGAGAATCGTGTTGACCGATATTATATATATATATAGCGCAGATTGCTCTCTTCTGAAATATGAATATTGAATCTACATCAGCTGCTGAGCCCGACCGCAAAATGCCATAGGACATAATGCTATGAAAGTATGCTAAGTACACTAGCCTAGCAGTGGCTACATCAGTCACTTGTCTTATTTTTCTTACTGCATATGCAGCAGAGCTTAACCTACAGAGCACTTATATGCGCTCCCCACTGTAATTTAGAATCTAACATAATTCCTAGAAATACTGTTCCATTACTCATTGCCAGACTGTTTCCTTCTATCAATATATTTAAACCTACATTGGGGACATTTGGTAATGAAAACTTAAGAAGCTTAGTTTTATTTGCCTTTAGTAATAGATTATTAGCTGCGAACCATTTAGAAAGAACAGTGAGACTTTCGTTGACATGTGGGATGATGTGGGATGTCCCTATCTTTTCTATTGACTTTAAAAATTAGAGAAGTGTCGTCGGAGAATAGAATTATATCTGAAAAATTGGCCATTAATACAAGCCAGAAACAAGAAAGGGCCTAGAATTCAGCCTTGGGGCACACCCATTTTAACTAGAGCACCGGAAAAAATCGCTCCGTTCACACCTACTTTTTGTTGCCTGTTAGATTTATTAGAAAAAACAAGATCGGCAGCTCGACCATAAATTCCGTAATGGTGTAGTTTACAGATTAGCGTTGTCGCAGTCAAAAGCTTTCGAGAGATCACAGAAGATGCCAATAGCATCCCGAGAGTTTTCCTAGGATTCAGACAGACAGACGTGTTGCTAGGAAGTTTGTTGCGCCGCTTCTTCTTCCCAGATATAACACTAGAAAGCGGTGGAGGGTGGACTTTTTTGGGGGCTGTCTTAATATTTGACGTGCAAATTTTTTGCCTAATTTGAATAAATAAATTTTGAAGATAAATCTTTGAAAAGCATTAACTCATGCTAAGCTTCTTCCATTTAAAATAATAACTTTAAAGAAATTTAGATTTTGATTCTAAAATATGTGTGACTAATTTTACTCCTGTGGTCGACTTTATCTTCATGAACATGACTATGCAGAATCCCGTGTAAGTGAAAGTGTGACATCATCTGATCAAGCATAATTTTTTCATATATTTTGCTCAGTGCTGAAAGCACCGAAATACGTCTATAGTTTGAGGGATTATTCTTACAACCTGATTTGAAGATTAGTATGACTTTGCTGTATTTCATTAATTCAGGAAATTTACCGCTATCTATACATAGATTAAATATGCATGTAAGTACATGTACAATGGAGTCAATAATGACTCCTAAAACTTTAACCGAAATACCACATAAATCTTCAGTGTTCTTTATTATAAAACTTAGGAAAGCTTTTTTAATATGTATAAGTTTTGGAAATTTGCTTAAATTCAAAGGTCGGTATGGTTTTACAGAAATTTAGTTTAAGTAGTGTTCAGTTAATATACATTGGAATGTTTGTAAAAAAAAACAGAAGTTGAGATACCTCGAACTTTTCTGAAATAGCGTTATTATCGATTAACAAAGATCGTTATACCATTGTTTTGTGTTTCCGGTTTCATAATTTATTACCTGCCACACCTACCTTTTTGTTAGTTTGTTTTCACATTTCACATTAAAGCTGTCATTCACTATCGCATCTAAAGTAATTTTCCCGCATGTTTGACCTTTAAATATTCACAAGAAATATCTCTGTTAGATGAACTAAATTCGCTATCGCAATTTGTATTTTTAAGGTTTTATTTTTCTTTTGTTTATGATGTGCAACGCAACCGGCAGGTGGATTCAATTTTATTTTCTTGTTTTTTTTTATATTGGTATATATTTTAGTTAACTTATTTTTATTATACATAGGTATATATTTATTATAGTTTATATAATACAATCAAATATTTAGCCCGATTGATAGCGATACTAAAAGCTTTTATTCTGCAAGTAGTATATACGATAGTTTTGTGAGTCTCCCGTCACTAGCTGACACTTACTCAGTGCAATTTTCAGATGTACCAAGGAATTTCAATTTAGTTCATATAAATGCCCAGAGTATTCCGGCTCATTTCCTTGATATGCTGCCAACCTTCGACTGTAAGCATATTCATGCTAATCTTATTTCCGAGTCCTTGTTAAATCCTTACCTCTCTTCTACTTCTTACAGTCTACCCGGTTTCCAACTCATTAGAAATGATCGATTGATTGGGGGAGGTGGTGGTGTTGCTATATATCTCCGCAATCATATCTCTTTCTCAAATCAAAATCAAATCAATTTATTTGAGAGAAATGCGGTACTACAATTAAGGTGTTACAAAAATGACAGAACATCACATTTCACCAGTTATGGCATGCAAATATTTATGAGCACTTACTTACTAATGAAAATATTATAACAATTACTCATAGACTTTCAATATTAATTATTACAATTTATTCATACACATTAAATTTTAATTATTACCACCCTCACTGTTGTTAATATGTCTTCACAACCGCCACCCTCAAATTCCGGCGAAAAGTTTTTAATGTTGAATTACGTCACTCCAAGGTATTGTTTATTATACTTGGTGTGTATTACTGACCTTCCCTACGAATCAACTTTTTCCCTTCATTTGAACTTATCTTAGAATCTCTTATTCCCTCTTACAGTCATACTATCATAATGGGTGAATTTAAAACCTGCCTCCAAAAAAAAACTCTGGCTCCTTCTCCTGTATATACTGCCGTTGAATCTTATAACTTAACTATCTTGACTTTAAATGCAACTCACCATTTTCCGAATTCTACATTATCACTACTAGATCTTCTTATTTTTGTCTCATCTCCTAATCACGCTGCTAAGCATGGGCGATGCTCAGCGGATGCGTTTTCTTATGATGATTTGATATACCTTTCTTCTAAAATTCGTCTACCTAAGCCAAGGACTAAAATTCTTCTGCAGCCCAATTTTGGTGACATAGACCTTGATAGTCTTCGCGAGGTTGCTTTCAATATAGACTGGACCCCACTTTTTTCTACTATTTTCACGTTAATGATCAGATCAAAATTTTTGTAGAAAATCATGTGAAACTTTTTAATTTCGCCTGTTCGAGCAATTAAAGTTAAGCATCTTCTAGCACCATGGCTTACAGAGGATATCAAAAAGCTCATAAATAAAATAAAAAATATACTAAATCCAAAAATAAACATGGGCCCTCAGATATCAACCGGGACAAATATGTCGCGCTTCGAAATCATTGCAATAAGTTGTGTAGAAATGCTCAACGGCAACATATCCATAAATCAGTGCAAAATGTAGACCCAGCTAAAGTCTGGAAACTTCTTCGATCTTTGAGCGTCGGAAAGACTAACAGCCGGTTTCTGAATTGGGAATTTGAGACTAATGACGACTTAGTTTTACTTATGTTGGGTACTGTCAAAAATCTGTATCTGATTGATGTCAATTAAAAATTACAAATTATGTACATACCAATCAATCTGCCTAGCCTTTTCCCAATTACATTGGGGTCGGCTTCCAGTCAAACCGGATGCAGCTTAATACCAGTATTTTACATGGAGCGACTGCCTATCTGACCTCCACAACCCAATTACTGGGTAACACGATATCTCGTGGTATGACTGGTCGTCAGACATTCAGGCCTCTGACTACCCGTAACGACTGTCATAGATCTTAATTTGACAACAATTATGTACATACCATAGAATTATAATATTTTTGCTACCCCAACGTTTATGGTACATAAATATAGACAAAAAAAAAAACTAAAATATAGAGTTAAAGACATAACACTGATTTTTGGCCAGTCGTGTATAAATAACGCATAAGGCGGGCCAGCACCAGTCGCGAGCTGCTGAAAACGAATTAATTCTTCCGACCTAAGTGTGCGAAACACAGGGGTGGTTTCAGTCAGATAGAATCTGGCAGACCCCTCCGCCTACCCTAAGGATGAGAACATTCTCGACGCTTTTTACATCGGCAACAAAAAAAAGTGGTTGTACACACACACAGGGGTACTCGCGCGGGTGGCGGGGAACAATAGCTAAACGACTCGCGACCACGCGGTGGCGAGAAACATGGTAGACAGGTACCAATCAGTGTGATATATCAGGGACGTAGGTATTCGAATGTCTTTGGTACTTTTATGCCATTTTATGTGTGGAAATCTATCATGGACGTTGTGCCGTATTCTTACCGAACGATTAAAACCACAGATTTACCGGTATTCCGGGATCGCAGCTGCATTTTCCTCGGCAGATTATATTCCTGCCTAGAATTGTAAGGTGACGGTCATATGCTATAAGCGTCCCTCATTTTTAATAAATGCTCGGTCACAATCGTCACAAAGGTCATATAAATATTATTTTTAAATTTCATTTTTTTTTAAGTAATAGTACACATCCAATTGGGGGTTCCCAGAAACTATAGAATGCCACCTGCTATGATTCATAAATACTAATTTTGCTTCGTCCACGTACATACATCTAGTCATCCACGCGTGCTGGTTCTGAGTGGTACGCACCTGACCGTTTTGGAGGAAACCACCAATAAGGTCAGTTTAGATCTTTCTAGGCCGTCCACTCTCGGCATTGCCACTTATACCTGCCTTGTAGATACCCTTTCTTAATAGAGTTTCATTCATCCTTTCAAACCATCTAAGCACATTCTTTTAAATTTCGTTTAAACCGCAACGTTTACTTATCACATTATTTTTCTATCCATCATTCATAGTTACACTATACTACAAATAATGTAATAATGATGGTTAATGTACCTTTAAATATACTTTGCAAATTAAGAAACTTCCTACATATTTTTAAAGTTTGGCTGGCACCGACTCCAAAAATAATAATAATTGTATATTATGTTTCCTTCAAAACACACAGCGTTGGTTGAAGAAGCTGTCCTTAGATTTCGCCTTTTTCCTTTAAATAAATGAAATAACTCACCAGAATCCTTTGCTCTTTAATTTTCCTTTCTTTCACTATGGCAGTAGCTCGCAATAATCTATGGTTCCAGCGAGCTGTCATCTGTCACTCATAGCGTCTAAAGATTTTGCCGCCATTGCGTCAAAAAGTTTTCTAGAGATCATTTTTTTCCAATAATTTTGTTTAATTGTTGTTAAACTCTATAAAAAGTGGTTAACAGTGCTTGTGGTAAGTGATATCGTGTTTTTTTCAATAATGAGTGAGAGGTAATTGGCAGATATTCGCCATTATCAATAAAAAATAAACTGCTGTTGTACAAACAAGTCCTAATGCCAGTTTGGACTTATGGTATTCAGTTGTTGGGCTGTACCAGTCAGAGTAATCGCCAAATTATCCAAAGATTCCAGAACAAAGTGCTAAGAGACATTGTAAATGCACCCTGGTACATCAGAAATTACGACCTCCACCAGGACCTGAATATAGAGTTCGTAGATTCAATAATTAAGAAATTTGCAGAAGCACACCAGAAGCGGCTTCTCCATCACGTGAATGTCGAGGCTATCCAGCTCCTCGATAATGCGGATCTAGTGAGAAGACTAAAAAGGGCCAAACCTTTTGAGTTAGTTTAGTGAACAGTGAGTGATAAAAAGTGTTGAGTACTTTAATTAAGACCACATGAACAAAAAGTGTCTAAGCCTTAACAAAGACTAAGAATAGTTATTGGACTGATTCTTAGAAATTTATATTACCGTAGCAGTTTAAGTTAAAGTTAAATTACTTATTAGTCATTAGGCTAGATTGTGATAGAAATAAAGTTACCTCATTGGGAACTTTATAACAGGGGAAAAAAAAAAAAAGGAGTAAACGTATTATGGAAGTAGAGAGCGAAAGTTCTCGTCTCGGTACCGCCGCTGCTCCTACCCGGTGCTTCGGATGGAGACCGGTCAGCGGAAACTAGTTCGAGCGAACTGCCAATGCCGGATGAAAGTGAGGAAGAACGATCTTCATCCTCGGAGGATGAAGGCACCGCCTCTCCACCGTGCGGATCCGCGCATTGATAATCTTATGAACCAAGTAAGTTTTATATCTGGTTATATGACACAATTCCCATATTATATCTCAGCATTGACTCAACAGCATACGCATAATTCACACCAACCTACTTCGAACTCGAACAGTCCCGATTATAATAGTGCATGTAATTCAAACACAAAGTAATTTTTAGAGAATCCTATTAGCTGTAGGGGATCTCAGACATTACAGCTTGTTGATGTGAATGTAGAATATGATGAAAAAGTAGTTATTCCTAAAGCAAATAAAGAACGTCTTGAAGAGCTGAAACGACTCCAGCAGTTTGATACTCCAGCATGGAAAGGAATTCGGTACAAGAAAACCTTAAGGTCATGTACACCTACACCAGGGTTTACACAGTTGAGGGTCAATGAAGAATTATGCCATTTAAATAAGCCTAGAGACTATTTAGCCTCCGCAGAAGGAGTTTTGGCTGGGCTCTCTAATGTAGGGTTAGAGCAAAGAGAACTGTTAAAGCAAAACCTTCAGGAGTTAGTGAATTGGGCAGCAGCTAATCCACAAGAGCTATCTACTCAGTCTCTTTTTGAGAAGGTTACTAATCTCTTTGGTCCAAGTTCTCCTATACAAAAATGTTTTAATGACATTATGCAAATAGTCTGTGGGAGAAGAAGTGAGTGTATAGAGATAAGACGAAGTAGAATTTTGAAACAGATAACCAGTCAGAACTTAAGATCCTCCCTGATGAACATACCACCTAGTTCGGAGTACCTATTTGGCAGGGAAGCATTGCAACCACTGATTCAATCATTAGGTGGCACACAAACATGGCTGAATATAAAGCAAAAAATTATCATAGGGATCATGACCGGCGTTCAAACTCCTACAAAAAAGGACCCAGCACATCGACAAAACAGTTTAAAACTGATAAAAAAATCAAAGGAAGTTTAAAAAAGAATCAGTCCTTTCGTTCCAAGAACTATCGAAATGACAAGCCCAGTACTGAACCTCGAACAGGATCAATACAAAAATTACTATGCCTGGACAAAAAACCAAAGTTTTCAGGGGGGTTGCTTAGAAAACCATGTGAAGGCTTGGAAATTTATAAACGCCAATCAATTCATATTAAAAATAATAACAGGAAGTCGGATACCATTCATAACCACAGATGCTGCGTACAAGGGGTGGGGCCTCCAATGCAATATCCCACAAAAAGTTTAAAGAAACAATTTTCAACAAAACAGACACCAGAGATGTCAGAAATAATAATAAAATTAAAAGAACAAAACATATTAGAAACACCAGACAAACTAAATCCAGGATTTTACTCAAGGATGTTTCTGGTAAAGAAGTCAGACGGTAGTCACAGACCTATTTTCGACCTACGGGGGCTAATTCAACATTTGGTAGTGAGACACTTCCAACTAATCTCACAGGTAGATGTTGCGGATTTCTTACAGCCAAAGGATTGGCTTGTAAAAATAGATCTACACCAAGCATATTTTCATCTACCAATCTCGAAGTCACACAGGCGGTTGTTAAGAATAATCTACAACTAAGAAATACTGCAGTTGACTGCACTTCCCTTTGGCCTTTCTTCCGCACCCCGGACATTTGCAGCAGTAACCAATTGGGTAGCAGAGGGGTTGCGTGCCCATGGTATTCGGATCCTGGTGTATTTAGATGATTTTGTACTAGCCCACCAGGACAGAGAAATCTTAGCTTCACATGTCTCGGAGACAGTGGAATTACTGTCAAATCTGGGATGGCAAGTGAATTTCCAAAAATCGGTTCTTATACCCTCACATGAACTAGAATACTTAAGGCTGCTGTGGAACACTGCCACAAATCACAAAGTCCTACCTCCAAGCCAAGTAGGAAGAGTAAAAAATTTGATTGTAACACTAATAAAAAGAAAACAGTGTTCCCTAAAACAAGCTCAAAGTCTATTAGGTCTTCTGAATTTTGCGAACATTACGACTCCAAGGGGGCGACTGCACTGCCGGCACACACAGATATTTCTAAAAACCTTCAAACAGAACAGACCCAGGCAAAGAAGATTACTTCCCCCTCTAGTCTGCCAGGAGCTAATGTGGTGGCAGGAAGCCATCAACCACAGTGCAGTCTCTCTCCACAGGGAATCGGTAACCATTTCATTACCACAGATGCTGCGTACAAGGGGTGGGGAGCACACCTCAATGGACTTCTCTTGTCAGGAACCTGCCGCAGCCACGTCAGATAAGGTGGCACTCAAACCTAAAAGAGATGTTTGCTGTGTACGGGGCAATATGCAGACAAGCAGCCAGCCTTCAGGGTGCACATGTTCTAGTCCAATCGGACAACAGAACACTCATAGCTTATTTAAGAAACAAGGGCGGCACACGCTCTCTGTCGCTCCTAAACCTAACTACCAAATTGATGGAGTTAGCAGATTGACTGAATATCACCCTATCTGCGGCTTACCTCCCGGGGAGGTACAACGGCATAGCCGACCGCCTATCAAGGAACTTACCAGTGCCGGAATGGCACCTTTTGCATATGCCCCAGACGTGGACCTTTTTGCGTCCAAAAAGTCGGCCGTTGTGCGACGATACGTCACTTGGGACCCAAACGATGGCTTGGCAAGCTTCTGCGACGCATTCAGTCGAAAGTGGCAGTTTCGGCTCGCGTGGGTCTTCCCTCCACCCAACTTAATACCCCTAGTACTCGGTCATCTGAACTCTGCAGAGGGAACTTACATATTGATTGCCCCGCAATGGACCCAGTGTACGTGGCTTCCGGACTTGAAGATGAGAGCCCTCGAAGAACCGCTACCGATACACGACCTATGCAGGAATCTCATAGACCTGTCAACGGGCAGGAACCCTCCACAGTTAGACAAACTTCAGCTGCTAGCTTGGAGAATTGGGGGTGGGCAAATGAAATTGTCCAGTGGTCAGCAGAAGAAAAAAGACTTTTAAAAAGTAGTTGGAGAAAGTCTACACTTATTACTTACAAAGCCCCAATAGAGAGATGGGTTTCATGGTGTAATTCCCAGGGAATAAATCATAAAACTCCTGATGCAAAAGATGTAGCTAGATTTCTAGCGAAATTATACCTAGTAGATAACCTAACATTTAACACTATCCGTTTACATAAATCAGCCATTTCCACATACTGTGCTGTACCAACAGAGACTCTGTCAAAGAACTTTTTTGTTCATCAAGTTTTAAAGGCAATATCTGTAGCTAAACCGCAGCCTCGAAAATTACCAGTATGGGATACAACAATACTATTTGATTGGATAAGGAAGTCAACAGAGGCTAGTACATTGTTTAATATTTCCAGAAGAACTGCATTAATTTTACTTTTAGCCTCTGGCAGGCGCTTACATGATTTGACACTGTTAGATATTTCAGAAGAAAATATGATTTTAAATGAGGAAACTGTAACATTGTGGCCCAAGTTTGGGTCAAAAACTGACACCAGTAGCCACAGACAACCAGGATGGTTACTTAAAGTTCACTCCGACCCTAAATTATGCCCAGTTCGACACATAAGATCTCTCATACAATCAACACAAGATAGACGAGATCAGGTCAATAACTTAACTAGCTTGTTTGTATCCATAACAGGTATAGTTAAGCCTGCTATAAAGACTATAATCTCTGGATGGATTAAGTCTATTTTCAAAGAGGCAGACATTCAAGCTCCTCCAGGTAGTATCAGGTCTGCTGTAGCATCAATAAGCTGGCTGGAAAATAGAACATTAGAGGAGATTTCAAATAGGGGAAACTGGAAAAGCAGTGAAACATTTGCAAAATTTTACTGTCGTCAGATTATGAAAAAGAAAAATACCCCCCAGGAAGATTTACTATATGACAGTTTTTCTTAAATTTAGAGACGGAAATAAAAAAAAAATTGCTATCGTTCAATTAAATATGGAGATGAAAAGGCACTTGATTAACGTGATGGATCTCAAGAAATTCGTTAATTATTTTTTAAGAGATTTTATTGTTTTCTATTGTTTTTTAAAGAATCATACTTTGTTTTGTTAAAAAGTTACAATATTATTTTGGTTTGTTTTAATTTAAGTGATTTGTTAATTATTTGATAAGCTAAGCATTTAGAACACTACATAATAATTGCTGAAATAAATATATTATGATTAAATATTTTGGTTAATTTATGAGATCATTCATATTTCAGAACTTTAATGCTAAAGCAATGCATTATTTCACATAGCGTCTACATATTCTTTCACCAGCAAATACCAAACAGGTCTTCAACCAACGCTGTGTGTTTTGAAGGAAACATAATAGAACTGTTTTGCATAAAAACAAAACAGATATTATGTTAAAATGAAAACACACAGCGTTGCAGCAAGGTTCTTGCTGGCGAATTTTGAAGACTTCTATGATTGACAGATGACAGCTCGCTGGAACCATAGATTATTGCGAGCTACTGCTATAGTGAAAGAAAGGAAATTTAAAGAGCAAAGGATTCTGACGAGTTATTTCATTCATTTAAAGAAAAGGCGACATCTAAGGACAGCTTCTTCAACCAACGCTGTGTGTTTTTCATTAACATAATATATGTTTTGTTTTTATGCAAAACAGTTCTATTATAGTCCTAATAAATTGATTTTATTCAGAATCCTCTAAATTAAAAAAAAATATTGTATGTAAATTGAAGTAAGTAAATAATGCAAATGTTTTTTACTTTTTAGTGCATTTTTACTTAACAGAATGATTTTTACAGTCGGTTCTTTTTTTGTTAAAAATTAGTTTATTTCTTACTTTTTAGTGAATCTTGCGTTACATAACTGATTTATCGGAAGTGAATATGGGTAGACCTACTCAACGCGCTGTCCATATGAGACAGGGCCATTTAATTGAGACGAGCAAAGAAGGTGAGAAACGCCTATATCAAAGTAGGAAATCTAGATCTAAGGCTATTTCAAAAGATAGTAGTGAACTGCGTAAAACAAGATGAAATTAATTAAAATTATTAATTCAAGATAAATCGTTGAAAAGCATTAACGCATGCTTAGCGAACTCTAAAGTTACAATATTAAATGGAAAAAGAATACGGTCGCGAACAGGATTCGAACCTGCGCCTCCCGGATAAATACTCCAGGCGCTCTGACCGACGACGCCGAGAGACGCCGAGTCGAGATGGCTTAGTGGTCAGAACGCCTGGAGTATTTATCCGGGAGGCGCAGGTTCGAATCCTGTTCGCGACCGTATTCTTTTTCCATTTAATATTGTAACTTTAAAATTATTAAATTAAAATCTGACTAGCCTATGTTATTCACGGGACAATGTAAGGATTCTAACGATACCCCATACATCGAAATCAGTTCAGGCATTTAGAATTTATGGTGGAGTAGGTAAAGAAACTCACAAACATACATACATACTTAGACACACTTCTTTTTTTTTTGGCAGTCGAGTAAAAAGAGACGTTTGAGAATGCGGGCTTACACTTAAAAGTATTAAACAGCAAAAAAAATACGGAGTTCCGGTGCTTATCTTCCGGTTTCATCATCATCATCTGATGAAGAAGCTGGAAAATAGGCAGTTCATTAGAACTATTCTAGAGACCGTAAACACCACTGGAAAGTCAAAGTCACAATTTCGTCTTCGTACTTCGACGACGTTATATTTTTCAGTTATTTTGATTTAAATACCAAAATACCAACCCAATTTTCATAAAATTTATGCCAATCTGAAAGTACACCCATTCAAATAAAAAAATATTTTTCCAAATCGGTTCATAAATGACAGAGTTCTGAGGTAACAAACATAAAAAAAACCCGAATTGATTACCTCCTTTTTGGAAGTCGGTTAATAAATAGCAAAATTATTTACAAACCGTCCAAGTTTCTGAATAATTATGATTATAATAGTTTCGCCAAAATCTTAAATATCACTGTCTGAAAGGACTTTAGTGTCTCTTTCTTACTTTGACATGAGGTTATTATTTGACTCCATAAAGTGTTACTGCCTTAAAATAAAATGTTAGTGTTAGTCAGGTCCATAGAGTACACTTTATTTAAAGGTATAATAATTAAATTAATAGAGATCTATCTTCAGGTATTCAGAGGGAAAACGATTTATAGCGTATAATGGTTTAAATAAATGAAACCTTACACTTTATATGACATCATTGTGCAGTTGCCTGGTAAAATGTTCTAAGATTGTACACCCTGTTCAGGTCCTTATTTCAGGGTAGGTAAAAAAGTGCTTCATTTGCAGATAAATCTTCGAAAGTTCGCTATGCATTAGCAAACTCTAAAGTTGAATAGGGACTAAATAAATAGCAATGATCGACGTCATTGCCATCTATGTAGCCAAAAGACGTATTAAAAATGTGGAACCAGAATTTGGGGTGGTGAGTAGAGGTGGAGATGGCTTAGCAGTAAGAGCGCCTGGAGTACTTATCCGGGAGGCGCAGGTTCGAATTCTGCTCGTGAGCGTATTCTTTTTCCAAAAAATTTATAAGTGCTACATTAATGTTATTATATCCGGGAGGCGCAGGTTGGAATCCTGCTCACGACCGTATTCTTTTTCCATTTAATATAATAACTTTAGAGTTCGCTAAGCATGCGTAAATGCTTTTCAAAGATTTATCTTAAGTGCTACATTGCCCATTCTGCCCATTGTTCTTCATCAAACATGCAATTTAAGAACCAAACGCTTAAATTTTTTATCCTACGTCTGGTAAAAAGAAGATATGGATGATGTGAGACAATTTATTAACAATTTATTACATTTATTTTTCAGGCTTTCCTATTAATCAATGTCAACCTGACAATAGTTTTTCTTGCTGGAAAATATGTTAATGGCTATACACTAACATATATAGTGCTAATGTTTATATGTGTTTTTTATAAAGCGATATTACCCATATTGAAAGTATGCAAGAATATGACACAAGACTTAGGTAAGACCACAACAATTGTATTATAGTTTGGAGTGTCCATTTAACAAAGTACTAAATCATAAATTTCAGAATCTGACCACGAGTTGGAAGGACTTATACCAGAGGTATCTGAAGTTGACATAAAATTACTGTCGATTGATCCTGAACCAGTTTCAAACTTTGATGATCGACAAATTTATGGTACAAGTATATACAACCTTATTTTTTTAAATATTTGTATTAACATTCATAGAATCCCACCTGAAAACCACCTCTTCAATATATATAGGTCGCAGATGGACAGTAGAATCCACTGTTTTACAAAACTAATAGCTGATTAACAAAACAGTACTGTTTTATAAAACAGCAAAACAACGTTCAGCTGGATTGCCATTGCGATACGTTTAACAAAACTGCTTCCCACATTTAGATGAAATGTAGAATGACATATCTACAGTGGGACAGAGAGGGGGAGCCATGCTTCGGCACGAATGGGCCGGCTCGACCGGTGTGATACCACAGCCTCACAGAAAACCGGCGTGAAACAACGTTTGCGTTGTGTTTCGCCGAGTGTGTGAGGGTACAGGAGGACAAACCCTTTAAAAGGCCGGAAACGCACTTCCGACTCCTCTGGGGTTGAATGTGTCCATGGGCGGCCGTAATCGCTTACCATCGGGCGATCCGTTTGCTCGGTTGCCCTGAACCCCATAAAAAAAATGTTTATTGTAAAGGTATAATAAATGAATAGTCACCACTCGAGTAAAAAAAGATACTGTATTCTGATTTGTCTTTCAGTGGCTGGGACTATATTTTAGTGACCGGTCAGTTTACGGTCAGAAGAAACCTAACCTGTCCATCTCGGAGTACACGAAGCTGCCAAGCTTCCTTCGCTCGCTCAGATTTAATTTATTTTCCTTCATAATCCCAATAAGTTTGTCGTATTATACTAGTTTAGTATTTACGTCATTCTACATTTTCATCTTTTTTTTTGCTACTGACTTAAAAGTAAAAAAAAAGTTAAGGTATTGTTGTTAAAATACACACAGAGCCATATGCAACAAAATTTTGAACTAAAATCAAAAATCTGACGGTTCATTTCACACTGTTTTACATAATCTCTGATCGTTGACCCGCTGCATTGACAAACGCAAACCGTTCATACAATTCTGCGTGTTATAGTTCAGTAATTATGTAAAACCGCTAAACGTCGTTCAGCTGTTTTTCATAACAGTACTGTTTTGTTAATCAGCTATTAGTTTTGTAAAACAGCGGATTCTACAATCCATCTGCGACAGATACACCTCCACAAGCGGCGAATGCGTTGCCCAATCGCCTCGCTGGAAACACGCTAGTGTGTCCACTTGGTAAAACCTCAAATTTTGCAGTTTTGTTCAGATCGTAATATGTCGTCACTTTACACACTTGCTTGTAATGTGGCTCTTATTGCACTGCTTTTAGGTTCATGATGCAGCTTATTACGCACACGTGCACTTTATTCCGTTCTAATAAGACTTAAATTAGTTTTTTTTAATTGTGCATGTAATTCAAAAATGTAGGCTAAATAGTTGCATACGATTTAGCGAGTACTTTTAAACATATTACTATTATGATATGCATTAATATGCATGTTGTACCTATACTTAACTGATTATGTCCAAAACTACACAAAATCTAGACAAATCAGGGTGCAAATCATAGTATTATTGAGACATGTAAGCTTAATTCAAATAGCCTTAAAGCATCCTTACATAACCGTATACACAAATTAGTCATGGTAATTACCGTAAAATGAACTATGTTTAGTTTTAAATTATGAAACAAGTTTCAAAGTATTTAAGAAGTGTCGGTCATATTTCGTCACGTCCGTTGAATACAATAGTGGCGTCATAACTTGGTTGTGGGAGATATTACAAGTGTGTTAGTGCATAATCACATGTAGCGTTGCCAGGCGTCCGGATAAAGCCGGACACAGTCAGGCTTTTTGGTTGCCTGTCCTGCCAAATTAGACGGTGTCATGCCGCAGTTCTGTTAGGCTTTTTAAATTTGACCATTTTGTTTACATTATGAAAATTTTATAATGAATGTTAAAAAACCCTAGTTTTACTTGAAATAAATTTCGTGTTATATATTGGCTTGGTTGAGCAATGAACGACCGAGACTCGTTTTGACCATTAGGGCACGCTGCTCATACGACATTTTTCAACACTCTTGTGAGGAAAAAAATTATAGAATTACAAAATTACATTTTGTAAAGACATTCAACTATGTATACAGGGCTATTCATATTTCGAAACCTGAAACTAGTTTGTTCAGAATCAGTATTAAAATAATGTTTACACCATGTTATATTTTGACCAAATAATCTTTAAAAAATCCTATAAGTTGGACACAGTTGGTACGCGGGCCAGCTGATACAGTACCTACCGCCCGCTGATACAGTAACGCGCGCTGTCCTTGAGCGGGCCCCAGGCTGGCTGGCCCCGCGCCACCACCTCAGTCGCCCGGAAGCTAGAGATCGATACGTACATGTCGATTGCGCGCGCGTTCCCATATCGTGTCGTGTGTAAATAGTGCTCTTGTAAATAATAATAATGATGACGTCGTGTAGAAGGGATAAATAATTATTGTAAATTGTTTAACTAATTAACATTTAAAAAATTAATTAACATTTTTAAACACGCCAAGGTGTTTATCTGTACGAACGTTTTTATTTGTTTACGAAAAAGTAGGTACATAATATCTACAATTGAGTATTAAGATAGTCCAAAGACTGCAGTTGTGATGGTAAATGTTAACACTACACTACTTACTACGGCTCAGTGTGTTACGTTATCAATGAACGTAAGGCGGTGAGCATATTTATGGGAGGACAAGGAAGCAAGAAATCAAGCTTCTAACTTTGTGAGTTTTCATTATACATTCTTATACTTTTTTATATTGGTTCTATAAATGAAAATATTTGACCCGTGTCTCAGGTTTCGTATATACGAAGAATAATTCTGTATACATTTTTTAATTGAGAATTGGCGTACGAAAAAATTTTTTTGCGGCGATTTTCGCGCAGGTAGGAGGCTGACTGACGAAGTTGCCAAACAGCCTAATATTATAATAAAATTACTTTTTTATTGATAACAAAAACACCTAAACCTAATACTAATTCGGCAACGTATTGTTTTAGCATTTAAATATTTTTGAATACGTATATGTGTACTGTCAAAATATCATAAATAATGTTACGTTCTCCGTCAATACTTTTTTAAATAAAGTAATGTGACCAATAGAATAGTTATAATCGTAAAAAAATATCATTATTAAATTTTATATATGTATATATATATTTTTTTTTCCTATCTTTTCCATTTGCAATCGGTCGTTAGACCATAAGCGAATTCGTTTCAGAGTTCATGGCGTTGTAGTGGAGCAGCCAGTGCTGCACCTCTTACTTATAAAAAGTGGTTCCTTTTCAGCCTCTTTACCACCGCTGTCGGGTTTAAGAGTTCAACGACTACGGTTTACGGTTTGGATGCAAACACAGTTGTTCCTTATGTTGTCTTTTGTATCGCTCAAATTTCCGAATTCACTGACGGCACATTTAGATAGTCGTGAATTTCATCATTCCTAGCAAACCATGGTGCATTTACTGTTGCTCTTAAGATACCATTTTGAACTCTTTGTAGGCAGAGTATGTTGGATTTACTAGCCACGCCCCACACTTGGATCCTGTATGTCCATATTGGTTTCAGGACTGAGTTGTAGATTAGGAGTTTGTTGTCTACGGAGAGTCCTATAAGCCAGAACAGGTTGCGAAACTTGAGGTTGATCTCATCTCTTTTGTGTTTAATATGGTGTTTCCATGTCAGGCGCCTGTCTAAATGGAAGCCAAGATACTTAACACAATCTGTGCGTGGTAGGGTATCTTGACCTTGACTTGAAGTCTTACAGGAGGGGCGTTTCCGTGCCTTAGCGTAAGGGTTATGTGATTAGATTTAGGGGCACTGGCACGTATGCGCCACTTACAAAGCCATTTGTATTATTGTATATCTCGTCTAGCTGCTTCTGGGTTGTCGTCAACTGGTAGGTAAGCTATGTCGTCAGCATATGTTGCTACAGTTATGCCATCTAATGTGGGCAGATCTGATGTAAATATGTGATACAACACTTAGCCTAGCTTAGACTAGCCAATAGACCTTTGTGCCAAACACGGTCGAAAGCTTGTTGTACACCAAGACATGCCGCTGCGTATACTCTTTGCGTTCGAAAGCCTGTCTTGCTGTTTGGTAAACACGGTGAACCTGTTCTATTGTTGAGTGAGATTTCCGAAAACCAAACCGGTGAAATTTCTTTAGGTGATGTGGGTTTAATAGGCAGGCACATCTGCAGATCCTGTTCCAATATTGTGTCACACTCATCAACCGTGCTCTTGTTGGGTTTAAAGACAGCATTCAGATACATTGCGTATGCCTCAGCCTTTTCCAGGTCAGTTCTTGCCCAAGAATTTTGTGATCGGATTGGAGGATACGATTGTTGAGGCTTGTCCAGGTTTTTGGTTGCCTTCCAGAGCGAATTCTCTTTAACCCCAGTAGGTGACATCATCTGCAGTTTGGTTTTCAACGTTGCGTTAATTAATTCCCGGACTATGACTTTCAACTCTTTTGTTACCCTGTTATAAATGAGTTTATCAAGGGGATGACGGGATTGATGCCAAATCCTTCTAAGTCTGTGAAATCTCTAGGAGTGCACTGGTGCTTATTATGAAGATTACCGGTGTGTGATCCGATGTTCCGTCTAGACTCGCTTCGATAGTAGTGTGTAAGTTATCTATACCCTTATTTATAAAGAAATCCAGGAGATCCGGAAGTTTCTTTGGGTCACTAGGCCAATAGACATGTCGACATGGTCACTTCGCCTGTAGACAATGGTTATAAGCGATTTTCGTCAACACAGCGTTTTAGTTAGCGGCTTCGAGTGCTAGTACAGCGGGATCCCCAGAATTTATGTTTGACATTCTAGTCACCGCCCGCAATAAACCTGTGGCCCAGAGTGTTCAAGTAAGTTTTAAACATGTCTGCAGTTATTTTGTGTCTCGCTGGACAGTAAATTGAGGAGAGTATAACAGGGCCTGCTCGGTCCTCCAATCTAACAGAAGCTGCTTGTAAATGTACCGTAAGGAATAGCTCTATCAGTGAGTATCTCAGGTTCATTCGAATTGCTAGAGCTGAGCCAGCATACGCTCCACCATCGTGATGAGGGGTGTAGTAAACGTTGTAACCTTTAATGCGGAATGAACTTTGGACGTAGCGTGCGCTTCTGAAATTAGTACTGTATCTAGTTTGTTGACTGTAATTAAAGTCTCCAACTCATGAATATTGGCCAATCCATTGATGTTCCAGATCGCGATCCGTAAGGAAATCATTTATGTTAGTTTAGCAATGACTGTAGTTAAGTAGGCCCATTAGGGTACTGATTTGTTGAAGAAGTAGGTAGATTTTTTCATTTTGTTTAATTAATATTTGTTCCATAACAGTAACATTTTGTTGAGTGTTAACTATATGACGTGATGTAACGATATTGTCTCGTGGGGGCAGGTCTGTGACTTCTGTAGTTGTATTGGTGCGGGTGCTCAGTAGGTCGTCTCAGAGTTGCCGGTTGACGTATTTCTTGGTTTAATTTTTCTTGGGAGTATTTCTTTGTATACTTAACAGCCTTTGTAATTGGCCGGGTGATCGCACGTGCCAAGGGCACATTAAGCAGGTGTATCTCTGTTGGGGCATTCTGAACTCTTGTAGCCCTCTCCACATTTGACACCTGTACGGTCTCATGCAGTTGTTTTTGCAGTGGCATACTTTTGGCATTGTACTATAGATCTAGTTTTGCGTAGATCTTCAATTTTGACGCGCTGATGATTGATATACTGGATATTTTTTAGACCAGCGTACCTATTCGCTATCTCGGTTGCCAACCGAATTGATTGACACTTTGTAGTGCATTGCGTCGTGTGTAAAAACTTACGCAACAATGTGCTACAAACTGTCCATCAATTCGGTTGGCAACCGAGATAGCGAATAGGTACGCAGGTTCCAATTAACGAAGAATGTAGAAGTAGGTTTCTTGTCAGGTCCATAGCGAGAGTTGATAATTTCTCCCCTGACTTTTACCAGATAGGTAGGTTGCATACTAGTTCCTGTAAGTAGGAACACGAAAAAGGATAAATACTCCAGGCGCTCTGACCACTGAGCCATCTCGACCTTTGCTCACCACCGCGAATTCTTCATCCATATTTTTAACACGTCTTTTTGGCGACGTCATAACTACCTATTCAGTACCTATACAGGTGACCGAATAGACACGACTAACTTTGCAGTTAATACTATTATTACAATATCGTAAAGAATGCAATTGCTAAGCATGCGTTAATCATAAAGCATTAGCTTTTCAAAGATTTATCTTGAATTAATAAGGTAATTGCATTCTTCTTTGGAGATCATATTTTAGTTTATTGTTGTCCCTAGAAGATGTTTTTTATCAGTATTGATTTTATAGCAAATTGGTTTGAAAATTAATTAAATTATAAAAGTTTAAAATCGGTCCACTAAAATGCTTTCCATGAAAGATTGTCGAGTACTTATTAGCACCTTCCCGCTCCAACTTAGTTCACTAAAACCTATGTAAAAGGAATACCTATGTAACAAAAAAAAAACAATTATAACGTATTTTAATAGTTTGTAAGGACATTCTTATGTAAAATGTTGTATTGTAAATAATTAAGTACGTGGAGATTTGTTGTTAAATTGGTGCTAAATGAAATTTTGTGACATAAAAACAATATTACAGAAAGATTTAAGTCGATAGGGCATTTAGTTTAGGAAATATAAGGAAAAGTATAAAGTGAAAATTTGACTTATAATTTTTTTTGAACTTTTTGTTCAATGCAATTTTTATTCTTTAGAATTATGTACAATATTATGGTTTTATTGTATATAGGAGTTCAGATAGATAGTCGCTCCATGTAAAATACTGGTATTAAGCTGCATCCGGTTTGAATGGAAGTCGACCACAATTTAATTAGGAATATGCTAGGCAGATGGTTTGATCATCTTCTCTTCCAATTACCTAAATTCATTAAATGAAGTAGCTAGTTAGTTACTATCGTAATAAGCTTATGAAACTCGGTGATTATTTCAGGCCTCGTAAGGGGTCGGAATTAGGTACACTAGTGGTCGGTAGTTTGGAACAGTGGATTTTTGTGGAAGGAAATATGGCTCGTAGAATATTTAAGACCTCTTGTTACTTTTCTGTTCATATCAAATATTAGAAATATGTTTTATTATAACTCTTGCTAGATTGAATAGACAATGAAATTTACTTTAATATGACATTAGTTTCCCATAACAGCTGTTATATCGAAATAAAACAAAATCTACAGGCCTTAGGAGGTCGGTATTCGGTGGTTTTACGTTAACATGCTTTCGCCACATTTTTAGAGAATATGTCTAATATAAGAAAGCGATTACGTATGGTATTTAATAGTGTCTAGGTAGAATAGAGATACTTACTAAGTTGACTCCTAATCTTAAAAATCATCATCATCAGAACCATTTAGTAGATAGAAGTGTCTGCGGTACTTATAATATATTATTTTGTCCCAATCATAATTGAACGGTTGTATTACTTCATATATTTTTCGAAACATTATTGTAGACCGGAAGAAAATTTACTTTATTTCCTGATATTATTCTTTTTGATACAGGTTCTTTAAATGAAAATATTCGATACCTGTCTCGGGTTTCGTATTCCTAACTAAATATTGTAATATCGTATACATTATTATTCGTTTTCAATAAATATGGATTGGAAAATAACAAGAACAATGGCGCTACATACATAAATATATATACTTACTAGCTGACCCGGCAAACGTTGTTTTGCCATATAAATAAAAAATTTAGGGGTGGACTACCCCTAACATTTAGGGGGATGAAAAATAGATGTTGGCCGATTCTCATAGATACCGGATAAGCACAAAAAATTTCATCAAAATCGGTCAAGCCGTTTCGGAGGAGTATGGCAACGAAAACTGTGACACGAGAATTTTATATATTAGATATATATATTAATAAAGCTGAGGAGTTTGTTCGTTTGCACGCGATCTGGAATTCTGTTCTCTCTACTAGAGGAATTGAAAAATTATTTTTATATGATTATCTTAATCTTTTATGAAGGCTATAGGCTATTTAAAATTACACTACGACCTTTAGAGGCCGAAAAAAGCAAAAAGCGTTTGCAACCGCGGGGCACGAGTAGTGTTTTTAAAACATAAAAACGTTAATATTCTCTTAATAAATTCTGTGTGGAAATAAATTTTTCTTTCTTTCTTTCTTTAAGTTTTATCTCAGATATAGCAATATTTTAATTTGTAATTTATGTTGCAAAATAGATTACTGGAAACCAGAAGATGTTCCACTGGCTGAGTGCAGTGACAGTTCCGAAAATAGCAGTTCACTAGTTACAAATTTTTCCATTGAAAAAATGCAAACTCTAGAAAAAGATGTTGACTCCTCGGACACCAGTGAAGATGAATATATACCTCTAGGCAAGTTCTATGAGTGATTTATTATAGATGTCTATGAAGAAAATGCAAAACTGTAAGATACTGATACAATTTCAGCATGTTTGGAACCAATTAAATTAGTATTTATTTCATAACATTTTACAATGCTACAAGTACAATGCTGCAGATAAAGTTGAAAGCGTAAGGTCCCAACGGAAGAGAATATGTTTTACATCTCAGGCTACATATGTGGAGATGTTCAGCCACGGGACCACCCAAACCTTTTTATATAATTATCACTACAGAGCATAGTATATTATTACGCTACGGCTAGAGATATATGACCATTCTTTGGGCCGATGTTCTCCTTTCGAATATGCAATACATACTTCATAACATAGTGTATATAAAATCGAAATAGTTATCCTTTAAAAATATTTTTGTGCGACTGTAGTATTGAATTTAAAAAAAAACGCAGCCGTTGGACAAATGCCCATCTAGTCCCACTCATACTTATAGGCATACGCTGAATACAATCATCAAAGAAACGTCCATCACGCATAATGGCTGTGCAGTATCGAGAAACAAGGTGCATGCCCCGTAGTATCTAGCTGCTGCGTCGACACATCCGACATCTTGATGTCAATATGGCGGATGCACCTTATTTTCGAAATGATTTCGATCTGAAGGAGGTACAGATTTGTAGAGCTAGGTAAAAAATAGTGAATATAATTTAGATACGACAGATACAGACAGCGCGGTTGGCGCAGTGGTCGAGAGACCGACTGCTGCGCTGCGTGTCGCAGGTTCGATTCCTGCACGGAGCAAATATTTGTACGATCTACAGATAATTGCTCCGGGTCTGGGTGTGTGTGTGCTTGTGAGATTATATGTCTGTAAACGCACCCACGACACAGGAAGAAATTCCTAGAGTGGGGCAACGTTTTATTTAAAAAAAAAAAAAAAAAAAAAAAGATTTAACGCATGCATCTCGAACCTTAGTTATAATTTTTTTGTGGAAAAAGAATACGGTCGCGAACAGGATTCGAACCTGCGCCTCCCGTATAAATACTCCAGACGTTCTGACCACTAAGCCATCTCGAACTGTGCTCGCCACCGCGAATTGTTCGTCCACATTTTAATACGTCGTTTGGGGACGTCATTGCTATCTAATCGGTCCCTATACAGGTGGTATAATTCTATTCGCTACCACCCGCCATTTTAACTCTCACGAAACTATAACCAATTTTTTACCATGTCAATAAGTACCATATTCTGGCAAATAATTAATCGTCCATCAAACGTTCAGCGAAAATAGCTACCGCCAAGGCGGCAGCGGCGTCGCCATGGTAGGCCATGCAAACACTGGCATGACGATTTTGTTCCAGAAGAACTGGACTGATATTGTGGAAAACTGGGGAAGGCCATTGGCATATAACATTCATAGAACTTTGACGTCATAACAAAAATATTACAATGTACGATCTATACATTAGATCATTTTTGTTGGTCTAGTGATATGGAAGAAGAGTTTCTAGAAACGCATTAAAATAATTATTTATTTGTATTGCTCTACTTGGAAAATATTAATAGTTTAAATTGGTAATAATACCTACTATTTATATCCCCAATGTTTTCAGAATTATGTCGAAATAGGGCTAAAAGATAAAAAAAAAATATCTTGTTATTTAAGCTGCGTCCGGACTCTTCCCCCTTAAATCCAAATATGTTTTTTTTTTAGATCAACAAAAGGAGAAATTGCAGACCACTTTGGAAGTTGTAGAACCAGCCAGTTCCTGGAGAAGTAATGCTTATAATGCATTCTGGAATATTACAGGAGCTGTAGCGAATATGATGCAAACAGAATCCACAGTGACTACAAGAAAGCGACTATCAAGTATAGACTCTTCTGATGGTTTTGAAATGGTGGATCAAAATGATCTAACCTAAAAAAATAAGGACGCCAAAACATTATAATCAGTTATTTATTATATGGTTTTATGTCACTATACAATATGTTTATATTAACTTAAACGTTACAAGACATATTCTCTAACTTAGACATCATTTCTTGATGTTGTCTTTTTAATGCTTTCAAACGGACTATGTTTAGAGTATTTCTTGCTACAAGACCCTCTAGCATAGGCCTTGACATCTGAAAAAAAATTTAAGTTTATTAAGTATTATTAACTCACTAAGGACGCTGTGTTTTATGTTACCAAAACAATACATAAAAGAATAATTTAATCATATTTTTCAGGGACAATATGTAGTAAAATGGGCAATGTCCTTGGGTCTTAAAATGTGAACAAATAACTATGTTATAATGTACTTATTTAAGGAAGGCTTGCAAGTTACATTCACAGAAAGTAAAAAAATGCATGAGTTTCGACTATTTTGTTCAATATAACGGCACTCAACAAAATCCTCAGCCGCTACTAGTATTAAAAATACATTTTTAACACACTTGCTGGTGGGTTCTTAATGTACCACTCTTTAAGTTCATAATGCAGCTTATTACGCAAGCGTGCTTTACAATAGTAGTAGCTAAAAGAAACGTGTAGCACCATTTAGCGGAGCGCCTGGTGGGTTTGACCTCTGCTTTTGTGAATGAATTTATATTGTCGAGCGAGGTGGGATTTTGTTTTTTTATATTATAAACTGCAGTTTACAAAAAAAAATGTACATTTGAAGTTTTCATTATTTGAACAAAAACACTATAAAAAATAATATTCGGGTATATAATTTTATTTTAAATAACTTTTTATATATACTTTGAATTTGATCTAAAGATACATAGAACAATGAATCAAAGATAACTGAATGTATTACGGGTCATAGGGCCTTGCAGCTGTAATGTACCACTAAACGGTTTTTTTCTGGTTAGTTAGATTTTAGTCAATTCTAGATTAGATTTTACGGATTTTTCTATGAGAGGAACAGCGAGTGTGGTTTTACAGTCTCGAAGTGATGGTGGACTCGGTTGATATTTACGTGCAGACCTAGGATGGTGCACAGGTGCACGTGAAGACAGTGGCGGTACCTTCATATAAGCCCAAAAGCCCGGCATGCCTTACTAAAATGCTCGATAGAGAATCAATATCAAACCCGAACTATTTAAAAGTCCGCGCGCTTAATTCTTATCACAATAACACAAAGTATCTACCAATGCCACATTACTACACATCGCGATTGTTCGCGCGCAGAGTTTCGCATTTGCAGCATCTACATATAGCTATCTCGCTTACACGTACGGGCTTTTACCGGGCTTTCAAATACTATCTCTGTCATTTTCGCACTTATGGCGATGTGCCGTATAACGAGTACATACCTTGTGCGTCTACAAATCAATCAGTATGGAAGATTTAAGCCGGGCATGCCTATGAAGTTGCACGCGTATGCACACCTTGCCAACTCTGCAGTGTTGCCGTTTTAGCGACGTTGTGAGATCTTGGAGATTTTTAACGAGTTTGGAGACTTTTTTTAAGATTTAGCAACAATAAAAACTAGCCTTTTTAAAATAATTAATAGTTTCGAGTCACGTGACACATAGATTAAAAATTATGAATTTGTTTATCGAATTAAATGTATTTACGAGTTATTAATATTATTTTCAAAAATACCAAAGAGTCAAATAAAATACATTCTATCATTATAGCTAAGTTTCATATTTTATTTCCATCAGTGTCAAATACCCTATTGCGACATCTAGCTTGATTTTTCATATACCTGGCGACTTTTTTTGCCTAAATGACAACACTGCAACTCTGCGTAAGTACCGAGTGCAACTCACTTCAGTTTCATTTGCTTGAGTAGGAAAAGTTTTGTTGTTAAAGTTTTTTGTGTGTTTTCTTAGGTTTTCTCAGTGATAGAATTGTTTTGGTGACTTACAATGGAGGTAATTGTACCTTGTGAGGATTTAAAATGCGTTCAAGTTTTGATTGGCGAAGATAAGGTAAAATCTTTAAACTTTGCTCAGAAAAAACAGTTAATTTCTTCATTAAAACCGACGCTTAATCTGTGTATTTCTCAGACTAGTAAATCGCATAAACGAAAATTTTATAGATCAGTGTATAAAACTAGTTGGATTGTTGGCTGTTCGCACACTAATAAATTGTATTGCTGGTGCTGCATATTTTTTTCGAATGAAGATTCCGAATATATCTGGTTATAATGATTTAAATAACATATCTGGCGCCATGAAAAGGCACGCAAATTCCCATAAACACCTGTGTGCAATGGTTTCTTTCGGTAATTTTGGTAAACAACGAATTGAGACATCTATATCACGCCAGTTATCTGAGGAAATTTCAAAATATAACACGCGCGTTGATAACAACCGTAGTGTATTTCAAAGATTAGTCGATATTGTTTGTCATTTAGCATAACAGGAACTTCCTATAAGAAGACACGATGAGTCCAAAACTTCATTAAATAAAGGCAATTTTTTTTGAACTGGTCTCGTTAATATCAAAATACGATGTCGTTTTAGAAAAGCATATGCAGCATCAGGAAAGTGACAAACCGGGGCCGAGAAGAAGACGGATGAATTCACTTTTAATTTATTGTACCTAACCAGTAGTTTATGAGAAAATTGCGATGATACATACGTAGGTACCTACATACTCAGTCGAAAACTGAACTTTCTTTTTTTGAAATCGGTTAAAATTTTATTGGGCTTGCCTTATTTTGAAACCCTAGGCACGCCACTGCGTGAAGAGAGAGGGCGTACTTCCGCTGTTTACACACAAGTTATTCATTCTCCTTTATGCCATAATTGTAGAGTGATAGATTTGGGGAGAACAATAGCTGGGGGAGGAGTAGTACTAGCTTGCAGACTGCGGGAACGTCTGGTCGCCATCAAGGCGCATCCCCGGGAATTTTCGCTGGATGGTGGGGCAGCCATTCGTATGTAGCTAATGGCATGCATTCCAAAATCTCGCAACACCGGAATTCCGTAATTTTAAGATTTTCTCAGTACCGGAATTGAGAGGACTAATATTATAATAGGAATAATATAAATTTGTAGTCCTATAACAGAAAATGTTTTGTGTATCTCTCTTCCCAAATGTTAATCCCATATGGTCGTGGGGTCAGCCTTGTTTACTTTACTCCTCCACCTTGCTTTCTTGACATCTCTGTTGGAAACGTCGCATATCACCAATTCCATGTGCAGACGATTTAAAAAAAACGTACCTTCAAATCTTCCAAGACTTAATAGCTTAGCTATAATAATGGAAAATTAATGACAGTTCAATGCTCTGCTATTAAAAGCTTTTGCATAATCAACGAATTTGAATCCGAATTGATTGCTGTCTCGGGTTCGATTCCCGGGTCGGGCAGTGTTATTGAGTTTTTCTGTTAAGAAATTCTCAGTAACATCCCGGAGATTGGAATTGTGCCAGGTTGATGGCAATAGCCTCACCACCTATTACATGGGACTTAATAACAGCATGGTCAAATTGGGTGTACAACTGTGTGCACCTATGCCTACCCCTAAGGGGAATACAGGCGTGATGCTATGTTATGGTATGCGAATCCGATTATACTCTTTTCTCCATCAACTCTTTTACGATGTGATTGTGATCAACGGTAAAATATCCGCTCCAGTAGCATATTCCATGGATAGAAAATCAGTTAACTTATTGTCCGGTTCCAATTCTGGAATTTAAAATCTTCCGATATTGCATACCCTATATGTAACAGACATCTGTGTGCGGTCGGCTAGCCGAGGACCATACTACGGATTCCGCTACCCTGCACAAGTAGTCGCCTCGTGCGGTGTCAGTTCATGCGAGCGCATGCAGACTTTTGTGATGATGAATCTGCCACAGCCGTCTCCTACATCCCGAAACACGATGGGTGCAGTGGCGGTACCTTCATATAAGCCCAAAAGCGCGGCATGCCTTACTAAAATGCTCGATAGAGAATCAATATCAAACCCGAACTATTTAAAAGTTCGCGCGCTTAATTCTTATCGAAATAACACAAAGTATCTACCTATGCCACACTACTACACATCGCGATTGTTCGCGCGCAGAGTTTCGCATTTGCAGCATCTACATATAGCTATCTCGCTTACACGCACGGGCTTTTACCGGGCTTTCAAATACTATCTCTGTCACTTTCGCACTTATAGCGATGTGCCGTATAACGAGTACATACCTTGTGCGTCTACAAATCGATCAGTATGGAAGATTTAAGCCGTGCATGCCTATGAAGTTGCACGCGTATGCACACCTTGCCAACTCTGCAGTGTTGCCGTTTTAGCGACGTTGTGAGATCTTGGAGATTTTTAACGAGTTTGGAGACTTTTTTTAAGATTTAGCAACAATAAAAACTAGCCTTTTTAAAATAATTAATAGTTTCGAGTCACGTGACACATAGATTAAAAATTATGAATTTGTTTATCGAATTAAATGTATTTACGAGTTATTATTATTATTTTCAAAAATACGAAAGAGTCAAATAAAATACATTCTATCATTATAGCTAAGTTTCATATTTTATTTCCATCAGTGTCAAATACCCTATTGCGACATCTAGCTAGATTTTTCATATACCTGGCGACTTTTTTTGCCTAAATGACAACACTGCAACTCTGCGTAAGTACCGAGTGCAACTCACTTCAGTTTCATTTGCTTGAGTAGGAAAAGTTTTGTTGTTAAAGTTTTTTGTGTGTTTTCTTAGTATTTCTCAGTGATACAATTGTTTTGGTGACTTACAATGGAGGTAATTGTACCTTGTGAGGATTTAAAATGCGTTCAAGTTTTGATTGGCGAAGATAAGGTAAAATCTTTAAACTTTGCTCAGAAAAAAACAGTTAATTTCTTCATTAAAACCGACGCCTAATCTGTGTATTTCTCAGACTAGTAAATCGCATAAACGAAAATTTAATAGATCATTGTATAAAACTAGTTGGATTGTTGGCTGTTCGCACACTAATAAGTTGTATTGCTGGTGCTGCATATTTTTTTCGAATGAAGATTCCGAATACATCTGGTTATAATGATTTAAATAACATATCTGGCGCCATTAAAAGTCACGCAAATTCCCATAAACACCTGTGTGCAATGGTTTCTTTCGGTAATTTTGGTAAACAACGAATTGAGACATCTATATCACGCCAGTTATCTGAGGAAATTTCAAAATATAACACGCGCGTTGATAACAACCGTAGTGTATTTCAAAGATTAGTCGATATTGTTTGTAATTTAACACAACAAGAACTTCCTTTTAAGAGGACATGATGAGTCCAAAACTTCATTAAATAAAGGCAATTTTTTAGAACTGGTCTCGTTAATTTCAAAATACCATGTCGTTTTAGAAAAGCATATACAGCATCAGGAAAGTGACAAACCGGGGCCGAGAAGAAGACGGATGAATTCACTTTTAATTTATTGTACCTAACCAGTAGTTTATGAGAAAATTGCGATGATACATACGTAGGTACCTACATACTCAGTTGAAAACTGAACTTTTTTTTTTTAATCGGTTAAAATTTTATTGGGCTTGCCTTATTTTGAAACCCTAGGCACGCCACTGGATGGGTGCAAACCAGCCGTTGCCGATATGGCTAAGGAATGATAGATAATTGAAAATTGAGGATGGAAGTATTCAACATTTCATCCCGATACCAATTAATCAAATTACAAACTCCGAATAATGTTATTTTGTAATAGCGTATCCCTTTTTTGAAAAGTTTCTTAACTCTATCCTGGGAATATAATAAACTACTAGAAAATATACCGGAATTTTATTCAGTCGATAAGTGGCATAAAAATGCATATAAATATTTTCGCGCATGATTTGATGAAAACGCTAGGCGCCATATTTGCTTAGGCTTATGACGTCACTTGTACAGTAAAGAAAGATGTTCTGCTTATTGAAACAGTATATTATTGCAATTTAAAATGAGTTACTTTCTGTATATAACTATACTAGCTGTACATAACCTTACATCGATGTTTTAAATTCAAATTGTTTGTTCTGTAAATATGTCTTCACAAACTCCTTTACATGTCATTTTTTAATCTAGAAGGCATCTGATTCTTGTGTGCCGTCAGTTAGGACTGGTCAACTAAAAATTGCTATGGTTCCTTCTTCAAAAGGCCTTTCCAGGCGCCCTACGTGATTAAGCTCACATAACCATAAACATGATCTCTGGACTTTAACGGCGTGACGATTTTGATTTAAAAGCAGTGACCTATGAGTTTGTTTCGGTTTTTCTTCAGGTAGTCAGATAGGAAATACCATATTTTAACATTCCGTAATTTGGCAGAACAGAACAAAAATCGTGATTTGATGCAGATCATTTTGCCACCATCGAAGAGCTTACTCTTGGTAGGTTTGTGCTTTCTCCTTTTATGTAACCGTCTTGCATGGTCATATTTCAATAAAATATACGATACTTTAAATTTACACATACGTGAATTTAGATTGATGTTGCTTCTTTGTTTACTAACGTTATGATGTCATGGTTATCATATCCTTTTGCATATTTATAGATCAGATAAAAAAAGTGAAATCTTTAAAATGAATTCATCATCATCATCACCCCCTCAATGCCCCTATCCCAATTTATTTTTTTATCGGCGCAGCATGTATTCTTATTCCATTTTCTTTATTAACTGTCATATCATCTTTAACACAATCGGGTGGATTATAATTAGCTTAATATTCCATTTTGAATTCTTAAATCTCATTCACTGTAACTTCTTAACGGTCCAAGTGCTCCATTAACTACATTTATTTTTAAATTTCAGTGGTTTTGATGTTTTGCTAACATTTAACATTTTTGCGATTTAAACAAATTCGGATGTTCAAAAACGTCGTATGAAATGGGTAAGCTTTTTGGTCAATACAAACTCAGCCGCATTACGCCCTCGTCTAGTGGCTAAGGCTGCAAACCAGCCTCGTGTGTAGTAACCAACTTACGAGTAGCTCACTTGTATCATAATCAAAATGTACTATTTATTCAAAGTTTACCTTTTACACAACTTAAATCGATCTGAAGAATAATCTTAAAAAGGATAATAATTTGGTTCTAAAGTCATCATTGCAAGGATTGTAAAAAAGAAAAACCCCGCTATAATACTCTAAAATCTTATTTTTTCTATACAAGTACCTACATGTATGTGACTCGCTATTAATCTTTGCTATTTACGTTACGCGACAGCCCTAGAATCATCATTTGACACCTCTCGTGCAAGCCTTCCTAAAATGAAGTGACTGTAGTTGCTCAAAATACCAAATATGTTAATATTATAATTATTGAAATCAACGGGACTTAATCGCGCTAAAAGCATAATATTTATTTACCTCGACGTTTCGATCAAGTTGCATTGATCGTGGTCACGAGTAGATGTTATTATTACCTTATCAACTATGTGTCCTATTGCAATCATTCGAACTGCTGCATTATGTTGTTTGATTATAATATCATCGGTTTCATTTTCTCCGGCCTCATTATTATAAGCTTCATCTTCTTCCTCTTTTAATATGGCAGGCAATTGTGTAAAAGTCTTAAAATATAAGTCATATTTTTAGATTATTACCACAAACGTATTCAGCATCAACAATTCCAAAAACCGGTCAAAGGCGAGTCGGACTCGCACACCGAGGGTAACGTACAAATTTGTAGGTAGTTACATATTATAAATAGTTCAGGAATCGAGTCTCACAGTTTATTCCGAGCTTTTACCGATATTCAAATTCCAATTTTTTTATGATTTAATTACAAATAGTTTTCAGATTTTCCCTGTTCTTCTAGTATAAGGCGATATTACTTGCCAAATTTCATAGTTCTAGGTCAACGGAAAGTACCTACCCAATAAATTTTGATTCCCTTGAAAGTGTCGAAATATACGTTTTTTGTGGCATAAACGGTCGTATCTTTTGTCCGTTAACTTAGAAGTCTGATTTTTTCACAGTTTCAAGGGACCCGAGTATATGATTTTAATTTCAACTCGATACCTCCACGCGTTCCCGAGATAAAGATCCTATAAGGTTTTCGAGGTACAGAACCCTAAAAATGAAATCATGATAACCAATTTTGTTTTTTTTTTGTGCCAATAGAATTTTAAAAACTATTTTATATGTCGAAGATCGAATCGAATATATTTTAATATCGATATATTTTATTCGCAATTGGCTTGCGTTTGCATATCGAGTTCTGGGTTGGCATTTTCCAATATAACTTATCACGGCCTTACCTTTATTAGAATGGAGGAACTGCACACCTCGTTCCTCCATACTTGTGACCCGAAAGCGATTTAACGCAACTTTCTGATTTTACTTACCTCGAAATTATTTGGCAATAAAGAGTCATTATTATTGATTATTTCCATTTCAATTTCTCTTCGACTCTGACTTGAACCATCATTTACAGATTGAAAACAAGTAATTTGGATCTAAAAGTAAATTAAAGTCTATTAATCCCGTCAGCATTGGGCTATATTACTAAATTATGTTAAAGGAAACTAAAAAAAAAACGGACGTAACGTTGCACAAGATATCTGAAAAGGGTCGTTGCATATTTTTGGTTTTTATTTGTATTATATTTTCTTTTGCCGAAATTAAGGAACAAACAAAGCGGGCACACTGACAGTAAGACAGACTTTAGAAATAAAGTAAGTAGTACGTTTGTGTACTTTAGCTGCCGAGCTGAAAACGTCAGGCTAGCCCGGACACCTAACAGTGCTTCAAACATCTTTAATAAAGAGGTACGTACATCGAAAATGAAGAAAGTAAATAAGCTTGTATTGATGAGTAGGTATATTTTTTTCATACATGTCTCGTTACTAAAACTCACGGGGCCAGGCCAGACAGACGGACATACATTTAAATTCAAATTCAAATTTATTTGCTAACTAAGTGTACATTATACATAGGTCTTAATTGAAGTGGAACTTATAAACTTAGCAGCCCTTTCCAGGCATTGCAAATTCGCTAGAGGCTATAATATTAATTGAGCTTAAAAAAAATATTTAGACATAAATGTATAATAGATTATATAATTATAGTTAATGCGATTTTAATAGATCGTTATATTAATATTTATATCAAATTGTATTTTTAGTAGGATAATAGTATTGGTATTTATTGATGTATTATGTGATATTTATATTATTTTACTTTTATTTAGTCCTCATATATATATTTTATATAATATGTATTGTAATGTTATTCATTAGTTTGATTTATGTTATTTATTTATATATAGATTTAGAAATTATTCTACTGAATAGAAGCCTTTGTTTATTAAAAAGGATTTAAGTTTCCTATTAAATGCTATAATTCTTGTTTCATTTTTGATATCTTGTGGTAGCTTGTTATATATTCTAATTGCCATATATTGTGGGCTTTGGTTTAACATTTTAATTTTAGAGGGTGGAAGATATAACCGACTTTTGTGGCGCGTATTTATGTTGTGTGTATCTTGTATTTTAGTGAATGTGTGAATGTTTTTGAATACAAAGTTGCATATGTCGTGTATATATATTGAGGGTAATGTGAGTGATTTGTATTTTTGGAAGAATGGTTTACAACTTTCTCTATTATTTATATGGGCCAGGATTCTAATGCATTTCTTTTGTAGTACAAAAAGTTGGTTTATATTGACGCTATTTCCCCACAATATTACTCCATACCTTAACCAAGAGTGTAGCAGGCTAAATGAGCAGTTTTTAAATTTGTGCTGTGTTTTAGTTGAAAGAGGGTTGAAAGGGCGTAAGTAAATCTTGAAAGTTTATTTTTTACTTCATCAATGTGGTTTTTCCAGTTAATATTGGTGTCTATTTGTATACCTAGAAGTTTAAAAGTTTCTACGGTTTCTATTGGTATGTTGTTATATGTTATATTTATTTGGAGAGGGGAGGTTTTATACGAACGAAATTGCATTATTTTTGATTTATTATAATTTATTTCTAGGTTATGGTCTTGAAGCCAATGAGTAATAGTTTGTAGGGTGTTCTGTAATAGCTGGTCTGGAATTTCGGAACGTTCGCATTTTATTAAAAGGGAAATGTCGTCAGCAAATAATACGGGTAGGATCTTATTTTTGTCGAATGATTTTGGTAGGTCGTTTATGTAGATTAGAAAGAGAACGCATCCTAGCACGCTTCCCTGAGGTATAGAGCAGGTTAGTGTTCTTGTGTTTGATCGGACTGTTTCTATTTTATGTGTTTTGTTATTGTGGTATTCTATTTGTACTATTTGTTTTCTGTTGTTTAGGTAGGATTTAAACCACTGGTACGCAGGTCCTCTCACACCTTTTATATGTAGTTAAATGGGAAACTAGTCGTGCAATTCCGAAAAGTGCACGTGAGTTGTAACCTGTGAATAATAATTGATAAGTGTAAGACATTTAAAATTCTTGCTGTTAATGTAATTTTGTTTCTTAAGCCGCGACTTTAGTGTTGGTCCCATAAAAAAATATTCTATCACGTCTCAAAATTATGTACCTAATACCTATGCAAATACAGACATTTGCAGACCAACTAATGGTTTTGCAACCTACAAAGCGCCCATACACTTAATATTTTACTTCACCCAAGATTAGCCAAATTACGTCAGTTTTTTTTTTTACAACTTGATTATATAAATATCTTCTAATAGGCTGTTACCGAAGGTGCTTTAGTAGTTTGATCTGTAAGAAATACCGCAAATATTATTCCAACAAAGCTTATGTCCATTCTTTGATACATGGACTGAGTAGCAAGATCTGGAAAAATAATAATTTCACATGTAGTATAATCCATCTAGTATGACGCAATAACACAATAAGATACTAATGAGCTAAGTACCTAAGTAGTCATTACACTCGAGTCTGGATTACAGTCCAAGCCAAAGGCGATGGCGTAATTCAGAGCAAAGTGTATTCATGAGCAATGCTCACACATTTCATACATTATTCAACACAGTTGCGAAAACAAGAATAATAAATGTATTCACACAAATATTTATATTTGATAGAATAAAGAAAAACTTCAATGTAGCGTGAATGCACACGTGTGTAATAGCTGCATTTAGAACCTACAGACGGTGCAAAAGCCACTTTACGAGCAAGTGTGTTGAAAATATTTGTACATTTTAGATTGGTTAGTATAGCTTACCAACATGTGAGGGCCACACTGTAATATGTGGATGTGAGTGGTACCATCCAACAACTCTTAGAGGTCTGTTCACTTCAGCTGCTAATTCTTCTGCGCGTAATGTCGCCTGCACCAACTGCTCTTCAGATATTTCCACGCGATCAGGTTTTTTGTCCAGGCGGCGTAATATAACGGATGACACTATTGATACCAAAGCACCATTGTTGTGGACCTGTTAAAAATTTGGTAATCTCAGTTTGCACAAAAAAATATCGATTCTAATAAGACGATAATATTGTAAGTATTGTGATATGTTTTTAATCAATAAGATAATTAGTGTTAACAAATGTTCTAATAATGTCAGTACTAAATCATCATAATGTAGTTACGAGTATACCTATACAATATTACTGGATAATTTATCGTTAGCATAGCATTGCAATAATAATGCGCCACGCCATAATACTAAAATTAACCATAATGAAGTCATGGAAAGTAATTTTTAGACACACACAAAAACGTTTACCCATAAACCCATAATAATAACCACTTTTTTTGCTAATATTGCCGTCATTTTTGACACAAAAATATCTGTTCTACGTAACCGCAGGAAGCTCGAGGAGTGTCTTAGATCAAGGGTCGATACCAAGTTGATGTCATAATTAATTTAATGAAGTCTTATGAAACATATTTCATACTATATATATATATTAGACTATAGAAACAGTAAAAACGGTTTTAAAAAACTTAATCCATTTTTTTTTAAACTGCTTTGCTTCTGACATGGTAATGTCAGGTCTCTTTCACTCCACGTACTTATACGCGCGCAATAAATACCTACCGGCCGGAGTACAGACGCGCCGCAAAATTCTGTGGGCTCAGTAGCGGTGGAAAAGCGTATAATCTAGAGTCATTATTATTATGCCCTACGTCTCTGAAATTTAAAATTTTACAAAGAATATTGTTCCATACTTGGAAGGAATATTTTGACGGAAGATCCAAAGAAAAAAGAATTTAAAATAAGATTATTCAAAGTGAGCTCGTTGCCCCTGGTTTGCTGATGCAGTTTTAAATAGAGGCACAGTTCTGATGGCATTACGGTTGCGAACCGGGCATGTTCCATCAAGGAAATTTGGACACATTATGAAAAAATATGATTCGCCGAAATTGTTTCAAAAATTTCAGACATAATATCAGTCTGTTTCAAAGTATTTTAGCTGCTCCCAACTCTGAGGCAGCTAAACATGTGCATATAATATGTGTAAGAAATTAGTTATATAATTATGCGGTTATGTGAGTTTTGCAACAATAGGATCACATATCCTTGGGAGAAATGTCCTGTAAATAAATAAAGATTATTATTCCAAACAACATTAGTTAAGTTCTCATTGCGCATAAACAATTAAGTGCATAAACATTCTTCTTAGTTGAGAAACAAAATCTAACTACCTATCCGTCAACAAAGGCGTCCGGGCACGGATCTTTTCGACAAACTTATCGACTCGATAAAAGTTTTTATGTATTGAATTTTATCGTTTTATCAACACTTTATGTCAAATTTGAAGTTTAAAATCGACAAACACGTCGACAAAAAGAACCATGCTCGCACCGCTGGCGTCCGAGCACGGATCTTTTCGACAAACTTGTCGACTCGATAAAAGATTTATGTATTCAATTATAATAAAACTACTTTTAACCGGATTAATCGCGTGTATTATTGTTTTTATTTGTTTTTCCTGACGTTTCGAACACTTTGCAGCGTTCGTGGTCGCAGGAGGACTACGATAAATATGCGCAAACCTAAGATATTATTATGTATTCAATTCAATTTTTTGTGTTTATGACTCCATCGTTAGTCGATGATTTTGCCAATGTCGAGGTTGAAAAGACACTGTGACGGTTCTTAAAACTGACACTTCAATTAAAAACGGTATTTGTAGTGATGCAATCAATGAAACATGCTGAAAAAATTCAAAACATCACAACGTTAGTAACACAAACTACTAAAAAAACAAACGTAGTTAGTAACATAACTATACCAAAACTATATACAAGGAGGAGGTACGAAAGTGCAGGGAAGTGTAAGATATAAATAAAAAGGATAAAAAATACTATAAATTACAAGTTTTTAAATACGAATATTGTTGATTCTAATAAAAGTATATAAGACTTTTACTTGATATTAGAATAAACGAAAGTTAGTAGAAAAGGGATGTTAATAGGTCGGGGTATATCAACAGGAAGAAGGTAATAGAGGGGCATTATTCATTTTGAACAGGAAAAGAATAGGTGTTCCAGAGTGCCCTCCTCGAGACAACACTCACACAAAGAATGGTTTCCCACTAGGATATTTGCCAAGTAAACCGGTGTACAGGTGAAACCTAACCTAAGTCTTATAATGACAGAGGTGGCAAATTTATTAAAAACATGTCTGTTACCAAACCAACATTTGGGGGAAATTGTAGGCTGAACCGAGGCGAAAAATTTTCCTTTTAATTTGCTGGTTTGCTGCCAAAGACGATTCCAAGCCAATTTCATATGAGGCCTAACAAGACAGCGCAGACCACGCGAGTAACTTGCATTGGTATGTGACACATCCCATCTGAACATTCTCATTGCCCGTAATCCCAGAATGACTGGGAATCCAGGCTAATGCCACCTCAATACCAGAACAGTGACACATATAGAACCTGCTTGATTTGAAGGATAAGGGAAAACTTATGTCAGGTACGAAGGGGGGGTTTGGAAATATCCTGTAAACAGCTGAGGTAGTCAGAACGGATGAGAGATCTGTTCAGCTTATGCAATTCCACTTTTTATGTATTGAATTTTATCATTTTATCAATACTTTATGTCAAATTTGACGTTTAAAATCAACAAATATTTCGACAAAAAGAACCATGCTTGCACCACTAGCTTTTTAACCAACTTCCAAAAAGGAGGAGGTTAGGTAAATTGATTTTATTCAGAGTACTCAATTTTTATTTAAATATTTGTATGAAAATTGAAGTAAGTAAATAATGCAATTATTTTTTTACTTTTTAGTGCATTTTAACTTAACAGAAAGATTTTTGGAGTTGGTTCTTTTTTTTTGTTTAAAAATTAATGTATTATTCTGAATATGATTCAAAATCTCAAATATGGCATAATAATCCACAAGGTAATACACAGGGTTATTCATAGTAGGTATATAGAAACAAGAAACTAGTTTATATTAATTAATGTAAAACGGTTATTACTCACTTGCATTCATCAGAATTACCCGACTAGTTTCGAACTCGATCGGAGCCCTTAGTCATGAGCTGAGCCTGTGGTGATGTCGCAAGTCAAACTTTGTTGGGTTTGACTCACAAAATCGCCACCCCCCTCTTGTTAAAATTCTACATTTTCCCTTAGTTTTCTGTATGTCATTATTTTGCAGAATTTAATCCATTTTAGCAACAATATCGAATGAAAAATAAAGCAATTTTTTTTTTCAAAATCAACTATTCTAAAATTTTTTTTGATTGATTGTAAACTCAAATGATATGGTTTGTTTTCATCAAAATCGGGCCCGAGACTCCTTTAAGTATTTTTCGATATTATCTGCCTAGCCTTTTCCCAATTACATTGGGGTCGGCTTCCAGTCAAACCGGATGCAGCTTAATAACCCAAACAATAATTTATGATTTGATTCAATCAATCAATGAAATCAATAATTTATGGGTTAGGAGGTTCAAATAGAATTTAATTCTGACATTCATGGCTCCTACATGACTGCATTCAAAATAAATAAATACCAACAAAAACTACATTTACAAAAATGGCATATAGAGTAACAATACATATGAAGGCTTTCTTTACTAATAGGACTATCAGTCTCAAAAAAAAATCTTATAGTTCGAAGTTGCTAAGATATTATTTTTGTCTATAATGTACCGATTTCTGACTGTAATATATTTCTGTTAATTTGATCCACGCATCGTTGAGATCAAGTACGTCATGTACCAACTGAGTCCTATTACAAAAATTGGCATATACCTTTTTTTTTATTTAATAGGGGGCAACCGAGCAGACGGCTCGCCTGATGGTAAGCGATTACCGCCGCCCATGGACACCCGCAACCCCAGAGGAGTCGCGAGTGCGTTGCCGGCCTTTTAAAGGGTTTGGGCCTCCGGTACCCTCACTCACTCGGCGAAACACAACGCAAGCGTTGTTTCACGCTGGTTTTCTGTGAGGCCGTGGTATCAATCCGGTCGAGCCGGCCCGTTCGTGCCGAAGCGTGGCTCTCCCACGGTGAAACACACCGGTGAAAAACCACCTACATGGTATAAACTTATTAATTTACCTCTCCAATAAGTAGGCCCATAATTTCTTCTTTTTCTGTTGACAATGCATGTTGCACACATACTAAAGCAACATCTGAAGATAGTAAAACCTTATCTAACATTGTATAAAGTTTCGATTCGTTTTTTATTATTTCGATAAATGAAAAGGTATAATTAGAAATAAAATTTATTTAGAATTATTTGAACAATGAAATGAAGAACTTGTTTCAAGTTTCAACAAAATAAATGTCAATGTCAAACAACAAAATAGCCAATAGCAGGATTGCCAGGTGTGATGTTCTATTTTTCCCCAAATCCGCAAACTGATTTTTTTAATTTTTTGTTGAAGTTTTTTAAAATAAATCATACTAACCCATTCAAGAAAACGTTCAAAAATACGTGCCACTCTAGTTTTTTTTTATCTTTTGTAATAAAACAACTAAATGCGTAACCTTTTCGTAACTACGTTTGGATTAGCTCAATAATAATATTTTTACAAGTGATATATTTTTACGGTAATGTTATAATGTACCAACGTATACAATCGAATAAAAAAATAGATGTATATACCCTAGAAAACACTTTTAGAAAATCATCATATTCATAAAATGGAATTGCACTGCAGAGCCCCCAGGGGGTTCCGCCTTGTCGTGGTGGGGGGGCTCTAGTAGCCGTGGCTTGGTCACCCACGGTGAAGCTAGAGCAGTCTTTCCCAACGTGGGCGATAACGCCCCCTTGTGGGCGCTGCAGGCCTAAAGGGGGGCGGTAAGAGACCCAGAAAAAAGGGGGCATTGTGTAGGGCTTTGGGGTCGATTTATAATTTCATCTACTTAGCTAGGAAGACTCTTAGACACCGACTGAGCTCTCGACTCTCGACTACATCTTGTGAACATCAACTAATATTAATTAAGATATAGCTCAAACTCGGTTCGATATAAAAGACCGCGGGCAATCATGTTTTAAGAAGTTTTTGTTAAATAATCCGAATTGTACATTCCTATACCAATCGGCTGGTTCTATAATACTTGTTCTTGCTTGTCGAGTACGATTGGGCGTCGTTTGAGATAAACGAGTTTATGCACGTTTGTCTTATTCCTGTTGGTGCGTGCTGCTTATGCAATCCTATATAAACGACGTAAATTTATTTTATTTTCATTTGCGGTTTCGCGCATAATAGATAAGCAGTACTTGATTTCAACACTTACGTATTTCAAAATATGTCTTTGAAAAAGCATTAACGCATGCTTAGCGAACTCTAAAGTTACAATATTAAAATGGAAAAAGAATACGGTCGCGAACAGGATTCGAACCTGCGCCTCCCGGATAGATACTCCAGGCGCTCTGACCACTAAGCCATCTCGACCTCTGCTCACCACCGCGAATTCTTCTTCCATATTGTTAACACGTCTTATGGCGACGTCATTGCAATCAATTCAGTACCTATACAAGTGACTGAACCGACACGACTAACTTTGCAGTTAATACAATGTCGTAAAGAATGCAATTACCTTAATAATTCAAGATATGTCTTTGAAAAAGCATTAACGCATGCTTAGCGAACTCTAAAGTTACAATATTGACGTCGCCATAAGACGTGTTAAAAATATGGAAGAATAATTCGCGGTGGTGAGCAGAGGTCGAGATGGCTTAGTGGTCAGGACTTACGTATTTCTTAAAACAAAACAATGTCGGAAGTAAAAAAGAAGAGACGGCAATACTCTGCGGAATATATTTAATTCGGATTTATTGAATCCCACAAACCCGTCGTCGCCTTTGTGTCTTCTATGTCTAAAAACATTTTCGAACGAAGCAATGAAGCCTTCAAGACTGCAAGATCATTTTAATAAAATGCATCCAGATAAGACAGAAAAGAATGTAGCATATTTTCAAGACCTAGAGAAGAAGCATAATACTCAGCCAAGTGTATCAAAACTATTTTCGGCGGTTGCTAAGCAAGATGACGACGGACTTCGAGCTTCGTACAATATCTCTTTGTTAATTGCTCAAAAAGGCAAACCACACAACATCGGAGAAGAGTTAATTTTGCCAGCAATAAAGGAAGTAATAACTACTGTGCTTCATAAACCGGCCGCAGATATTATCCGAAAAATTCCTTTGAGTAATAATTCTGTGCAAAGACGAATTGATGAAATGGCTGAAAACATTGAAGAATCATTGTGCAATCATCTGAGGACTAGTCAATTCTCAATTCAGCTCGATGAGTCCACTTTACCAACTAATGAAGCGTTGTTGCTATCTTACGTGAGGTTTATTAAAGATGAGAAAATACGTGAAGAACTATTGTTTACCAGAAATTTGGAGACAGATACAAAAGGCGAAACCATATTCAATACATTGGAAAAGTTTTGTGAAGAGAAAGAGATTCCTAAAGTTACAATATTAAATGGAAAAAGAATACGGTCGCGAACAGGTTTCGAACCTGCGCCTCCCGGATGAATACTCCAGGCGCTCTGACCACTAAGCCATCTCGACCTCTGCTCACCACCGCGAATTCTTCTTCCATATTTTAACACGTCTTATGGCGACGTCATTGCAGTCAATTCAGTACCTATACAAGTGACTGAACCGATACGACTAACTTTGCAGTTAATACAATGTCGTAAAGAATGCAATTACCTTAATAATTCAAGATATGTCTTTGAAAAAGCATTTACGCATGCTTAGCGAACTCTAAAGTTACAATATTAAATGGAAAAAGAATACGGTCGCGAACAGGATTCGAACCTGCGCCTCCCGGATGAATACTCCAGGCGCTCTGACCACTAAGCCATCTCGACCTCTGCTCACCACCGCGAATTCTTCTTCCATATTTTAACACGTCTTATGGCGACGTCATTGCAATCAATTCAGTACCTATACAAGTGACTGAACCGACACGACTAACTTTGCAGTTAATACAATGTCGTAAAGAATGCAATTACCTTAATAATTCAAGATATGTCTTTGAAAAAGCATTAACGCATGCTTAGCGAACTCTAAAGTTACAATATTAAATGGAAAAAGAATACGGTCGCGAACAGGATTCGAACCTGCGCCTCCCGGATGAATACTCCAGGCGCTCTGACCACTAAGCCATCTCGACCTCTGCTCACCACCGCGAATTCTTCTTCCATATTTTAACACGTCTTATGGCGACGTCATTGCAGTCAATTCAGTACCTATACAAGTGACTGAACCGATACGACTAATTTTGCAGTTAATACAATGTCGTAAAGAATGCAATTACCTTAATAATTCAAGATATGTCTTTGAAAAAGCATTAACGCATGCTTAGCGAACTCTAAAGTTACAATATTAAATGGAAAAAGAATACGGTCGCGAACAGGATTCGAACCTGCGCCTCCCGGATGAATACTCCAGGCGCTCTGACCACTAAGCCATCTCGACCTCTGCTCACCACCGCGAATTCTTCTTCCATATTTTAACACGTCTTATGGCGACGTCATTGCAATCAATTCAGTACCTATACAAGTGACTGAACCGACACGACTAACTTTGCAGTTAATACAATGTCGTAAAGAATGCAATTACCTTAATAATTCAAGATATGTCTTTGAAAAAGCATTAACGCATGCTTAGCGAACTCTAAAGTTACAATATTAAATGGAAAAAGAATACGGTCGCGAACAGGATTCGAACCTGCGCCTCCCGGATGAATACTCCAGGCGCTCTGACCACTAAGCCATCTCGACCTCTGCTCACCACCGCGAATTCTTCTTCCATATTTTAACACGTCTTATGGCGACGTCATTGCAGTCAATTCAGTACCTATACAAGTGACTGAACCGATACGACTAACTTTGCAGTTAATACAATGTCGTAAAGAATGCAATTACCTTAATAATTCAAGATATGTCTTTGAAAAAGCATTAACGCATGCTTAGCGAACTCTAAAGTTACAATATTAAATGGAAAAAGAATACGGTCGCGAACAGGATTCGAACCTGCGCCTCCCGGATGAATACTCCAGGCGCTCTGACCACTAAGTCATCTCGACCTCTGCTCACCACCGCGAATTCTTCTTCCATATTTTAACACGTCTTATGGCGACGTCATTGCAATCAATTCAGTATCTATACAAGTGACTGAACCGACACGACTAACTTTGCAGTTAATACAATGTCGTAAAGAATGCAATTACCTTAATAATTCAAGATATGTGTTTGAAAAAGCATTAACGCATGCTTAGCGAACTCTAAAGTTACAATATTAAATGGAAAAAGAATACGGTCGCGAACAGGATTCGAACCTGCGCCTCCCGGATGAATACTCCAGGCGCTTTTTTGATAGCATTCCCATCGTCATATTTGTGTGAACGTGGATTTAGTGCTGTGGCAACGCTGCTTACTAAAAAGAGAAATCGTTTGCGTGTTACCGAACGTGGCGACTTGCGGCTGTTTTTGAGTAAATTGGAACCTGATATCAACAAACTTATTGAACAGCATCAGATTCAACCTTCACATTAATTTTTATATAAGAATTTATTATGTTTGTTTTATTTTCAATAAAAGATACTCTGTCCGAATACTATAAATTTGCGTTTCAATAATCAGTTAAGTACTTAGCGGTTTTTAAGTATGTTTAAAAAGGGGGGCGTTAAAAAATAATTTATTCTTAAAGTGGGCAGTAGACAAAAAAGGTTGGGAACCCCTGAGCTAGAGGAACCCGAGGAGAGCCGCTGTTGGAGCGGCGTAGGTTGCGGGCCTTATGGGGGGTGCTGCAACTGAGGTGGACTGCGGGGTCGTATGAGCGGCACCGCAGCTGAGAGTTGGGGGCCGCGGCGGGAGAGGAGTGCCGGTATGTCGATGCGGCGCTCTCCCTACCTTCCGCTGCCTTGACAGGGCCGCCACCGTTAGATGGCGGACGCGGTGTCCGCAGGGGCGGAGGAGTGCTGGTATAGAGAGGCGCCGCTCTCTCTATCCTCTGCGGCTGTAGTGGCAGGCGGCGGGGCCAAAGACTTGACCCGTCACAGAGGACCTTGTGCGACCGGACACGGGTTCGTCTGGCGCCCATTGCACCTGGTCTCCGAGGTGGTTGTGGCACGCCATGCGTCTGGTGTGTCGTAATGGGAGGGGTGTAATACCCAACCCTGTCAGAGGGAGTCCGGCATCGGACGGCTGCGGGCGGGCGGGTTCGCGGTCGTGTGCGAGAGCGTTCCCGCGTCCCGCCCTCAAGCAGCTGAGGAGGTACACTGTGGAGTTTTAGTGAGTTCGAATCCCACATAACCGTTCTGCCCCCCAGTGTCAGAGCGGTGTTTCTCCACATAAAAAAAAGGATCACTGCCAAGATTGAGGTCCTGGGTTCGATTCCCAAGTCAGGCAAAATGTAATAGGGGTTATCTTTTAGAAAATTTTCAGTGGCATGAGATGAAAAATGGCAATAGGCTCACCAACTACTTATTACGATCTTATAACAGCATTGGTGAAATGTGGGTGCAATGTACTCAATTATATACTATGATACATTTCTCCCCATTTTAATAGTAGTTTTTCAGCAACTGGTATAATTATGCACGCACACCAAGAAAGCGAAATGATCAGTATTACCAGATCAGACCCTAGGGGGCCGATTATTGGCCTTCCTGAATAAGTGCCTTGTTAAATATAATCAAATAAGCATTTTATTTGATGTTAAATATTTAATAAATAATCAATGTGGAAAATACGTTAAGCACAATTGATGTTGAATGTTTAAAAGATACTAAATATGGTAAATACGTTAGGCACTATTTATATATATTTTGAAGACATTGTTTGGAATGTCAATAGTAATAATGCCTAGCAACCATACATTAAAAAGAAATATATATTACATACTCTTTGGAGAGGTATATATACTTCACATCCTCGGAAACTTTTAAAAATTTTTGGATAAATTTTTCAGTCCTATTCTGGAACTCAAATCTTGCAGCCTGGGGCCGAATAGAGGTTTAGTTAGCATGTCAGCTAACTGTAGTTCTGAGGGAACTTGCTTGACATTAAAGTCTCCGTTAGTAACACATTCTCTAACGAAGAAATGTTTTAGTTTAATATGTTTGGTGCGCTTGTGGTATTCGTACTTTGGGTTGTGTGCGAGTTTTACAGCTGATTCATTATCTAGGTTCAACACGGGTTTCTCAATTTTTATCAAGTTGTTAAGAAGACGATTCAACCATAAAATCTCTTGAGCAGATTCACTAGCTGCTATAATCTCCGCTTCCGTCGAGGAGATGGAGACTGTTGTTTGTTTCTGACTTCTCCAGCTAATTGCAGCTCCAGAGAGTAAGCACACCATTCCAGTTGTTGATCTTCCAGTATTCTGGTCTCCTCCATGATCTGAATCACTATAGCAGATTAAGTGTTGAGGTGACGTATCTGTAAAGGTTAGTCCGTTTTGTTGAGTCCCTTTCAGATACCGGAAGATTCGTTTTACTAGCATGACATCCTTTTTAGAAGGTGCTCCGAGATTTCTTGAAGCGACACCCACAGCATACGAAATATCAGGTCTTGTGCCTACTGATAAGTATGCCAAAGCACCCACGGCTTGCCTGTAAGGGAAATTACCGTTAGCATCCTCTTTGCCTTCTGTCTCATTTTCTTTGATTATGGGCGTTGGTGCTGCTTTACAGTTCAACATTCCAAATTTTTCCAACACTTTCTTTGTGTAAGCCTTTTGACTTAACGTAATTTTTTTGTCTTTGCGCACGTTTATTTCCATTCCAAGGAAGTATGACACAGGTTTGGTAGTTATTTTGAATCTTGTTTTTAATTCTGTTATAAATTCATCTCCTGTTTCTCTTGTGTTATACGCAATAAGACCATCGTCAACGTAAAGAGCAATATAAAGTTTGGATTGTCCTCTGATTCGAACATACAAGCAAGGATCCGCTTCGCTCTCTTGGAAGCCAGAACTTTTTAAGAAGTTAGAAATGCAGGTATTCCAGCAACGTGGTGCTTGCTTTAGGCCATAGAGACTGCGTTTCAGCTTACAGACTCGTCTTGTGCCATCCTGATAGCCATCAGGCTGTTTCATATAAATTTCTTCCATTAACGTGCCGTTTAGGAAGGCCGTTGACACATCAAACTGATGTAATTTTAATTTTTCTCGAGCAGCTACTGCAAGCAGTGCTCGTACAGTGCTCAGACGAACGACTGGACTGAATGTTTTGTCATAATCAACTCCAGGAGTCTGAGAGTAGCCCTTGATAACCATTCTGGCTTTGTATCTTTCGACGGAACCATCAGGGTTCATTTTTACTTTATATACCCATTTACAAGGAAGGGCTTTTCGTCCTTTGGGTAGATTAACCAGATCCCAGGTTTGGTTATCGTTCAATGAGGTAATTTCGTTGAACATGGCCTCTTGACATTTTTCTTTGTCGGGAGAGTCCATCGCTTCTTTGAAGGTCAAAGGTTCTTTAGGCTTATGAAGGTTTTCAATTTCTTCAGCTGCTGCTAAAATGTAATCATCATAGCGTTTAGGAGCTGTGATATTCGACCTGTCTCTTAAAGACCTTATTTGAACGGCAGGGTTATCTCCAGCATCATGTACAGATTCATCATCATTATCGACATTGAAAGAACCGGAAAGAGATTCGTATTCACTTTCATTATTTGCTGGTTCCGTTTGTAGAACATTTCTTGAGCTATGGACCAAATTTTGTTCTAACAATTCATCGTCATCTTGATCATCTGTGTCACAATCACTCAGTCGTTGATCATCGCCTTCATTATTGTCAAACGAAATATCCACTTGTCTGTGTGGTGTTTCTCGTGACAATGTTTGCTTAGGTTTTTCGTGTATAGGTACTATGTCCTTTAAAAGTCTGAAGTGATTATTTTTATCTAGTCCATCGTAGAACATAGTCTTCATCACTCGAATATCTTTCGATGTAATAATTTTATTCTTCGACGGTATGAATATTCTGAAAGCTTTAGATGTTTCAGAGTATCCCGTAAACATACCAGAAATTGCCTTAGATGGAAATTTATGACCGTTGGTGCCTTTCATAAGCACATATGTCTTGCAACCGAAAACGTACAGATGATTAATACATGGCTTTCTACTAACCCATCTTTCGAATGGAGTCTCATTCTGAATGGCGCTGTTTATACTCCTGTTTGATAGGTAGTTTGCAGTAAATACTGCTTCGCCCCATAATTTTAATGGTGCCTGTGCGTCAATCATCATCGCTCTTGCTTTCTCCACAGGGGTACGGTTCTTCCGTTCAGCAACTCCGTTTTGGTTCGGGGTATACGGTGCCGTGAGCCTTCGCTGTATACCGCAATGTTTTAGATAAGCGTCAAACTCTTTATTCACATATTCGGTGCCATTATCAGATTGTAAGCACTTGATTTTGTTCCCGGTGTACGTTTCTGCTAACTCTTTGAACTCTTTAAATTTTTGTAAGACTTCGTTCTTAAATTTAATCATATATACTCGACTGTATCGGCTATAATCATCAATAAAAGTAACAAAGTATTTATTTCCGCTTACTGTGGGCGTTTGGATAGGTCCACATACATCGCTATGAACGATTTCTAAGCGTTCTGTTGTTCGTTGAGTTGTTTTCTCAAGGGGAACAGGTACTCGATGAATTTTTGCTTGAATGCAGGTTTCACACTCAGCCAAGGTTTCAGCTGCATCAAAATTCAAACCAAGTATATTCTTGTTATTAAGTGCAAGTTTCAGATCTTTGGCGTTCATGTGACCAAGCTTTCTGTGCCAATCATAGATGTTTGATGACTTTCGTTTCTTTTTGGTTGTAGAAACAGTGTCATCATTTTCATTGACCAAATTGTTGCGCTCGTGTTTATTTGGTTTAAAATAGTACAGACCATCTTCTTGTTTACGTGCAGTGAGAGTTATTCCAGCTTTTGGATTGGTGACCGTAGCTTTATTTTTGGTGAAGAGGACAGAACAACCGCCATCTGTTATCTTGTTTACGGACATCAAATTCGTGCACAGACTAGGTACGTACAGTACGTCTTTTAGATGTGTAAGAGCAATACCATCATTATTTTTAGAATAAAAGGAGACTGTACCTTTTCCCTTAATCTCTGCAGTGAGTTCTTCAGTTGCGAAGTTCAGTTTTCCGGATGTTCTCTCTATGGTCTTAAATAAGTCACGTTGATAAGTCATGTGAGATGTACAACCGCTATCCAAGACCCAAATGCTGTTTTCAGGCTTCTCGTTACGTGTAAGAAGACACTGCGTAGCAAAATTGATCTTATGAGAACCGTTTCTGTGTTTGATAGGTTTCTCATTATTTTTCTTCCAGCAGTTAGTGCATATTTTGTGATGACTCATTTTTTTAAAGATTTTACCTTTCCGCTTGCAAATTTTACATGAAGTATATAGTGCTTCTTCTTGCGTAGAAAATTCAGGTTCATCTTCGTTGTTATTGGTCATGTTTTTACTATGACGAGCTTCACACTCTTCAATAATTTTAATTTTAAGCTCCTCTGGCTTTGGAAGAGTGTCTCGCGATTCTATAGCGACTCTGAAATTCTCATATTCTGTTGAGAGACTGTACAATATTATAATAGATAGTAAATCGTCGTTGATTTCTACGTCCATTTCTCCCAATTTATCAACAATGTCCAGTAGTTTATTGAGGTGGGCGCGTACATCGTGTCTTACTTCTAGTTTCGTAAGTATTAGTTGTTTTAGTAGAGATGCCTTTCGCGCAGGTCCCTTACTGGCGTAAATGTCTTTCAATTTTTGCCATAATGTTTTAGCGGAAGTGCAATTTTTGATTTGTTTAAGCTCTGAAGGAGCGATTATAAGGACGAGTTGAGATCTTGCCTGTCTGTCTCCTTCTTTATCTTCCGCAACAGCATCAGTTTCGACGTATTTCCACAGTTTTTGTCGAACAAGAACGGCTTCAGCTTGTATTACCCAAGTGTCATAGTTCTCTTTTGTTAGAGGGTCGATTTTAATATTCGCCATTTTTTGACTAAGGGTATCTACTCACTTTCCGTTACTTTTTACACGCTCTGCTACCATGTTAAATATAATCAAATAAGCATTTTATTTGATGTTAAATATTTAATAAATAATCAATGTGGAAAATACGTTAAGCACAATTGATGTTGAATGTTTAAAAGATACTGAATATGGTAAATACGTTAGGCACTATTTATATATATTTTGAAGACATTGTTTGGAATGTCAATAGTAATAATGCCTAGCAACCATACATTAAAAAGAAATATATATTACATACTCTTTGGAGAGGTATATATACTTCACATGCCTTATGTTTTTGGTTGACAAATTTGAAATAATACTATCGTCTACTATTGTAATAGCCCGTCATGGATCTAACTTCTGGTGAAATAGAGAACTAACATGAAATGTAATTGAACAAATAAAATACAGACGTCCAAGTTTTTTTTTTTCTATTTCGGCTAAACTCGGCCCTTTTCAGCACAGGTTTCGGGTATTTGTGATTCATATACTGGCAGCACTGGTAATGACGTGCTTCAAGCGTAGACAGAGTGAACAATAGACTCAATCACGTTTGCCAATTCTGTTACACCTGAGCGAAATAGCTTAATTCAAAACTGTACAAAAGAAAAACGTGAAACCATTTATCCCTTACGGTGAACCTTCACAGCAATATTCACGACTTGAAGCAAGACAACTATCGTACAAGTAGAATATAATTATCGTAATTGAAGCAAAATTATCGTACTTTTCAAAATAATCACTTTAATTAATAAATAATCGTATTAAACGTGATATCAATATTTTTTCGTCAGCTCAATACAATAAAGAGAATAACTTCCAACATTCAAGCGCAAAATACGCAAAGATTGTGAGGATTACCTTAATCGAAATCAAATAGCTTGTTCGCTAAACAAACTAACAGATAGTGCAGTGAGCAAAAAGAAGAAAAAATCGCAAATAAAAAAACTTCATGTTATTGTCTTTTTTTATGTGATTGGGGGCAAACGAGCAGACGGATCGCCTCATGGTAAGCGAATGGTAACCGCCGCCCATGGACACCCGCAACACCAGAGGAGTCACAAGTGCGTTGCCGGCCTTTTAAAAAGGAGTACGCTCTTTTTTTGAAGGTCGTATTTGAAGGTCGTATACTTTAAATGGATTTGTAATAACAAATCCTGATGATAAATTACTGTATTTTATTTTATTATTATATGAAGGTTATATCTATGTTTATGTATATAACAATAATAAATATATATTTCTTTAGTCTGAATTTTATGTTAGTTTTTATTTACTTACTTAGACCTGATGTCAGCTGAATTTTATTATAATCACTAATGGTTTCTTGCCATTTGTTATATTATAATGTGTTTTACTTCATAGATGCCTTTGTTGGTGCAGAGGAAATAATTTATATCGTTGTCATTATCGATAAAAACCATAGCAAGATATTTTTCTCCAAATCCATATATATAAAAATCAATTGCTGTTCATTTGTCTCGCTAAAACTCGAGAACGGCTGGGCCGATTTAGCTGATTTTGGTTTTGAAATGTTTGTCGTAGTCCAGGGAAGGTTTAAACTGTGAGAAAATGTAGGAAAACCCCGCCCATTACTTAGTGCTGCCCATGGAAGTTAATAATTGTTTTAATCGTTTTTATTACATCGATGGAAACGATTAATCATTATCATAAGAGTCACCTTATCTTAAGTATTTATACCAATTGAATCTTATTTAGCTACTGTTCTTGGAGTTTCGGAACGTTTGGGAATCATAAATGAACACATTTACATATTATGTACTAACAACGAAGACATAATAAAATAGTAAACATTTATTCGTTTCGCCATAGTTGCCGACACAGGCAAAAATATTTTCTACATTACCTTTATTGGCAGCTGTTGATGTGGTTGTCTTATTCTTGATTATTTATCTCATATATCGAAATACGACACGTTCTATAATCCAACTGCAAATGTAAGTTTATAATAGTATTTTTTTAATGATGTAACTACAAATTCACGATTTTATATACCTCCACGCGTTCCTGAAAAAAAGGTCTTTACAGACAGACAGAGGAACAACAGGGAGGGACAACAGAGGAATCCATCCACTTTTTCAAGAACTTTATTTTTGGTAACCTATAAGATTAAAGGTAATTTGGTTATTATCATATAGTATGTGTATTAAAAATATTAAAAATAAATGCTTTTCAAAAATTCTAAATCGATATCATCGTTCAAATCAGAAGTACAACACTAAATTAGCCTGTAAAGGTAAACAGTGCGTAAAAAACAAAACCAGAATAATAAAATACACCATTCGAAACCTATTAAAATGGTATTCATAATGATGACATCATAACAGTAATAAATATTAACTGAATCAAAAATTATGTAGAAATATATGAAGGAAATTTGATAAATTAAATGTATTTTTAAGGACTCACTTGTGCATGGATATAGGAGACACTTTTTTACTATATTAAACCACAACCGTTCACACAACACTTAGGCATAATTGCGTTTATCACATGCAGCTTTACAGTTAAATTTTCAGCACTCAAGATATTTTATGCAAAGAAAATCTTAATAATAAGTTTCACGATAACGCCAAATTACATCACATCAATCACATCTTATGTATGTCGCAGATGGATTGTAGAATCCGCTGTTTTACAAAACTGTTAGCTGATTTATAAAACAGTACTGTTATGAAAAACAGCTGAACAACGTTTAGCGGTTTTACATAACTACTGAATTATAATTCAGTAACGTAAGTACACGCAGAATTGTATGAACGTTTTGCGTTTATCAATGCAGCGGGTCAACAATCAGAGATTATGTAAAACAGTGTGAAATGAACTGTCAGATTGTTGATTTTAGTTTTAAATATTGTCGCATATGGCTCAGTGTGTCTTTTAACAACAATAATCAACTTTATTTTACTGCAAATATATTAATACAGAAGCAAAAAAAATAAAGATGAAAATTTTTAATGACGTTAATACTAAACCACTTTAATAGTCGACAATATATCAGGATAATTAAAAAAAAAAATTAATTGCTCCATGAGTGTGCGAAGCGAGCTCGGGAGTTTCGTGTAACCCGAGACGTACAGGTTAGGTTCGAACTACCCCCGTCATCCTCTTCGTGTTTAGGTTTTTTCTGACCTTGCAGACAGAATAATAGGAGCCCCAGGAGGCAAAGCGGGGCTCCGTCGTCCCAGCCACGGAAAGACAAATCAGAATACAGTATATATATTTTTACTTGAGAAGTGACTGGTGAGTGTTCATTTAATATACCTATACAATAAACAAATCTGTCCCACTGTAGATGACCTAGATGGATTGTAGAATCCGCTGTTTTACAAAATCTCTAGCTGCTTTACAAAACAGTACGGTTTTATAAAATAGCTGAACAACGTTAAGCTGGATTGTCATTGCGATACGTTTAACAAAACTGCAACCCACCTTTAGCCGTAATGCAGAATGACATATCTACAGTGGGACAGGTTTGTTTATTGCATAGGTATATTAAATGGATAGTCACCATTCAAGTAAAAAAGTGATACTGTATTCTGATTTGACTTTCCGTGGCTGAGTCGACGGAGCCCCGCTTGGCGGGGCTCCTATTTTTGTGTCTGTAAGGTTAGAAAAAACCTTAACACGAAGAGGATGACGGGGGCTGTTCGCTCGCAACGCTGGCTCACTGACCCCCGTCATCCTCTTCGAACCTAACCTGTCCGTGTCGGGATACACGAAACTCCCGAGCTCGCTTCGCTCGCTCATGGATCAATTTCGTTTATTCTCTTTCATAATCCCGATATATTGTCGACTATTATAGTGGTTTAGTATTTACGTCATTCAAAATTTTCATCTTTTTTTTTCTATTGACAAGTATAATAAAGTTAGGTTATTATTGTTAAGACATGCGACAAAATTTTGAACTAAAATCAACAATCTGACAGTTCATTTAACACTGTTTTACATAATCTCTGATCGTTGACCCGCTGCATTGATAAATGCAAAACGTTCATTCAATTCTGCGTGTTATAGTTCAGTAATTATGTAAAACCACTAAACGTCGTTCAGCTGTTTTTTCATAACAGTACTGTTTTGTAAATCAGCTAGCAGTTTTGTAAAACAGCTTATTCTACAATCCATCTGCGACATAGATATGTCATTCTGCATTACGTCTAAACGTGGGTAGCAGTTTTGTTAAACGTATCGCAATGGCAATCCAGCTGAACGTTGTTTAGCTGTTTTGTAAAACAGCGGATTCTACTACTCATCTGCGACATGTACTCTGTCAAAAGTACTCAGAACGAGAAACAAAAATGGCGATCCAGCCGGTAGGCTGGTCATATGCGACGTCATATTTATTAGGTGCAATTTCAGAAAACTGCCAAATTAAGGTTTTTACTTTTTACACTAGCAGAATCACATAAGTTAAATAGAAATTCATATTGTTTTTCTATTACTTTATCGAATCGTTTGATATCGTATAACGTAATTTTTATGAAGATTAATAGGGCACGTCCTTTACAGCCTTTGCTTAATCTTTAGTCATTGGCGCGCCCGCGCTGTCACTACGTATAATGACAGTTAATTCATTCTCGGTAATTTTTTACTTGTAATTTAGAAGTTTGTGATGACAAATGTATATTTTTATGAATTAGATGAATTCAGTTTCTAGTTCATTTACGGTAGATATTGTTCATTTTTAAATTGAATATTGATATGACGACAAATTCATATGAGAAATGCGCAACCAAAGATGGAGCTCGTCCTTACAAGTGTAGCAACTACGCCAACAAAATATCTGTAAATTTACATCATTTCAAAAGAGACGGAAGATTTTGCGATATAGATTTAATATCAGGCTCAACAAGGGTGAAGGTATGACTCGAAAACACTTTTTAATTAAGCTCCACAGAGATATTATGCTATCTGTTGATGTTTTATCTAAATTAATTGATTGTTTATATTAGCCACCTCGGTATATAAAGATATTCACATTACACATAACTAGGATGGTTCAAAAATCTGTTGTAATAATGCTAAACAAGTGTCAACAATATATAAAAAATACTTATAACTAAGAGTAATAATATGAGAAAGTAAATATTAGTAGCCTTATTTACTTTCCCTTTGAAATAAAATGTAGACCTACTTTTCTCAATAATTAACTGAGTTATATATTATAAGTTAGAACATGCAATTTTGTTTTGATTCACAGGCTCATCGTGTGGTGCTTGCAGCAAGTTGTGCTTATTTTGATGCAATGTTTAATGTGGGCCTGGAGGAAACTCAAAAAGGATATGTAGCACTTCCAAGTGTTCCTCCTGACATTCTTCCCATGATAATAGACTTTATTTACACTGGTACTATGTTTTTATTATTTAAATTGGAGGTGTATAAAGAACTCCTGACACTTACAACATATGAGTTGATTATTATTTTATTGTAATATCTGCATAAGTCCTGAATTAGGTTATTATTTCTAAATTCATATAATATTTATTGATACATTAACAAAAGAAAATTTTGAGTTAAAATCTCCTGTCTTACTTGAACAACTCTCACAAATTCTTGTGGTGGATATCCACATGCTATTCCATTGTATAAATCATACTTCAATCTACACAAATTAAGAATTTCTTTAAAAACGAGACAATACTGGCATGAAGGTTTGTCTTCTCTCATCTTTAATCTCAACCATATTCTATTCCTATGATCAAATGTTATTATATCAGACTAATGTCATAAGTTACTCAGTATAATTTAGTACATAATGACTTTTTTAGGTGAAATAATAATTGACAAAAGTACAGTTCAGCATTTATTGATTGCTGCTGACATGCTACAGCTCAGAGAACTTGTAACTGGTTGTGGTGAGTTTCTGAAGAGAGAATTGCACCCATCCAATGCTCTAGGAATTTTCAGGTAATTTCCAATTGTAAATTTTATAGTGGTTCAGTAGTCATCATAGTACATCTTTCCATAATTAATCTGTTGACTCGCTAATTATCAGACACAATAGAAATATTATTGTTATCAGGTACAACTTTGTACTTTCACAAGTATACAGATTAATTACTTCTGTCACATAGTTTTTTATTTGTTAATATTCACTAATGCATACAATATTGCTTCTATTTAATTAGGTTTGCAGAAGCTCACAACTGCATAGAATTGGTAAAAGAGGCACTAGAGCATGTTCAAGCCAACTGGAATAGAGTATCAAATGGTGATGAGCTTTTAGAATTGCCGTTACCACAGCTAATAACATTGCTTTCTTCAGAACAATTAAAAGTTGACAGTGAAGCACAGGTATAGTATCATGCAAGTAGTGTTATTAGCAAAGTATCATGATGCAATAAATGATTCTATTTTTATTGAATTCATTAGTTCTCAGTTTGACAACTAAACTAATATTAATAAAACCTCAAAAAGTTATAGTAAAAATATACATACTCTGTATGAAGTCTCAACATAAAAAAAAAAGATTTTGTATGTCATAAATTTATTGAATTTTTAATTAAACTGACTTTCACTCATGGCCTTAGTGGGGGGATTTTTGGGGATTGAATACCCCCCAAAAGTGCTCCCAAAATAATAGTGTTACCACTATTTAGAACATCATTAATTGAATTATTCTGTAAAATTAATTTATTTTTAAATGAAGCGGACATATAGATATTCGTCTTCTAAATGTATGGGACATAATAATAGCATTGGTGAAAAGTGGTGTACAACTATGTACACCTCTACCTACCTCATCAGGGACTACAGGCGTGATGAGGTAGGTAGAGTATGTATGTTTTATTCATAAGAACACAGAAATAACAAAAATTAAGTGTTCATCCATAGTCATTTACATTGATAGAGAAGTCCATACATTCTCTTAAACCTATATTGATTTAATTTCTGAATTCGAATGAAATTCCGATAATGTTAAACATTTAAATTATTATACCAAGCTAAGCTATTCATAAAACTTAATGTTATTTAGCGAAAAATAGTTTTAATAAAGCATAATATATTTATTCAAATTAGACAATTTGAAATGGTACTTATTGAATGTCATACATAACAATAAGACAGTCCCCAAACATGCTCACCCTTCACCACTTCACTGCAGAAAAGAAGCGGATCAACAAGCTATATCATGAATTCAAACTAATAATTATAAATATAAAGCCATAAATTATGTAGCTTCCCTATTTTTACCAAAGTACGTCATTGTGGGCAAGCATAACAAGTAACAATTAAATTTATAGTTTAAATATGTCGCCAATGGATTGCAGAATCCGCTATTTAATAAAACTGCTAGCTGATTTACAAAACAGTTCTTTTACGTAAAACAGCTGAACGAAATTTAGCGGATTTTCGTAATTACTAAACACTAGCTGATACCCGCGGTTTTTTTTTCTCTGAATATGAAAGGCTGTTTTTTGGGAGTTCTTTTTTTTCGGCTTTTCCAGTCCAGTCCAGAGTCAATATGTATCCCTAGGAATTTCGTGTTATTGTCTTCTTTTATTGTTTCGCCTTTATAGTTATTTTGTAGTCTTAACGATTTTGTATTTTTATGTCTGAAGGACATATAACTAGTTTTTTCAATATTTATTTTAAGATTGTTTACTTTTAGCCAATTTATGATATCTTGAAGTGATTTGTTGACGTTTATTTCATAGTTATCTTGATCGTCGTAATTAAAAATAGTTGGCTATCATCTTCAAATAATATAATTTCATGATTTATGACTTTGGGTAGATCATTTATAGAGATGATAAATAAGAGGGGTCCAACGATGCTTCCTTGGGGCACTCCATATCTAACATTTAGGATCCGACATATATGTCTGTACTCAGCTCAGCCTAATGCAAAGCAGCTACTAAGGACTACGTTATGTAGTATTTACGTAGAGAAACTTTTTAAAACCTGTGTTTTTTTTCTGATTATATATTATAGCTGTGCCCCGCGGTTTCACCCCGTTAATTTGAGAAAAAATACTAGTAAAATATATTCCATGTGATGAAATATGATTAAATACTTGTGATGAATAACGTATTTATTTGGATAAGGATTAATATCATGTTTATAAAAACACCTTCGCAAATAATGCATTGTTTTAGAACCAATTTGATAACCATAAAAAAGGTTATAGTGAGCAACCTTAAAAGATAGAAATTGCTGCCGCGGTCTTTTTTTTTGAATTTTTAAAGCGGAACTATTCCGTGATACATAATTCTTACTTAATTTTAACCGTTTACGCAGCGCACGCAACGGAAGCTCTAAAAGGAATACTTTTTCCTGATTTTACAACATTTTTTATTGATACTCCGCTCCTATTGGTCGCAAAGTGATGTTATATAGCCTTCCTGGATAAATGGACTATCCAACACAAAAATAAATTTTCAATTCGAACCAGTAGCTCCTGAGATTAGCGCGTTCAACCAAACAAACAAACAAACACTCTTCAGCTTTATAATATTAGTATAGATAAAACTCCATCGGACTCAGTGTTACAATATCAAGTGTTAATTCATCATATTATCAAGCCTCGAACGCGTAAGCGACGGACTATCCAACACAAAAATAAATTTTCAATTCGAACCAGTAGCTCCTGAGATTAGCGCGTTCAACCAAACAAACACTCTTCAGCTTTATAATATTAGTATAGATAAAACTCCATCGGACTCAGTGTTACAATATCAAGTGTTAATTCATCATATTATCAAGCCTCGAACGCGTAAGCGACGCGTATTACTCGACGCTTAAGACCTTTTTTCCGCGAACTTTTTTGCAGTCTCTACGCGCCCCTGAGCGTATCCATTGCTGCCCGCCAACTGCATGATTAAGCGCCTACTGCTTTCCACACTACTTGAAGAGCTGTATTTGCACTGTGATATTATTAAATTTTTGCTGTGTAACGAGTGTTCTGATTACGATGTCAACAAAGAACTGCGCTCAATGTTTGAGCGCTTTAGGCGGCGAAGACAGCGTTTGTACGCTGCTATGCTTTACTTGCTTAAACAATTATGATTTAATTTACGCTAATATAACTAAAAATAGGCTGATGATCGTCGAAAGCAGAGATTTATCTTTAATTGTTAAGGTAATTGCAGCTTTACGACATTGTATTAACTGCAAACTTAGTCGTGTCGGTTCGGTCACCTGTATAGGGACTGAATAGATAGCGATGTCGTCGCCATAAGACGTGTTAAAATATGGATGAAGAATTCGCGGTGGTGAGCAGAGGTCGAAATGGCTTAGTGGTCAGAGCGCCTGGAGTCAATCCGGGAGGCGCAGGTTCGAATCCTGTTCGCGACCGTATTCTTTTTCCATTTAATATTATAACTTTAGAGTTCGCTAAGCATGCGTTAATGCTTTTCAAAGATTTATTTTTAATCGTTAAGGTAATTGCATTTTTACGACATACTTTACGAATAAATTGATTCATAACTAGCTGTGCCCGCAACTCCGTCCGCGTAGATGTCGTAAATTTACACCATGTCGTGTATGAACACACATTCATAAGAATTAAAAAATGTTGATACTTAGCTAACTCACCCCAATGCAAAGCAGCTACTAAGAACTAAGCTATGTAGTTTTAAAGTATATAAAACATTTTTGAATCTATTTTTCTTAATTGTATTATATATTAAGAGGTACAGAAACGGTCAGAAAGTGACGTCATATGCTCAACGGCATCTAGCGAGTAATGAGTAAACCGTCAAAACATTAAACATAAAAAGGTTTTCGGTTTAACAATGCAAAGTGATTATTGTTTATAGCCTGTGCCCCGCGGTTTCAACCGCGTTAATTTGAGGAAGAAAACCTACTTAAATATATTTCACCCCCCCTCATGCGCCTGGCACATCATAAATGCGCCTGGCTCGTTGGTCTAGTGGTCCCAAGCGCAACTGCTGAGCCTGAGGTCTCCAGTTCGCTTCCCGGGTCGGGCAGTGTTATTGAGTTTTTCTGATAGAACATTCTCAGTAGCAGCCGGGAGTTTGGAATTGTGCCTGGTAGATGGCAATAGGCTCACCACCTATTGAAATGGGACTTAATAACAGCATTGGTGAAATGTGGTTGTACGACTGTGTACACCTCTGCCTACCTCATCAGGGACATCGGGGAATACAGGCTTGATATGTTATGTTATAAATGCACGTGTGGTACTTAATCATTATTTTAATATCATGTATATGAAAACACCTTCGAAAACAATGCATTATTATTGAAAATTTGATTACCATAACAAAGGTTATTGTGAGTCAACTTTATAAGATAGACATGAACAATTCTGTCCTACATGATTTTTCTGTAACTTTAACCGTTTACGCAGCGCACGCAACTAAAGCTCTCAAAAGAAATATTTTTTTCCCGTTTTTGTAACATCTTTCATTGATGCTCCGCTTGTATTGGTTGTAGCATTATATTATATGGCCTATAGCCTTCCTCGATAAATGGACTATCTAAAAAACTGAGTTTTTTTCAATTCGGACCAGTAGTTCTTGAGATTAGCGCGTTCAACCAAACAAACAAACTCTTCAGCTTTATAATATTAGTATAGATTCTTTCTCTCATTATAATAGTCTGATGAATTGCCACGAATTTCAAAATAGCGGGTCAAGAGATATTTTATCTTAAAAAATAATTTTTAACAAAAAAAAGAACCGACTCCAAAAATCTTTCTGTTAAGTAAAATTGCACTAAAAAGTTATAAAATAATTGCATTATTTACTTACTACAATTTATATATAATATTTTTTTAATTTTAGAGGATTCTGAATAAATCAATTTATTAGGACAATAATATACAATTATTATTATTATTGGAGTCGGAAGAGGAATTCTTCGAACCTAACTTGTCCGTGTCGGGATACACGAAACTCCCGAGCTCGCTTCGCTCGCTCATGAATCAATTTAATTTATTTTCTTTCATAATCCCGATATATAGTCGACTATTATAGAGGTTTAGTATTTCAAAATTTTCATCTTTTTTTTTCTATTGACAAGTAAAATAAAGTTAGGTTAATATTGTTAGGACATACAGAGCCATATGCGACAAAATTTTGAACTAAAATCAACAATCTGACAGTTCATTTCACACTGTTTTACATAATCTCTGATCGTTGACCCGCTGCATTGATAAACGCAAAACGTTCATTCAATTCTGCGTGTTATAGTTCAGTAATTATGTAAAACCGCTAAACGTCGTTCAGCTGTTTTTCATAACAGTACTGTTTTGTAAATCAGCTAGCAGTTTTGTAAAACAGCTTATTCTACAATCCATCTGCGACATATCCATATCAAAGTAGGAAATCTAGATCTGAGGCTATTTCAAAAGAGAGTAATAAACTGCGAAAAACAAGATGAAACTAATTAAAAAAAAAAAAAACTGACTAGCATAAGTTACTCACGGGACAGTGTAAGGATTCTAACGATACCCCATATATCGAAATCAGTTCAGGTATTTAGAAGTTATGGTGGAATAGGTAAAGAAACTCACAAACACACTTACATACATACATACTTATATACACTCCGTTTTTTGAGCACTCGTGTAAAAAGAGATGTTTGAGAATGCGGTCTTACACTAAAAAGTATTAAATAGCAAAAAAATATGACGGATTTCTTATCTTCCGGTTTCATCATCATCATCATCATCATCTGATGATGAAGCTGGAAAATAGGCAGTTCATTAGAACTATTCTAGAGACCGTAAACACCACCGGAAAGTCACAAGAAAGCAAAATACACCATTTCGTTTACTTCGATGACGTATTATTTTTCAGTTATTTTGATTTTAATACCAAACTACTAAACCAATTTTCATAAAATTTTAATGGGACCAATCTGAAAGTAAATCCTTTCAAATAAAAAAATAATTTTCCAAATCGGTTCATAAATGACGGAGTTCTGAGGTAACAAACATAAATACAACCGAATTGATAACCTCCTCCTTTTTGGAAGTCGGTTAACAAAATACAGATAAATAACGTCATGCAAGAAATTAAATGAATGGATAATCAAGAAAAATGTGATGGGCGATTATTTGTTAGAATAAGAAAATTTATTCAAGAATACACTGTAGTTGTAATAAAGTTGACTATGCTTAACTGACCAGATATTTTTGATCACTTTGAGTGCATAGATACTATTTAACGAACTATTCGCAATTATAAATATGAACACTGCCAGCTTACACAATATTGAAAACTGATAACCAAGATGTTTTCACCACTGTGGATGCTTACAACAATGTGAACACTATGTCGGCTAAAGTAAAATGTGATTTATGTTCATCACATCATTTTGACTACTTTGAAAGCTCAGATCTATCTGACGCTGACTGTACCTACGTATTTATTTAGCCATTAATCATAAACTATAATATCTATAAAATATGTTTTGAATCAAATAGCATGCTTTCGTCAGAGCAATTCATAAATACTATTTTCCAGGTTTTATATGCAGCTCTACGATGGCTTGAACATGACCCAGCGTGTCGTAGACGGCACTGTTTCGAAGTATTGAGTCATGTGAGACTACCACTTATCTCTCCACAAGTTTTAGATCAAGCTATCAAAAATGTACAAGATCCATCTATAGCTGTAGCTCTAAAAACAGTTAGAGTCGATATGGTAAGAAATACTTATAACATTCGCTTCTGTGTTATATACATATTACATTTACCTACTAAACTTACTCACCTGCAGCCACTTAAACATAGTAGATCATAATAGTCCGATATACCCACGTGAAAACAATAAAAATGTAGTGTAGGTAGATTATAATATTACATTTATTAGAAATAACTAATATATGCAATACTTTACAATATTTAAAACTTTTTGTGGAAAGGTAAATACGGTCACGAACAAGATTCGCACCTTTGCCTCCCGGATAGATACTCCAGGCGCTCTGGTCACTAAAACATCTTGACTTCTGCTCACTACTCCGAATTTTTCTTTCACTCTTTTGGTGACATCATCCCCATCTTTTCACGCCATATACTGGTGACTGAAAGTAACTCGTGTCGGTTCGGTCACCTGTATAGAATAGATGGCGATTATTTATATTTACAATATTTGATTTTAGAAAACTCGTCGTGGTGCTTTGGTATCTTTATTGGTGGAGCCCCGTCAGCGGGCGCGGCGGATATTACTTGTTGCAGGTGGCTCATGCCGTGACAAAGCCGCACACCCGCCATTAACAACAGACAATATCCTCTCTTCAGTACTAAAATTCGATTTACATAAACGGTAAATACATTATTTTCGATATTAAATAAGTACAAAATTTCAATAAGTACAGAATTATAACGGAATGTTTATTTTATTATTTTTAGGGAATGGGAAGAACTTTCACCAATGGGAATAGCACGAATCCAACCAGGCGTAGCAACTTTAGGGGGCCGGGTTTATGCAGTTGGAGGTGAACAAGGAAGTCAAATCCTCGCCAATGGAGAGGTTTATGATCCACAGGTATAGGATATCTATTCACTCATTTCATGATCTGCCTTAGACTTGCCATGATTATCATTAAAAACTTAAGGTTTGTTGCTAGGCTGTTTTTGAATATGTCGTTAATTACCCCAAATTACCGATAAGTATTATCTGCGATTCTAGTATAAACTCTAAGGCGAGTTGATTTTCGAGTCGCTTATTGCAAACTCCAGAAATCGGGTTAATTAGTTAGGGCCCTCTTAAACTGACGTAGTGTAGTATGCGCATCCCCAGCCTGCGCGTAGCAACCCTGCAATGACAGTGAATTCGTATGACACCGACCGTCACCGCAGAGTCACATCACAAAATAGTTTAGAGAAGGACCACTATCATTGAGGTTTATAACTGTTTTCTTAGTAGGACGCAAGTAAATAACTTGTTGCTGGCAATACAGGCGTCCGAGCACGGATCTTTTCGACAAACTTGTCGACTCGATAAAAGTTTTTATGTATTGAATTTTATAGTTTTGTCAACACTTTATGTCAAATTTGACGTTTAAAATCGACAAACGTGTCGACAAAAAGAACCATGCTCGCACCGCAGGCATGATACTATGTATGTATTGAGTGTAATGAACTATACATGAACATGCGATTACAGCAATTGCGAGTGATTTAATGTAATTCATTGAAGAGTTCCATTGTCTAACTTCGAAGGCCTTCATCAGATCTTCACTAAATTTAAATGGGGCCACCTTTGAGGACTACTCTTTCAGATTCAGTGAAATCGGTTCATAACCGGTGAAGATATCGAGGGACATACATACAAAACAAGGTAGCTACTGTAAAACGTTGAGGAGTTCCGTTGACTGTCCTTCGTCTTCATCATCAGACCCCTAATGACAGTCACGACCCATCTAGGTATAAAGTTCATCAATACAAATTAATCAAGCCCAAACACCAGGTAATTACTGTAAATTGTTAAAGAGTTGCCTCGACTGTCTTTCGGCTCCATCATCAGATCGACTCCAGACCTTCATTAAAGAGTAGTGCTTTGAAATACTTAATGCAAAAATTAACAAACGCACTAGTCGCCACTACGATTTTCGAAGGTTCCCCTTGATTTCTCTGGGATTTCATCAGATCCTAGTTTCCTTATCATGGTACTCTAGAGATATCCCCTTTCCAACAAAAAAGAATCATCAAAATCGGTTCAATAACAACGAAGTTATCCGCGAACACACATAAAAAGAAAAGAATATACGGTCGAATTGAGAAACCTCCTCTCATTAAAAATAATTTAATCATATCACACTTTAACGATCTGTCGCAGATGGATTGTAGAATCCGCTGTTTTACAAAACTGCTAGCTGATTTACAAAACAGTAGTGTTATGAAAAACAGCTGAACGACGTTTAGCGGTTTTACATAACTACTCATCTATAACACGCAGAATTGTATGAACGTTTTGCGTTTATCAATGCAGCGGGTCAACGATCAGAGATTATGTAAAACAGTGTGAAATGAACTGTCAGATTGTTGATTTTAGTTCGAAATTTTGTCGCATAACATGTGTGTCTTTTAACAACAGTAACTTTACTTTATTTTACTTTCAAGTCAGTAACATAAAAAATGAAAACGAATGACGTAAATACTAAACTAAACTAACTTTTATAATTTTTAAGAATTACGTCGGAATAAAGGAATATGATTATTATGGAAAAAAAATGGACTGTATACTAACACGGTATGAAAAATTAAGACACTTCAGAGTCCACAATGTATTTCAGAGCAAGTTGGATAATTTTATTGTCTACTATAGTTACCTCCTACTTTCATGCAATTGTTTGACGATTAGATTGTTATTATTAAAAAGAGTTGTTCTACATTTTAGTAAAAATATCTTTGTTATTTAAAAAAACTTTACTCCCGCCAGAAACACCGTTGTGGGTGTTTCTGGCGGGAGTGATATGAAGATTCCGACCGATGTGTTTTCGAACTGGCGTACCAATCGTAAAGTTTTTTTAAATAACATGCGTCGCAATAACGTCATTCGAATCTTCATATCATATCCGTTTCTGACAAATAGTCCAAAAGTGTAGTTTCTTTGAGGATGAAATAGTAATTTTTGTTTTCGTCTGCTTTGCTATATTGGCTCATTGCAAGAACATTTTAAAACTCACAAAATTTTAGGTATTTCTTGTGAACTATTTTCCAAATTTTGTATGGATGTGCCGTTTTCCTTAAAAAAATTTAGAAGCCAAGCCAGGCTTCTTTTAAGGAATAATTTTCGCTTTGATCTTTTGCTTTCTCAAACAATATCCTGTTCTTTTCCTTTCAAATCATCGGTCTAACGCAAATGTTTAAGATTAACACAGCATTATTGTACCTAGTGCACTATCTGTGTAATCTATTCCTTGACCAATAAAACTAGGCCTCCGCCGAGCTAACATGCCACACAGCCTCCCCTACGAACCCCGAAGCGAGACTGAGCTAGCGTCGGCCACCCTCCGCGCGAGTATCAAGTTTGTATAATAGTGAATTTTGACGTCATCATTATTATTCTTGAAAATTTTAACTTAACTTTCATAGGCCTTAAAATTGTCTATAATCTGATGAAAAAATAATTTAAATAGCTTCAGTAATTAAGGAGGAGTAGGAAAATTTATACGTGAATCATAGGTAACTTTGGATTTTTTTTTCTGTTAAAAAGAAACCTAACAGGAGATAATGTAAAATGAAAATATTTCAACACCCGCGCGAATAAGCCGTTTGACGCGTAACAGCATATGCCTAGCCGCCCGATGGGCTTAGTCCTCATCATGCATTGGCGAGAAGAGACAAACTGTGAATTATTTTCTATTTGTAGGTTAAAACGAATTAGGTTATTATAGTATAATTATACGCGGGTGAAACCGTGGGGCACAGCTTGTACACATATAAAAATACACATTTTTACACTAAAACGTTGTAATATTTATTAACTTATCACTAAGTAGTATGATAGGTACTCCCAATTTTATTGGCTCGCTGACAGATACGCGATAGCGTTCACCAAAAATTTTGGATTGATTAAAATATATCTTGGAAAACTCAAATCCATATTATAACGAGTAAAATCCATATTATTTGTGCAAAATGAAGACTGCTTAATGCCGTGGAGTGACCTGTGTTTGTGCATACATTTATGCACTATAATATCTACTGCGTACTTGGCTAATCAGCACGCGGAAATACGGTCGGGAGGAGTATTATTATTAATACAAAATCTTGTCTTTTAATAATATCTTCCCTAAAACACTAATATCTATATAGAAATTGCCCTATCTTAACAAGCTGGTAAAAATCCCGTAAACCCGAAAGTCCCAGGAGCCGGGAATAGGAGTCCTTTATCACGTAGTCCCGAAATTCCCGGTACTCGATTATAGCACCGGTTCTGCATTCCCTAGTGGTCGCATACCATTATAATTTTGAATGTGTTACTGGCACCAACAATGACCCAAAATGCCTCACATGGTAAACAGTCATGCGACCACGGCTTAACTTTGTAAATTTTTATACCAATATCCGAAATATTTCTGTCTGAAATAATTTCTGTTTCGTACTTTTTAGATCACTTTTGTTTATCCGTAGTGGGGTTACAGTATTTTAACCTTATTTTTTTATTGAAAACGTGGAGCAAGATGTTAGTAGTTAGTAGTTACGGCATAGCCTAGGAACTGAGGATTGACCACAAAACAGTTGTGACCCATTTGAAAAAGTCTAAACAAAAAAGCTTGATATTTGGGTGCCACACGAGCTCACTGAAAGAAACCTAATGAATCGTGTACTCATTTCAGATTCTCTATTGAAACGTAATGAAATCGAACAATTATTGAAAATATTTATTATTAGTGCTGAAAAGTGGATCTCCTACAACAAGGACGTGCTAAAAAGATCATGGTCAAAGAGTAGTCAAGCTCCACAGACTGTACCGAAACCCGGATTAACACGCATTAAGGTGATACTGTGTGTATGGTGGTGTTAGAAGGGCATCGTTTATTAAGAGCTTTTACCGCCGGGCGAAACCATCGATTCAAATCTCTATTGCCATTGACTAATGAGACTCAAGTAAGAAATTAAGAAAAAATGGCCGGATTTGATCAACAGAAAAGGAGAGGTCGTTCGTCATGATAACGCCAGACCACACACATCTTTGCCCACTCAGCAAAAATTGTGAGAGCTTGGTTGCGTAGTGTTAGGTTAATATCAAGAGAGGACTGTCAAAACTACTTGTAGCATTTTTTTTATACAAAATCCCAAGATTTCTACAGCAACGGTATTTTGTCACTACCTACAAGATGGCAACAAGTTATAGAACAAAAAGGCACATATATATTATAATTAAAAGTTACTAGCTTGAAAAAAAAAACTTAAATCTGTAAATAAAATACGAAGAAACTTTTTCCCAGATCTTATAATAATATGTAGTGATAAAAAGAGCGAGCTAAATTAAACGTTATTATGAATAACATAATAAACCTCATTATGAACCTAAAAGCGGTGCAATAAGTCGGAAAATAGGCATTTTAATTATAAAAGTTGAAATAGTGAAATAATTTTATTTTTAATTTCCTTGATCATAAATATATTAAACCTTCAAACAGTAGGTAGACACAATATCAAATTTACTCTAAAGATAAATCTTTGAAAAGCATTAACGCATGCTTAGCGAACTCTAAAGTTATTATATTAAATAGAAAAAGAATACGGTCGCGAACAGGATTCGAACCTGCGCCTCCCGGATGAATACTCCAGGCGCTCTAACCACTAAGCCATCTCGACCTCTGCTCACCACCGCGAATTCTTCTTCCATATTTTAACACGTCTTATGGCGACGTTATTGCTATCAATTCAGTCCCTATACGGGTGACCGAACCGATCTTTTTCCATTTAATATAATAACTTTATCAAATTTACTGTTATTTCCATAATGTGATTGATACCACAGACGAAGGCAAAATTTTATTAATTTATTTATAGACATATAGAACGGTTTATTATAAGATTATAACATATCTATAATCGTCGGCGGCGTAGCAGTAAAATTCAATTTACCCTCAAAATAAGGGACACGTATTTTTCTGGCAACTTTTATTACCTAGTAAGAGGGGTGATAGTAGCCACGGCCGTTACAAATCTATAGATACTATATCTTAGGTCATTAGTAACCAGAGGATTACCAAATGCCTAAAATCATTTCACCGACTCACTTTCAAAATTCTTATTAAGAATAGAATATGTACTAATTTGCACACAATGTAGGTGTTACAAATTACACACACCAACGCATCGGGTCTCATTGTTTGTGAATCTATATTACTTCAATCGTGCGCATTACCCACGCTTGTCAATTTGGTAAAGCGCCGCATTTTATGCACAAAGCAATGACTTATAGCTTAAAAGTGTCCGTAGTGATTCGACGTTCGTCAAAAAACCCGCGTCTACAGCATTTATTTACTGCTAGGATAAATTACCCGCGATGCTACTATACCGGTATTCAACTTACGTCATCCTGTTTAAAAATATAACTATTATTATTATGATCATGTTGTAATCAATCTTCATTGCTTTATCTTTTAGGCTGATAAGTGGTCCAACATTTCACCAATGAAAGAAGCGCGTTGTGAGTTCGGACTAACTGGTTGGAATGGAAATTTATATGCTTTTGGAGGTTGGGTGGGAGCAGACATGGGCTCATCAGTTGAAGTTTATGACCCTGTCGCCGATGAATGGACATTAGTAGGCAGAATGCCGGAGCCCAGGTTTGGTATGGGAGTAATCAATTTTGAAGGTAATGTCAATACAAGAGGTTGATCGGTACCCGTGCCATATTTATAGAGCCAATGATACAAAATTGGCCTTATCATGTAAAATTACTTTAAAAGGTCTGCATTCAATTAATAGCCAAACTTAACTTCGTAACATTAGCAGGTGTTTCAGAATAAACCCTGAATGGTTCTAAGAGGAAGTTATTGGCATTATTAAAGGACGGAGAATAACTATGCCTTTTGGTTTTAGACGCGTGCAGCTCAAGTGCTGAATTTGAAAAAAAAAACGAGCTATTTTTAATTTTTGGTATTTTTATTTATTTGTGTTCAGTATCAGCGGTATAGTCACCTCCTTAAATATGGCACAGGTGGGTACAGATCAACAGCTTATATATGTCACCGTATGATTGTGAACACCGTTAGTTTATAATAATTCTTGCCCCAAAAATTTACAATTTAACGTATTATTTCTCGGTAGTTTATAATCTGTCAATGTCAAATGGTCAAATTGTATTCTTTCCGTTTTTATCTACCATATAATTGTGAACCTTCTCTGATTGGTCTGTCTTGGCGGTAACTCGTGTCGCAGATCGATGTGTGATCAGCTGTTTTACTAAACAGATCCGTTTTTATAAAACAGCTGAACGTTCTGGATTGCCATTGCGCTACGTACGCTACGCTTAATAAAACTGCTACCCACGTTTAGTTCTCACGTTTATTCTTGCCACTAGTCTATATAACAAGAAATTCTGTCCAAAATACTTAATTACGATACAAGCAAGTAGACTCATCGATAAGAAAAAACTACGTTTAAAGTACAGACATGACTTCGTAAACTATATTAAAATCAAAAGTAAAGACCAGTACGGGATAAGTGGCAAGGTACGAATCTATTACATTAATAATTATACACAAACGGACATTGAAACTTAGCAGCTACAAATAGCATCGGCACTCAGACTGATGACCTAGGTAATAATGATGACTTTTTTCGCCCCTAAATAACTCAAAAACTCTCTTGGTGCAAAATAAAATAAAATAATATAAAACAGCAATCTTGCCTCTTTACAAAAAGGGTTGCAAATTAGTTCCCAACAATAAAAGACCGATTTCTTTGTTACTTGTTGTTGTTTTTTTTTTGAGAAATTACTCAAAATTTAAATAGTTTCTGAGATATTTAAATCGAAATAAAATCCTGAATCACAGACAATTCGGTTATCAGAAAAATATGGGGACGAATGACGCAATTAATTCTTTAATTGAGCAAGTAGTAAACGAAATTAATGACAAATTAAAAGTCGTAGGATTATTCCTCGATCTTAGTTCCGCTTTTGGTACAGTAAATCACAAGCTAATATTATCGAAAATGGAACCGTATGGAGTAAGAGGACCGGTCTTATGTCTATTAAAATAAATTTTACTTATAAACTAGCTGTGCCCGCAACTTCGTCCGTGTGGATGTCGGAAACTAACACTTAGCCTGTGGAACTCTAATTCGGAGTAACTTAGGCTAATTATAAAACCGGTGCCCCGCGGTTTCACCCCGTTAATTTGAGAAAAAACCTACTAAAATATATTCCACCAGCCCCCCATCCCGTCATAACCGCGCCTACGACATCATAAATGCGACTGCCTCATTGGTCCAGTGGTCCCAAGCGCGACTGCTGAGTATGAGGTCTCGGATACGATTCCCAGTGTTATTGAGTTTTTCTGTTAGAAAATTCTAGTGTTAGTAATAGGCTCACCACCTCTTACATTGGACTTAATAGCAGCATTGTTGAAATGTGGGTCTACACCCACAGGGGCCCCCTGTCTATCCCTTCGAATGGGAAATACCCCTTCTGTCTACCCCTGGAAATACAGGCGTGATAATGTTATGTTATATATACGCGCGTGGTACTTCATCATTATTTTGTTGCCAAGTTATTTTAAAACTACGATATCTCCAAAGATATTTATTGAAATAAAATTATGTGAAGGGAAATTATGTTCAAAATTAAATACTTGTGAAGAATAACTTATTTATTTCGATAAGGATTAATATGATGTTTATAAAAACACCTTCGCAAATAATGCATTATTTTAGAACCGATTTGATAACCATAAAAAAAGTTATAGTGACTCAACCTTACAAGATAGACATACGTTGTCGCGGACTTTTTTTTAGAACTTTTAAAGAGAAACAATTCTATCGTACATGATTTTTGCGTAACTTTAACCGTTTACGCAGCGTAAACTCTTAAAAGCTCTTAAAAGGAATTTTTTTTTCCCGTTTTTGCAACATTTTTCATTGATTCTCCGCTCCTATTGATCGTAACGTGATGTTATATAGCCTATAGCCTTCCTCGATAAATTAACCATACAACACAAAAAAAAAACGATTCGGGCCAGTAGCTCCTGAGATTAGCGCGTTCAACCAAACAAACAAACAAACTCTTCAGTTTATAATATTAGTATAGATGATTTAATTAACTATATCCTGAAACTAAGTGATACAGAACTTGTGCTTTTTGCTGATGATACAAATGCTATTATAACCTATAAAGATGTAGGTGCTCTCAGTAGTAAGATAAATAATGCTATGACTCTCATTAGTTTACTATCAAATTGAATGTCAGTAAAACGAATGTCATGTTATTTAGAACGACGTCGAGAAAAAATAAATAATAGAAATTGTACTGAACGTTACACAATTACATTGTTAGACAACGTTAAAATCTTAGGTATTAAAATTGACGAAAGCCATAACTAGAAAAAGAAATTGACAACTATAGAAAGCTCAATTAGCTCTGCTTGCTATGCTCTAAGAAGTCTTCGAGATGTGATTTCGGTTGAACAATTAAAATGGTATATTACACGCTTGTAGAGTCAAAACTTAGGTACAGTATCGTTTTATGGGGAGGTAGTTACGCGTACAATGTAAATACAGCTTTTGTTATACAAAAAAGGGCCATAAGAACGATGGTGAGAATTCCACAGTGGGTATCGTGTAAGGAGTACTTTAAAGAACTTCAGACACTAACGGTCCCTTGTTTGTATATTTTAGTTCTTCTTACTGGTCTTATGAAAAAACTACAGATTTTCGAAACACTAGGAGAAAGGAATAAGCGGGAAGTCGCCAAAAGACGTATTCAAATGTGGACGAAGAATTCGCCGTGGTGAGCATAGGTCGAGATGGCTTAGTGGTCAGAGCGCCTGGAGTATTTATCCGGGAGGCGCAGGTTCAAATCCTGCTCGCGACCGTATTCTTTTTCCACAAAAAAATATATCTTTAAGCGGGAAACTAGTAGGCGTAGGGACTTTCAATATAAGGTGCAACCTCATCTGAAAGTAGTGAGTCATGCTGCAGCTTACCAGCGAATTAAAAAAACTACCTAATTAACTACCTTACTAATAAATTACCTGTACACTTAAAGTTAATATACAATTTAAATCAGTTTAAGCAGGAGTTACAAGTAATTCCTGATAGAATAGTGCTATTACACACTTGACGAGTTTCTTTGTGACACATCCAACTAGACTGTAATACATTATCACCCTTACAATTGACATTAAATAAATTTTTGACATTTGTAAGAGTATTAGCAGTATTTTTATTGACATTGTTTTTTTTTTATTATTTTAGTTTCTCTGTTGACATTTTCTAATGGATGAATTTCTTTAATTTACGTTATTTAATATCATTGTTTGACATCCATTATAGTTATAACATTACTCTTTTTATGGACATTATTTATTGTTTTATTTTTGTAATAGTGAAATCATTTTTTTTTTTGGGAATATGGGCTTTGCAAATATGTACCTATATTTGAAATAATTAATTTGTCCGCAATTTTTTTTTGCTTTTAAATTTAATTGTCTCGAAATTATCGTAAGCTATGTTTATGATTAATAATGTAATTATTTTAAATTTGTAGTTAAGGGTAAGTTTTCGATACAATGTAAAAATTGTTAATGAAATAAATAATTGAAATGAGACGTAATGCAGAATGGCATATTTACAGTCAGACAGATTTATTTATTGTATAGGTATATTAAATGGACAGTCACCACTTAAGTTAAAGAAAAGATACTGTTTTCTGATTTGTCTTTCCGTCGCTGGGTCGACGGAGCCTCACTGTCGCGGGGCTCCTATTTGTGTCTCCGTAAGATCAGAAAAAATCTAAACTCGAAGGGGATGACTCTTCGAACCTAACCTTTCTGTGTCGGGGTCATGAAGCAATTATAAAGGGAAGATGTTGTAAGGGACTTTTCTAAAGAAAAACTGCGTGACGATTTGCGGGCTGTCAAACGGCGAAAACGCCGCCCACTTTTTAATTTTCCACCTAGCGGTGAATAGGGAAAACTGAAAGTCGCAATATATTTCATTCTTACGTAATTCAGCTAAATTAAGCTAGAAATCTCTAGTGTCTTACATAGTGTAAAGACACTAGAGATTTATAGCTTAATTTTGATTTTAAGATCAAAGTGTTTGCACAGCGAAAAAATAATTATATTTTTGTCGTGATTGTATTCAAGTTCATTGAAAAAAGTTACTAAAACAAAATATGTATCAAATGTTATGAAATACTTGAAGGAATTAGTACTGGAGTAGTTTTAGCGGGTGTACCACTCTCGCCACTGGCATATGAATCCCAAAAAATATATCAAATCAAAAAATCCAACACGATTTTAATCGTGTGTAACAGAATTTTATGTTTGTGTTTAGTTTTTTTAAGTATTTTAATACTGATAATGTAATGACAGAGCTATTTTCGCTTTAGTACAAGTTCTTTTGTGTTTGTTTGTTATCTCACCCCCCCCCCCCCCCGCTAAAAGTGGCGAGCTAATTTGTTCGATATTTAGTCAGAAGTCGTCTCCCGTCTGGTCCTCTAAGATGAAATATCATTATTAAAACATCGTAATTTTCAGTACGACTCGGTCTACTCAAGGATTATCTTTTCTGCACTGTAGATGGCGGTTATTGAATATTCTATCACTAAATAAAATAATTTTTAACAAAAAAAAGAACCGACTCCAAAAATCTTTCTGTTAAGTAAAAATGCACTAAAAAGTAATAAAATAATTGCGTTATTTACTTACTACAATTTATATGAAAATATTTTTTAATTTTAGAGGATTCTGAATAAAATCAATTTATTAGGACAATAATTTACAATTATTATTATTTTTGGAGTCGGTGACAGCGAAACTTTAAAAATATTTAGGAAGTTTCCTAAAATTTGCAATGTATATTTAAAGGTACATTAACCATCATTATTATTACGATAATGTATTATATCTAATTAAACCTATTTACAAATGAACACAACAACTGCCTAAAGCGAACGTAAAACGCTACTTCATGAATGTACTTACACGTTTATTATCCTTTACTGGCACCGACTCCAAAAATAATAATAACTGTAAATTATTGTCCTAATAAAATAATTTTATTCAGAATACTCTAAAATTAAAAAAATATATTTATATAAATTGTAGTAAGTAAATAATGCAATTATTTTATTACTTTTGGTGCATTTTTAGTTAACAGAAAGATTTTTGGAGTCGTGTTTTTTTTTTGTTAAAAATTATTTTATTTCTTACTTTTTAGTGAATCTTACGTTCCATAACTGATTTATCGGAAGTGAATATGGGTAGACCTACTCAACGCGCTGTCCATATGGGTAGGGGCCATTTAATTGAGACGAGCAAAGACGGGAGAAACGCCTATATCAAAGTAGGAAATCTAGATCTGAGGCTATTTCAAAAGGGAGTAGTAATGAACTGCGTAAAACAAGATGAAATTAATTAATTAATTAAATTAAAATCTGACTAGCGTATGTTACTCACGGGACAGTGTAAGGATTCTAACGATATCCCATATATCGAAATCAGTTCAGGTATTTAGAAGTTATGGTGGAATAGGTAAAGAAACTAATAAACGACTTACATACATACTTAGATACACTCCGTTTTTTGGGCACTCGTGTACGACTCCGTGCCGAAAGAGATGTTTGAAAATGCGGTCTTACACTAAAAAGTATTAAATAGCAAAATAAATATGACGGATTTCCGGTGCTTATCTTCCGGTTTCATCATCATCATCATGTGATGATGAAGCTGGAAAATAGGCAGTTTATTAGAACTGAACTAAACAGCACCGGAAAGTCACAAGAAAGCAAAATACACCATTTCGTTTACTTGGATGACATATTATTTTTCAGCTATTTTGATTTAAATACCAAACCAATACAATAATATAATAATAAATTAATACGTTATAGTACTGTTCACAATTTATCGACAGTTTAGAATTTGGCGATATAGATTATAAATTAACGGTTTTCACAATCATACGGTGAAATATATTGCATTTAAAAATGCTATTATTACTTTAACGTCTCTAAAAATACGTTTTAGGTCTTATATATATAGTCGGAGGATGTACCCACACATGGAGACACACTAGAGATTTACTATGTTATCACCCTGCATCACGCAAGTGGCATACCCTGACACCGATGCATCACGCTCGCAGTCAAGCCGCAGCAGTAATCCTCGGTAATTACCTCTATGTCATCGGTGGTAATGCGCCGAGGCGTTCAGTCCTCACATCTGTAGAACGTTATAGCTTCGATGAGGTAAGTAATAAATTATAAGTAATTTATGGATATGTATCGCATCGCATGAAGCTTTAGTACCAGCTATGGACCTTGTTTTGTTTTTGTTTATTTGGAACACCAGTAGTTGTTACAATAAATATACACAATACAATTATACAATTTTAAGATAAATGCACAACTTATTAAGGTGTACACAGCATACACAAATAAAAGCTTATACTAGCGCAAAAATCTTAGTAGTAAATTAATAACCATAATGACCTTAGAAAAATACGGTCGTAACGTTGCGTTCGACATGTGAGAAGCATGCCGTCTTCCAATTTCGCCTGTCATACACAAGTTGAACGCATACAAATACATAAAACTCATCCACTGGGCAGCATTGCCAGAAGGTTACTTTTAACGACGGCGGGTTACTTTTAGGTTACACGTTGTGAAAGGTTACTTTTAGGTATCTTTTTGAAATTTTGAAGAATTAATTTCTATTTCTTTAATTGATTCCAATATTTAATGGAATGTAGAGAGCACAACTGCTGAAAATACTTTTATCTCTATCGCGCCAATATATACCAGCTAATCACAAGTAATCACAACTATGACCAAAGTGTTCTGGCCTGTTTCGCCTACTCGTTTGATAAATCGGGTTCTTTCTTATTCGAGACTTTAGCACTTGATTTGTTTAAAATGTTATGAAAAGAAGGAATGTTTGGGTTATATTTTTTTGGAAAGAAGTGCTATAAAACTGGACAAGTGTACAAATTAGTAAGTAGGTATAGGTACCAACTTATTGTATAAGGTTAAATGATGAGTTTATAAACTAAACTCTGTATTTAGCTCGTCTTTACTAGGTAGGTCAACAATTTTTTTTAGAAAGTTGTAGTAGTTCAGTGGAATAAGTACCTACACCAAAAGTGAGAAAATCGGTTTCCCTGCCTACTTTGCAGACTAATAAAAAGAAAACAAAAGTATACTACCTAGGTATATACCTACATAATAATATATATATACCTCATCAACTTTAAGTACCATAATAATGGCATAAAAATATTAAAGGTTACTTTTTTAGCCATTTCAGGTTACTTTTTTAGCCATTTCAGGTTACTTTTTTAGCCATTTCAGGTTACTTTTGATAAGACTCAGCTGGCAACACTGCCACTGGGCGCCAGTACGCTGCGTGTGTCAACGCCGATGACATACGTTTGTGTTACGCAAAAAAAAATAACACAATATGATTTAATTGTATGGTGAAATCACGTAAAATATAATTTAGCAGACTTAAAAATCAACAAGGAATCACTTACCACGCGTGATTATTTGAAAAAGAGATTAGGTTTCGTAATTTCATTTTAATTTAAAATCCCAGATTGGCGAGCAACACCGTTTTTTAGTTTTTCCCGTATTGTGAGGAAATTAATACGATATGGATAATTTAGTTTTTTATGTACCTATATTAAAGTGGAAATAAAAATAACAGACAGACTACAGTGTATGAGTGTGTTGCAACGCAATTTGTAAAGATAGTGGGTCCAAATTATACGGCATTGTAGAAGAGAGAAACATTGCAACCCATCAGTAGTCAGCACCGTGAGCAGTGCACATTTAACATTAACTGGTTAAAAAACCAATCTTAGTCCTTATTCAAATTCCCGAAAAATTTAGTTTTCATTTCTAATATTAGTAGATCGTAGTTTTATATTCTACAGAGTGTCCCGAAACTCAGTGTCAAGTGGGTACCGGGCGATATACTAGGTTATACCAGTACTGGCAAAAATAAGAAAAAAAAAGCACGGCACTTGTAAATGGTAATAGGTATATTTTTGAAAATGTTGAATATTGACACCCTTGACTACATCCTTAGGTTCTGTAGTCACAATTTTCCCAATTTTGCAGTGATTTTTTGAAACGTTATCGTGAATATTAGCTAATATTCAGATTACAGTTACACAAATCCATTATTCAAAGTCATGGTTTAAAAAAAAGTCAGCTAACTTTGACACCACATCTATAAAAACAAAAGTACCCTTGTTACTTATCCTTCCATAAAAAAATATTATCAATATTTTCAACCGATTATCGAGCATTTAAAATTTGAATGTATATGATTGACTGTAAAAGTTGTAGTATGGTAAGATGTAATCATAATAAAAAAGAGAAAATTTTGTATTCACTTTTTCTTTAAAATTATAGTAAATGTTCAAATTGTTTGCCTTCGGCACGAATATTAAATTTAAATTAACTTAAAAAATATTTATTGTTAACTTAGATCAGATTACACGGTAAGGTAATACATGCATGCTCTGCATCGCCTCACAAAAGATCTTCTCACCAAACGTGCAAATATTCTGGTATTTATTTCTTCTGCTGCTTCTACAACTACTGTTACCACTTAACACGCTTAACGTTGAGTTTCGGGACACCCTGTATATCTATGGTTAAGTTGCTAGTGGCTAATACCTTTTTTTTTCGTGGAGGAATGCCCACGCTTACCGCTCTGACAAGGGGAGACAGAGCGGTTATGTGGGACTCGAACCCACTAAAACTCCATGGTGTACCTCCTCAGCCACTTGACGGTGGGACACGGGAACACTCTCGCACACAACCGCGAACCTACCAGCGGCAGTCCGTTGCCGGACTTCCTCTCACGGAGCGTTACACCCCTCCACGGCATACCAGACATATGGCGTGCCGCAACCACCCCGGAGACCATGAGCAATGGGCGACGGACGAGCGGCGCTTTGCTATACCGATACTCCTCCTTCCCTGCGGCCCGACCGCGTCCGCCATCCAACGGCCTACCTCAGTTGCGATACCCCCCCATAAGGCCCACAACCTACGCCGGCGCCGCTCCAAAATAGGCTTGCAGGCAAAGCCCAGAGGAGCGGCCCTCCTCGGGTTCCGTTAGCTTCACCGTGGGTGACCAAGCCACGGCTACTAGAGCCCCCCCACCACGACAAGGTGGAACCCCTGGGGGCTAGTGAATAATAACCTGACTTTTTCTAACTTATGTGGTTCATTTTGAACCTTCCCTCAATCACCAAATATCATGCGGAACGCGGAACTTTTGTTTTTGAATTGCGGTTAATGTAAATAAATACTCTATTTTAAGAATAGCCGAGAAACTAAAAGATACTTCTTGAAACGAAATAATTTTCACTACGTTATTAACTCCGAAACAGCGAATCAATCAATCAATAAATACCGAGTACTTACATATTTATTTGTTACTTTAGTTTGAAGCTAATCGTAACTTCGAATAAAGTTACGTTGTTTGGTTATTCAAAATTAAGACATTTCAATGTCAATTCACAATACAACAATAATAAATAAATATTTTTTTATTGAGTACTTTTGTTTTTTTTTTACAATACAATATTTTACATTTTGTCGCAGTTGCATGAAATGAGTAGGCTCATACAAAAGTTTACTTATTGCTTAAATACTATTTATGTAAAACTAAAATATTCTAATAAAAGTTGCTGACAGTGTAAATTCGGAATTACTTAGATTAATATTTTGCGACCTGCCCGAACTAGGTTTAGAAAAACCTGTGTCTCAGGTCTATCTACAATACAAGTAACATTAGTAATATTAGGTATAATAAGTATTAATATTATACATTTTTGTTGGATCTACCTAATAAAGAAGGTAAATTGATGTCTTCTCTGGCAGCCCCATAAAACAACATAAAGCAACACCTTTTAAATCTATGCTTCACTTATGACAAGGCAAGGTTACGTCCGTATTTTTTCCAGGTCCCTTATCAGCTAGTATACATTCGGCGCTTTTTGACAAGCGTCCGTAAAGGGCGCGTTTCATGTGTGAATTGACGAATTAAACAGTCTTACCTAGCTATATAGCTAGGTAAGACTGTTTAATTCGTCAATTAAAAAAACACTGCGTTTTTTAAACAATTAATCTATCTAATATATAAAATTCTCGTGTCACAGTTTTCGTTGCCATACTCCTCCGAAACGGCTTGACCGATTTTGATGAAATTTTTTGTGCTTATCCGGTATCTATGAGAATCGGTCCACCCCAATTTTTTTTATTTATATGGCAAAACAACGTTTGCCGGGTCAGCTAGTATTATTATATATAAATGCGAAAGTAACTCTCTGTCTGTTTGTTTTTTATGTTTTCACGCCTGAACCAGTTTTTATGAATTTTGGTATAAATAATAAATAAATAATATTCCACAACTATCACACAACGCCGTCTAGTCTCAAGCCAAGCAGAGCTTGTGTTATGAGTACTAGACAACTGATAAACATACTTATATATTTCTAAATGCATACATATTATAGATAAATTAGATTATAGGTATAGAGGACAGAGATAGATTGGATCTTGAAGAATGACATGGACTAATGTTTTATCGCACAGACAAAGTCGCGGCCCCAGTTCGTTCCCAATAAGCTGTACATATGGCGCCGTAGGTGTACTTAGTGTCTTACTTAATAAACGCTACAGGGTACATGGGAAGAGGTCGCTAGTCTGACAGAGGCGCGTGCGGGCTGCGCTGCCGGCGCTGCAGAAGGCGTGCTGGTGGTTGCGGGCGGCGACAGCGAGAGCGCGGGCGAGCGGACCTTCTACCGCGCGCGCACCACGCTGTCCAGCGTCGAGGTGTACGAGCCGCGCGATAACAGCTGGCACGCCGGCCCGCCGCTGCCGCACTCCCGAGCGGAGGCGGGCGCCGCGCTGCTCTGACGAACCTTGCGTAGGGGACAACTACAGAACGTACTAACTCTCGATGCAATCACAAATTTCCAAAAAATAGGTAGGTACATTTAGGACAAAAAGGTACAAAGTATATAGCAGCTTCGGTTTAAAATAAAATTTTAACAGTGTAAATATGTATTTCATATTTCGTTATTTTATAAATTCAAATATATATTATATTTAGGATGTAAAAATACAACAGTCGTCCAAATATCTTGCACAAGTGTTTGTGTCATACGATAATAATAATGAAAAATAAATGAATTAATGAAATTTAAAATAAGATAAATGAATAAACTCCGCATTAATATCTACATAATACAATAATATAACATGTAGATTACAGTCATTAGGTAAATTTGAATAACGGCAAATATGTGATTACGTGGGTACACAAAGCGTACGTAGCGTGGGTAAACACGTAATTTGTGACACCAAACAAGGCAAGGACCTTTATATGATTAATATTAAATTATTTCACCTCTTTTCTTTGCTGAGATCTTTGAAGTGTATTTGCGATCCTGTTGCAGTAGGTGAAAGTAAATTCCTTAAATTCATTGGGGAAAAGACTGTAATTGTGAACGCGTCTATAACCATTCATATTCATAAAGAAATCCATGCATTGTCTAAAGTCTACAAAAATTCTAAATTCGAATCTAATCGCAGATAATGACATACATATGAATACAAGATAAATATTATACCAAGTTAAGCTATTAAAATAGAAGTTTATGTTATTTAGCGATAAATTGCTATCATAAAGCCATGTCATGAATTAAAACTAATAATTACACATGTCAAAATCGATTCATCAATCGATTACGTAGCTTCCCTATTTTTGACATAGTACCCAAATGTTGTCAAACATGACAAGTACAAAAAAAATATAGTAGAGATGGGTAACATTGCGCTCCGCCGCGCAATTGCCCCAACTCAATCCACTACGCCGGTTGAGTTGACTCACTTTTTCCAACGATATTGGCGCACAAAGCATAAATGAGATAGATGCTGTTGTCTTTACACAAGTGTATCTCTGTACTCTGTGGTCAACACAGTCAACACATCAGTGAGTCATTCTCTCTCATTCATTCTCTCACTCAATCGCTACGCCAACGTATTCGTAGTATGTACGCTACTCTACGGTGCTTAATGCCTACGAGTGCGGTGCGCAGATGGCGCGCGGTGCGCTTCGCAGTTCACTCAACGCGTTGCACTGTACTGTGACATGGCGCAATTTTGAGGTAACTCAAAAGAGCTGACGCAATGAGGTGCGCCTGAGTTACTAAGCTGATGCAAGGATAATTGCTCTAATCTTTGCATTTTATGTAGTATTTTGAACAAGTCATTGTTCTTTTGAAGTCGGTTTTTTTTTCTAATTGGTCGATATGTTAATTTTTTACCTTATCTGGATTAAAATGTTTGTAAAGCGAAAACTTTTTAAAATGTGTCATTTCATATTGATACAGATTAAAATCATATCACATAATATAAAAAATCTTAATATACGAATACTTGATTTTCAGTAATTTTTTCAAAAATGTATTATATACCGAACTAAGATATAAATAAATTAAAAGTATATATTGTGCTATAGATTAACCCAAATTTAAAACAGGTTTTATACGTCAAATTGTAAATCAATTCAAACAAAAACAAAACAAAACATTGTTATTTTTAACGTATCTTGGTTCAATTTTAGGATAGGTCAGATGTTTTTAAAGAAACGAAAACTAGTTTTAAAACTAGATATGATGTTATTCACTTTCTCTCGCGTCACAGAGCGCATCGACTTCCTGAAGCAGAAAGTCTCCGCATGGGCGAATCGTATTCGTCGGTATAGGCGACGCGCTGATCGATACACCCAAAACCGCATGTTCCGTAGTGATCAAAGGTGGGTATACAGATCTTGGGAGCGACCCGATCAACGTGTGGGTGACATGCACCTTCCAGATGATGACGCCATGTGATCATTTTGGCGTAGCATCTGGTCGGTGCCTGTTGATCACACGGAACACGATTGGATGCGTGGCGTCAGGCGGGTGTGTGAACCGATTCCAGAAATGGAGGAAATTTCTATAAGCCCCGACGATATAGCTGATGCAGTCCGTCCAATGCCAAATTGGAAATCCCCAGGGCCGGACGGGCTGCATAATTTCTGGCTTAAATGGTTCCGTAGTTCACACATTCGCCTGGCGTCTCAATTTCAGTCTTGTTTAGAGAATGGGTCGCTCCCACAGTTCTTAACCACTGGAGTTACTCTCCTGCTCCACAAATCAGGCAGCACCGTGGAACCCAAAAATTATAGACCGATCACATGCTTACCTACGGTCTATAAACTTCTTACATCCATTTTGAGAATAAAAATGACTTATCATATCGATAGTAACAAAATCATGTCCCCATCTCAAAATGGATGTAGGAATGGGTCCCGCGGTACTAAGGAGCTACTCCTCATAGACATGGCCATCAGCCAACAGGTTCGACGATCCCGAAGGAATCTGTCGACATGCTGGATAGATTATAAGAAGGCCTATGACTCTGTGCCACATACATGGCTCATGAGGGTGCTGGAGTTGTATAAATTTAATTCAACTCTTCGCACCTTCTTGTTTACATGTATGGGGCAATGGAGGACGGTTCTTCGCTATCCAGGATACCGACGGATCCAAGGGTCTGATGAATCGATCAGGATTGAGCGAAGTATATTCCAGGGCGATAGTTTGAGCCCCCTATGGTTTTGCCTAGCCGTAAATCTTCTAAGTACATTACTGGAGGAATCAGGGCTGGGTTATCAGTTGAGACGAGGAAGTCAGGTTGTATCCCACCTCCTTTACATGGATGACATAAAAATGTTCGCCATCACTGATTTGCATCTGATGGATTTACTGAGGATCACTGAAACCTTTAGTAAGTCCATCAGTATGGAATTCGGTGTTGACAAATGTGCAGTTATGCATGTAAAGCGGGGACGAATTGTGGAGTCCGAGGGAATTAGACTCTCTGACTCCATATAGCTTAGAACCCTCGCCCCAACTGAGACCTATAAATACTTGGCGTTAGGCATCAACGAGGCCGACATGAAGCAATCGTTACGAGAACGCTTCTTTGGCCGCCTGAAAAAAGTACTTAAGTCTTTTGTCGGGCGGAAACAAGGTGCGTGCCTTTAACGGTTGGGTCATGCCGGTGTTGATGTACTCCTTCGGCATACTCAAGTGGACTCAGACGGAACTTGATGCCCTGGATAGAAGAGTCCGGACACTGCTGACCGCGTACCGAATGCACCACCCACGATCATCGGTGATGAGACTGTACATCTCGCGGAAGTGCGGGGGTCGTGGTTTTTTAAATGCTAAGACCCTACATAACCGTGAGGTGAACAGTCTCAGAGGTTATTTCCTCCGCACCGAGGTGGGTATGCATCGAGATGTGGTCAGTGTAGATAAAGGACTCACTCCGCTCTCCTTGGCGAAAGAGAACTGGCACAATCTTGTAGCACTCAGTACCAATGACCGCAAAGATGTATGGCAAAGCAAGGAACTCCACGGGCGTTTTTACCGGGCCCTTCATGGGCACGATGTAGATACCCTTGCGTCCGTGGCCTGGCTACGTTTCGGTGATCTTTTCGGGGAAACCGAAGGTTTTGTTTGTGCAATTATGGATGAAGTTATCATGACGAATAATCACCGGAAGTATATTGTGAAGGATGGTACGGTTGACATGTGTCGGGCATGCCACCGTCCGGGGGAATCCATCCGACTCATTATCTCCGGTTGTTCTCGTCTTGCTAATGGCGAGTACTTGCACAGGCATAACCTTGTAGCCAGAATTATACACCAGCAACTTGCTCTGAAATACAGACTTGTGGAACCAGAAGTACCGTACTACAAATATGTGCCCGACCCAGTTCTCGAAAATGGTAGTGTCACATTGTACTGGGATCGATCTATCATCACTGACAGAACTATTGTTGCCAATAAGCCTGATATAGTGGTGATAGATCGATCAGAGCGTCGCACAATGATTATTGATATCACTATCCCTCATGACGAAAACCTCGTGAAAGCCGAGAAAGATAAAGAATTCAAATATCTTGACTTAGCACACGAGGTTGTCGATATGTGGGATGTTGACTCAGCAATCATTGAGCCGATAGTCGTCTCAGCCAATGGGTTAATACCCAATAGCCTCGACAAACATCTTAGGAGGCTCTCGTTAGCCAGCTGGGTGAAGCGGCAAGTGGCAAGAGCTTGATGCAGAGAGCAGTACTCCTTGACACGGCACGAATTGTCAGGAGGTTTCTCTCGATGGAGCCCTAACCACCGGTGGCTTGGACCCTGTTCCCGACACCGGTGGCATACTGTTTTTTATATTTTTAAATATATATTGCATTTTTTACTTGTTTAATATGTATTTAAAATTATATTGAATATGTATTTTAAGACAAAGAAAATAATAAAAACATATCCAAAATTACCCCAATGACTGTAATCAAAATTCGCTATGCATAGTTCTCCAAGTCTCTCCAACTTTGGAGTCAACGGGGGCGCTGCACGTGTTCATACAGTTTCCAATGTCAAATCAAAAGTACAATAAACATAAGTTCAGTATTTCACCGACTGCTCACTAGTGGTCCACCTATAACTTTCATATCCTTAATTTATATCACAAAGCTATATCATACGCTAAACTTAGAAAGCTGTCTTTTACCTACGCTGTAATAATAATAACTACTACTGTTTATGTTTGTATAGTCTATCAATTAAATTTGTAATTAGAAAATACACTTTAAAATTATGTATAAACGTTGAATAAAATATGTAATAAGTTTTACTCCCTCAAAATATAAGAGAGGCGGCAAAAAGTTAGGGTGGAAAGACTATAGGCCGACATGCTGATACGCGATAAGAGGGCCGTGGCTGCCATGGCAGCGTCATGTAGTAATAGCCTAGTGGTATGGCCGTTGAACTGCCACGTTAAAGGCAGGTTTTAATGACTGACTTTTCCGAATCATGTGCGTATTATAATTGCTTAAAACGGCGAGGAAACCGTGTGCGTTACTCCAGCACCATCGTTAAGAGAAAAGAAAATACTTCAATATTATTATTAACTAGATTTGCCCCGCGGTTCCACCCGCATATAATCTAGTCTACGTTTCGAAGATTAGCCGGAACAAAGACACAGTCTTTTTTTTTTAAACTGTTGTCTAGGCATAGGTATCGTGCAAATTGCAATTTTGACATTACAAACAGACACTCCAATTTTATTTATTTCTATTTATTACAAAGGTTTAGAAAATTGATGGAACTTGGTAATAAAATAATTTAAAAAATAGTTAAGCTCAAAAAGATACCTTTGTAAATGCAAGTAACGTAATTTTAAATTCTTCTCTTAATACGGCCGTCGGCTGTTCAGACACACAAACATACCGATTTTCTATTATGCCTATAAATTACAACTCAAAGGATAAAATAATATGATAATAAACAAATAGACTTTACAATATCATAAATAAAAAATTACAGCAAATGTTCATAATGCTTCCCTTGTAAAATTACATGCTCTGTATTTCCGGTAGTCTTTTCAGGGTCATTTGTGCTATCTATCTTAATGCATTTTTGAAGCTGAAAAAAAAACTTTCTGAGCTAGTGTGGGTAGGGTGGGTTTCTAGTAAAATCTCCAAGAAATTAGTTGGATTCAAAGTAGGTGGAATCTAACCGGGACCAAATCTGGCCATTGAAAATCCCTCCCCATCCTCGGTCACACTATTGAAGATCCATTTTTGATAAATAAATAAAAACCAAATATATTTCATGACTATATTACTTATAGGCGCTGAGAAGAGTAACATAACTTTGTTGAATTTTAATGTTTATATACGCCCGTATTACATTTTCCTTAATTCAGAGCCTACATTTCGGATTTAGGAAAGGAAGGCATTTCAATCAACTTCCGAACTCAGTTCGAATGCAGACGTCGAAGCGGACGCAAGTCTTGTCAGAATGAATTATGATGATATGTTTTCTTCATTGATTAATATTAATAGCAACCAAGAAAAAACAGAAGGTGCTGGATAAAGATAAAGGAATAGTTATTATTAAGTAACAAATTTCTACAAGCTAGATAGCTTGTAGAATGATGCATTTGGTATAATCTCCAAATACTTTAAATTTAAAGACTTGCTATACTGTTTTAATTCTATAAAAATTGCCCTTTTTTAAATAACTCCTAAACGGAGAGGACGACCATTTTCGCTTTGTATTTTTTTTTTAATACCCACCGCGCTACCTTTTGCACTACGCTACGGTGGATATCACGTCATCTGCAAGCTGAATGAGCTTTCTAAATACGATTACATTTTCCTTTTAGGAAATAAGAGAGTAAGGATCTAAGGTAGCTTTCCTGAATGGCTTTCTTCCTTTATTTCGAATCTTAGTTGTCCTAACTATTACAATTTCCTTTTTTAGGGCCTTCTTAAACAAATGGGCCAATGTATGCAGTTACCCATAATATACAGTTGAAGAATAAATTTCAACCGTTTTAAGTTAATTAGTATCATCATGTTATCTATCGGGTCCGCTATATATTTACGAAATTATCAACGGCTGCAAGTAGTATGAAACAAAAAAGTTGTGTTTGAGGATTCGAACTCGATAGGATCGCGACCATGACTGACAGGTATCGAGTTCGTAAAGAATTTAGTCGAATTCGTAAAGTAAATTATTGTCATCTCAATCAACATTTAACCTGAATTGGTTTATGTTTACACTGTGTCGATTAACCTTCCTTTGTATCTTTTTGTGGAAATAAATAAATAAAATAAATTTATCACAAAAATAGACTAATTGGGAAGTAGAAATTCATAACAATTTAAATTGATTGTTGACAAGTTGACCATCAATTATGTTGTGTTGTATGTATATCAGTTTATTAGGCTCTGTCTACGATAACCGAGATCATTACGTGAATTCGATGGCTGCCGACCGTTTACTTGAATAACAAACGTTCGAACACGTACCTACATACACGCTTTGCTTGCCTACATCAAAAACAGAGCCCACATAACATTTTTGACGTCTTTGATGTGTCAGTCAGGACTTGTCTAGGCAAGTACTTGGTAAAGGTTGTATGCTTGTATGACCTTAAACGGCATATGCAAACAAGCTACTTTAAAAAATGAAATGGGTACGAGCAAGGTTTCACGTAGTGATCCCTCCATAACCCTGTCTAAACATTCGTAACATTATAGGTAGTCTAGTTAATTTCCTTTTTTTTGGTAGATGTTTAAATAATAATGTTATATAATAAAAAAAATGTACCAACACTTCCAATATTTAGTAATTCTATTTCTCTGTTTATTGTGTTAAAATTAGGATAAATAAAATATTTATATTTACAAGGAGGAAACGATAGGTATCTAGCTGATCATTTCGTTAATTTTTAACATATTACTCATCGTTTCATTGATTGATGAATAGAACCTTCACCATTTGATGAATACAATGATAAAAATATTTAAAATAAAAACACTTTGTCTAAGAAACATGTACTTTTGCGGCTAGTATATTTATATATTGGTTAATTCGCGTATGATTATCATTTGAGTAAGAGTTAGACACCCGTTGAAGCATTTTAAGACTCGTCACTGTTCATTGTTTTATTTAACATACGATTATTTTTTGATAGTATGTTTTAGCTCAATAGTAAATGTATAGAAGTCGCAAAGTAACTATACCTACTCATCGCCAACGCCCGCAATAGTCTGAGTTAATAAACTTAGTATGATATTTTCCTCTCACTCGAACCTTATACAATACTATAATTCAAATTAAAGGTCACTGCGAGCTTCAGTAATCCCCACTCTAATTATTGATAACGAACGACTCATGCACAACCCTCGCATTTTATTTTTTTATAAACACGACTGCTGCGAGTGTTGGCTTTGTGTTACATAAATCGATAATAGTATCATTTTAAGTATTAGAATAAACCTCCGACATCGTTGCGGCAAGTATCTTTTTACAAAATTTTCAAATAATTATACATAATACATTATAGGTAATATCGGATTTTTAGAAAAGTTTTGTTATCAACACAGTATAGTTGAATCTCAATTTTTTTTTGTCCTTTTTGGAACATGATGTAACCTTATCTTACCTATTAGATTCGTGCCTATAACTTAGGCTCAGTTGCATCAAATTAATTTTAACCGGTACCGACATCTTACTGTGTCATTATGACAGAATTCACATAGAAAAGCTATTAAAAAATAAAGTAACACGCTGGCCATGGTTAGTTTAGCCTTAGTAAATTTTTATGATGTATTTTAGTTCGAACTAAAAAAAATATTTGCCCACTACTCGGAGTTTACTCTAGTTAGAAATAATTTAAGTTTTTGTAATAAAGCCGAGATGAGACAAAATTTGTATTCGGTACAGACTGTGAGACGTACCTACATAATAATTAAGTATGTTTGATCATAGTCAACCCATTTTAATTAAAATGATATCGGCCCTATTTCAAATTTTATTTAACACACTTGATCGTTAATTGGCTTTTATTGCACACCTTTTAGGTTCATAATGAGATTAAAAGAAAAGCACACGTGCATTATTATGCCCGTGTGCTTTTTCTTTACATTACTGCACTATTGCAGTAAAAACATGTCCTTCGAACTGTGCGCGCATAGACTATAGACCCTACATACGAAAAAAAAAACTTGCGCTATTTTAATTACAATATTGTTATAGTTAAATGTCTTTGCAAAATGTAATTTTATTCATTTTTTCCTCGCAAGTGTGTTGAAGAACGTCGTATAACACGTGTGTGCTATTGATCACTACACGTCTCGGTCAACTTTATGTACTTGTGTCATAATATGTAGGTATCAAACTATTACACAATCATCGCATATCAACTATAAGGAAAGTGCGCTAGAAAGCTAAAGTGCGCCGTTCTCAAATTTATGCCGCCGAGCGTGTTTTAGCCGAATCATCGCGGTTTTTTTTTTTTAATTTTACGGTACAAACTATAATAGTAATAGCTTTAAATAATGCTTTCTCAATTTTACTGCAATATAGTATTATAATTATATTACCGCAATGGGAGCCGAAATTTTCATGTTGATTTACTAGGTCAAGTGGGGTATTATCTTAATATAATATGAACGTTTTAGTGTAATTAACGATCGAGTTCGTTTACATTTCTATTAAAATGGATTGACATAATTATAGTTTATATGAAAATATTGTAAGCTTAACCCTTGGACTGCCACCTGGTAGCATTATTTATATTTATAATTTTATGCTGCGTGATATTAATGAATCTAGATATAGTATGGATAAGAATAAAAATATTAAATATTTTTACAATGAGATTTTTTAATTAATTGAACTTGTACCGCATTTTTAAACAGTAAATGCTGGGAACTTAGCATCAGAAATCCGTGATATATCTTCAGCTAAAAAAAGGCGACCAAGTAATCCCTCGAACAATGATGCTGGTCTATCTGGACGGTGTAATTCTGTGCCCGGACGTTCCAGGGCACACCACTCCATAAAGCAACAAGCCCGGTAGAGATGAATAGGCTTCTGCAAGAGAAAAATACGTTACTTAGCTATGGCTTCTTTAGGCATCATTAAAATAAAATGTTTTTTTAGTGGCTTGCTTAATTATAGGAACACGACTGTATTCCCCGCAGGGTTAGGCATTAGTGTACTATTTAAAATTGATGCTAATATATACTATATCTACTCTACACGTGTTTCGCCCCCCCAAGACATCATCAGAAGCTGTTAGCCCATGGTTTACACTTTGAGCCAATGAAGGTATAAAAAAAAACAATTATATGGCGCTACTTGTCGCAAATTGAAATTATTATTGCGACTGCCTGTACTTATGAAAAGTGCCGGTCAGCTGTGATTCAAAAATATTATAAATTGTTGTTCTGCTTGTGTTTTGTATAATAACTTGATAAATTGGAGAAGTTGGTAGGTGGTAAGTGTTTGATCTTTATTGTTTAACATTATTTTCCTCTAACACCATAACGTTGACAAACAGAACTTAAGGTATGTGAACATAAAGCGACCCAATGGTTGGAGAGTACAATAGCCATATTGGTAGCATCGAACTTCTTGACAGCATCATCTACAAAATACGTTTGCGTAGCAAATAATACTGGACCATGCGACTGTTTTCTCATTATTTGGATGTCAGAATGACCAATGCATGGATACTTCACAAAAGCGTTGCTAAATACAAAAGCCTTCAATCAGGTAATAATAAAAAAAAGGAATATTACTTAAAACAAACGTGGCTTAGTCGTCAAAATATTCCTACGTATCGCTGACATCTCGTCATGATCGTAGAACAATGACGGATATGTGTTTTATCTAGAAAAGTTAACTGATAAATTTATGGTTTTCGAGAAAAATCACATGATTTATTTTACTTCGTAGTCAACGCAGTCGGATAGTATCATCCAACATTTTTCTAGGGAAAATTATATTCATAGAAGTGTAATTTTACGACCACGTTCTATGGACTTGCAAATAAATCCTTTGACGGATATTCAATGTTGTGTATGTTTTTCTAAAACAAAACGCTATGTTACAATCTTATTTTATGCAAATAATCTTTATTTATTACTTAAAGCTATAAGACAGAAAACATAACTTCGTAGATATTAATGTAATAATTAGTATAATATATCTACGTTTAGTGTATGTTCGTGAACACAATTTTTTTCTCCAAAATACCCACTGCCTTGTACTCACAGTTAGGTGCAGTGGTAGATAGCCGTGGTCTCTCATTGATTAATTGGAAGTGGGTGCTGAAAATCTCTTCTACTAACACCCTGGTTTTACATAGATTGAAGTGTAAGCCTGAATGGGTACCTATGGTGGTATACACCCATTAATAATAAGATAATTTGGTAACCTTATCCGTGCTTGGGTGGGAACGGGTGCTGAAAATCTCCTCTAACACCATGGTTTTTCATAGAAATATTGAATAGATTCAGGCGTTACTTTGCGGAAGTCCATTACAATGAATGCAAATAAATACAATATCTAGCTACTTCCACAAAATTGAGGGTAGTCATGCATTACCTGTGCACCAAACTACTCCGTACTCCTACAACGTACTCCGAGTAGTTGGTGGTAGTCGGAATTTTCACCGCTTGCGTAGTTGCATATATTTGCGGGCGGGCGGTGCACAGGTAATACATGACTACCATAAATTTTGTGGAAGTAGCTAGATATTGTATTTATTTCATAGAAATTCCAAGTGCAAGCCCGTAAAAGTATATAAATGCTCACTTTTCTCCATAACTACTTACTGTCCTTCACTCGCTGTTAAAGTAGTATAAGCCTTGGTTCCCATCGCTTTTTGCATCGCCTAGTCTCCCATTGCTAATAAGAAAGCTTGGTAGCAGAATTTGTCCCTGGTTATGTTTTCGAAATGGGTATGGTCCCGCTCCGTTTTAATGGACAAAGGCTTTGTCTTGATTTTTAAAGTGCTTTCTCTTAACTGTTGCCTAGCTATTGTCATGACGAAGACATTTTTACGCCCCCCCCCCCCCCTACATATTTAGATAGATTTTTAAAGTTTGGCTGGCACCTACTCCAAACACCTTGGAGAGTTCCAGACTCCAAAAATAATAATAATTGTGTATTATTGTCCTAATAAATTGATTTTATTCGGAATACTCTAAATTTAAAAAAAATATTCGTATGTAGATTGAAGTAAGTAAATAATGCAATATTTTTTTACTTTTTAGTGCATATTTACTTAACAGAAAGATTTTAGGAGCCGGTTCTTTTTTTTGTTTAACGTTATTTTATTTCTTACTTTTTAGTGAATCTTGCGTTCCATAGCTGATTTATCGGAAGTGAATATGGGTAGACTTACTCAACGCGCTGTCCATATGAGACAGAGCCATTTAATTGAGACGAGCAAAGAAGGGAAGAAACGCCTATATCAAAGTAGGAAATCTAGACCTAAGGCTATTTTAAAAGAGAGTAGTGAACTGCGTAAAACAAGAAGAAATTAATAAAAAGTAAAAAAAAACCTGACTAGCTTAAGTTTCTCATGGGACAATGTACCTAAGGATTCTAACGATACCCCATACATCGAAATTAGTTCAGGAATTTAGAAGTTATGGTGGAATAGTTAAGGAAGCTCACAAACATACTTACATACATACATACTTAGATACACTCCTTTTTTTGGGCAGTCGTGTAAAAAGAGACGTTTGAGAATGCGGGCTTACACTAAAAACTATTAAATAAATATCAAAAAAAAAATTCGGATTTCCGGTGCTTATCTTCTGGTTTCATCATCATCATCTGATGACGAAGCTGGAAAATAAGCAGTTCATTAGAACTATTCTAGAGACCGTAAACACCACTGGAAAGTCAAGAAAGCAAAATACACCATTTCGTTTACTTGGACGACGTATTATTTTTCAGTTATTTTGATTTAAATACCAAACCAATTTTAAATGGGACCAATCTGAAACTATATCATTTCAAATAAAAAATAATAATTCCAAATCGGTTCATAAATGACGGAGTTCCGAGATAACAAATAAAAAAAAAAAACGTTCCAAAAAGGAGGATAGCCTCCTCCTTTTTGGAAGTCGGTTAAAAATATACGATAAGAACCTAACATTACTATTTTACATTGAATCCGCTTAACGTAAAGTCCCCGTAATCCGACCAACGAAATATGTCCACTAATTGTAATGTCGGTAGTTTGGAACAGTGGCTTTTTGTGGACGGAAATATGGCCTTAAAAATTCAGTTTTATTAATCAAATTCGCGCATATTTTTTTTGCGGCGCATTTGGCGCATTAGGTGAGAATCCGGCTTTTACTTCGTGTCACGGGTTTGTGTGTGCGCACGAAGGATCGCATATTATAAATGATTAACCACACTGTCCTCTACAAACCTTAACCGGAGTTCCGGTAGTGCATTCGCCACAATCCACGTTACAGTTTTTTTTTTATTTTTTTATTTAATAGGGGGCAACCGATCAGACGGCTCACCTGATGGTAAGCGATTACCGCCGCCCATGGACGCCCGCAACTCCAGAGGAGTCGCGAGTGCGTTGCCGGCCTTTTAAAGGGTTTGGGCCTCCGGTACCCTCACTCACTCGACGAAACACAACGCAAGCGTTGTTTCACGCCGGTTTTCTGTGAGGCCGTGGTCTCAATCCGGTCGAGCCGGCCCATTCGTGCCGAAGCGTGGCTCTCCCACGGTGAACGGTCCATCCAAGGTAACGACAGACACCGTCATTTATGCAGGTCAGCCACAGTAAGCCTGCACAGATACTCCACCTAGGCGTGCGATCCGTGGTGGAGATATCATGCTGGGACAGTGCGACAGCTAAAATAACGCGTAGATGCACCGCACTGTTCCCCTATCATGGTGCGTTTACGGACACAAATCTCACATGCATGCATAGCCCAGTATCCTACCACACGGACGACGCTTTCATCATCGTTCAGTTCGGTATTTTCTTTAGGGTGCTAGGATGGCGTTAGAGCTTCCAGGACAATATGTGAAATGAAGCATGGGTTGCTACTTAAAACGACATTCATATAAAAAAATGGATACCCTATAAATTATAATAACTAGTTGTGCCCCACGGTTTTACCCACATATTATAATTACCTACTCAGTACTAACCTACTAACCAACAAATAGAAAATAATTCACAGTTAAAGTTATTATATTAAATGGAAAAAGAGTTCGCTAAGCATGCGTTAATGCTTTTCAAAGATTTATCTTGAATTAATTCACAGTTCTTCTCGACAGTTATGCCGTTATACGTAACACGGCTCGTTCGCGCAAGTGTTGAAATATCTTCATTTTGCATTATCTCCTAAACTACACATCCAAATAACATACTACAAAGTTTATATTCATAAAATTGTCTTGATGAAAGTCACTTTCATATTTTCATTAAATTTTTGGCACAAATACCTTATTGTGGCTTATGTATAGGGGTCCCAATGAGAGTACACTATTGCGTTTAAAAATAAAAACGCAATAAGACATGTCCGATGTTCGATGATGTATGGAATAAAATATTCGGCAAATGGCCCCCACGCCTCATATGACTGGCTATTACTCTTTTCATTAACATTTCGATGACTTTTTGACAAAGATGTGACTGTATCTTACTGATAACACGTTGGATCTCGGCCTTGAGCTCAGGAACTGTTTCTGGTTATAAACCCGAGATTTCCCAAAACCCCAAAGAAAGAAATCGCACGGCGTTAAATCGCATGATCTTGGTGGCCAATCGACATCTGAATTTCGTGAGATGATTTGGCCTGGAAATTGTTGAAACCACATGTCGTCCAGATCCATACCATCCAGTTGAGGTCACAAGAACTCCGCTATTATAGTCCTCTAACGAATGCCGTTCACAGTCACTGCAACTCCGGTCTCATTTTCACAATGATATCACGTTCTTCTTTTGTGTAACGCTCCATTTTTATTAATCGGAACAATATAGATTTTGCAGATGGATTGTAGAATCAACTGTTTTACAAAACTGCTAGATGATTTACAAAACAGTACTGTTATGAAAAACAGCTGAACGACGTTTAGCGGTTTTAAATAATTACTGAACTATAACACGCGGAATTAGATAAGATAAGATAAAATTTATTCAATACTTCAGTGGCATGTATTGAAGTATTGAATAAATGTTATCTAATAATATTAAAACTTAACAAGATGTATTGGGTATTGACATATCGTAGTACACATTGTAAAATGGACGGAGACCCCTAAACTAGGCGTTAGCCTGTATCTTAAGGGGCAGATTTGTGATACAATTTTGAATATTCATGGTGTCTTGGAATATAAGACAGAAAACATAACAAAATTGGTGTTGTTTGTTCTAGATGTTTAAGATTTATGTTTAGTTATGGTGTGTGTGTGTGTGTGTGTGTCAGTGCGTGCGCGTGTGTATGTGTGTGTGTGACTGAATATGGTGTTTTTACTTGATTGTGATATGAGCATATGATTAAATTGGTATGCTTTAATTACTAACTATCTTTTCGGGTCTCATCGTAGAATAGTGATATGATCCATTTCTTTATGACCCTTTTGCATGTAATGTGATTGAGATCTTTTATATTACAATGTTTGTTGACATTATTGTAAATATGTAAGTGCAGATAGGCAGGACAACGTCTTGCAATAAGAGAGTTTCTTTGAGGAAGAGGTATTCTGAAGATGCTCTTTGAAGTTAAGGCTTGGTAGTCTGACCTGTACTTTTATTGTCGGTGCATGCTCAGTGTGGCTGCATTAATGAGTAGTTGTCGTACACGGAGGACTGGGAAATCCTTGTAGAGTAATTCAGTTCGGTATCGGAAAGGTTTTTTGAGCATAACTTTGATAACGGCTCTTTGTGATCTTTCGACTTCACTTATTGTTGTTTTTCCGGCTCCACCCCAGACAGAGATACCATATTGCATAACTGACTGGCAAAGACCAAGATAAACTGTACGAAGTATTTGAGCTGGTGTGCAGTCGCGTAGTTTTTTCATTACATGGATGAGTTTCCTTACACGGCCTGATAGTGCATGTATGTGTGGTTTGATAAATTCTCGTCCAGTGTAATGCCTAAGTATTTGATTGAGTGTGTGCGGTCAATGGAGGCGCATGTGCATCTGTTGAGGTTACGATCAGTGAAGAATGTGTGTAATTTAACTGTGAGGTGCTGTGTGGGTGGTCGTGAGGCGAAAATTAGAGCGAGAGCTTTAGCTACTGTCTGGAAACCTTTCTCTGCATGGTTGTAGACTAGTTCCCAGCTTTTAGCGTGGAAGAAGTGTGCATACTTTGTCGTCTGCGTAGGCTATAATTTATGCGTTAGAAAGATGTAAGTTAAGTATGTCATTCATGTAGAGTGTAAAAAGAGTAGGCCCTGCGATATTCCAAAGCTTGGACATTTGGATGCTTACAAGATCACCTATTTTGACAAATTGCGAACGATCAGATAGGTAACTTTTGAACCCGTCGAGAGGAATGCCCCTTATGCCTGATGCTTCCAATTTCTTTAGAAGTTTAATCGAAATGGTATCGAAGGCTTTAGCCAGGTCTAAGAACACTCCCATTGCATGATCTCCCTTTTCAATTGACGCGGATACGAAGTTTGCTAAAAGCGTCGCTGCGTCTTCGGTCGACCGACCTCTCCTAAATCCAAACTGTCTATCCGAAAGCAAGTTGTGCTTTTCGAGGAAATTAATTAGTCGGTCGTTTACAACTTTTTCAAGGATTTTTGAAAGTATGCACAGCAAAGCAATGGACCGGTAGTTATCAGGGGTTTCCATAGAGCCATTTTGTGTATCGGACTGACGGCAGCGATTTTCCACTGGTCTGGAAAGATCCCAGTTTTTAGGCTTAAGTTGTAAATACACACTGGCCCTAAAAGCACGTTTTGGATTTGTTTGATTAGCCGTACAGTAAGTATGTCAGGTCCAAGGGCACTGTCATTTCTGAGTTGCTATAGAAAACTGGATATTTCAGTTTCGTCGGTGGGATATAGGTAAAATGTGTGTGGATTAGCTTCGCAAGGGTTATATTTGTTAGCAAGAGAGGTTTTAGTTTCGGAGAGCCTTGAAATTGAAATGAATGAAAAAAATTGAATGAACGTTTTACGTTTATCAATGCAGCGGGTCATCGATCAGAGATTATGTAAAACAGTGTGAAATGAACCGTCAGATTGTTGATTTTAGTTCGAAATTTTGTTGCATATGGCTCTGTGCGTCTTTTAACAACAATAACATAACTTTATTTTACTTTTAAGTCAGTAGCAAAAAAAAAAGATGTAAATGTAGAATGACGTAAATACTAAACTACTATAATACGACAAACTTATCGGGATTATAAAAGAAAATAAATTAAATCTATCCATGAGCGAGCGAAGGAAGCTTGGGAGCTACGTGTACTCCGACATGGACAGGTTAGGTTCAAAGAGAATGGATTCTCTTCGTGTTTAGGTTGTTTCTAACCTTACAGAAACAAAAATAGGTCGACCTAGCCACGGAAAGTCAAATCAGAATACAGTATCTTTTTTTTACTTGAGTGGTGACTATCCATTTAATATTCCTATACAATAAACAAACCTGTCCCACAGTAGATATGTCATTCTGCATTACGTCTAAAGGTGGGTAGCTGTTTTGTTAAACGTATCGCAATGGCAATCCAGTTGAACGTCGTTCAGCTGTTTTATAAAACAGTACTGTTTTGTAAATCAGCTAGCAGTTTTGTAAAACAGCGGATTCTACAATCCACCTGCGACATAGATAACAGCTGTAAAATTTCAGGGTAACCAAATACACGAAAAAATCAAACTTCTTATTTTAATAGCGCACTCTTATTGAGACAACCTATATAAGAAATAGGCATATAGTATCGCGTATTTTGTTTTATAAGGACCAATATTTTTGTATAACGTTGTATTAACGTATCTCTAACCGTTACGCCCGGGCACGCGGAGAAAGCAGTTCGGCAGTGCTTAGTGCTTAGATTCATGAGGAATAGTGCATAGGTACTATCTAACATTAGACTACAGGTCTCAGCTGGCCTTAAATATTGATATATTTTAAGTAAGTCGGTAGAAAAAGCACTACCGAACTGCTTTCTCCGCGTGCGCTAGCGTAATGTTAAGTGATACGTAAATATAATGTTCTACAAAAATATTGATCTTAGTACATAAAGTCCACGGTACCGTATATTAATACATAAAATGTTGGCACAAACAACCTTATTGTGGCTTACCCACAATAAGGTTGTTTGTGCCAACATTTTATTGAAAACTAGCTGTACCCGCGACTCCGTCCGCGTGGATGTCGTAAATTAACCCCATGTCATGTATGAACACAAATTCATAATATTTAAAAATGTTGATACTCGGCCAAATATTTTTCATCTAATTATATAATACTATTATACCTGTAACGATATTCCACATATTCATTAATACCATGTTTAGTCAAAAGATATCGTTACGTGTATCTCCATTACGTACGATTGTTATGATACGTTTATCTTCAAATTCAAATATCTTTGGGCAGAATAAACATGCTCGAAGGAATAAACCGATTATGATGAATTAAAAATTTAATAATACTCCGAATTGAATCCACAATATGTTTGTGTCAAAGCAATCCACACTGGTTTTGTACCTTTTACGTGATGCTCGCACAATGAAACGACAAGCAGACAAAAATTTCAAAAATGGTCGAACTGTTTTCTGTTGGCTTCCATTTACCATGCCGACAATTTTTTTTGGAAATCTTTTAGATGTACAGAAACTCCAGCTCTACAGATTTAATATATGTATAGATAGATACAGATTTAAAAGTGATTTATAAGCATTATTATTTGGCATGGCATATTAATCCTTACGAACGAAATTGACAATTTTATAAAGATAAACTTTGCGTTTTATAGCATATTATTTGGACGCATAGTTTAGGAGATAATGAAAATTCAAATAAAAGTGGTAATATAATATGAGCACGCGAATGGAGTCGCGGGCACAAATACTTATCTAGAATAAGTTTGGATTTAGATTGATTAATAAATGCATATCAAATTCACTTACCTTCGTGGCTTGATACAGTTGTATAAACGCATATGCGTTTCCACTGACTCCATGGCATATACTATATCCCTTAGTACATAATCCTCGTTGCCATATCAGCTCCCCGCATTGTAAAGCAATTTTTAAATATTTGTCTTCTTCAAAAATCTAAAATGTATACAGCATGTAAAATAAATTATGGCAAACTGATATATTTTAGTCTGAATTACGCCCTCGACTTACACTTGAGCTGCAGTCCAGCCTCGATTGTAGTGACCGGTTCACTTGTATTTTACTACTGTACACGTGTGCAGTTGCTGTATTGTGTTAGTTGTGTGTAGGTTGTTTATCTGAGGGAGGAGTGCTTTGTATGTATATGTAAGAGTGTAAAAAAATGATTATTTTTATTCTTATTTACTTAACCTTTCGGCTCAGTAACGTACAGATCTGTACGTTGTAACAATAAAAATCTATTGTGTCTCCTATTGACTGAGGCAACAGCTTAATAAACGATCCTTATAAAACATACGGAATGTTCACTTATAAAACGTACTAAATTGATGTAGGAGGATTCTAGCATTACGGCTCACAGACCGCGCCGATATGCGCTAACCATAACCAGACAAGGATGCTTCTCAATTTCCTTAACCTTTTCAACGCCAATTACTTGTATAGAAGTTCGAGATTCTCTTGCCCTCAGCGCCACGACTTCATTAGAAGTAACTACTGTAATAAAATAAATTAACGATACTTAAAACTTTCTTTTTTCGTTTTTATATAATGTCGCCCCGTCTTACGCCCTATTTTTAACTTTTTCACACAAAACAGCTTTTATATTTACGAAAATTAATACGCCCGAAAATATTTCAATGTTCCTAGCGCCAACTACTCGATATAAAGTCAGCTAGTGATGGGACACAATAGTTACCACACTTAGATTCATCCCTTCGAAACGTTCATAAATATTACTTTTGGAAAAAAAATTGGTCATTAAGACTGTTAATGAGTCTTACTTATAAAAATCAACTAATAAGCTTCTTAACAACGAATTAACTAATTACTACTTAACTCCTTAATTAATGATTAAATATTTTCTATTCATAAACGTTGTTCAGGCGTGACTTAACTAATCAGCGGATAGTGACACCAAAAATATTTTAGTCCATATGTTGAGAGCTAAAATATTTTTTGCCATGAATATCAGACGTAAAACGTAATTCAATGGCAACATTCTGTCACTTAGTTCGAAAAGTTAGTGATATTGTTTGTCAAATTTTGTTTTGTGTAATATTTTGAAATTGTCCGACTTCCTTCGGTGCTTACTTAAAGAAAATGGTACCACCTCGGTTGTCCACATGCAAGTCATTCTTTAAACCATGTTTTCCTAGCTAAATCTATAACTTTGTTTAAATTCTTTATCGCTCAAATCTTCCATGGGATTCCTCTTGTATTATAAAATTTTGCTCACTTCAACGTCCGCGTCCTTACTCTTCTAATGCTCCTTAAAGGTGAACGCAGACTTGGCCGCACCGCACGCGCCACAGTCTTCGCATTCGAATTCTTTATATGAAGTTCTATGCAACCTCGCACACCCACTCGCGTCGCAGTCGCCGCAGTCCCTGAAACGACCGAACTCCCCAAGCCGCAGCTGATGACGTCACCAACGCATTTTTAACTCTTGTTGGTATTTCATTTTCTTCTTCCTCTAATAATAAACAACTGACAACAAATTGTTCGTCAAGAGCCGTACTGTAATATACGCCCACTCTTAACTTTATTACAAACTGAATGAAAGAAGTATAGGGACTGAATTGATAACAATGACGTCGCCATAAGATGTGTTAAAATAGTGAAGAAGAATTCGCGGTGGTGAGCAGAGGTCGAGATGGCTTAGTGGTTAGAGCGCCTGGAGTATTTATCCGGGAGGCGCAGGTTCGAATCCTGTTCGCGACCGTATTCTTTTTCCATTTAATATTGTAACTTTGAATGAAAGAAATCAAGTGAGATGCGTGCAGCGACGGGAACGACTGCAGTGACTGCGGTGCGGATAAATGTGCGAGGCCATTAACAAAAAGCGATGACTTGATGATGATTGCGGAGACTGCGGTGCGGCCAAGTTTGCGTTCACCTTAATTCTTATATTTCGTTATGAAACGTGTTTAATACATTATCGTTTTCAAAGATATTCATTTTAGTCAAAACTATCAGTACCCACCCAAAACAAACCTAAACCATCGATGTGAAAGACGTGGGATTCTGCCCGCTGTCAGCTGTTAGTCGACCGCCATATTGTTACATAGCATGCTAAACAACGGTCCACCGCTATTTAATTTGACAGCTACTTAGACCCGTTACTAAGCAACTGATTAACGTTATCCAACGTTCATAAGTAAGAAATATTCTTATGTAACCGTTAAGTATAACTTAAAATTCAAGCAACGTTTATAAGTAAGGCTGTAAATCTATACTAATATTATAATGCTGAAGAGTTTGTTTGTTTGGTTGAACTATAGACTATACAACGTCACGCTACGACCAATAGGACTGGAGCATCAATGAAAAATGTTGCTAAAACGGAAAAAAAAACATTCCTTTTATGAACTTCCGTTGCGTGCGCTGTGTAAACGTACGTACGTACGTGTATTACGGAATTGTTACCCAAAAGTTCAAAAAAAATGCGCGACAACATATGACTTGACTCACTATAACCTTTTTTATGGTTATCAAATAGGTTCTAAAATAATGTGTTATTTGCAAAGCTGTTTTTAGAAACATGATATGAATCCTTATTCAAATAAATATCATCACAAGTAATTAATTTTGAACAAAATTGCCCTTTACATCATTTGATTTCAATTAATGTCTTCGGCGATATCGTAGTTTTAAATAACTCGGCAACAAAATAATGATCAAGTACCACGCGCCTATTTATAACTTAACATCATCACGCCTGTATTCCCCGAAGGAGAAGGCAGAGATGTACACAGTCGTACACCCACATTTCATCGATGCTGTTATTAATATGGCCTATTACCATCTACCAGGCACAATTCAAAATCCGGGCTGCTACTAGAATTTTCTAACAGACAATCTCAATAACACTGCCCAACCCGAGAATCGAACCCGAGACCGCATGCTCAGCAGCTTGGGACCACTAGACCAATGAGGCAAGCGCATTTATGATGTGCTAGGCGCGGTCATGACGTGGGGGGGGGGGTGCTGGTGAAATATATTATAGTAGTTTTTTTTTTTTTCAAATTAACGTGGTATAACCGCGGGGCACTGCTAAAGTTACTCCGAATTAGGGTTCCTCAAGCTGAGTGTTAGTTTCCGCAATCCACGCGGTCGGAGTTGCGAGCACAGCTAGTAATATATATAATAAACTGCAAAATTATAACTAGGTTCTTTTCACATAATCAAAACTTATAAGTACGTTTTTGTTTTCTTTAATTATTGCCGATAATGAAACACCGTTTGAAACACCCATCCCTACAAAACGGCAATTTGTTTGTCGTCCTCAACGCGCCACGAGCTTCTATAGAAGTAAACCTGTGACGTTACAAGCGAGCAGGTTTCAAGTAGGGATGCACGATCTTTTGGTTTGAATCGATTTTATGGATCATAATCAATCATATGCCTCTGAATAAATTATCGAATCTGGTCGAAAGCACTTGAATCGATCTTCTAAAAATTGATTCAAAATTAAATAACAAAAATTTTCTTAATATGATATAATGGATTTAATAGGACTGTTTTAAACATCATTGTAGAGTCCCAGGCATAGGTGTCTCTGATGTAGTCAACATTTGGGTTAATAATAATAATAATTGGTTTTGAAATTTCCATAGATAGATTCTCTTCAATGTCTGGCAGCTAGTGACATTCTGATAAGATTGCCTTTACACGCGATTATTGTTTTTTTTTACCTAACAATATAAAGAAAGTTAAATTTATAGTGTCAGTCGGTATTTGTCTGTAACTGGTGTTGCTTGAACTGAGATAATAAAAAATCTGATCAGTTGACTTAGTCTTGAAAATAATTCCGCTCGATTGAGATTGGAAATATGTCAGTTCGTACTTTTAAATGCAAAAATTACTAAATATTAATTATAGAATCAGGATACTAATAAGGCAACATGCTTTAAAATTGCGGCAACTATAATATCGATAAATTTATTTTAATATTAGGCATTGTTTTAAGGCGTCTATTTAATATTGGAATTGGATTGTAACTAATATTAATATTATTATTAATTATTATAAATTGTATTTAATATTGCAACGTATTAATTTCAAGAGTAACCCCACTGTTTAGTGACTATAATAAAAGAATAAGACGAGCTTTTGTTTATATTTAAGAATACGATCTGAATGATTGGTTCAGTCGTACATTTGAATCGATTCACTTGAAAATCACAATGAAATGAATCGATTAAAAAAATCGCTATATCGTATACGCTTGAATCGATCTTCATAAAAATCGCATCGTAATGTGCAAGGTCATTGTGATTTAGTGTAGTGCAACGTTGTAATAATCCGTTGACGCACGTGTCCTTCAAAAATTATTACATTTAGAGACAAATAGGGATGTGCCCTATATAGGTAGCACACCTCTAATAAATGTAAGAGTATTTTCCTTTATTACTGTAATATATCCTAAGTTTTATTACTATATGAAAATACGGTATCGGTTTATAGTTATGTTCGTAAGTTGATGAATAAACTTTAAATTAAACACGTAATATTTTTTTATCGGAAGGACATTACCCCATCCTGCTGTTATAGGTACATTTGTAGTGTGGCGCTGGACAAGAAATCGCGTATTTTATACATTGGCGTCGAAAAAGTTAAAGGTTTAATGAAATTTCTTATTACACGGAGGTGTAGCTTCATAGACGCGTATTCGTTATGGTACGCTTGGTGTCCGCCTTCTTGTTGTTTACATGCAAACCGACAAAATTGTCGGCGGAGCGTCGCCATATACCGCTTTTCCCGTCGTCGATTTGTTTATTGATTCCATAGTGTGAAAACAAATAAAATCCATCAAGGGTTTCAACTCTAAATGTTTTTACTTACCTGACCAGCAAGAATGCACAAAGGGACAAATCCAGGAGCTCCATGACACCATTGCACCAATTTGTCTCCTGAACTACTGCCCATTGATGATGGAAAATTACCACTTGGGAAGCGATGATTCAATAACCAGTCTATAGCTGGTTTTATAAAGCTACGTATTTCAATAATATTTATATACAAACGTGCCTGAAACAAGAGTATAAACCAAAGTAGGTATATACCATGATTTATGTAAGTTACCACAGCTGGCATACAAGAAACAAGAACAACAATAGAAGAAACAAGAACAATAGAAGACAAGAATAGAAACTTCATCACTTCATGATGAAGTTTCTATTCTTAATACACAGAGCCACTCTGTATTTTTGAGACGAGGCAGTAACAAATATGTATTTTTATTTGCATGTGATATGTGCACGGCCAAAATATATAATTGGCGGGCACACTTTTGACTGGATTGCGCGGGAATGGATATTACATGCGACGCTATATGTCTAGAGCGCGCGCGATTAGTCGTTAGGCGCGCGGCGGCAACCTCTCCCCCCGCACATGTCTTCCCCTCTCATTTATTTATTAAATATAAATATAGGTACAAATCAAGTAGGCACTAATAAATGTTCATATTTTCTAAGTAGGTAATATTAATAATCGTCCGGAACATTCTCCCGCCGTGAACCGTCTGCCGGGCTGGCGGTTCAATTATCAGTAGGCTGGAGGGCGATCTGTTCTGGCGCCGTTGGTAAGATCACAAGCTTCTTGGTAGGTCTTCTCAGGACACCTCCCTTCGTTCGGACGTCGGCTACTCTCACGACTCCATCTTTACCTGGGTAAGTAGCAATGATGATACCCATCGGCCACATGTTTCGTGGCAGCGTGTTGTCGGCCACGAGCACGACATCTCCAATCCTCAATACAGGGCCTTTCCCGTGGAGCTGTCTCCGGCGTTGCAGTTCAGGTAAGTATTCCTGTACCCATCTAGTCCAAAACAGGTCAGCCAGGCGTTGGCACGCGCGCCAGTGTGTACGTCTGATAAGGTCTTTATCGTCGAATGTGCCAGGTGAGGATGTAGCGGCGGGTCCGTGAAGCAGAAAGTGGTTTGGTGTTAGGGCTTCAGTGTCATCGGGATCCACCGACACGTGAGTAAGAGGCCGGCTGTTTACCGTAAACTCGACCTCGGCGAGTAGCGTGACCAGTACCTCTTCAATAGGATGACGCTCATGTAGCACGGCAGTCAGTGAGGTCTTCACACTTCTTACGAGGCGTTCCCAGGCACCGCCCATGAATGGTGCGCCGGGAGGTATGAAGCGCCAGCTGATTACCCGCTTGCTAGTCTCGTCCTGGGTGGCTCTGTCAATGGCACGTCTCAGTTCTTTATCGGCGCCTCGAAGGTTGGTCCCATTGTCAGACCAAACCTCGGTGGGGCAGCCACGGCGCGCAATCATTCTGCGCAGCGCCATGACAGCTGACTCAGCGCTCAGGGTGGTAGCCATTTCCAGGTGTACGGCGCGCGTCGTTAGGCAAGTGAAGAGCGCGACGTACCTCTTTTGAACGGTGCGGCCCACAGTGACAGAGAGTGGGCCGAAGTAGTCCACCCCAGTGTATGTAAAGGGCCGACTGTTGTGAGCCAGTCTGCAGTGGGGCAGGTCACCAGTTGACGGTTCTGGTGGCTTGTTCTTATTGATTTGACATCGCAGACATCTGTGGACAATGAAACGGGTTATGGGGCGAAGTCGGAGCAGCCAATAACGCTGCCGACATTCATTAATTGTATGCTCTACTCCGGCGTGTAGTAGACGCCTGTGAACATAGTCTATGTATAATCGGGCTATGTAATGGTCACCATCGAGTATCGGCGGGTTTCTTTGATGTTCTGTGAGCCCATATGCAGCGCCAACTCGAGTTTTTACTACTAAAACGCCGCTTATCAGTTCCACAGATATTGAGCGTAGTCGGCTAGTACTAGATATGGCTTTTTTATTCTTGAGATCTTTTATCTCGGTGCCAAACTTCTCTTCTTGACATAATCTTACTAAAAGGTTTTCAGCTCGTTGTAAATGTTTACATTCTATCGGTAAGTATTTACCTTCTTGACACTTCACGTGATTTTCATTAATATTTAATTTCTTGAGCGTACGTCTATTCCAGTTTGGGTCAGTCTCTGTGTTTTTCATTGTTCGTTTGTAGGCATTGACGGAGTAGGCGGCCGCGGCGGTGTCTTTGATCTTAGGGCGGCGGCAACACTCAATGAATTGTAATACACGTGCTGTAGAGTGCAGTAGTCTTTCCCATTTATTGAAGTTATTGTAGTTAGGTATTACGTTTTTCAAACTTATTGTTGTGTTGACAACATTACATGACATTATCGTCTTTTCTTCACGGGTGATAATAATTTCGGATTTGTTTGATGGCCATGTTGACGGATGTTCTCGCAGGAATTGCGGCCCTTGGTACCAGCGATGACGTGAGTTTAAGTCTGTAGGTACATCACGAGTCGCGTCATCAGCTACATTACTCGTGGCGATTACCCAACGCCATTCGTTCTTTTTCTTAGGTACGGCGGGTGCGGGCTCGGCATAACCATTTTGAATCAGCGCTTCGGACTTCAGCTTAACCATGGCTCGCTCCTCTGGGTCGTTTTGAGGTCTTTTTGGTGTTATTGGTACCGATTCCAATGAAAAATAATCTTGTAATTGTTCATCCATGCTAACATCATGCGACGGGTTAACATAATTGACGTGATGTGCAGGTCGGCCTAACGTCCGTGTTTGAGCACCGTGCAGTACCCACCCCAATGGTGTTAATGAGGCAACGGGTTGATGCATATCCCCTCGACGTACTTCCGTGACGGACAGAAGGTGCCAGTTGTCTTGTCCTATTAGAAGACGTGGCTCTGCTGCATCATAAACCAGATGGGTAGTGATATCTTCAAGGTGAGGGCAGCCGAGTACGTCCTCTTCTGACACCGTCTGTGATAACAGATGCATGTCGCCCATTGTTCGCGCGTGGATTTTGTAAGATTTCGACGTCGCACCTTGTAGCGATAGCGTGACACGGCGTGAGTTCGATAGCGACAGTTGGCAGTCACCGATGGCGTTGATGGAGAGTGGGTCGATTGGGCCAGTAATTCCAGCTTGTTCTGCTAACGCTGAGTCGATGATGCTGACGGTTGACCCGTCGTCGAGTAGGGCGTGGGCGTTGACCTCTCCCGCCGGTCCGATGATGCGAATAGGTATGATCTTTAAGTACGCATGTATACCTGTCACGCGAGCCGATGCTACTGTCTCTGTATTTACGACACTCTTTTCACTGTCCGATGGTGTGTTATTGTTGTGTAACAATTTATGGTGAGTGTACTTACATTCATTGATCCCACACTTCTTTCGTATACAATGATGAGATTTCGTTCGTAAACGTAAACATCCAAAACACAGCCGTCGGGACTTTGCAACATCCCACCGGTGATCACTGCTTGCGTCAATGAACTTCTGACATTCCGCTGTTTTGTGGTCATCCACGGAGCACTCGGCGCACTTGTAGGTATTTTTATTTTTCGCACTGTTGTTACCTATCGTACTAAAAGTTTTATGTACTCGGCGCGTAGATGACTCGTTGTTCTCGGGTTGGGCGTAAGGACTACATCGGTCGGATTCACGTTCTAGGAATCTCGCGAGCTTCAGAAGATCGGCTTCTTCTGGCGACTGTTCGGCGGCAAAATCATACCACCGATATCGCATGGCTGGGGTTAACTTCTCTATCGTTGTTTTGGTGGCTTCGGGATTGTACAGGTAATGAACCCGGTTCAATGCAGTCAGCGTGGCAACTATGTTGGTCACTCGGGTAGCGTAAACACATATATCCTTGGGCGTATCAGTGAGTCGCGGCAGTGAACGTAAACATTCTAACTCGGCAAGGGCTATAGTGTCCGGGCGTCCGAAGCGGGCCTCCAATGTTTTCATAATTACTTCTGACTTGGCGGTGCCGTACATAAGCAGGCTTGATACTGCTTCTCGTGCTTTCCCGCGTAAACAACGACGTAATCTTCCGATGTTTTCAGATTCTGATAATACAGATGACGCTTCGAGGTACGCCGCGCGGAAAGAGAGCCACTGTTGGTGAGATCCGTCAAAGGCAGGCAGGTCACCGATAAATCGGTTGGATCTCGCGGCGAGGGCGATTGCAGAGGCTAACTCTTGTAGGTCGGTGCGTGGCGTGACGGCATCGTGTGTCACGGTGTTGCCGGTTGCGATTGGCAGCATGGGGATCGGGGTCGTGGTGGCGTCCACGTGACTTTTCACCGAGGCGACGGTGACGGCGGGTGGCGCGTGCGTACAGGCGGGCGGCACGCGCCGGTAGGTATCTAACGCTGACGAGAAGGCGGGCTGAGCGTTCATGGCGCGAACGTCGGCTTGTACAATAGGTCCGCACTTGGCACTCGTAGCGTAATTCGGTGGTAACGCGGCAGAAGGAGTAGGTATCTCATACAACTTGTTATTGTTTGTGGTGGTGGCCACGGCGAGGTGAGGTTGGCTGTCGTTCAGCCATGTACCTACTCTCCTTGTCGTTTGTTGCATGGAGACTTCACTGCTGACGTCATCACTGTCAGACTCGTCTTCAATTGCCGCGATACGGGCGGTTGCGAGTTCGACCTGGAGTTGAAGGAGCTCTTCTTTAGCTTTTGCGAGGCGCGACGCGCGTTTTGACTTTCGCGATTTCGATGATGGCGGTGGCACTGTCGATGATATAGGAGCGGTGGTCGTTTCATCGGTCGTTGGGGTTTCGTGCGCGGCGGCGGCGGCTGACGACAAGATGGCGGCGGCAATTTCGGACGACGCTAACGGCATATTGTCGGCGTCATACGCGAGTTCTTGTGTCTCCGGTGCGCGGGAACGACCAGTCGATCTGGTGACCGGCATCCTGTTACCTGTAGCTTGTATCCCACGTTAGATCCGGCTCGAAGGACCATAAATGTGCGCGGCCAAAATATATAATTGGCGGGCACACTTTTGACTGGATTGCGCGGGAATGGTTAGCTGTAGTACCTATCGCCTTGGGTGTCTATGAAATGATAGGTAGGCCTTCAATTGACAATAATGGAGAGGAAGACCTGTGCGCGTGAAGCGTGCGTACGCGGCTAGGCGGTCGGTCGAACTGTCAAGGCGGGCGCGGCGAGCGCCTGAGCGGCCCCGCGGCGGCAGCGCACCGCGCCGTGTTGCTACGCACATATACATGCGACGCTATATGTCTAGAGCGCGCGCGATTAGTCGTTAGGCGCGCGGCGGCAACCTCTCCCCCCGCACATGTCTTCCCCTCTCATTTATTTATTAAATATAAATATAGGTACAAATCAAGTAGGCACTAATAAATGTTCATATTTTCTAAGTAGGTAATATTAATAATCGTCCGGAACATGATACATACATACAGTGCCTATGTACAGCCACGAGCATAAATGTATTACTATGGGCACATAGGCAATTATATCTGTCCCAGGAACGAGTTCAATAATATCTGTCTGCTCGAACGCAGCACAAACATCTGATCGTCCATAGGCATCATATTAAAGTGTCAATTTCCCAAAGCAAAAGTATGTGACGATATTAAACCTAAGAACTATCAACTTAACAGTTGACAGCTGTCTGATGACAGCATTAGCACGTTGGTTTTGTTTTGAATAAAATAATGTAATTGATTTTTATTCGTGGTAATTAATTTATAAAATATTAAGTACTTGCAACAGCATATATAGGATTCCAGCCATTCCATGAGCAGCTCCAAAATATATTTTATCATGCCAGTTCCATAATAAAGGGCTCTCAGACTTCATCTGCGTAGAATATTGTTTTCCAGATTTCAATATGCTATTAATCACCTGAAACGAAAGAAGCCATATATTCACTATGTAAAAAAAACCCAGATGTTCCTTGAAGGGTTATATAGGCGTACCATTGATGAAAATCTAATCGAAAAATAATCTAATTAGGTATAGAAAGTTATTTTTTATAAGGAAGATATTTATAAAATCGATACTTAAAAAAAAAAAGAATTCAGTAGTTAGTTAACTAGCCTACGGCCGCAATGTACGGCGGTGTCTTTGACAAGTTGCCGCATATGTCAGCCACCAAAAGTTTCAAAGCACGCCGCCATCTTTGAGAGCACTTGCCGCTGCGCCGCATTTAAATGGCTCGCGCGTCGCTATTAGTAGTAGGAAGTGATCAGAAGGTGGCAGCTTAGTAAAAGGGCCTACCCCTTTATCTAAATCGCCGCCACCTCCATATTACTACCGTAGTCTCCCGCGCAAATTGCTTCCGATCTGCTGTCCGTATTCGATTACGAAATCCATTACCAATTTAATTACAGCGACCCGCGAGTGACTGGTGTTGTTTTGTTTTGTAATATGTCTTACTCTAATTGGCTGCGGTGAGCCACTCAATTGGCCCGCGCGGTCACCTGATCTTACCCCTTTAGATTATTATATCTAGGGTACCGTCAAACAGTTCGTTTTTAGAAATACATTTGACCCTGATGCCGAAATGCGTTTATAGTCGCTGCATTCGATGATATCAAGGGCGATACATCTGTTCTAAGAAGCGTACGTGAAAACAATATTAAACGCTGTGAAAAGTGCATAGAGATGCAACATTTGAACAACATCTCCGAGACCGAGTATTAATAAATTAGGTATTTAATGTTTGCATAATCCTGAAAATTAAACAAAATAAAATTAATTAAAAAAATTAAAAAGCACGCCTGCCATTTGTTAGAATCTTACTAGCCTATGTTACTCGAGACAATGTAACGATTCTAACGATACCCCATACTAGAACGGACCGTAAACGGAATGGGTTATCCTGGGAGTGGTATCAGGAAGAAAAAAACCGGTAACTAATAATGGACAGTATAATTAAATCTATGTTAACAAGGGTTCCTTCAAAATATCGTATGTTATATCATCGTATATTCTAATATGTGATGCAGTGTGCGTTTAGTAGGGGGAACCATAGACGACTATAACGATGACGCAGTGCCGGTGAATCTGTGTCGGTGGCGCCTTTGATACAACTTGCTATCTCTCTCTGGCCTCGTGTCAAAGCTTCATGAAGAAATACACGAGGCAATAATATTACATGGGACTTAATAACAGCATTGGTGAAATGTGGGTGTACGACTGTATACACCCACATTTCACCAATTCGGGGAATACAGGCGTGATGCTAGGCTATGTTATGTTATAAATGCGCGCGTGGTACTTGATCATTATTTTTTTGCCGAGTTATTTTAAAACTACGATATCTCCGAAGATATTTATTGAAATCAAATGACGTCAAGTGCAATTTTGTTCAAAATTAAATACTTGTGATGAATAACGTATTTATTTGGATAATGATTTATATCATGTTTATAAGAACACCTTCGCAAATAATGCATTATTTTAGAAAAAAAATTATTACGATAAAGAAGATTATAGTGAGTCAAAAGATAGTCAGATGCGGTCGTGCACTTCTTTTTTGAACTTTTAAAGGGGAACAATTTCTTGATACATAATGTTTACGTAACTTTAACCGTTTACGCAGCGCACGCAATGGAAACTCTCAAAAGGAATCTTTTTCTCGTTTTTGCAACACATTTTATTGATGCTCCGCTCCTATTGGTCGTAGCGTGATGTTATATAGCCTATAACCTTCCTCGATAAATGAACTATCCAACACAACAATATTTTTTCAATTGGAACCAGTAGTTCCTAAGATTAGCGCGTTCAACCAAACAAACAAACTCTTCAGCTTTATAATATTAGTGTAGATATGAAACATAAATGGCCGTATCTTTTGATGGAGTTGACTTAGAAGCTTGATTTTTTCACAAGTATAGGGGACCATAATATACCTACTTACGCATCTATTTCACCTGATACCTTCACGCGTTCTTGACAAAAAGGGTCTTGACAGACAGACAGACGGACAACAAAGGTATCTTATAACAATTCCTTTTGTCATTTGGAGGACCGGAACCCTAAAAACAGAGCATGGGCATCATCAGTGTGTAAGGAAATTATAACAGATTTCAAAAATAAAACAAGTACCTATAAGTGTGTATTTTCATTGATCTATCATTCATGAGCCGTGTAAGGGTACTACTTACATACGAGCGGCACGTTGTCGACGACAACACGGAGCAACGACGTCAGCGCAGCGTAGCGACTGCAGTCATCGACAACTTGCCGCTCGTATGTAAGTAGTACCCTAACACGGCTCATGAATGATAGATCAATGAAAATACATACTTATAGGTCGCTTCTAAGTCAACTCCATCAAAAGATACGGCCATTAATGTTTCATATTAATTGCATGACTAATTACTTTAGCACGTATTATATGTAAATTTTTTTTTTTGTGCTACATAACCTTCTCTCAACTTTCTAATATTATAAACTATAGCTTGTATATATTTTTAATGTTTAATATTGTTAACTCACACTATCATACACAAACACTCGTTCACAAAACCACCTGAATATACCAGTACAGACACAAAAAGGAGGTAAAAGATACACTACAAGCTCACATTCCATTCAACATGTCTCATACGTGATTCTTAAGATCCTATTACCCAGGCTTTATACGCAATACTCGACCCTTTTCCTTACCATAAACAATGCTTAATAACGTAGATATGCTTATGAATAGTGTTGACGAATTTTCTGTGTCCGAATCACACCCTTGCTCTCCAGAGCAGGCTAAAACTGTTATTAAACAACCATTTAATTATCTAAAAATCCTAACACAAAACATTCGATCTATCAATTGTAACTTTAATAGTCTACAAACGTTGCTACAACGAATCTCAATTGACTGTGATATTTTAGTCTTGACGGAATGCTGCTTGTTAAGCTCCAGTAACCACACTATACCTGTCATCCAAAATTTTGTTATGTTCAATACCGCAAAAAACCTAAACCAAAGTGATGGTGTAGTCGTTTATATGAAATCCACCCTTCCTGTCACTTGTATTGAACATTGTTTTGGCGGTACTGCCACTGGACTAGCAGTGGAGGTGGGATCTGACATTGCCATACTGTGTTTCTACCGGTCACCGTCGAATAGTAGCACTGATGATTTTCTTACAGCTCTTAACCACGTTCTCCCCACTCTTTCCAAATTCAAAACTGTAGCTATAACTGGTGATATTAATATAAAACCTTACTCACTCGACACTCGATCACATAACTACCTCAACACTCGCTTTTCACGAATATCTCCCTACACATTATTTTCCTAAAAGGGAAAAACTGTCTCGATCATTTATTATTAAGTACCAACACTACATCTACCTCACTCATCTTCGACACGACTCTTACTGATCACTGTTCCTCCCTACTCTGCATTTACAATAAAAATAAAACGGAAAACATTATTACTACACACATTACCAAAATTAACTTCGACACCTTGGACAAAACTATGGAGGTACTAGATTTTACACACATATACTCTATGCCTAACCCTAATGTTGCTACAGACTCCTTGGTTAGTATAATGGCTAAAGCAATATCCGAGAACACCCACCACTACCAAGAAATTACCATCCAAAAAGAGGATAATTAAACCTTGGATCACCCCGGGTTTAATACGATGTATGAGACATAGAGACTTGCTACATAAAAGATCGAAACTATCACCGGATAACATCACGCTCCAAATCTCCTACAAGCGATACAGAAATTTCTACAATAAGATTCTGAATAAAGTCAAAAGGCAATTCGACACAAAAGAACTTGGTAAAGCTGGAAATAACTCGAAACTTCTTTGGGTAACAATAAAAAGAATCACAAACACACAAAAACAACAACATCCATCTACACAACTGCTTTTACACACGGATACTCCTTTTCAGTCCTGCAGAATGAGTCCTGCAACTGAAGAAAAATACTATTACAAACTTACATTTGCAGTTGGAGAATCGACCTTGTCGTATATCAAATATGAGAAAATATTTTATTATCTGCAAAGTTAAGTTTGTAATTCATTCGGCTTATCTTTTCATCCTAGTAGGTATTGTTCGGTGCTTACATGGTTTATGTACTTCAGTAATCTTAATTAATCGGAGCCCTTGGTGTGCGAGTCGTACTCGAACTTATCCGGATATTCATATTTACCTTTGCAATTCCCAATCAAATGATATTTTGTAATTGCAGAAAGTACCTAATAAGTCGATATGGATATTGCTGCACGAGCAAATTTTTTACGTGTGCGCTTTCACACTAATTGTAGTCAACAAAACACTAAACAGTAACTAAAAGGCTAAACGGACGTGTTGACTGCTGCAGATGATGCGCATGCGCGTCGGCGGCTGCCGCCGGTTGGGCCGACGACTGCATTCGACACAAGTCGACGACTGCCGTCGACAGTCGTCGACACGCTCGGCGGCTGCCGTCAACCCGAGTCGGCGACTGTCGTTGACAACATGTCGCTCGTATGTAAGAACCCATAATGATAGTGGTGGTATACACTATACAGAGAGGAAACTATAAGTTAATGTTGTCGTATTCCGTCAAAATAAATAACAATCACAATACTTCGAAAAAAGTAACATTGATAATCACTAACACTTGTTTTTTTTGTTCTCTTACACTGCTCATGATCAATCCATTAAAAATAGGTCAATGAATTCTACCTATTTCTCACAAATCAATAGCGTAAACAATTCCCTCACCGATTGCAATTTTTCCATTTGTATCTATGTCGCAGATGGACTGTAGAATCCGCTGTTTTACATAATCTCTAGCTGCTTTACAAAACAGTACTGTTTTATAAAACAGCTGAACAACGATCAGCCGGATTGCCATTGCGATACGTTTAACAAAACTGCTACCCACCTTAAGACGTAATGCAGAATGACATATCTATAGTGGGACAGGTTTGTTTATTGTATAAGTATATTAAATGGATAGTCACCATTCAAGTAAAAAAACTATACTGTATTCTGATTTGACTTTCCGTGGCTGGGACGACGAAGCCCCGCTTTGCGGGGCTCCTATTTTTGTGTCTGTAAGGTTAGAAAAAACCATATCATAATCCCGATATATTGTCGACTATTATAGTGGTTTAGAATTTACGTCATTAAAAAATTTCATCTATTTTTAACCGACTTCCAAAAAGGAGGAGGTTATCAATTCGGTTGTATTTTTTTTTATGTTTGATACCTCGTAACTCCGTTGTTTATGAACCGATTTGGAAAATTATTTTTTTTATTTGAAAAGATTTACTTTCAGATTGGTCCCATTTAAATTTTATGAAAATTGGTTTGGTAGTTCGGTATTTAAATCAAAATAACTGAAAAATAAAACGTCATCCAAGTAAACGAAATGGTGTATTTTGCTTTCTTGTGACTTTCCGGTGGTGTTTACGGTCTCTAGAATAGTTCTAATGAACTGTCTATTTTCCAGCTTCATCATCAGATGATGATGATGAAACCGGAAGATAAGCACCGGAAACCCATCATTTTTTTTTTGCCATTTAATACTTTTTAGTGTAAGACCGCATTCTCAAACATCTCTTTCGGCACGGAGTCTTACAAGAGTGCCCAAAAAACGGAGTGTATCTAAGTATGTATGTACGTAAGTAGTTTGTGAGTTTCTTTACCTATTCCACCATAACTTCTAAATATCTGAACTGAGTTCGATATCTGGGGTATCGTTAGAATCCTTACACTGTCCCGTGAGTAACATACGCTAGTCAGATTTTAATTTAATTTTTTAATTTATTTCATCTTGTTTTACGCAGTTCACTACTCTCTTTTGAAATAGCCTCAGATCTATATTTCCTACTTTGATATAGGCGTTTCTCCCCTTCTTTGCTCGTCTCAATTAAATGGCCCCTACCCATATGGACATCGCGTTGAGTAGGTCTAACCATATTCACTTCCGATAAATCAGATATGGAACGCAAGAATCACTAAAAAGTAAGAAATAATAGTTTTTAACAAAAAAAAGAACCGACTCCAAAAATCTTTCCGTTATGTAAAAATGCCCTAAAAAGTAATAAAATAATTGCATTATTTACTTACTACCATTTATATAATTATTATTTTTTAAGTTTAGAGGATTCTGAATAAAATCAATTTATTAGGACAATAATATTCAATTATTATTATTTTTGGAGTTGACTGCTGCAGCTGATGCGCATCGGCGGCTGACGCTGACGCATCGCTGACGATTTTGATGTAAGAACTGTAAAAGTTGGTAGATAAGCTCATGCATGGTTAGAAATAAAAGTATACTATATCACTTTTTTTTAACTCAAAAAATCACGGTGTTTCAAAGAAACTTGCCTGCAGCAAGGTCACATAATTCTGAGGAAGCTTAGAATGGATATAGGTCAATATTGGGAAAAAGAGGTAGGATTTGGTAGTTTAGGAAGTGGTATGACCTGAGCCTTTTTCCATGCCGATGGAAATGTGCATGTCTCAAGGGAGAAATGTATCATATGTAGGATGACGGGTGCTAGCTCATTCAGGATACGTAGAATCATTTGCAAGTGCAGACCATCATCAACGACAGCTTTGGTAGATACGGATTTAATAGAATTCTTAATATCTCGTTCAGTGAGTGAAAAGTGGGAGGTGCATGACGGCACACAAAGTTGTGAGAGACAATTTAATGTAGTGGACTTATCGGAAACATGGAAAAATGGACATTAAGGTCTATCATAATGTATGTCAGTGTTATTGACAACTTTCTCGATACGTAGAGATTTGAGAAATTGCAATACCTGTGCTGGATTGGATGTTGAATTGAATTATTAATGTGGCGCCTTTTTGCATCCTTACAAAGACGACTGCAGCGATTTCGAAGCTTGGTATATGATGCCCAGTTCTCCTCAGTAGGACATTTTTTAACATTCTTTTTGCCTTATCGCGGGTAACATATTTTTTTTAATGGAGTCAGACAACCTTGGCGCGGGCAAATACTTAACACGAACTTTTTTGAGTGGAGCGTGTACATCAAAAATTTCCAATAGGATCTTATTGAAAGTGCTCACTGAGTGTCCAAGTCATTACAGCTCTAAATAGAAGACTAATCCGCATTCGTTGCATCCTATTTCAAACGCTCAATGTCAATGTTTTTAAAATTTCGAAGATAGAAGAACTTGGATTTACGTTTAGGAGGGCGAATTTTATAGGATAGATAAATAAGGTCATGGTAAAAGAAAGAGGCAGGAAGTTGACCATACGTAGTTACTTTGCTAGAATCGAAAACTAGAATGAGATCTAGAAGAGCAAGCTCCTTACTGTACTCCTTAGTACAGTGAGGAGCTTGATAAGTAGCATTGAGTGGTAGGATGTGCATATTGACTTAAGAGACAAGTGAAACGAGCTTACCACTGCGGGCATCGTCTTTTAACAAGCAAGTGATAAAATCTCCGAGAATAATGGTGTGGTCATATCACGCAGATAGGTTTTCTAACTTGGATTCAAATGAAGAGAAATAGTCTATATGACAAGAAGGGCTATAGTAGACACCTAGGAACACTTTAATGTGATGGATTTCAACTTCAATGAAGAGGTGTTCAGCAAACTTAGAATATTCACCCAGAGATTGGTATATTACTTTGTAAGCAATATCCTCACGGAGATAAATAGCGACCCCAATATCCCTTGTCCGTTCTGTCATTGCCCAGGAGCTTGTATCCAGGTAATGCATACTGATTGGAAGGAAGTGTAGGCTTGAGGAATATTTCGGAAATAAGGACTGCATGAACGATAGATATGGACAGTATTTAAGAATTTATAGATGTTAGAAAAAAAGGCAAGTTGATCGCTTAAGTGCGTTGAGTCTCATCGCTAAATGCACTACCGTAATGCTCATCGCACTGGTACAAGAGCAAGAAAACTCAAGCCCCCTGACCCCAGACCTATTACCATGTTCGGCAAGCTGATCCATTGGGAGGAGCTAGGCAAATACATAGGTGTCATTCTAGACAAACATCTTACCTTCGGTGAGCATATAAGGACGGTACGTTCGTGCGCCGCCTTCGCTTTTTGTAGGCTTCATTTTATCCTGAACGCACGCAGCAAATTGTCCCTCAAGTGCAAATTGCACATTTACACCACGTGCATACGCCCCATCATGACATACGCCTGCGTCGTGTTCTCACACGCAAAATCATACCGTCTGCATGGGATGCAAACCCTTCAGAACCGTTTCTTGCGAAAGACCACGGGAGCGCCGTTCCTTTTTCGCAAGGAGAACCTCCACCTCGACCTCGTAATCCCCACTATCCAACAATTAATTAAACTTATCTCTAAGCGTTATTTCGACTGTGCTGAAAAGCACCCCACCCTCTAGTCGTGCCTTTAGCGTATTGTCGCTTAATTTATAAGTTGAATGCGCTGGCTTTAAAATTATTAATGCAACCACAGGAAGGCACGGTTAAGCAGTCGACAACCTCCTAGGTTGACCTAGGTAAAAGGAAAAAGTTTTAGGGAATTATGTGGGTACCGACAGTTATGTAACAAATTAATGTTGCTGTTAGCCTAAATATGCCAATGTGAGTGCACTAACAAAATGTAACAACATTTTGTTAGTGCAGTCACAGTGTTCGTATAATTCGAATATGGTATTCGAATAATTCGAATAGGACTGAAAAAACATTCGAATATTCGAATGCCAAAAGTTATCGAATATTTGCAATCCCTAGTCGCATGCTGCCCGCAACGCCCTTCAAGTACCAAGTAATTAATGATTTCACGCAACTGTATTTAATTTGCTAAATGCTAAATAAGAATTAACATGCCAAAAATTAATGCGAATCTTAAATAATCCAACGCTATTAAGTATTTGTGTTTATCTGCTTGAAGAATCAAGAATGACTTATAGTTTAGATGGTGTTAAGAAGTGAAAAAGCCGTGCTATCTACAATACTCAGTAACAGTTGACACGTCGAGGCGGGGTGCGCGGGTTCGCAGGGCGAAGTAATTCACCTCGGAGCAGCTGGGGTACAGTGTAATCAGTAAAGAACAAATATCAAACATTTTTAATTTTATTATTATTAATTTTCAATGTGTTTTGGCAATTTATTTCCTTGTGGGTATGAGTCTACCGATTCAATAGTGAGTTGATAATGTAGTTTAGCAGACCCTGATAAGTAAATTTTCTTATGTTGTATAGGCCTGGTCTTTACACCAATCTAATAGTTTGAACCTATCCTTGTATTTATTGAGACCAACAACATCGATATTTTTGTTGGTTTGGCTATACAGGTGAATTTCTCTAGTGGGCGTGGATGATCCTTTAGTTTGCTATAATTATGTCGTTACTTCCCAGAATTTCATCCCTAACAGCAGCACAATCGGATGGTGTAATTTTTTTTTTCCAGAATCAACGCTTTCGATTCCTAGCTGGTATATTTTTAAAATTTTCAATTATGCTGTTTTATTTTACATCAAAATCGGGCCTCGAGACTCCTTTGGGTACTTTTTGATATTCCTTATAGTTTCGGAATTGGGCACCCACGCCCACTTGAAAAATTCACCGGTATAAAAGAGGGAATGATAGTACGTTCATATCAGCCTATCGCCGTCCACTGCTGAACGTAGGCCTCCCCCAAAGAGCGCCAACCATCCCGGTCTTGGGCAGCCCGCATCCATCCGCTGCCAGCCAACTTCTTAAAATCGTCGGTCCATCTTGCCGCAGGGCGTCCTACGCTACGCTTGCCCAAACGTGGTCTCCACTCCAACACGTGTCTGCTCCATCGACCGTCTGTCCGTCTGCAGACATGGCCAGCCCATTTCCATTTCAGCGTGCTGATTCTACGAGCAATATCGATGACTTTAGTTCTCTGGCGGATAACCTCGTTGCGAATCCTATCCACCAGAGAAACCCCGAGCATCGCTCTCTCCATTGCACGCTGAGCTACCTTAAATTTGTGGACCAGACCAACGGTGAGTGTCCATGTTTCGGCTCCGTAAGTCATTACAGGCAGGACGCACTGATTAAATACCCTGGTCTTAAGGGATTGTGGGATCGACGATTCAAAGATTGCACGCAGCTTCCCGTATGCCGCCCAGCCCAAGCATTCTTCTGTTCGCTTCCTTCTCGAAGTTGTGCCGCCCCAGCTGTATAGTTTGTCCAAGATATATGTATTCTTGCACAACCTCGAGATTAGCGCCATTTACGACTACAGGGCTCGGAGAAACGTGACCATTGTGCATGACTTTGGTTTTATCCAAGTTCATCCCGAGACCCACCCGTTTTGAAGAATCGCTCAGGCCGTTTAGCATCTCTTCCAGCTCCTGCAGAGTTTCTGCCATGATGACAATATCATCTGCGAATCGGAGGTGTGAGATGAACTGACCGTTGATATTTAGGCCTCGTCCTTTCCAATCAAGCGTCTTGAAAACGTCCTCCAATGCGTTGGTAAACAGTTTCGGAGAGATTACGTCTCCCTGTCTTACCCCTCGACGCAGTTGGATTGGTTTTGTGCTTTGTTCTTGTACTTGGACGGTCATTGTTGCGGCCTGATATAGACAGCTCAGCACCTCGACATATCGGCAGTCAATAAGGCATCTCTGCATAGATTCTAGCATAGCCCATGTCTCGATGGTATCAAAGGCTTTCTCGTAGTCCACATACGCTAGGCATAGAGGCTGATTATATTCCTCGGTTTTTTGTATAATTTGCCTGAGGGTGTGTATATGGTCCACGGTGCTGTAGCCTTTTCGAAACCCGGCCTGCTCCGGTGGCTGAAAATCATCAAATTTTTGGGCGAGACGATTTAAGATAACCCTCGAGAACAGCTTATAAATATGGCTCAGGAGAGAAATGGGGCGGTAGTTTTTCAGCCGCGTAATATCGCCCTTCTTGAAAAACAAGACCACCACACTCCTGCCCCAGGCCTCCGGAGTCGTGCCAGTTTGGATGACGAGATTAAAGAGCTTTACAAGTTCTCTCAAAACAGGCGTTCCTCCAGCCTTGAGTAGCTCTGTAGTTATCCCGTCATCCCCCGGAGCTTTGTTGTTATTAAGCTGTCCAAGAGCTATTCTAATCTCGCCGATGTCGATGTCGGGAAGCTCGTCAGTGAGGTGGCGCGTGAGCCTGGCTCGTGGATCATCCCCGCCTTGGGCTTGAGGTGGGCATGACTTTTGGGAGTATAAGTCCCCGTAAAACTTTTCGACTTCGGTGAGTATCTCTGGTTTTGAGGTGACGGTGGTGCCATGAGACGTTCTGACTTTCGTCAGATGACATCAGGAGGCAAGAGGCCTAGTGAACACCTTCGAACCTTTGTTCTGCGCGATGGCTTGTTCGATAGACAGGGTATTCGCGCGCCGAATGTCGCGTCTTATCAGCTTTTTTACCTCCCGATTAAGTACCTGACGCTCACATGATGTGGCATTTGCGAGTTCACGTCGTTTCCTCATTAATTCCAGAGTCTCACCAGTGAGTTTCGACTTGCGTCCGTTACTCATAAGTTGAAAGTTTCTAGAACCCACCTCGCGGATGGCACGAACCAGACTATCGGTGGCGTCGTTAACGTCTTGTGTGGTTTCCAATATGGCGAATCGGTTCTGCAGTTCCAACTGAAATTTTTCGCTTCGACCTGGGGCAGAGACGGTCTGAGAATCGACCTCACTAAACGCGCTCTCTCTGTTTTAACATTAATATTCAGAGTGCCTCTCACCAGTCGATGATCACTACCGGTATTGACCCTATTGATCACAGAGACATCTCTGAATATTTGACGCTTGTTCGTCAAAACGAAGTCAATCTCATTCCTAGTCACATTATCGGGGCTTCGCCAGGTCCACTTTCTTTGGGGCCTTTTCTGGAAGAAGGAATTCATCAGATAAAGCCCCTGGGCCTCGAGGAAGTTTACCAGCATTTGTCCCCTATGATTTCTGCACCCATACCCGAACGGGCCTACTCCCGACTCGCCACTCTCGTGTACTCCCACCTTCGCATTGAAGTCACCCATGACAACAGTGTAGTGTGTTTTGGTATGAGACATAGCTTTTACCATGTCTTCATACATGGCCTCAACTTCGTCGTCAGGGTGTGCGGAAGTTGGGGCATATACTTGTATTATCTTCAAGGAATACCTTTCTGTTAACTTAAGTACAAGGTATGCCACCCTTGCCGACACACTGCCTACTTCCACAATGTTGCTTTTGAGTGACTTGTGGATCATAAACCCGACGCCACCTTGGGATGGTTGGTGTCCTTCTCGGAAGTAGAGCAAGTGTCCGGCTCCGAGGGTTATCGTCTCCTCCCCCTATCTTCGGACCTCCGAAAGACCCACGATATGCCAGTTAATATGACTTAGCTCTACTTCCAATTCGGCAACGTGCTCGTTCAGCCACAGAGAGCGTCCGTTAAACGTCGCCAGGTAAAATTTATTTCGATATTGGTACCCTGCCGTCACCCGGGGATTCTTAGCACCCCCCACCGCACCGTTACCATGGCCGGTACCGTGGCCAGGAATAGTGCAGTTACCGGGAACTGGGGGCCGTGAATTTGAGATGTTGCTCATGAGGGGGGGATTTGCCATAGTCACCACGCTTGGCAAGCGGGTTGGTGACCGCAGTTTCTGGAATGCTTTATCTGATGGTGCTGCTGCCCACCATCAGGTTTAGCATTTAAAAGAAGCATTCCAGCACAGGGCATGGTTTATACCGCCATGTATCGGTTGCCGAGGCCAGAGTAAGTGAGGTGTTACTTTGAAAGCTCCGGCTAGTATCCCTTAGTCGCCTTCTACGACACCCATGGTATGAGTTGGGGTGGTCTATTCTACAGCCCGAGACCACACGGGCATAGTACGTAATGTTGCCTTATTACCCGACTGACCCAGAAGGAGGGCTATGTTTTTCGATTGTATCTATGTATGTCTATTTCTTTGGCACAATAGAGATTTTGGAAGATGAATTTTAACATACGAGATTTCATTAAGTTCGTTTCAATTACAGTAGTGACATAGGCTATAATAATATTTAAACATGGCGTCGAGGTTAAATCTATACATATAATAAAACAGTAAAAAACTATGTCTGTACATTGAATATATAAAAAAAAACAATTGAGGGGGTTTTAGAATCATTAATAGCCATACCAAAAAAAAAATTGTCTGTTTGTCTGTGTGTCTGTGTGTCTGTTTGTCTGCTTGTTTGTACACGCAAATCTTCGGAACTACTTGTTGTATAGATATTAAGTCTGGGCAACATATAGGCTATAATTTATCTTGGAAACTTGAACACCTGATGCAGAACCGCAACAGACCAGCTAAACTATAAGAGATACAAAAATTGTTCCACGTGATGAGCATTTTCTGCTGAGAGAATAAATTTGAAGATCTGGAACACCTGATGTGGAACTCCAAGAGCCCAGCTACACTATAACATATATAGGAATGACGTTTTAGCAAAAGTTGTTCAATCTGATGATCACTCTATGTTGACTTACAAAAATTAAAGATCTGGAACGTCTCGAATCGTATTGCGCATCCCGTTGTTTTCCCGTCCCCGGGCTCTTAGTATTCGACATCAGACGTTTCAGATCTTCGATTTTGACGAGCCAATTGTCGCTGGCATAAGCAACAGGATCCGTGTACGAAGTCGCGGGCAGAAGCTAGTAATACATAAAAACAAAATAAATTTCATACCTTTTCAATGTGATTTATAGGGATTATCTCCTTCCCACTTATATTCTTATTCACAAATAATAAGGCATACAGATATCCGGATTTACCATATAAAAGCTCATCAGGTGACTCATTTAGCAAAGAAACCAGTGACATTAATCTGAAATATTAATATGAGTTAATTACTATATAAGGTCCTAATTTAGTTAATTTTCTTTAAAGCGGTTAATGTATAAGTCATCAATATACAAATGCACAAGGAAATAAATTGCCAAAACACTCTTTCAATTAATAATAATAAAAAATTATAACGTTCGATGATTGGTCTTTACTGATTATACTGTCTCCGAGCCGCGCGGAGGTGAATTACCGTGACATGCGCCCCGCCGCCCCACCTCGTTATATCAGCTGTTACTACAGTGAGTACGCACAGCCTTTTCCCTAACAACCAACGCACCGGGCAGCCGGGGCACAAGAGCGTAGGTACTCGATAATTACTAGTTATAAGAAGGCTACGACAAAATTGAGCAAACCTACATACAGAAAGTGACGTTGCATACCTATCCTTTATTACAGTTTCACAAATAAAAAAGTTGCATGATCATTAATGTTATAATTTAACACGAAAACATCTGTGATTCAAAATTCCTATCATACATAACCAGGCTTTGGACTGACAAATTATTGTAATGCTATGGTCAATAATTACGTTATATTGATAGGCTGTAGGTACTACGTAGGTATAGGCTTGCATTAATGTAAAAGTTATTACAAAAACTGGGCGTGTTTAAGAGCCCATTCACACATTTTCTCTAAAATTGCAAATTTTACCCGTCTAATTCCTAGAAATTAAGATGTTAAAATAATTTTTAACTACTGATATAAATACATTGATCCGTTAACTTGTAAATGTCGGCCGGAAAAGGTAGGCTCTAAGTTAACAATAAACTTATAAATTAAAAATACTTAGCCCTATAAAAAAAAAAATGTCCAACACATAAAAAAAAAACAAATCGGCTATATAATTTGGTGCATCGGCCGAGGAAACTCATGAATCCGATCCAGCCAGTCCCTTACTGTTCTCCCACTAGCGACGCCCTAAGCCGAGGCTCGTACCCCGCAGAGGGTGCCCTTAGCGTGATGTCGCTTAGTTTATAACTCGAATGCCCTGGCTGGGGACTTAAAATTTTAAGTCAACCACAGGAAAGCCCGGTTAAGCAGTCGACAACTTCCTAGGTTGAGATGAGAGATTCCATACACAAAAAAAAAGGAAGAGATAGCACAACAACAGACGTACACGCCGCCCGCCGCGAGTAATTGTATGCCTACCGAGTAGCTCAGTCAGTCAGCGCGTGATGCGGCCGTGCGGCGGTGTTTGAAGGTCCGCGACGACAGAGTGGTGCGGCGCGGCGCTTTTATACAATCGATAAAAGATTCGTAGGTTAACGCCCAGTTTCTGAAAGGCTGGTCAAAACATTGGTCAACTAACTCAACGGTTAACATAACAGCGCTGTCAAAACAATTTCAGTTTCTGAAACGTTGTTTAGAGAATAATTTACTAATCTATGATCATTTTGATTTGACATTCAGATTGTTTTGATTTCTGGTCACATTGTTTAAACTGACTAATATATCATTCAATAGTTCATTCTAAACTGTCAAAAGAAATATCAGCTGTCATCGTTGACACATATTTCCGCGAATTTTGAAATTGCTTAGGTTTCAATATTGAAGATTTTCGGATTTTACTTTTTATTATCTTTTAAAATGACTTCACGGGGTAAAAATTTTACCGAAAGAGAAAAGTGTAAGCTTTTGGAAATAGTACAGAAGTAAGTATGGGATATTCGATATGCTTTACATTAGTAAAGGTTGATAAAAAGAGCTTGGTAACTGGTATTGTTTACATTATACATATTTTACGATAGTTATGTACGTGTACTTTAGTGAATTTATTTCTTACGTTGTTTTATTTCTAGATATAAACATATTATTGAAAATAAATGCACTAATGCTGTATCAACGTTAAAAAAAAATGAAGCTTGGGAGTTCATTGCGTTAGAGTTCAACAGTTCCTCAGAAATACCCCGAACTCAGAAACAATTAAACACGGCTTATCTAAATTTAAAAAGAAGCACGAGGCAGAGTGTCGCCAATGAAAACGTAAGTATACCTACGTCTGTAAAGGTTTTCATACTAATTATTCGTATTATTATTTACTCAAACTAATTTCATAAAAAATCAAACAAATAGTACATACTCTTATTTTTTATTTGTTATATTTCAGGTAAAAAAATATTTACAGCAAAAACACAATAATATTATTGTTGACAATGAAGAGGGACCATCAGAGATCATTACATTAGTTGATGAGGTACAACTATATACATATCCTTTCTAGAATTTGTGTATAACATTTATAAACTGTAAAATAAATGTAATTTTCACAACACATTGTTTTTGTTTCAGACTAAAAATGATACAGCAGAAATAAATAATATTTTAAAACAATTTAAAAAGGATGAAATAGCTGACAAGGTTTGTAATAATCTCATGTATATTTCATATTTACAAAGTATAAATGACTATAAAAAGGAATGAAAATCAATATTTTCAGAAGGGTGTCAGGGCAACTGGTGGTGGTATATATAATCCAGTGCTTAGCAGTATTGGTGCCCAAATGTTAGCTCTAATGGGTGACCAAGTAAAACCACTCTCAAATCAATGTGATAGTGCATCAACTTATTACAAAAATGGTATGTACATTTACCCAAACACAGTATTAATTGTAGTTATCAAATAATTTATATCAATATTTTAAATTATGTTTCAGATGAAGATGTGACAATTTGTGATGTTATGCCACTTCAGGTTGTCTTACAACCAGATTTACCAGACCATAACTATACTCCATTGGTAACTAAAACTAACTCTATTCCACAAAAACCAAATAATAAAGTAAGAAACCGGAGGAACATGCAACAAAATAACAGAAAAAGTACCAAAAGCAACCAACATATAAAAAAACAATATTATCAGAAAAAGATGGAATGTGCAATAATAGAGAAAAAAACTAAATTATTAGAATATAGAATGGCTATAAAAAAAGAAAAAGTATTGGATTTGGAAATTAAAGTTAAACAAAAAGAATATGAAAATTTATTAAACAAATAAAGAGGTTATCACAAGTTATAAAGTTTATATAATGGAAAAATGGAACTGAAGTGTTTAAAATTTACTTTTTAATTTAAAATATAAATATGTTATTTAAATGATATTGTTTTAATTTTACTAGTTATACTTCAATCATCATCTACATATGTATATATCTCCTATCTATATCAAACCAAATTTTATCCATGAGCCAGGTTCTGATGTTATCCTACTATCACACTCCACTAACTAGTTATACTTATATGATAATTTATGTAAATATTAAATGATACTTTTATTAATTATCTATTGAAGTGGGTTAATAGAAGAGATGACCGCACAGAAGTGTTTTCATTTGTTACTGAGCTTGTGCCAGTATCCTCTGGGAGGTTCAACTCTATCTCGGAAGTATCTTCTATGCGGTCATTATGACTTAATGCCAAATTATGCAGTATGCAACAAGCTACTACAATATTCATAGTAGTTTTCAGTTTAACCCGAAGGCCCATGGACAAACAAGGGAAACGTCTCTTCAGGACACCAAAGCACCTCTCCACAGTATTTCTTGTTCTTATATGTGACTCATTATAAGCTTCCTCGCTTGGTGTTGAGGGGTGTAAGAATGGTGTTAACAAATATGATCTGCATGGATAACCACTATCCCCCAGTAGGTAGTCACTGCCATACACTCCATTTTCAAAATCAGCCCTGATGTGGGAATCATTAATGATTGTAGTATCATGTGCAGATCCAGGCCAACGACAGATCACATCTAGTATTTTCAAATTGGCATCACATATGACTTGCACATTCAAAGAAAAATACCCTTTTCTATTTCTGTACAGCTCAGCTCGTGCACCACCAGGAGACTGTATTTTTATATGAGTACAGTCCACTACTCCGATAACATTAGGAAATGAACTTACAGTATAAAAATCACTTTTAATCCTACTGCGATCTTGTTCTGTACTGGGCATTGATATATACTGAGGCCTTAGTGCAGCAATGGCTGTGGATACTTTTTTTATTATTCTACAAGCTGTAGACTTATGCACCCTGATATGGTCCGCAACAGTAATTTGGAATGCTCCTGTTGCAAAGAAGCTTATTGTTAGCAGCACTTGTTCCAAGGCACTAATAGATTTGTTCCTAAACGTGAAGGGTTTAATTTTTGGCTCTATCAAGTTCACCAGTAACATTACTACAGCTTTCGTCATCCGGTATCGATTCCTGAACTCTTCGTCGTTATAGAATTCGAAAGGATTCATTCTGGCTCTAAAAACGCGCGGCCTTTGATCTTCATCACTGCTAGAAATGCTCATGCTCAAGCTAACATCTGATAGAGACATGATAATACCTGCAATAAAAATAAAATTTCAAGTATCACATATCGTCAAAAATATATTCTTTGTAGAGAAAAATGTGTCACAAGACTTAAAATCTTCTTGGTAAATATGATTTACATACCTTAAAAATTAAGATCTGATGAGAAACTAGCAAATTCACGTAAACAAATGATTGTATTCCGAGTTAATTCACCCACAAGCACCAATTACTTGACCAAGCTTTTGACAATAGTTTAATCTATGATTAGGGCGTAACTAGCGTTCCAGAAACTCAAAATGGTGTTTGACATACGATTCTGAAGCATAAGTTGACAGCTCTGTTAAGTGACAAGCCAATCAAATCAAACTAACTGACCATGCGTTTAGCAACTCAATTGACACTTAACAAGAGTTTTGACAGCTTGTTATTTGATTTTTGCGTTGACCAGCCTTTCAGAAACTGGGTGTAAATATCTAATAATTGCGATATTTTGAGATTACTTATGTAATGAATAGGAGAGGCTCGTGGCTAAGTAACAGCCGCAGAGATCGATCGATCGAGGTTAAGCTGCGCTTGCCGCGGTCGGTCTGTGGATGGGTGACCATCGTCATTTCATACTTTACATACATATATAGTTAAGCCGTCGGTCCCGGTTGTCAAATTAAGATCTATGACAACCGTTACGGGTAGTCAGAGGCCTAAAAGTCTGACGACCAGTCATACCACGAGATATCGTGTTACCCATACCACTGGATCGTGAAGATCAGATAGGCAGTCGCTCCATGTAAAATACCGATATTAAACTGCATCCGGTTTGACTGGAAGCCGACCCCAATGTTATTGGGAAAAGACTAGGCAGATATAATATATAATGATATATATATATATATACTTATGTAATGAATGGTGCTCTACTACGGCACTACGAGCTAGGTGGAGAAAAATCAGTATGTTGCAACAGATCTATCTTATAATATCTAAATGTTACTCTCGAAACTATGTTGGTATTACTGAATTTGTGTAAAAATAAGTGTCTCGTAAAGAAGTAAATACGTAAGTGATGTGACATGGGTTATTTCCAAATGTTTGTGAATACTTAATCTAATTTATTGGTAAGTAGGTACTCAATTAATTCAAATGGTTGTAGGTTCTTATATGTGGTGCAAACTTTTAAACACGCTCAGTTGTTATTATAGCCTTTACATTAATGCAAGCCTATACCTACGTAGTACATGGTATAAATTTAACTTAATTATTGACCATAGCCAACTTTCTAGTACCTATTTGATCGCTAATGTAACACAACATTACAATAATTTGTCAGTCCAATACAAAGCCGGGATAGTGAGAATTTTTAACTACAGGTGTTAAAATTTTCAGTTTAATGATATTGCAATTTTTTTATTCGTGAAGCTCTCGTAAAGAATAATAAGCAACGTTACTGTCTGTAACTTATCAGAATTTTGTTGTGGGCTTATTTCGGGTAATTCGCCTCCGCGCGGCACGGGGACAGTAAAATCAGTAAAGAGCAATCATCGAACGTTATAATTTTTATTAATTTATTTCCTTGTGCATTTGAATACTTATTACTTATACATCAACCCAATAAAAGGAAATTACCTAATAAATGAGTACTTTATATATCAAAAAAAATACTGGAACCATATTAGCAATAATTAATGTTATCCTCTTTTTTAGAAGTGAAAGTGTAAAAAGCGATTTGTGAAAAAGACTGAAAAGACCTCAGATAAAAATTATAATTTTATAAAGTTAATGTTATCCTCTTTTTATATGTGAGCTCTCTCTAGAAGGTGCTATATATTATATATATTTCCATAACGACTAAGTACCTCTGAAAAAAAATGCCCATCAAACTCCATCCGAGTTCGAAGTCAATTACTGGTTTATAGTCCTGACATTATTGTTGAAAGCCATGTTAGCATGCAAACCTATACACCATCCGCCGAAATGGCCTTTTGAAGTATATATATATAGGCCAATTTTTTAATTAATTTTTAACGTTTTTCTTTTTTTCACTTCGGGCTCAGCTCTTGACTAAGGGCTCCGTTCGAGTTTGAAACTAGTCAGGCAATCCCGAAATATACACGTAACTAATAATCGATTTGAGAGGCGCAGGTTCGAATCCTACTCACGACCGTATTCTTTTTCCATTAAATATAGATAATAACTTTAGAGTTCGCTAAGCATTCTTTTCAAAAATTTATCTTGGAAGACATTAAATATTTTACGTTTTTCACCCAGGTGATATCACCACTCAGGTGAACAAAGTAGAGCATAGATAAATAAAATGTCGAATTGTTTCACCTGGGTGATATCAAACCAGTGAAATTATTCCGAGGTGATATGAAGATGCAAAAAAATCCACTTTGTTCACCTGGGGAATATACCGGGCCAACTGACGGCGAAGGTCAGTAACCGTGTAGCTCAACCATATTAAAGAGAGCTCAACGAGTTACGTGGAAAGGTGATAGTTTTTGGAATATCAGTCCTAAAAGCTCTAAAATAGTGCCATAGTACTTAACCCATATAAACATGTATACAATACCTTTGAGCTAAGGCTTTATAATCAGGCAGCATTTTGTCGGTCCGTTTGGAACCAAATTTATATGATATAACAGTTGCTAGTGCAAGTGGTCCGGCATCTCCACACAAGAAGCTAATTCGGCGTCCTTTTAGATTATCAATGTCTAGGTATTCCAATGCAGCCTGTAATATTAACACATATTTCACGGTATTAAGAACGTCATGAAATTAGGGCCCGATCCAGGGGGGGCAAGCCGGGCCCGGAGCGGCAAAATAGGATTTGGTGGGCGGAGAGCGTTTGATAAAAAAAAAAATATCCAAATGTGACGCACCAAAAATTCGACATTTTCAGTGAAAATTTTTCACTGCGTCAAGTTGTCAGCATAAAAAAACTGTAACATCTAGGTACTACTAATCATAATAGTTTTGAAAATATGTATTGTTAATCGATTAACATATTAGAATAGGGTTATTGACGAAATTTCACAAAGGGCCTAAATTGAAAGAATATGGTATAGATTAACTAAAAAAAATATTTTGCAATTTTTTGTGTACCTATTGATTAATTATTAGCTGTTTAAAATTCAAATTTTAAAGGTCGTGCCAAAAGGCGCGATAATGACGATCGCCATTTTGTGACGTCATTACGCAACAGAACTATTGTAAACAAAGGAAACTATTTTGTAAATCATAACATTAGTGCGTAGTATACCAATACTACGAAAATTGAACTGAAATACGGAGAAAGTAGTTGCAACTTGCTTCCGAAATATCAACAAATTCATCGATTTATTTTGTGTCATGTGTCACAGTGACTGCAAATTGACAATCAATCGTCTGAGTAGTGACGTCACGCAGTCATTGGTGTTTCGAGTCACGTGACACATAGATTAAAAATTATGAATTTGTTTATCGAATTAAATGTATTTACGAGTTATTATTATTATTTTCAGAAATACCAAAATTTCTAATAAAATACATTCTATCATTATAGCTAAGTTTCATATTTTATTTCCATCAGTGTCAAATACCCTATTATTCTTATTGTATTAACTAACTTTTAAATTCGTACCCACAGTTTTGCAGGAGGAAGGCGCCGGTGTCTGTCACACAGTTTAAACTAGCTCAGACACCGTATTTAACTCTTTCTTTTTATAGCATTTTAAAAGAAAACTCTTTTAATTTATAAATAATATTGTACATGCTTTTATAAAATAAAAGATTATTGTATTCTATTCTATATAATTCTATATATTTAAAATTACATAAGAAGGATATTGAGGAAAAAACATTTCATGAAGTCGCAAAAATCACGTAGCCGTCGGTACTGTACTCGTATTATTAAAATTTTAAGGCAACATTAGGCTCAAGTTCTTGTGACTTGTCATTTTGACAAATGTCATTCGCTTTACCTCGCTTGCGTGCGCATCGTGAATATTATCGTATTTGTTATCATTTGAAAAACTTAATTTATATAGCTGTGCCCCGCAGTTTCACCCGCATTAATTTGAGGAAAAAACCTACTAAAATATATTCCACCAGCGGAGGGCGCCCCTCATGACCTTGCACATCATAAATGCGCGCGTGGTACTTGTATTTTGTTGCGGAGTTATTTTAAAACGACGAAGTGACAGGTGCGGCATCGAATTGTACTTCTCAGTGTATGTCCAGTACCACTGTACGCGCAGGGAGTTCGGTGCTCTTAGGGAAGAGAGTTTCGGAGAAGCCTTCAGGGGACGGCTTCTCCGAAACGTACTTATGTAACTTTGTATAATAACTTTCGTGAGGCATATTCATATTAGTTATTGTTCACCGGTTACTACTCACATACATTCTTCGGGTTTGCCCGACTAGTTTAGAACTCGTTGCGACCACACAATCCCACGCCACCAAAGATGGCTTACCGAAGATCCATAAACCGGATTGGCCACTGAGACCTATAGTAAGTCAGATAGATGCACCTATTTATAAACTGTCGCGTCATTTGGCTTCTATATTACAACCATACACCGGTAAGTCAAATAGCTATTTAAAAGACTGCAGGCACTTCGTCACTTTATTAGTGGATGTGCAGCTTAAGGATACAGAGATAATGGTCAGTTTCGATATCACCTCGCTTTTTACCAATGTTCCAGTGGAGGAAGTTACAAATATTATTTCGACACAACTTAGTGGTACTACATTAGCCACTGGATACATTGAGTGCATCAGATACTGCTTATAAAGTGGCATTTCCTGTGGAAGAGTGAGTTATATCTACAAATAGACGGAGTGTCAATGGGTTCACCGATCGCGCCGGTAGTGGCTAATATTTTCATGGAATGGTTCGAAAACCAAGCCTGGGAGTCTGCCATAATAAAGCCAAGATACTGGTGGCGGAATGTAGATGACGTATTCGCAGTTATCGACCGGGATGCGCCTGGTGTATTTACAGATCAAATGAACGGGATGCATAGGAAGATAGAAGTCACAGTAGAAGAGGAGAACAATGGAGTCCTGCCATTCTTGGACGTTCTCGTCATCCGAGAACCCAGCGGTCGTGTGTCACACACTGTCTACAGAAAACCAACACACACTGACAGCTATTTACGCGCAGACTCCCACCACCATCCTTCACACCTATCTTCCGTACCCAGATCGCTGCTTAACCGAGCGCTCAGTATGTGCGATCCTCAGTACGTGGACGCGGAGTTGAGCCATTTACGAGACGTACTGGAGAGCATCGGTTACCAGTGGCGAAGATGCACTCGTAACTTAAATATGGCAGACACGATTCGTGGTAGAACGGCGGGCGTAGAACATACTCCAGCGTTCCTACCTTATGAGCGAGGAGTCACTGATAAGATAGGCCATATACTACGCAGAAAATACAGCATCAGGACGGTCTATCGTCCGCCCAGACTGACAGACCGCTGCAACAATTATTACGGTCGCCAAAGGATAAGGATCCGCTAGGCGTTCCCGGGGTGTACATGATACCATGCGACTGTGGCCTAAGTTACATTGGAGAAACTCGTCGCAACATCGCAACCAGACTTACTGAACACATACGTAGTATGAAGAGCATGGATACCAACAGGTCGGCAGTTGCAGAACACGCATGCACGTGCTGCATGCGTGTTCTGCAACTGCCGACCTGTTCGTTCGCGTTGGCGCGGTTCATTTCATACGGTTTGATAAAGCATCCGTACTAGCGAGGGAGAAATACTTCGTTCCGCGAAAAGTACGTGAAGCCATCGAAATGAGCCGTCGCCCGAACTTCAACAGAGACGGTGGTTGCACACTGCCTCCTGCCTGGAAGCCAGCTCTGAAGTCTTCATCACACAGAAGTGAGTTAAGTATGGAGTGCGACACAGTTAGCGCGGTATGCACAATGGACAACACGGACACGACGAATGACGGGAACACACGAACACTCCCAACGCCGGCACCGAGTACATCATCGGCACTGCAGCTAATAAAAAAAAATCGATTTCCCGCGTCAGTGTTGTCAATTCCCCGAAATGCCCCGCTACTTTTTGAATCATTCCCCACAAATTCACCGAAATGATTTTTTTTGAATAAAATCCCTACTTTATAAAAAAAAATTAATATATGTAAAACTTTTATAAAATACTATACCTAACTATAACAAAATTAACTCTTGCTTCTACAGACTTAGTAAGGGCCTGGTGCTTAATTTTATAGCAGATAGAAAAAAAGTTTTTATTTAAACGCCTTTGTTCAAACGACTGTAAGAAAAGGTATTTGAGTGGTGTTGCCATTCAAAATTATTTTAATAGTGTCGAACTGTATCTGCCAAGTCAGAAAGTGATTTTTTAGTTGTAAGTATTACCCAACGTTAAATAGTTATAGCTCACTGAAAAAGTTGATCTGGATTCCCCGAAATTCCCCGATTTTTGTCACTCCCCGCGCTCTCCCGCGCTAACCCTCAATTCCCCGCAAATCGGGGATTTTCCCCGCGATTCACAGCGCTGATCAGGCCCGCGCGCAGCACTATGAGATGCGGTGCAGCGCCAGTCTGACTCACGACATAGCCGCGGACTCAGCTCATGACTAAGGGCTCCGTTCGAGTTCGAAACTAGTCGGGCAAACCCGAAGAATGTATGTGAGTAGTAACCGGTGAACAATAATTATTATGTAACTTTGTACAATTTATTTCAACGTTCCTTAAAAATAATGTTATATTTTATGACAATATAAACAACAGAAGTTAGAAGCCCGCGACCCGATAAAAAATAAAATTTTCAACATGTACTTTATTCAAAGTAAATTAAAAAAATTTTTAGGGATCAACTAACACTACACCGGTTTTGAACGCGGCCTAATTTTAAGAAGTCGAAGATTGAAGATTTCTATTACCCATCTTTTTATAAACATTTATTTTAACATTGAAAAATTCGCATAAATATTGCGACAATTAACAAATTTCAATTTTTATAACAAATGAACTCAATACTTATATTTTATTTCTAACCTACAAAATGTATTAGAAACCATATAAATTATACATACCTTATTTCATCGCAGTAAAGAATGAACATGCATTCTTTATTGCATACACTTTTTATTATAATAATTTCAGCAAACACAATTCTGTAATACTTAGGCAGATCCAGTATAACTTGGTTCGCTAAAATAGTGTGAAAAATAAAGTGCACTCATTGACAATTACGCTAGAACACTGAGGTTATCGGTCATTGCGTGAATTCGATACTACGTAATAGCTCCCCCGCCCCTCGCATGGCACAGTGCATTTCGAGTCAGGATGCATTGATTACGGCTCGCTTTGTCAAAAAGTCGCGCGGGTCTCGCGACCCATCTCGATATGGCCCGCGACCAAAATTTCGGTCGCGACCCGAGGTTAAGAAACGATGCCTTATAGGCTTATGTCATTTTAATAAGGTTCCATTCGATGGATGGATTGTGTTAAAGATGATATGGCTAGAAAAGGAGTGACTGACTATAAGATAGCTTATAGAGATATACGGAATAAGAATACATGCTGCGCCGACCCCAAATAAATTGGGATAAGGCAGAGGGATGATGATGATTGTAATAAGCTTCCAATTCGTCCGCTCGAGTCCTGATTAGTGTATGTCACACGTTCCATGCGCCAGCGCAGCACCCGTTGGCAGCTTCGACGACAGTCCGATATTGTCCTTGTCTGAGGCGCACGTACACTCGCTCCCTAATGGCACGCTATATTGCTAAGCGTGTGTCGTCTGTCATGTCGTCTCACTTTTATTATTAACAGACAAACATTTATATTGATTTTATTTTAATACTATATTTTAAATTAGGTGCAACCCCGTATTGGGTAAGTGTTGGCAACATGGACGAATTATAAAGAGGGCTTAAGCGACTGTGCACCGTGATTTTAAGTGAGTCCTGACGTCAAACAACTGTGTGTGTGGCCCGATCAAGCCACGCCCACTCATGCTCAATCTGAAGCAGTCATACTGTGCATACGACGATCGCGATCACAAGTTTTTTTTAATATCTTTCGATATTATTATGAGAAATAAAGAACTGTTGTATTTTATCCTGCAAGAATTACTCGGATAAACTTTCTGATGCAATGATAGGCATCACATTTCATTCGTAAGTAATTTTAGACGCAATTTATTAGGCAAGTTCCAGAAAAATCTATGAAACGTCATATTAGTTCTATAGTTTTTCTACTCACCACCAGACGTCGAAACCTTTAAATATCACATAAATAGCTAGAAATGGCATAGAAAAATACTTTTCAGTTGATAATTAAACGTATGAAAGTAGACTTGACACTATACAAAGCTTATTTTGCCAGAAAAATATCGTAATAAGATTTATCATTATTTAAAATTTTCTAATGATAGAATATTCAATAACCGCCATCTACAGTGTAGAAAAGGCAATCCTTGAAAAGCCGAGTCGTACTGTAAATTACGATGTTTAGATAATGATATTTCAAAACATTTAATACATATGTCATTTTATTAACTTTTTTCAATACTATCACGACAATAATATAATTCTTTTTTAGCGGTGCGAACACTTATTTCTTAATATAGTTTAAAGACACTAGAGACGTCTAGCGTAATTTAGCTGAATTACGTAAGAATTAATTGAATATTGTAACTTTCAGTTTTCCCTATTCACCGCTAGGTGGAGAATGATGAAGTGGGCGGCGTTTTCGGCGTTTGACAGCCCCCCTCACCGCGCAAATCGTCACGCAGTATTCCTTTAGAAAAGGCCCTTAGAACATCTCCTCTTTATAATTGCTTCATGGTTGGCAAATTTATATTTTGCAAATCATGCTGAGTATGGCTACGTGGCTAATGACATGACCTCAAGTCACTTTCATATTTTCATCCCATCATTGTGGCCTTTGTCACACTTTTCTTTTGCTTAACATCTTTTTAGGCATGAGTACTTAAAAAGATGTTATTTTAAATAATTATGCAGTGCTTTATACTTTCTTTTATTCTTCTCTAAACTCAGATTCTGACTATGATGTTGCACACACTCGCCCTTAAGCGCTATAGTACCATCCGCTTTACGCTGCTTCGCCGCGGTCAGTCAGGATAGGATTAAGCAGAAGACTTATTTATTTAGTGGACATCAATTACAGGGCCAAAGTCCCGGGTTCATATCCCGGCTAACATCCCCACCAGTGGTCATCCGCTGCTGGAGTTCACTACGACTATCTTGTCCCTGAGGGTTATCCACCTGCCGGTGCCACATCCTCGGCTTCGAGCATTGAAGCCAGTACTATTAGGCACCTACCTTCATAGAATATAGATTAAAAATTGTGACGGGCCTGACGACCAACGACCCTCTAATAAATTTATGGTACGTGATGAGTCTAGTGTTTTCTTCACAAATTATTAAGACCACAGCGCATACGCGACAAAGTCTTGCTGTATGTTCTATGTTGTTGAAATATTTCTTCGTGGTGTTGTAAACGTGTGGCACGAAACGACAACCACTCTGTGTGCGCCGTTGAATTTCGGTAAAGTCATGATGACTTTCGAAACCGCTGGATGAGGCGACGCTAACGGTGTGTCCAGAGGCTTCCTGTCGGCGAGCGCGGCTATGGCGGAGGTGAGTTCGATGATAAATGGTTTCAGTTAATCACTTCCTTGTTGATGGGTCCCCTTATCCGTTTAAGGGTCTTCATCTTCTTTACTATGTTTGACACTTTTTGTGTCTCTATGTTGAATGTTCCCTGTGTTCGTTCGCCCTCTACAACGGGCGGTGCAGCCAAGTCAGTGTCTCCCCCGGGGACTACTTCTACAACTTCAGGGTCAGGCTGCGTTCCGATCCCTATTCCAACCACGAACGTACGTAGTCAGCCTCCGATTGTCCGTCTTCATCGTAGTCGTCAGTGTCCGCATCCTCTTCAGACTTCTGTAACGTCAACTATGCTAACTGTAACTTTTTTTTTTTTATTTCTTCACGTGGCTTCAGTATCTTCCTGTAGACACAGAACGTCCGCTGCGTCCCTTGACTGTCCTTTAACTTCGAGCAGTTCATCATCAGAGTAGCTCAGAGGTACCAGCTTACATGGGTGTTTCAAATGTTAGGTCACACATATGTTTGAAAGTAAAGTAAATACCCAATATGCGTCTAAGATCCCTATCGCAGCTAACAAAAAGAGCTGATGACCTTGAAACGCCTCAACAAATCTTCATAATTGTAGCTAAGAACCATCTCGATCACGTCAGCTTTCCAACAAATAAAAGCGGCCCGTGAGTGCTAGAAAAATTAGTCTTTCAAATCATAGTGTTATAGTGTAACTAACATTCAGTGTGACAAACATTTAGTCTTATAAAATTTCAGCAATATGATTCTACTGACAAATAAATACACACCATACAAATACCATCATCATCAGCCCTTATACCAATTTATTGGGGTCGGTGCAAAATAAATAAATACGGTAAATTAAATAATCTGACTTTTGTAACCACGGAAGAATATTTTTTTTATAATTTAAATCATCTGTGATTAAACAAAGAACTAAATTAAAAATCTTGATCGCAATAAACCTGCTATTTCATGTGAGACAGCCCAATGTTTACATTACATATTCGCGTAATCGTCCTTTTAGAGATACTAGTGCATTGAACCGTACGAGTTACGTCCAATCACTTCGTGTATTTTTTTATTAATTTCTTTTTTGATAACTTCTTGCTTTGGCTCTTTAGTTTCTATTTTCATAAACTCGTTATAAAAAATCTACTTCCCTTTTCTATTTAAAGGACGTTCTCCTTTTAATGATGACATCATCTGTGTTTTTTTTTAATGTATAGATATTTTAATTTGGCACAAAGTGTAAACACATATACTGACGGCTGACTGATGAGTCCGACGATCACGTCAGAGACTTTTGGCAACGAGTGCTTTTTGATTGGTTTACCTATTTCCCGCGTATTTAAATTGTGTCAACTGCGCAGGTACATCAGTGGTCCATATAAAATGTGAAATACTGTAACTCAATTAATTAAATCTAGAAATCCTTCGATTTTTTTTGAAATTCTTCGTTTATGCGTTTAGAACGTCGTGGTAGCCGAGTGTTTACGGGCCCGCCTCCTGAACCACAGGTTATGGGTTCAAACCTGGCAAGTATCAATGTGACTTTTTCAATGTCATATGTACTTTCTTAGTTAATCTAAAAACAACACTGACATACGGTGAAGGAAAACATTGTGAGGAAACCTGGACTTGGTTGTCTGAAATCGCCAACCCGCAGTGAGCTAGCGTAGTGATTAAGCTCATGCCTTGCCCCGGAGTGGGACAGTTATGGACTGGTTATTATTTTATTTAGGATTGCCCCATAGGAACTGCTAAAATAAACTGTATAGTGTACCATAACACTGCTATTTAGTTTTATAATCCTAGCTTTAAAATTAAGCTTTGAAAAAGAGTCGCCCCCAGCCACGTTTTTTCAAATAGCTACTCAAATAACCATTAAAAGGTATAGAGTTAATATCTACTCAATCAACTACTATTAGCGCCCTCTACAATATAACATTGGTTACGATATAGGTTCCTATCGAGGCAGTTTCGCCATTGCAGTACGGCTAGACCCGCATATAGTCCTTTTTAGAACTGGACCAATAAAACAGGGCTATAGAGGGTTCATTGTTTTAAAAACCTATAAATAATCTTTTTAAAGCTGTGGGCTTTTTTATGACTGGGGTCTTTATTCTAAAATTGAGTTAATTAATCATGTCGGTATATACAATACCATGTAAATACAAGTAAGCAATAATAATACTCTTTATAATAAATTAACCTTCAGTGCTTCTTGGCTGCTATCATTTTTCAAGGAATTCATAAAATAATGTAGTGCAAGGCCAGCTGATCCAGTGTATACTGTCCCATCATAGAAAATGTCACTACCCATATTTGCTTTCAGAAATTGTAGTTTTGTAGACTTAAAGTTTTGCAGTTTGGTTTGAAATTTTTCTGAGATCTGTAATAATAAGAGGAATATTAATATTAATTTCGGTTATTTAGTCATAAGCTTGTTGAGAGTTGTTTACTTGTTTACCATCTAGAGTAGAACAAGCAAACAAACCAGCAACATATTATTGTTATGTTCATAGTTGTGTAATCGATCATTAAGTCTGGCTTCTTTTTGTTTGACTTATGCAACTAAATTCAAATTTGGCCGATTAAAATCCAGTAATGCTACTATTACCACTATGTCTACAGTAAAGATAGAATGGGTTATCCTCTGATGTTTGCGAAAAAGCCAACAAATGTCTAGACAGGAGAAATCACTCAAGGAAATTTTAGTTTTGTATTTTCTATTTATTTATTTTAGAAATCTAAAGGTACTACATAGTGTTTTTAACATGTCAGCTGGCAGGTTTCAGATGTTGTCTATTACAACTTCAAAATTGTCAAAAATACTACAAAGATACCTACTTTAGTTGTATTTGAAGAATAGAAAATTACCTGACTGGATCAATAACATGCTCAGCAAAGGTGTAGTGCGCCTTAAAGATGATGACCGATCAGCGCTATCCCCAGGGGACATGTTAAATTTTTCAAATTCAAATTCAAATATTTTTATTTCAAATAAACCATATTACAGGCACTTATGAAAAGTCAAAACTAGGTGCACGGTTCCAAGGCGTTGATCTTATGGTGAAGAGCCGGCAAGAAACTCCATAGACACTCTTTTTAAAATAAATTGGTTTAACAATAAATAAGGTAATGTGAGAATAATGCAGTTATTCAGGCGCTATTCCCCTTGTTGTGGAACATGTTCATCAATGATCAGATCACCAGACTCAACGCGAACCGAAACTACATAAGTTTACGCAAAGTGCCAAACCTTACCCAACAAGCACTGCGCACTGTAGAACTCTAGTGCAGAGAATTCGACGTATCGGTAAACCACAACAAAACCATTAATGTTTACACAGAAACGAACTCTAGGGCCATACGTACTACCTAAGCTGTTCAATAAAAACTACAGCTGTCAAATAAAGTTAAGTACCATGGCGTCATACTAGACAGGAAACACATTGACAGCAAGACCTTCCAACAGTGCAGGAGTACTCACACTCCCACAGCAGCTCTGGAAGCCAGTCTAGATCTACCACACCTGCACAAAGCAGAAAGCAGCAATGGCAGCAGAACGCCTGAAAACACTACCGCTCTGGAACAACAGTAAAACAAAACAGACAGCAATTATAGATAAACTGTTCGAGGCCTTTCCGACTCCGAAAGCAATCAGCTACCGAACACCGAAACTGTTAAGTTTTGACAAGAAATACAAGATCCCGCTGTACGAAGAATCATATCGTGAGGGTCATAACCCCTCGGAACTCTGGACTTTCACAGATGGGTCCAAAACAGGTTCAGGTACTGGATCCGGGATTTTCTCAGAAGACCTTACTTATACACATTTACACACCATTCGGTCTCTACAACAGTTTTCCAGACTGAGTGTATGGGCATCCTTCTGGCAGCATCGATCGGTCGTGACCAGAGGAGTTACAGAATACCTAATCCGCATACTCTTAACAAGCTAAAAAGCCAAACTCTACTAAAACTTTTAATAACATAACCAATGTATAATGGACAATAGCTCTCGAAGCAACAATGTGGCGGACGAGCTCACAAGGAGAGGAGAGGCTGCTATAAGTCCAAAACCCATAGTATAACTACCCTTCAGACACCTACGTACACTGGTAAGACAATGCACTAGGGACCAACACAGCAACTTCTGGACGAATGTCGAGTGCAGACAGGCCAAAGAAGCTCTCCCGGATCGATGATAGTATCACCACCAGCTTCTTCAACCGACAAAACAACAGCTGAGAACAGTCACAGCAGCTCTCACAGGCTATGGGTGTTTTAATAAAAATAACTTTGTTATAGAAGTTACTTACAGCCCTTTATGCAGAGCGTGCATGAAGGAGGACGAAACGGCAGAACACGTGGTGCTGAATTGCCCTAACATCGCCACATACAGGGCTAAGAACTTCGGAAACCCAGGTACTCTCCGAGAGATTGCCAGCAAGATCAAACACCTGCTGGTCTTTCTTGAGGGGTTGTGGATTGAAAGTGGAAGAGGAGGTGGATCGAATAATTAATTCCCACCCCTGACGCAAAACAATTGCCCAGAATTGGGAGTTGCAGAAACCAGCCCACTACAACAACACCAATACCAATGGTTGTCAGTCCAAGCCCAATAAGAATGACAAAATATTGAAAAAAGAAAAAACCTTTTTCTTTATGGACTTATGATGTTTGTCTACCTTACCTGACGTTAAAAGATAGTCTAGTCAACAATAGAAAATTGCCCAGTAAGTTCAAGCCTTGACAACTACCAGATTATACCTATCAGGAAACAAACAAAGCAAGGAATCACAACAGGACTCAAGGGAATAAATGCACTTGAAATGCCACCATAAATATCAATAGGTCAGCAAGTATGCGCCGCAGATCCAAACTTAGTAGTTTGGCATTGCTCAACACATCATTGCCAGTGAACCTCTTGGCTCAATTGACTCGAGAGCTAGAAGCTGGTAATTGTTCGATCCATCCCAAAGATGAGGGCAATTTGAATTAGAGTATTCCATGACTTGACCTTTAGCCGACCCACTTACTTAAGCCTGGTACAAGTTGAGCAGCTGTTCTTGTTGTTTAGTAACATCGCACAGTGAAGAGGATACCCAACGTTTCTGGCAGTCTTGGACTCAATATAATGTTATGGTTATATTTTAGCAAGCTGGTTTCCACATGGTGATAATTTTGTCCGGTGTGATTTAATTTTTAATGGCACTCAATGAGCCTAGAGTTGATCATTGGGCTGTTGACGGGTACTGTCTGAGAGCATGCGGATTGGATATTGTGTTACTTCTCAGGTCCATCCGCTGATGCTACCAGGATGCCTATACACTCAGCCTAGAAATCTGTGTATATTGTTTGACCTAGGTACCTAGTCGACCTAGTGATAGTGTTTTAGATTCAATGTAAGAGCGGAAGTTGAAATCGATGTACGAGATACCAAGATAGATGCCAAGACAATGGCCCATTATCGTCATGGATGACCACAGTGCACTCACTGTGGTCATTAAAATTAACTCAGTTTAACAAACCAAGGCCTGTCTGCGTTGAACTTGACCACATTAGAGTCATCCCTCTCTGAGAAAGCTTTCAGGGACAAAATCAAGAACTCAACCTTAACCTATCTTAGAGACCGAATGTGCAGCCCACGAGCATGCATGCTTAAGCATTTTAAGGGCCATTCTAAAATGTTAAGTTCTGAATGTACAGCCCACGAGCATGCATGCATGACCATTTTAATTGATAAACACATAAATACAGATAAATCTTATAATTACAGATAAATCTTTGCAAAGCATTAACGCATGCTTGGCGAACCTTAAAATTACAAATCTTAATTCTCTTTGTATTGTATCTTTATCCACAAAATTTATAGATAAACATTATTATAAATAGGAATACATATTAACACACCCCATCTCGAAAATCATTCAGAATGTTTGCTGCGGACTCTACTGAATAATCATCATATTGATTTTCAAAAGAACCTTTTGGAACCATTTTTATTGCAAATACAATTTTTTATTTTATTTTGCGAATTTTGTTTACGTTTCTTTAGAATAACCAGTGCTATCTTAGGATACATATCACAGATTAGTAATATATGTATCTTACATATATTACTATTAAAATAATCTGTGGAACAGTGCAGTGGTCTCATCCATAGATAATACATAATGTATAGACTAGCGTAGACTAGTAATGGTCATTATTGCAATAACACATTACGTAATGCATTATTCGTCCGTAATCTTTAACACATTATTGAATACAACTCTGTCCTGTTATTGCAATAACACTGTTGTGATAATCTTACGAAATGATAATGGTAATGACAACTGACAATAATTGACAATGACAATATTTTAAAACAACAGCGAGTAGACATCAATAGTGGTATTATTCGGATAATGTTTACGATTCTGATCTTGTACTTTTTAAACTTTCGCGATTCGAACACATAATTATTGAATTCAAACGGGACTTAATCGCGCTAAAATTATAATATTTATTTACCTCGACGTTTCGATCAAGATCAAGCATTGATCGTGGTCCAGCAGGGGTTTGGGATTACGGATGCTTAGAGAGGGGACTGTGTTTACCCATCGTGATCCCGGAGAAGAAGGTGGCATTGAGGTCACGTACTATGCTATCGTGCGCAGTGAGGCTTAGGGGAGACCCCTTACAGTCTCTCCAGGGATGTGTCTTAATAGGCGCTGTATAGCGGGAGCACTGGAGCTGGTCTATTATGTGCCTCCCTCCATATGCTGTTGGTGACCACTGAGGTGGTTTTAGTGAGATAAGACTCCCACACGCCCTGGTCTTATCCATAAACGACGGGCGCATTTTGAAGGTTTCTACCCGAAAAAAATATAGGTATATTCAAATTTCAAATTAATTTATTTCTTTAACAAATTATTGACAATCAAGTGGAGCCTTCTTTTAAGCAAATAAAGCCTGTAGTAGAAGACTCCGTTCTACCATAACAAAATAAATAATTAAAAATACATCATACATATTTTTCATCATCAGGTAAGTAACAAGTAAATAAGCTGAGTATCAAATGTGGGATTTAATCTAGTGTAAATTTTTGTGTGTTTGTGTGTGAGTGTGGGTGTACGTGTATGTTTGCTGCTAGTGCAGGTGATGTAGAAGATATTTGTGCACAATCCTAGACAATCCTGAACCAATTCAATAAGGGACGGCAACTATGGCAAAACGAATAAATGTTTACTATTTTATTACATCTATAGTGTATACATTTATGATTCCCAAAGTTTCTGGAACTCGAAAAACAGTGGTTACATAAGATTCAATTGAATCTATGACAGCCGTTACAGGTAGTCAGAAGTCTGAAAGTCTGACAACCACGAGGTATCGTGTTACCCAGTAACATGGTTGTCGAGGTCAGATAGGCAGTCGCTATATGTAAAATACTGGTATTGAGCTGCATCCGGTTTGACTAGAAACCGACCCAAATGTAATTGGAAAAAATCTTTGCGGATTGGATATTTATAATAATTACTTATTATTGGCAGCCGAAAACGCGGGTCGACGACACTTGGCGGCTGTCCTCGTTGACAACGTATCGCTCGTGTGTAAGAGCCCTCAAATGAGACAGATGTTAATGACTCTATACCCGTTTAAATAATGTTCTCTGTAATCAACACTCTCGTTCTATATCTCACATAATAACTGAGGCAACGTAGTACTGTCGTCGCTCTACGCTGCTTTAAGCTTGCGAGCGCGGGGTTCAAATGGCACTATGCGCGCTTGCAGCTCACTCAGCGCATTCCATTTTACTGCATCCTGGCGCAATTTGAAGTTAAAGAGCCGGCGTCGGCGCAATCTTCTGCGCCTGAGTTACCGTGTTGGCGCAAGGAATTTTGCTGAGTAACCCACCTTTACTTACAAAAAATCTGTGGATAACGCCCGTCTTACGTTCCATAATAACGCTGCCAATAAGTTAGTACCTATTGGCAACGTTGTCAATGAACGTAAGGTGGGCAACCGCATACAAGAAAAATCTATTTTAAATAATAGAGATAATTGATAATCTAGAAATTTTCATATTTCCTTCTGTGCTAAAGAATCACTGTAGCTAATTTTATCCTACTTACCTACGAGTGTTAGCTAAAGGTTCTATTTACCTGCTGGGGGAAATAATTTTGATAATATAGATGTCAGTCCCTCTCTTGTCGTATATACCTACACACTATAGGTCATATGTAAAACGACAATATTTTTTACACGATGCATATTTCACACGAGAACCGAACACTCACACTCTGAACACTCTCCTTCAATAAGTCCCTCGTTTAACCAGTCACCTTAACATAAAGATTAATTGATTCGATCAATGTAATAAATATGATTAACTATTATTACGGCGTAATGGCGTTCCTAGACGCCATTTTAGTTACTTTTTGGCGAACCATTGGTTAGTTCATGTCCTCCACTTATTCTTTAGTCATTGGGTTCTGAAAGCAATTTTTCGTCTATGGGAGTACCCTGTCTATTGACCTGTATCTATGGACTTGCCCTAACCCGTAGATAGAGAATGAACTCTAATTAATTCATTCTCTATCTACGCCCTAACCACTGTCACATCGTGACTATTTTGAAACGTTCGTGATACAATATGGCCGCCGAACATTGAACAAAAAAGAGCGAATGTGTCAGATTATGTGATACAAAATAGCTGCATCTTCCACGCCCGCCAAAAATTTTAAAAAGAGATTACCTTCATTTGTCAGTTTTCTGAAATTGCAAGTAATAAATATGACGAGAGATAAAGCCAGGATATGCATATACTTTGTATTCTGGTATTTGTTGTTTTTCTATAAAGGCTTCCAGTATGTGCTGCTTATTGTATAGACTTCTTTTTATCTCTTTTTTTCAAATTGTATATTGATCATATTTGTACCATGATGTGGTTTTGAACAGTGGCCATATTGTAGGAATATATACAGCAACAGGTTATATGTTGTATAAAAAGAATTATAACAATAATAGCCAAGAGGTCAACGTCCTATTCGTCTCGTAACAGCTGACGCTTCTCTGTGAAATTTTCGCATAAGCACAACGCAACAACGAGCGCGCCGCCCGACAAGTAGGTAGGTTGCATACAAGTCAACGATAAAGACCTAACAAACATAATAAGACTACAATGTAGTTTTAGGATTGTTTTTTTGTCTCATTATTGGTTTCTAAACTCCCATTCATAAATGTTAGTTTTTTTAGATTACGTGAGTACGATATTATTACCGCGAGATGCAAGCTAATTACGTAACATAATCACATTGTTTAGACAGTGTTATCAATACAGTATAACGTGTAGTTGCCGAGTTGATTGATGAGAGTCGAGATCTGCGCCGCGGTTCGCGGGTTTGGTTATGTTCCAAGTCTAGGTATAGGTAGGTTTATTTCTGTAAATGCTTAGAAATGTAAACAAAGCAATGCAGCGCAAGCGAGTTACAATATTGGGTTATTAAATTATTGGTATTAAGGTCAACAGATCAGTCGACCATGCCTACGTGCGAATTATTAAATGTACTTACGTATTGAATGTTCACTACTGAACTTATGTTACTCGTAACATAACGAGCGATACATAACTGGGCACGTCGCCTATTGTTGTCTTTTAAACTACCTAACACCAGCACACTCCCACTCACGCACGCAATTGCACTACACTTTAATTTCATCGGTGTACACTAACTTTTATACGTCACCACACAAATAAAAGTCTAGCGGCGTAAGGTCCGGGGACCGAGGAGGTCAAGGCACTGGGCTATCACGTCCAACCCACTGAGCCCCAAACGTGTCGTTGGTAGTTGATGGTGCACCATCATGCTGGTTGGTAATACAGGTATTTCAAACTGCCAGTAATGCACCCAGTACAGTATTGTATAGCAGCCAGCATCGTAGCATGCAATGGCGTCTGTCGGACTGGCCACCTCCCCACGTACATACGCACTGCACTACTCAACCACTATCACCAGCGAGGGCATAGGTAAATCCGCATCATATCGACGAACTCACAGTTTGAAAAATGCGGCATTGTAGGTACCCGATCCTAAATTGACCGCGCGCGATTTCAACATGTACGCTCGTTCGCGTCAACCGGCACACTAACGAACAACCGTTGAGCCGCGGCGCGAGCGTGCACGGGTAGGTACGTAGCGCGAGCGCCGCGCCGCCCGTCGCCGGCGGTACCTACGCTCGGCCTCTGACGGCGCGCCGTGCCGTCTTTATACCTACTGCGCGCAAAAAAAACAGTAAGACTGCGAAATTAATTCGATTTTCTAAGGTATACTTTTTTTTATTGTTTTGTAATCAGTTACACTTATAAATTCACCTCCTTCAATTTGGCCACTGTCTAGAACCACAGCTTGTATATGTCACAAATGGATTGTAGAATCAGCTGTTTTACAAAACAGTACTGTTATGAAAAGTAGCTGAACGACTTTTAGTGGGTTTGCATATATACAGAAATATAAAACGCAGTCTCGACTACCTGGAGTATTTTTATTTATCCGGGAGGCGCAGGTTCGAATCCTGCTCACGACCGTATTCTTTTTCCATTTAATATTATAACTTCAGTTTTTTTTTTTTTTTAGAGTTCGCGAATTATGCGATAATGATTTTCAAAAAGATATATCTATAAATCGCAGAATTGTATAAACGTTTTGCGTTTATCAAGGCAGCAGGTCAACAATCAGAGAATATGTTCGAAATTTTGTCGCATATGGCTGTGTGTCTTATCAACAATAATTTAACTTTATTTTACTTTTAAGTCTGTAGCAAAAAAAAAAAAAAAAGTTACGTAAGTACTAAACCACTATATTAATAGACAATAAATCGGGATTATCCATCGACCCAGCCACGGAAAGACAAATCAGAATACAGTATCTTTTCTTTTACTTGAGTGGTGACTATCCATTTAATATAACTATACAATAAAGAAATCTGTCCCACTGTCGATGTCGCAGATGGATAGTAGAATTCGCTGTTTTACAAAACTGCTAGCTGATTTACAAAACAGTATTGTTTTATAAAACAGGTGAAGAACGTTCAGATGGTTTGCCATTGCGATATGTTTAACAAAACTGCTACCCACGTTTAGACGTAATGCAGATATCTACTGAGGGACAGGTTTGTTTATTGTACAGGTATATCAAATGGATAGTCACCACTCAAGTAATAAAAAGATACTGGCGTCAATTCTAATGTAGCAAACTAAACTAAATTTAAAACATTCCTGTCTTTTACCAAAAGTTACTATATGAGCAAGATGGGACGAATCAAGAGATGTCAAATTTGAATTTAGACACGTCAAATTAAAATCTCCGAACGTTTTTAGGAGGCACAGATTTAGGTGGCCACTAAAATTAGAGACGTCAAACGTAAATTGTATGGACAACTTAGGTTGACATGATTAAATTTGAATTTGATGTCATCCCGTCCTGCTCTTATATTAACGATTAGTAAAAGACAGCTATGCTCTAAATTTAGTTTAGTTTGCTACATTAGAATTGGCGCCACTGTATTCTGATTTGTCTTTCCGTAGCTGGGTCAACGGAGGAGCCCAGCAAAGCGGCGAATTTTTGTGTCTGTAAGGTTAGAAAAAACCTTAACACAAAGGGGATGACGCGGGTAGTTCGCTCGCACTCTTCGAACCTAACCTGTCCGTATCGTGTCTGACAGTTCATTTCACACTGTTTTACATAATCTCTGATCGTTGAACAGCTGCAATGATAAACGCAAACCGTTCATACAATTCTGCGTGTTATAGTTTAGTAATTATGTAAAATCATTAAACGTCGTTCAGCTGTTATTGATAACAGTACTGTTTTGTAAATCAGCTAGCAGTTTTGTAACACAACTGATTCTACAATCCATCTGCGACATAGATATGTCATTCTGCATTATGTCTAAACGTTGTTAGCAGTTCTTTTATACGTATCACAATGGCAATCCAGCTGAACGTTGTTCTATGAAACGGATCTGTTTTGTAAAACAGCGGATTCTACTATCTATCTGCGACTTATCCATGCTATAAGTTAATAAAGAGACTATTATGAGCACAGATTAGATATTAGTTGGTAGAGCTTAGCTTGATATTATGACAACTAAAGTTGACAAGATGGCTGTGTTTCAAAAATCCGAAATTGTTTGAGTTTTAATTACTTATGTTAAATATTACAATAGTTTTACAAGTTTTATAACTTTTGTGGTTCTTAATTGAAAAGTATACAATATTATAAAATTATAACAAAAAAAACATGTCAATATAAATAATAGTCTGTGATGATTCCAAGGTGGGTAACTTAGCAAAGCGAAGCCGTACACTTTGTGCCGCGCATGCGTCTGACAATTTTCGGCCATATTGTTATGACGCATACAAGATCATAGGTCTCCGCCAGTGACGAGTCTTCTCGCAGTTGACGTGGCTACTACGTACCATCCCGTTCGCCCACTCCGGACGCAGCATAGACGGTGACGAGGAATACGTAACTGGTGAGTGCTTGTGAAGACAAACCTTGCGACCTGTCATGGTTACATATATTTGGATTCACAATTATTCTATGATCCTTAGTTACTGGAATACCTAAATGTAGTAAATATCGAAAAAATATGTTGCGTATGTATTAGACGCAATAGGATATTCCGCGTCCCCTCTATGACGCGATGATTCCGTTTTAGGATTTCCAAGCCAACAAGAAACTTGTCAGAAAACCAGAGTGTTTATAGTCAACGAAAGATATTGCCTTGAGCATGTCTGAAGATCAAGGAATGCACAGAAAGTTGACCTTGAATTTTAGGTGACCTTAGTGGGCATGGATGGAATGGTGGAAGAGAATGGCACTTCAAGCGGTGCTGGTCCCACGGATCCGCTGGCTAGTGCGAGCTCCTCGGCGGCCGCGTCTGCTCCCCACGTAGTAGCTGTCACTAGCATTGTGCAACTTACTTTACCAACACAAGCTCCATCTGCACAGGTGTTTATTTTGATCATTAATTTTTCTGATTGCTTGTCAAACATTTGTACTGTTTACAAGAAGTTGTGATTTTTTATTATAACCTAAGTGATAGCTTTATCAGTGCTGGATAATATTGGTGTTTTATTGCATGTTTATATTTGTTTGATATTGTCATATCAGTAGCAGTTTTCTAACATCTACAATAATCTTCTTAAATTAAACATAAATGTACAATCCCATTGGGGTAAACAGAAACTATCAATTATTATTTCTTTTTTACTATTCAATTATCAATTCATTGTATCTCTGTGTTCATAAATTAATATTTCAAATATTGTTATTGAGTTATTTATAAGTTAAAAGCAATAATTAAATATCACTTCTATTTTCAGGTTCAATCAGTAATACAACCAAACCAACAATCTGTTATTCAAACAGCATCTAATATTCAGTCTATGCAGTTACCTAAAGGGAATGTGATTCTTGTTAGTAAACCAAGTTCTGTAATACATACAACACAAGGGACATTGCAAACATTGCAGGTATGTTAAAATTAACAATCTGTTTTTATTTTTATGTATATACATATATATACAATCTGTTTTTATTTTTAATTGTTTAAATTATTACTATAGAGATTCCCTAAATATAGAAATTTATATATATATATATATTTACTGTTTGTTATCCTTAGCTTTACAAGTACCTACTTGGAACATTAACTGCTACGGTATAATGTTTGTTTAAATAAGTCCAATAACTTTTCTTTGTCTGTATAGTGGAAGTCATTTTATTATTCATAATTTTTTTTAACTTTCTTTATAAAACATAAAACATAGCATCACACCTGTATTCCCCGAAGGGGTAGGCAGAGGTGTACACAATTGTGCGTCCACATTTCACCAATGCTGTTATTAAGTCCCATGTAATAGGTGGTGAGCCTATTGCCATCAATCGGGCACAATTCCAAACTCCGGGCTGCTACTGAGAAATTCCTAACAGAAAAACTCAATAACACTTTGCCCGACCCGAGAATCAAACCCGAGACCTCCTGCTCAGCAGTCGCGTTTGAGACCACTAGACCAACGAGGCACTTTCTTTAAATAGTATATAGAAAGTTAAAAAAAAAAATATAGACTAACTTTAAAGGTTTGGTTCTTTTTGCTTTAAACATATTGGTAGTATTATTTACATTTATGAGTGAAATAAATACTGTTTGGTAATAATAGGGTGTACCCTCACACCTAGTGCATTGCCTACGTGGTAGTGGAATGCATACCATGACAACCAAACAGTATTTAGTGCATTGCCTACTACAATCTTATTTTTACTGTGAGTGGCTTATACTGGTGGTGACAAGCTTTGACTTTTGTAAGTATTCTAAATATTGCTTGGTAATCAATAAATTCAGTATAACTGACATTTTACTTTATACTAACAGGAATTAACGCACAATATATACCTTTAAATCACTTAACATTTGACCAAGTTGCACACAAGCAGACTCCTTGAATTTCAATCAGTGCAACCTGTTTGTATTTAGTATTCTCATGCATCACTATATTTTAAAAGTTATTACTGACATTTTTATTTTATGTCATAATAAATATTAATTAGGCTTGTCCCAATATTAAAAGATAGATGTATGCTGTTGCGGACTTTGTTTTAGAACTTTTAAGAGGAACAATTCTGTCATACATGATTTTTGGGTAACTTTAACTGTTTACACCATGTTCGCAATGGAACCTCTAAAGGAATATGTTTTTCCCGTTTAAGCAACATTTTTCATTGATGCCACGCTCCTACTGGTCGTAGCGTGATGTTATATAGCCGATAAATGGACTAAAAATAAACCAAATCAAAAATATTTTTTCAATTTGAACCAGTAGTTCCTGAGATTAACGCGTTCAATCAAACAAACAAACAAACTTCAGCTTTATAATATTAGTATAGATATGTTTACAACAATTTAGAAATCTTAAAAAATAATTGTTGGTAATAAGTGGTAGAAATATCAATTTAGATGGATTGAATAGAATTATAATTCATTTTTATAAACCATTTCTAATTTGTAGATAAAACCTGAACCAAATACAATTGTCAGCACGCAAGGCCAGTCATGCAGTGATGACAGTTGTAGTGGTGATGAGAGTCCAAAACGAAAGTACCGGGAAATGCTGACCAGACGCCCTTCCTACCGCAAAATCCTAAATGATCTTGGAGGTGCTGAAATTGCTGGTGAGTCAATATAATTTAATGTAAAGGAGTGGCATTAAAAGCACAAACTGTATTTTTATTACATTTCTCATTATAGAGATTCTTAATCTATCAAACGTCTATTGTAAATAAAAAACTATTGATATGTAGTAACTAACCATTTGTTCATTACCTATATAAATACTGAATTAATTGTGTATGCAAGGTGCATCATTGGTCAAATTATAATTTATGAAAGCCTTTACAGGTAGTCAGAGGCTTGAAAGTCTGACAACTAGTCATACTACAAGATATTGTGTTACCCAGTAACTGGGTTGTGGAGATCAGAATATAAATTGCTCCATTTAAAATACTAGCATTAAGTTGCATCCGGTTTGACTAGAAGCGACCCTAATGGTAAAAGGCTAGGTAGATTGATTGAGGGTGCACTATTGGATTTTAGAAAAAATAAATCTGACTACTAATCAAACCTGAATTGATTTTGAAAGTTATTGCACCATCCAATAGTGTCACTAATAAGGATCAAATTCTGGAAAGTAATGATGTACCTATGGCTGGTAAAGGAAAGTGCTCATTTATAAAAAAATACAATTTTATATTGATTGTATATTAGATTTTCTTTACCTTTGCCTTTAACCGTAAAGAGATAAGAAATAAAAAATGCAACATAATGTAAAATCGACTACATCGCAAATGGGTTGAAAAAAAGTTGAGCTTAATTTCGAACAAGGTATGGGTATATGACTATATGATCGGTAAGGCATGGTATGTATAAATCGCAGATGGATTTTAGAATCAGCTGTTTTACAAAATTCCTAGCTGATTTATAAAACAGTGCTGTTATGTAAAACAGCTGAAAGACGTTGAGCGATTTTTCATAATTACTGAACTATAACACACAGAACTGTATGCAACGGTTTGCGTTTATCATTACGGCGGGTCAACGATCAGATGTTATGTAAAACAGCGTGGAATGAAATTTCAAATTGTATATTTTAGTTCTAAATTTAGTCATTCAAAGCTCTGTGTCTTATGAAGCTTATTATATTATGTCAGTAGAAAAATAACATTAAATTTTAGAATGACTTTGATACTAAACTACTATACAAATCGATATTAAGTCCGGATTTAGAATGAAAATAAATTAAATTGACGCATGAGCGAGCTCGGGAGCTGAGAATGCCGGGGGCCAGTGGGCGAGCGTAGCGAGTGAACTACCACCGTCTCATCGTCGTCATCCTCTTTCGTGTTTAGGTTTTTCTGACCATACAGACACAAAAATAGGCCCCCGGGCCCCGTTGACCTAGCCACGGAAAAACAATTCAGAATACATTATCTTTTTGTTTACTTGAGAAGTGACTGCATTTAATATACCTATACAATACATAAATCTGTCTGACCGTAGATATGATAAACGTGGGTAGCAGTTTTGTTAAAAGTAATGCAATAGCAATCCAGCTGAATGTTGTTCAACTGTCTTATAAAACGGCTCGGTTTTGTAAAGCAGTGGATTCTACAATCCATCTGCGACATATATTATATTATACTTGATTATAGAGATAACGCATTTTTCTTTAGTTTTCCGTATAACAATACTTCTCAGAATTTGATCCTTATTAGCACCATTATCAGATGGTGTAATAATATAGTGTATTATTTTCTAAAATCAACGGGTTCGATTCTTGCTAGGAATATTGAAATTTCAAAAATCCTATGGTGCAGTATTAGTTTTCATGAAAATAGAGTCCGACCCACCTTTGAGTATTTTTCGCTATTCCTTATAGTGTCGGTCTTGGCTATCCGCTCTCACTTGAGAAATTCACCTTTTATAGGAGATTGACTACATTAGCCACTTTTGAGAAGGTCAGCGTCAAACAACCAACTAAGGAGTTAAATAAAACTGGTCACCATGACTGAAATTGGTTAGATATGATTTTTATACCATATCACCAATTTCTGAAACCATAAGATAACTATATGTGTGCATTGCAATACCATTAATAATAATTCATAAAATGGATACCTATATTTAGCAGAGGAATTGAGCCGGCTAAATAATTATGATGATATTGATGAAAAAGTTGTAATGGCCCTAGGCTCACAGAATCAGTCTTAAGCATGAAATTGATTTCATATCTAGCATGTAAAAATGTGAATTCTTCAATGTTATTCAAACTTAATGCATTAAAAGACTCCACGAAGAAAAGGGAAGCATTGGGAAATCTGATTAATGATCTGAAGTTGCCAACTATGGCAAGTCTATAATTATTTCTTAGCGTCTTATGCCCGGTTTCTGAGGTTGTTTTGTCGGGAGTTTATCTTTCCGTTAGCGCTATTGGTTCGATAACTCTTGAAAAAGCGTTTCCGAACAACGCATCATAAGATAAACTCCGATTAAACGTAGGTTAACTTAACCGACCATTCTGCGCCGTTTATCGGTTCCATAACTTTATTGATGTTTAAATTTGTGACAAACAACAAGGACTTTGAGGTTATTACGTTTTATTTTAGTATGAAATCGTATAGAGTTCAGGGAAGGTTTAGTTTACCTTACTGTCAATATCTATAAGTCTGCACTTACTAAAAGGGTTGATAACAAACAATAATAATACTAAAAAGTATAAGAACGTGATGATATTGCAGAAAATCGCATGGGATCTAAACCAGGAAGCGAGAATGAAGTGTCGCTGTCATCTTCTTTATCATTTGCGCCAGGTCAGTTATATGTGCTGCCGTTGACACTCTTTGTTTCTGTGTGCAACATGTGTCACTAACCTGTTAAAACGCATCATACATAACTTAATGTATATTGTGTTGGTAAATAGCTCATAACCACTAGCTTCAGGATTTTACCATTGTCATTTGTTTTACATCATATCACAGAGGCTGATGTTAGAAATCAGAAACTAAATCTCATTCCATCTTCCTAACTCTGTAGTACAACAGTTGTGGTGTAGGCTACCGGTCCTATAAAAAAGAATTCCTAACTACTTTTGTTTTCTTAACATTATAAAAATGCTTTCATTTAAATATTTTATGGTAATGACATAAGAATTATTTACCTTATCCATACGCGCCAACTGTAAAGACTTAGTTCTTTATAAAACAAGATGGCTTGTAGTGTTTTTTTAACTTTATACGCAAGTGTTACTAATTTACTGACTCAACTATACCTGCGGCAAAAACTTCTTATCTTCAGTCTTCTTTTTAGTGTCGAGTTTAAACCGCCCGTAGGCCTCTTGACATTGCTTTACGAGAAAATAAATCTCTCATTTTCCTTCACAGTTTGATAGAGTTCCTTCACATAGGGCACTGGACGAAAATATGACACTGAACAGGGTTTCGGATGTGTCTAATAAGTATAGTCTCCGACAGTGAGCTGCAATAGTGCCTGTAAGATCATAAGGAGATTCAACACCAGTCATATTGATCCTGTTCCATTTTCTGCTTTTTAGATAAACCGACGAATATTATTTTGATCAATTAATAAAAGTAAAGTGTTTGTAATTTCAAAATAAATGCCAAAATTTAAGTGTAACCTGCCATTTATGGGATGCCTTATCATAAATGATCGATTTTGGTCTGTCTGTGTGAAAGTTTGTATCGAATAGGCTCCGAATTCGATAAACCGTTTCGATGAATATTATTTTTAGGAATTAAATTCCATTTCGATATCTTGCAGGGTTTCAATAAATATCAATATTAATCCCGCGCGAACAAAGTCATAATTTATTCATCATAATCTAACTCCGGAGATACAGGTTAACAACTTAGTTCAGGAGGCAGGGTTTCTATACAACAATTTTACTAATGGAAACCAATAAAGAATTTATTTAATGGTGAAGTTTCATGATGTGGTTAATACTATAATTAATGTAATGGTGTTTTAATGTAGATCAAAACTAATAAATCACTGTTTTTTTTTTACTTTCATCAGTTAATGACTGCGAAATCTATTTATATAAAAATGAATAGCCGAAATGTTTTTACGCGCATAACTTCCGAACGACTACACCAAACTGGATAATTCTTTTTTTTGTTATTGTCAGGACAAGGTTTATAAAAAAGAAAATCTAAAAAAAAACGAACAAAAAAAATTGCGGTACGAAGTTCGCTGGGTCCGCTAGTAGATTATAAAATTTCTTATAATTTTTCCACAAAAATGTATAACTACATTCACCCGGACGGAGTCGCGGGCAAAACTAGCAAACAGTATCAGTATTAAACAGACAAAAGTTCAATTTATGACTATATTGGTTACTTTTGTCCAACTAGTTTTGACCGCGACTCCGTCCGCTTTATTGATATTATTCGAGAGGGCCTTGAACTACAACTGTAATGATAAAATTATATTCCTACTTTACACCCCTATTTTGCTTTAATATATAAGCCCAGCCCTTCAATACATGCTATAGTATTATTGTGGTAAAATTAATATAAACGAAAACATAACCAGACCGCTGTCAAGGTCAAGGGCCTATTGTCGTACAGAAAAAGGACGAGCATTGGTCACCATGTTAGCTCATTGCGGATTAGCGATTGCAACCATTATATTTAATATATTATTTTACTAACATGTTGATCGCTATAAATCTTTAGATGCAAATTCCTGCAACAATTACGTCATCACCGGTGGTACCTACTTGATTAACATTCTACCCGATGACGTAATCCGCGGCGAGAACGCATGATGACGGCATACTTATACAACCTACTTGGCTTATTCGTATTTATTTCAGGCTTAGAAACGTTTACTTTTTGTTAAACAATAATAAAGGCGTTGTCATATTTAAAGATTAACGGCGCTGGTTGGTCTTGTCTATACATTTACCTTACAATTTTAACTAGTCTATATTCATAATTTTAAGTATTGATTACAAATACAAAATAGCAGTCTACCGGCATCGGGAATGAGTACAGTTTTCATTAAATTGTACTAAACTTGGATGATATTTCATTAGTTTACCCAATAATAGTCAAATATTTATTGCCAGAAAAATGGTTTAGAAATATTTCAATCACAAACATATGCTAAGAATGATGAATGAAAGCAGCATCCGTTGTCGAACCAAGTAAAAATTGATTTTCAGCTAGCGGGGCCATTCCCCAGGGTAATCGATGGAAGGGATGATGTTTCTGTTCGATTCCCGGGTCAGGCAGGTCAGTTCTCAGTAGCCGCCCGGAGTTTGGATTTGTACCCGGTACATGGCATTAGGCTCACCACCTATGACATGGGACTTTTTTTTTTCTCTTTATTTATTTAGGAACTTTTGTACATAAGTACATGGCAGTCCCATTGTACCTTATAATATTATCTTTACTCTAACTAAAATAAACGTAATCTGAATATCTATTTAACAAAACGAAGAGTTACAAAACTATACAACTTTTTGGCCGCATCAGATAAAGGATCAGATAAAATTACATGAAATAAACCTATATTACTTTTGATTAAACCTAAGTCATTAATCAGTATATCTCTCTCAGTTTGATACCGGACACATTCCGATAAGAGATGCATAACATCTTCCACCGTATCACATTCCTCACAGTTGGGGGAAGGCACATTTTTTCATCAAAAACGCAAAGTTGTTAAGCGGCATGTGTCCGGATCTCAGCCTAAGAGCTGTTACCAACAATTTTCTATTTATTTTACAATTTGAAAACCATGGTATACGAGGAGGTTCACAGACTATCGTTTTATACCAGATACCTTTAGATTTTGATCGCAAATTGAAATATTCTTTCCAAATTTGATGACACATTTCTTTATATTTTGGTAAAAGTTCGGAAAAAGCTGGATTGATATTAAATTCTTTGCCTTGTATAATTCCCTTATTCGCTAGACTGTCAACCTTCTCGTTACCACTCAAGCCTATGTGTGATGGAACCCATTGCAACTTCAATATTTTTTCATAGCTGGTCATCTCGTCTATTTTAGATATAATTGTATAAGCTATCGGTGCATCTCTGGTACCAGAGGCGCATCGAGCTATATGTTGCAGAGCACTCTTGCTATCTACGCATATTAAAATTTTATTACTTGCAATAGTTTTAGCATAAGATAACGCTTCAGAAATTGCAATTAGTTCCAATGACATTACATTAAAACATTTATTTAGCTTATAAGAATTGCTATAATTCGGTTTTAAAGGATCATAATATGCGGCACCTCCCCCTACTAAATTTGTGGATCCATCTGTAAAAATTACATAATATTCTGAATATTTTTCACGTAACTCGTTGATTACAGAAAAGTAAAGATAGGTTGGATTATATGTTCTCTTGGGCATATTGACTATATCTAAATTAAATTCAATCAACTCTTTAATGTTAAAATTGGTTACCCATGTTCGTAAACTAAACATGTCTAGGGTAGCTTTTGAGTCCATATCCTCTTCTTTTACTATCTCGAATGTAGTAGCCAATAATGGCATTTCTTTATTTGACCAATATCTATTGTGACCAAGAGTGCACAGTTCGTCTAACAAGTTATTCGTTAGATTTTTTGTTATGGAGCGAGATTTAAACAAAACTTAAAAGCTAACCATTTTCTTCTTACGTGCAGTGGAGGAACACAGAGCTCACTTTTCATTGTATGTATTGGAGTACTTCTAATGAAACCGCCCACTATTCTTAATGCATGGTTTTTTACCTTCTCTAATTTGTACTGAAGTGCTTTAGAACAATTATTAAACAAAAAACTCCCACAGTCTAATCTACTTCTTATAATAGCAATATATATCCTACGCAAGTGATTGTGGTGCAATCCCCATGAAGAACTAGCAAGTATTTTTAGCAAGTCACAAACTTAAATACTTTTTCAACTATCTCATTAATGTGTTTGCTCCATTTTCATGAGTTATCGAGCCATATTCCTAAATATTTGTATGTATATACTTTTCCGAGTGAACTATCATTGATTACAAGATTAAACTGTTGAGCTCTTCTACCTCTACTAAAAATACAATAGTGCGATTTACTAGTGGATACTTCCAATCCTAAATCTATCAATATTTCTGTAAACACATTTAAGGAGGCTTGCATTCTCTTTGCAGATTCGAGTATGCTGTTATCAGTTGTGTATAAAACAATATCATCTGCGTATTGGCACACACTTATATTAGCAGCTATATCTTGAAAAATTTTAAATGTTGCTATATTAAAAAGGAGTGGTGAGATAGGGTCACCCTGAGCTAAGCCATTTCTTGCAATCCTAACTAAATTATACTTTTCAAACTCATCAGTAATCTTAAGTCGGCGTTCACTAAGGAAATTCCATAGATACTGGCAAATACTCTTTCCTACTTTCAGGGTATCAAGGGTCTGTAACAATTGTTTTCTCGATTAACACACTGTTATATGCGCTTTTAATGTCTAAAAAGCATGCTATGGTAGGAGATTTTTTTGGAAAACCAATTTGAATATCAGTCACCAAACGTGCTAAGCAATCAAGACAAGATTGACCTCTCCTAAAGCCTGTTGTACACGGGGATAAGATCTCATTCTTTTCTACAAACCACTCAAGACGTTTCGCAATCATTGCGTGAAAAATCTTACAAATGCAGGATATTAAAGATATAGGTCTAAGTTTATTATTAGAATTAGAAAAACTACCTGGTTTAGGTATAGCTATTACTTTGACATTACGCCATTGAGTTGGAACGTCACCAGACTTTAATATCAGATTGTATAAATTTAACAATTGACCAGTTTCAGGTAAGTTAGAAATCATCGAATACGTTATCATATCTTCTCCTGGGGCTGTATCTTTTTTCTTAAAGCATCCACGCATCTCTCCCATACTAAATTCCGACTCAAGTGACTGATTCACTGATGTAAAACATGGAGGTGGGGGCATGACATAGTCAGGGGTAAGAGAACACAATAATTCAGATTGTGACACTATTAATGTAAACTTTAAACCTTTTATAGCCTTTAATCCAACGCATTTTATTCCACATTTGCGAAACCGATAATGTGTGGTCAACACTATCACAAAATGTTTGCCAGTCATTTGATTTAGCTTTTTGAATAGCACGTCTAGCTTCCAGTATTTTCTCTTCAAGATTATTTAAGTTATTAGGAGTAGGATTCTTTCGAAATTTGGTTAAGGCTAGCCTACGTTCACCAATTAATTTAGAAATGGACTGGCACCTACCCTTTTGGTCTGAAATTGTTACTTGGATTATAACACATTTTTTTCAGAGGAATACTTTTATCCGCAGCTCTGTTAATTTGTTGAGTGAAATAATCGTACAGGCCTTGGACATCTTTTTGTTCTTGAGGATGCAATAAATGTTCGGAGATGATGTTTTTATATGTGTTCCAGTCAGCTAATTTGTAATTTCTTGTTTTGGAAATATGTAATTGATCCTGATATTTAATTTTTACTTTTATGAATATGTGGTCACTCCCTAAATTCTCACTTAAAACAGACCAATCACAATTAATTGCAACATCAGCCGATGCAACGGTTATATCCGGAGATGATTTTTGCAGTCGACCGTTAACAAGTTTCAATCTAGTGGGCTGCCCATCATTAACAGAAACAAATCCAAAATCTAAAGCCGATTCGTGAATTTGTTTGCCTCTACAGTCGTCTTTGTAAGACCAGTCTGTATGGTGAGCGTTAAAGTCTCCTAAGATTATGCATTTTTTACGAAACAGAAAATATTTGATCCCATTCAGCCTGAGTCGTACGCACAGAACTTGGACAATAGATTAAAGTAATGAATTCTATAATTCCACCATTTATTAATCTAAGACATAAAATTTCAATACCTATATTGTTAACACTTACCGAAAGTTCTCGAGCTTTAATTGACTTGTGCGTTATTATGGCGATGCCTCCATAAGAATCGTCCCTATCGCGTCTATACACATTATATTGACTGAGTTAAGCATAAATTCTGGGGCTAGCCAGGTTTCGCTAATTAGTGCAATATGCACGTGTTCTTGCAATAGTAGAAGTTTGAATTCTTCCAATTTAGGCTTTAAGCTCTGTGCATTCCACTGCAATAAGTTCAACAAAAAGTTTTTATTACAATTAGCCATTTGTGAAGAGGCCAAATACTTTACTCATGATGTCTGTACTTTTAACTAACTTTATAACAAATTGTATGATTTCCTCAAAAACATAGCTACATATTGATTTTATCTTAACTTCAAAACTGTTTTCTGATAAACAAATGTTCTGTAATTTTTCTATAATCTTTTTAAATTTAAAAGTTTTCTGATGACTTTTCCTTTGTTCGTTATTATAAGTAGGCTGTGAAGTGGATTCTTCGTTAATGTGGGAACATTCATCACTTAGATCAATTTCACCCTGTAGATTCCTAACTTTATGCAACTTTTTCTTCAACTTGTTTTTGCCTAAAATCGGGGAGGATATAGGCACAATATGATTTCTGTTCTGGTCTTCATCATTATCCATGTCCTGTTCACAGTTTGAATTATCTTGTCGTTTATTGCTATTTGGTGCATCTGTCATAAGTACGTCTCTAAAACTCTTTTTGTTAACATCATTAGTAATAGTATAAGGTATCCTATGTGTAGGTTCCGTAGCTCGCGTAGGTTCATTTGAGTATTGCTCCCTTGTTATTCTGGCTTTGTTTATGTAAAGTGACAAGGCTTTCCTATATGTAAAATTTTCTTGACACACAATACTCCGTATCTCCTTTTCTTTTAAGAACATAGGGCAGGATTTATCTACTGCCATGTGTGCTCCTTTACAATTTAAGCATTTAAACTCTTTAGTTTCGCAGTTAACGTGCTCTTTACCACACTTGGGACATAGGTACTTTTTTGTCGGACACATTTTTATTAGGTGACCATATCGCCAGCATGCGGAGCACTGAGTCACCGGAAAAGTGTATGGTTCCACTTTAAACCTGTACCCATATATACATACATATGGGGGCAAAGTGGAACTTTTAAAACATAAACGTACAGTCTCACTGTTTACCCATTCTCCTGTGTCAATTAACCTTTTTAAACGTCTCACTGATACTACTTGATATTCACATTCTATATCCAAATCTATATTCTTTACGACACCGTAACATAAACTTATTTCATTCATCCATTGACATCTGTATCCCGAAGCATTAAAGTTTCACAATCCACTAATTCCTGCGCACTGATTTTATCTTCAAATTCAATTAATACTTTAAAGGGGTTCTTATAAGAAATTTTAATGATATTATAAATTTTTTCAGCTCTTAACTTCAAAACTAAAACTAAAATTTCCTTAGATGTGACTCACAATAATTTTGTCGATATCTTCCAAATCTGCATTATTTGCCTCATTTTCTATACTTTTTTTAGATAGGCTCCTTGCTAGTCTTTTATTGTTTTTTCTAACTGTTATGAAGCCCTCATCATCTTCAACTATTTTATCACTATCGGATCTTGTTCTCTTCTCTGGAGTTCTTAGGACTTCCGTTAATTCTGTACTTCTCTCGCATATATCTCCCTCAGCTGCTTTCATAAGATTGCCCATCACCACTCGAGTCAAATAAATCAAAAGTATTTTCTACATCACCCATTGTCGATTAACATTTAGATTTTATGATGTGGGTAGGTTGAAAAAGAAAAAATCTACTACAAAAATTATAGCAATCTACTACGCGTGCACGCGTAGCATGGGACTTAATAACAGCATTGGTGAAATGTGGGTGTACAACTGTAAACCTCTTATTTATCTTTAAAAAAAAAACTTTGCCCCACACTAGGAATTTCTTCCTGTATCGTGGGTGCGTTTACAGACATATAATCTCACAAGCACAAACACACCCAGACCCGGAGCAATTATCTATAGATCGTACAAATATTTGCTCCGTGCAGGAATCGAACCTGCGACACGCAGCGCAGCAGTCGGTCTCTCGACCACTGCGCCAACCGCGCTGTCTAACGCCTCTGCCAACCCCTTCTGGGATACAGGCGTGATGCAAAGTAAAGTTAATCAACCTCTCTTTGGATGTTATGTCTGAGAGTGTGTTTGAGAAATATTAATGTTTTATTAATGTAAAACAATATCTATCTATCTCAATGAGATTTTTCATATAGAGGCGTCATACCCGAACATTAGTGCATTAAAAATCAGCGGCAACTTTAATATAGTTACATACCGATACATTAATCATACAGCGCGGCAGATACCTACTTGGGATAAACAGCTCAGGCTTAGTGATGCCTGACGTACGATAATTATCGTACATGTCCGCTAATTTCGACTCCGGTACGATGTACAATATAAATTATCGTACGGAAAAGTACGATAATTTGCAACGCTGCCCGAAGTGGCGTGAAAAGACTAGTATTCTGAGCTTATGCTGATCTGATCTTATGATCAAAATGCCAAGACTAACTGCTACATTTATGTAAAGGAATTCAAGATCGTTTCCCATTAGACATTTGACAAATTAGTGGTGGCGCTGCCAGTTCTACAACCGAAAAATGCTTTGTCAGTAAGACAGTGACACAGCAGTCCATCACTCGTATTGTTGTGTTAACTATGTCCCAGAGCGATGCCGCGTGACCGTAATGAATTGCAATATGCAATGAAGTAGACGTATTTTGGCATACAATTTTCCACATAGCTATTGATGGCGAGAAAAAACACCGTTTTGCCTCAATTTGCTCTGGCCCTTCTGTTTTGACACTTCCGCATTCAAATGCAGACACCGAACGACTATTCTGCGAAAATAATTTTACGAAAACCAAATGATAAAAACTCGCAACGCAAACTGTTAAAGGGGCTTGACTTTCAGCGCAATGCGTACGAACCGAATCCCACTCTTTTATAAAATAAATACCCAAGTTACTTTTTTAAGTATTTCACATTTCACAACTTCCTAAAATTTCTATCCTATTTCTAGTTTTGGGAATTAGCTACGCTTTCCGCGCGGCTCTGACAATTGTACTATAATTTTCGCTATTAATACGATAATTCATTCGCACTTATCTGGCATCCCTGAAACAGCTGCATGCTCATTCAATTTCGCGCGCGCGCGCGCGCGTTACTCGACTACAAAGATGTCGGGAACAAAGTAAATATTACGAAGTTTTAATTTATAAAAATGATATCTTAATATTTCATAATCAAATAAATATATTTTGTGATGTAGTGACTTTTCTAACAATAAAGGGGAATCTAGACAATGTCTGCTGCAGGCAGGCGATTTTTCCTAGTATTTCATTTAGAATTGGGCATGCATAAACTTGCTGTTTTTTTTAAAATAATACCTTATTTTTTTCATACATGCCCAATTTGGGATGTAGTTTTTTGCATACAGCGATTATCTTGCATTAGCCACTATAACAACGTTTTCCATGCCTTACACGTTGCATGCTTATTCTCTTGCACGTAATGTATCTACATTAGTTAGATACCTTACTTATGTAGACCAACAGCCATATAGACAAAACAAATTAATATAAAATGGCTTCCATTATTTAATTTCCAAATATTAAAATTATAGTTAAGAACTTAATCCAAAAGAGAATAAATACTAATAATAAATAATTTACACGACTTTTTTTAATACAAATGTTGATGATATCGATACTAATTCAGCCGATTTCGTAGCACGATGCCTACTATCGCGCTTAGTTGACTTTTCAATATTTTCAAGTAAGCTGTAGCACAATGCCAACATTTTGAAACCACCATACATTGAATCGCACAATGCCTACTTTTAAATTTTTGTCGCAGTTACATAGCAGTTTGCTTACTTTATGCAAAATCAAATGTGACGATAGCATAATGTCTATTTTAGTACAGTTAAGTGTAAAATTTTGTTTACCTACTTATCCCATAAGGTTCCTTGGTAAGTACCTAGTAGACTATGCATTTTTTCGAAATTTTCTGATTCATGGAGGTTTATAATCAGTGTTGCCAGTAGTAAAATCAAAAATAGTCGAAACCTCAGCACGAAAAGGGCTGATTTTTGGCAGGAAAGGCCGATACAGAAAAAAACATTGATGTTACTCTTTATTTGTTCAGTTTCAGTATATTTCAGGTTAGTTCTCTATTTCACTACAACATAGGATTATTTCAAATTTGTTAACCAAGGCCGATGAAAGGCCGAGGGCTGCCAAACGCCGACACATAACCAGAAAGGCCGATAATCGGCCCCATAGGGGCCGGTCTGGCAACACTGTTTATAATGATATTTAAAATTTTGGGTAAGGTTTATGTTCTCTTTGATTTAAAATAGTTAATAGTTAATATCTATGTAGGTCAGTAACCGAGACATATAAAGAACTAAAGAACTGCAGTATTGATAGTATTGTGTGTATAGAACGATTACTTAAATCTAGAAATTCAGTGCCTGAATTTCGTTTAATACTCAAGTGGCTCCCAATTCGACTTCGTCGGAATGTTCATATTCATTACCTACTATACAGTATTCTGTTCAATCCAATTACACCCTCCTTATATAAAGTTTTGTGTTCATTTGCGATATGCACCAGCTAGCCTCAAGATAAACAGAAAACTTGAAACTAAAAATGACAATGCACTCCGAAAGACTCTTTGATCACTATTTTACTGTTCAAGATACTCACTTGTGGAATGCTTTACCTGTGTCTGTCAGATCGCTCAAACCTTGCCATCTTATATGCGCATGGTAAATGAACATTACCTTACTCTAAAAACTACTGTAAAAACCCGTATACTGGCTAATCTAAGTTATGCCACTTATCTAAGGATTTACCGACACGAGTTGGTAAATGTAAGGATTTATAAAAAAGGTACATATATTTTACCAGTATCGGCTGGAAAAAAAATTGGTTTTGGGAAGCTCGGGAACCCCGTGATCCCGACACGGACAGGTTAGGTGTTTAGGTTTTTTGTGACCTTACAGAGGAGAAAATAAATCGGTCCGGCCGCTGAAGGCAAAATTCATTCAGAATAAAGTTGTACTTTGTAGTAGTAATTGACATTATTCAACTGGATAGAACGTCCATGCTGTTGGATCAAATAGGTAATAATAATAATAATTCGATTAGAGCACCGTACAGTGATTGTCGATATTACTATTTCTTAATGAGAAGAAACATGATTTTAAAGACGATGCGCCGAACATGTTATACGTTTTCAACAATTACCGTGTCTTTGAGGTAAATCCGAAGATTTACCAAGTAAATGCTGGTAAATGTTAGAAATTAACGATGATCACAGAACTGAACGGACATTTTTTTACCATTAAAAGTTGGAATATCTTAGTTCTTACCGTAGTTCGAAGTTTTACAGTAACATATATATTCCATTTATTTATGTATGGATATGTTTTTTAATTTTATGTATGATTGTATATATTAAAATTAATATATATATTAGTACACTTGAAACTACCCTCTATAAATTCCTTTTTGTTTCCATTCAATGGTTGTCTGGAAGAAATTGCTTTTAGTGATAAGACCGCCATTTGTACCGTCATTATTTGTGTTAAATTCTGTACAAGTTTATTTTCAGCGTACAATAAAGTATAATGCATATAACTATCTATTACAAAACACTCATAGTCAAACACATTGTTGCGTTGACTGTACAAATTGTAGGCCAATTACATATTAAAGGCACTAGCAATAAGCGAAGTAGGCATCGTGCGATTAGAATACTTTATTGGATAACATATTTGTCAATATGCAATTGTAGGCATTGTGCGATTCAATGTATGGTGGTTTCAAAATGTTGGCATTGTGCTACCGCTTACTTGAAAATATTGAAAAGTCAACTAAGCGCGATAGTAGGCATCGTGCTACGAAATCATTCAGCCTAATCAAATTATTTTTATTTTTATTAAGCTGAATCAGTAATATACAATCGTAAATAAATTAAATTTTAATTTTTAAAACGATTATTTGGTTAGGCTGAATTAGTATCGATATGGCAGAATGCAAGATTTCTACTGTAAAAAAAAAGTGCGTTATGGTCACCACTAAAGTCGAATCGTGTCGCCATGTAATTTTAAAATTTTAATATAGTTATTTTATTCCTGATTAATTTTTTTTTTGTGTTTAAATTATTGTAAAAGTGAGTATGCTAATAAAAAGGAAATTTCTTTAATTCGCCTTTCTCGGCGGTGTTTCAGCAAATAAATAGGAATATAATGTACATTTAATTGCTTTTCTGGTCTAGAATTTTATTAGTGATAGAAATTTGTATTTTATATCAATTTCGCAGTAGATTGAGGCAGTTTTAGTGACAGTAGCATAATTTTAAATAAATTTGCTGCAATTATTAAGTATAAAAACACCGAAAAGCACAAAAGTTGGGAGCAAATTCTTGAATTGCGTAACATGATTCCCGTCATTTACAAAGTTTGCATCGAGTCAACTGATACGTCAAGTGTCACAATCTGGTCGAGCCGAAGGGTTAACTTTATTAGATTTTATAAGTCATTAGCAAAAAACAAATGGAAATTTTGAATGACTTAAATACTAAACTACTTTACTAATCGATACTAAATCGGGATTATGAAAGAAAACAAATAAAAATGACGCATGAGCGAGCGAAGCGAGCTCGGGAGTTCTGTGTACCTCGACACGCACAGGTTAGGTTCGAAGAGGATGACGGAGGTAATTCGCTCGCTACGCTCGCTCACTGGCCCCCGTCATCCTCTTCGTATTTAAGTTTTTCTGACCTTACATACACAAAAACAAGCCACGGAATGACAATTCAGAATACAAATACGAATGAATTTTGACTGTCCATTTTATATACCTATACAATAAATGAATCTTTCTGACTGTAGATATGTCATTCTGCATTACGTCTAAACGTGGGTAGCAGTTTTGTTAAACGTATCGCAAGGGCAATCCAGCTGAACGAATAAAACAGCTGAATAATCAGCTGTTTTATAAAACGGTTCTGTTGTGTGTAAAACAAGGGATTCTACCATCCATCTGCGACATATATGCCACAGTATTGTGTACCGCTTTCAGTCCCTGGTTCAGACACAGATGTCTCATCGACTGAATATACTGACTGACTGACTGAATATACCGGCTGCCTCGTTGGTCTAGTGGTTGCAAGCGCGGCTGCTGATCGTGAGGTGCTGGGTTCGATTCCCAGGTCGGGCAAAATGTAATTAGGTTTTCCTGTTAGGAAATTCTCAGTAGTAGGCCGGAATTTGGATAAAAGTACTGCGCCTGATCTCTCCGGTCGTGTCGGATTGCCGTCCCATCGGACTATGAGAGTGAAGAGGGAGTGCACCGACGCGGGTGTAGTTGCATTAAGGGAGTCCCGGCGGTGTGAGACCGCATGAATTTATTTTCTCGGGCCTCAGTTTTCATTTTGCTATAACTCCTAAGATATTCCTTCAAATTGTATGGTGTAAACGTGTTGTGGGCTATCGTAATGTGCATGAAATGCTCAAGATAACTAACGTATTTAATTTGATAAGAATTAATACTGTAACCGTCTAAATAGCTTTCCAATTACCAAATTATACATGATATTTTTTTTTTAAGTTAGATTGGGTATAGTAAGCTATCCTTAAAATATAGACATATGTTATAGCCATCGCGGACTTTTCTGTAGACCTTTAAAAGAGGAATAATCCCACCATACATTGTTCCACCCCGACCCTTGCTCGTGCCAGCCTGCGCCGCTGAGCCTGTAGCTTTAAATTCGTCCCTAAATAATATAAATGTTCTGAATCCGATCCAGCCTTGTCGTCCTCCCACCCGCGAGGCCCTGAGCCGAGGCTCATACCCCGCAGAGGGTGCCCTTAGCGTGTTTTTGCTTAGTTTATAAGTTGAAAAAAAAACATATCTTTAACGTTCGCTAAGCATGCGTTAATGCTATTCAAATATTTATCTGCGCTCTAATGTCTATTGGTGAAAACCGCAAGAAAACCCGTTCATTAGTTTTTGAGTTTATCGCGAACAGACAGACACACGGGGCGGGGGACTTTGTTTATATAGTAGTGAAGTTTCGCATTTTAGCATTACATTCAAACATCTTTATACCTGTTTGAATACTATTGTGCACAGATTTAACAGATTTTAGTCTTGTCTCTAACACCTGCCGGTTATTTTAAATGTTCATCATCCCGGACAGCACGCGCGCCCTTTCGAGATTATGTACAGACAAATCCAGGACCTATATTCTATATAACTTTATGGCATTGACGGGTTTCAGACACCCCTTCGAGACAGTCATCGCACTGCAATCGATGCAATATGCTGATTTTTTTAAATGGGCGTGGTGGCCAAATCCGAAACTATAAGGACTAGTGAAAAGTATTTTTGCACCATGTAATACTGTTGCTAAGAGGGATCAAATTATGGAAAGTAATTACATACAGCAAACTAAAGGATAATGCTGAATTTTAATAAACTTATTAATATTGTCATTTTTTATTTCAAACATCTACAGCGACGTCAACTTCAAAATTCTCAAAAAAACTAATACAAAAAACTCTTCTCGCGGTGAAAGAGAAAGCTATTTATATATATATTTTGTTAAAAATTTGCTCCATTTGCTTGCCATATAACATTACTTGTCCAGAAGTTAATCTTTATTAGCGAAACTTTCGGATGGTGTAATAATACATGTGTGTTTTAGTCGATTCCTGACCGGGGAACATTGATTTTTCAAAAATCCAATGGTGTAGGTTTAGTTTTAATCAAAATCGGGCCCAAAACTCTTTTGAGTATTTTTCGATATTGTTTAATTTCCGATTGCCCATTTAAAAAATAACCTGTATAGGTATTAAATATTAAAATTACAAACAATATCGTCAACATAACATGTTTTTATTGCTCTCAGGCACAAGTAATTAAAGTAAAAAATTTTTGTTCATTCCCGAAATTTCGAATTACGATTAATTATTATTTTTAAATTTATCTATGTAGGTACAATACAAGATATTTTTGATAATTAACATTTTGTTTGGTTACAAAGATTGTTAATGTAAACCATTTATTAATTGCAACTCACCTTTTTCCATTGAAACATTCCTTATCCAAATTTGAGTAATGCTAGTATTTCCTAAAATTTGTCATTAGTCTTTTATAGATCATTTATAGAATCGGTAATTTTTTGACTATATAGTCAATTATATAATTAGTCATTATTGAAATAAACGGTCCAATCTATAAAAATGTGGCGTATTGGTGCCATAAGTCCTCATGGGGTTTTGATACTGCTATGAGGAGTTATTAAAACGAATAAAAGATTGGCATTTTAATAATTAGACATTTAGGGAATTGGACATTTTAAACCTGAACGCATTTTTTTATTGGCTGATGGCTTGATAAATTACTATAAAAAAACTGTGTTGTTTGTTAGTGATTCCAGCTGGAGCTCTACAAACTGAGAGTGGCTTGCATACGCTGGCTGTGTCAGGAGGGGGTGCAGGTGGCGCTATCGTTCAGTACGCGACAAATCAAGATGAACATTTTTATGTACCTGGTCGGTATTCTACGCCGGAATTCATGAATAAATTGATTAGATTTAATATACTCACGACTATTACTAAATTAATATATTTTCAGGTCCAATGCTAGAAGATCAAACACGCAAACGGGAACTTCGGTTACTAAAGAATCGGGAAGCAGCAAGGGAATGTCGGCGTAAGAAAAAGGAATACATTAAATGCTTAGAAAACAGAGTTGCAGTGCTTGAAAATCAAAATAAAGCACTCATAGAAGAATTGAAATCCTTAAAAGAATTATATTGTCAGCAAAAGACAGAATGAGGTCCAGCTGGCTAATGGGTGTACCGCTGCCCTGCTAGAGCCTAAAGGCACACAATTATTGTTACTGACTGCTTAGGTGACGCATTCAGATTGCTTGACTTGATGTGGATTGCATTGTGTAATTCTGTATTTAAGCATTGATAAAGTCAAGTTGTTCATGAATTGATTGATCAATCCATATTTTCTTATAGTATTGTTAGAATTGATGTATTGAATTGTTAATGTGTTTAGTAATTTTCTATTGTTGTTTTAATATCAGTTGTTTGATTTTATGCAGAATAATAATATCAAAACCATAGAAATAGTTCTTGGCATAATTGTTTGACTTCTTTTTGTTAACATAAAAATTTAATAGATTTATCATAAATTAATTCGATAAAATGAAAGTCAGTTTTAGCTTTATTTACCATTCCAGAATGTTTTATAGCTTAAATTTCAAGCAGTGGTGCCATTTTTGGAGTTGGAATGTTTTTCTAAGATTTTTGTTCTTTCAATTCTTCTAAATAATGAAATATTTTGAACTTGCCGAGGAACATTTTGATCGTCGTATTTATATTTGTGTCGTTGACAGTTTGACCTATGCTTCTAATTATTGTCACACGTGTCTGTGATTCAAGATACTGAAGTGATAGATACACTAATTAAGCTGATTATTATCTTATACTTTCAACACCACACAGGGTGTTTATAATGGATAAGCCAAAGTTAATATTTTTAGTTGTTTTGTGCAATATCCATATTGCAATGTACAGTTGTCTATTTTTTCTTATACTTTTAAATGATACATACCTTTAATAAATGAGAATAAGAATTTTGTACATTGTGTATAGATGAAAGATATGTAAAAAGAATGTATAAAAAATCTCTGTATATATACTAGTGTAATAATGTGGATGAGAAAGAATGGTGGGCGAATATGTTGCTATCAATAACTATCAGATTTTTTATGTCGTACGTACGGCGTACGCTTAGGAAAGAAATAATTTTTGGTTATATGTATGATTTAATATACCGCTTTTTTGTTCTATCATCCACATAAAGATATACACATATTGTATTTTGTTTTTGTGAATGGGTAATTTTAGCTGACTACCAGAGTTTTAAGTAAGATTTTATATATTTTATTTGCCGTGATTGATTTACAATTCTTTATGTTTAATTATTGTAACAATTAAATTGTTTGTTGATGTAGTGAACTCATATTTATATATATCTAATATAATATGTAAAGATCACATATATTTACTTGTTATTTTTTACGAGTCTGTGTTTCAGATATATCAGTCATGGCAAATAATTTAGCATTAATGATAGACATTGTGGAAAGTGCCTTTACTTAGAATGAATAAAATTTATACCAACATAGCTCTTTATGTTAACTTAATGCTATTTATAAAATTAATAATATTAACTGTTTGATGTATTATTGTGGTTTTATTATTTTATTCCTTTAACATCTGGCAATGGCGAGATAATTAAAAGCAAGATAAACCACACCATGGTGACATAGGTATTGTCCATATCTATATTTATATATTCGTATACTAATAAAAATACTTGTGCGATGGGGAAATCCATTGAAAGGCTTTGTTGTCAATGAGATGGACAATTTGTACCTATGTTTTAAAAAATATTTTATACAATTATAGAAATACACCACTTGATCAAACTAATGTCAGAGTTCAAGCAACCCTTAGGCTTCTAATATGGCGGTGAACATTATTTGATAGAATTAAAAACATTAACATAAATTATTTGAACCATAAGAAATTTATTAATATTGAATCATGACAAAATGTTTGAAATTCAGTGTAAAAATACACAAGAAACACAAGCTTGTTAACAGATTTATTAGGTTATGGATGTATGAAATACACTTTTTGTGTTATCTTTTATATAATTTTGTCTCTTCACTTTTAACAAAGATATCCATGAAAGATAAATTCTAATCATCAAAATTCTGTGAAAGTAGGAAATTTGCTGCAAGATTCTCATTTTTTTCACAAGCGAAATATGCTTGAATGACCATATGCTCTGGGAAACCCAAGGCTTTTAATCTTTCAATGGCCTCTTTGTCTTGAGGTGAGACTTGTGGCTGTTGTGCTTGAGGAATATCTATGGCATTCTCTTCTGCTGCTGCACCACCAGCTGATGGATTTACAGGCTCATTCAACATTCGAACAAATGCTGATTGATGTTGACTGATTGCCTGCAACAGTGCTGGGTTAGTTTGACCAATCTGTTGAAGGACTGCATTCAACAAGTTAGGATTCTGTTGAATAACTGCGCGCATTTGTTGAAATTGAGGCTGATCACGGAGGAATGCCAGAGGATCCTCATCAGTACCATCTTCAGTATCCTGTTCTTGAAGTAATTCTTCTGGTATACCGGTTATTAAATATTCCACAGCTCTTTCACGGTTATTAAACGAGGCACGCAGTGCTTGTTCCACTTGCTGTCGATTATATCCCATATCCATAATGCTTTGAACCGTAGTTTCAAAATCCAATTCGTTAGAGGTAGCCACGGGTTGAGGTTCTGCAGCTGGAGGTGGTTTAGGTGTTTCTTCAGTGATTGGTTTGGGTTTACCATCACCGCTTTCCGTTGAAGCACTTTCACCAGCTTCTGGCGCAGATGTAGTTGATGCCGGAGTTTCCGATGACTTCGGTTTAGTTACCATGATAACAATAAACTTCTTTTCATCTATGTTGTAGGTATTTAACTTATCATCATCTAGCAAGATTTTCCCCGCATATATAAGTCTTTGATGATCAGCAACATAATCTTTACCTTTCTCAACTTCAATTTTTAGCTTGAGCGCTTTCACTGTTTCTTCTGGGTCGATTTCTATTTGAAAAGTTTGCTGTTGTAGTGTCTTTAGCGTCACCAACATTTTGATTAACTTTCTTTGCAACTTTTGTATGATTGAGCAAGTTTTGTCCTAAATTAGATACCGACTGAATTCTGACTCGACAAAATTATGCAGTAAACATAACCTCACGGCTGTCCTTTCGGTGTTCGGATACGCATACCAAAGACAATAATCAGTATTTTAGTATTATAACTATTCTATAACACTACGTTAAGTTTGGTCGATTAAAAAATTCAGTACTATAAAGTTGTAGGTATAAAGAAAACGATTCTGAGGTCAACTCACTGGCGCTAAATTGTTCTGATAACAAATAAACAATAACCAAAAAAGTGTAACGGCAGCCGCTAAGCGGCCCCGAGACGGTCAAAACAAGTCACACGATTAATTCAAACACGTGGATTTAGTTTGAGTCTAGACATTATTTTTGTACACTACAATTTAGTTTGTTTGTTTTTGTATATTTGCCTTTGTCAAATCACGAGTTTAAAGCATGATTGATGGAAAAAGGAAATTATTATTACTCTAGTCTAGGTCAGACGTGACAGAGACAAACTCGACGATGGAGTGAGCTTACCCAGAAGAAGCCTGTTAAATATTTTTGTTTTGTTTGATGCAGAGGTGTACAGGTACATAGATTGGCATTGAGCGACCTATGAGCTGCCAAGTTATGTATGTCGTCGTTAGAGTAAAGTTCGGTGCTTTCACCGTTAATCAATTTCAGTAATGTTAATAATACGGAACCCTCGGTGCGCGAGTCGTAGCTACTCGCATTTGGCCGGTTCTTTATAAATCATCGTTGTTTTATAGAACGTGCGGCTGATTTAGCGAACTTCAAAGTACCTAGATACCTACCTACATGCACCAAACACCAATAACGGAATTAAATTTAAAAAAATACTATAGGTATATATGAATTTTAGGGAAATTATCACTTTGTCCTTTTACGAAGCCTTCTTCCATGTTAGAGAAATAAACACTACACTACCTATAAATAGAACACAAGTAACTGTACGTAAATAACTACAAATTAAGGAAGAGCCCTAACGCGATTAATGAACTATTAACTAAGTGTTTTATGGCTCTACAATCTCGGATGACTAGAATGACGTCACAGGCAATTTGGAGACCCCAGACGTTCCGCGCTGCTGCCTGATGTACAAAATTTGGCAGCTCGTAGGTAACCGTTTTTGCCAGTTCTATTGTCAGCGAGCTTCTCCCAGTCACAAGGAAAGTCACGTTTCTGCGTCATAATACCATTAATACCAAACCAAAAAGAAAAGGACCGATCGGCGGAAAATAATGTGAGCCACATCATTTTCCGCCGATCGTTCGTATTGGATAAATTTCTTGGCTGTTATTCTTCTTCTGCAACTAAATTATTGCCGCCTTGCATAGGGTCTAATAAACATTTTGCCTTGGTCGCGGTGAATGCTACTACGAACCCGCGACATCGGTTAGAGTTGGACCATGTGGTTTACAGTTGAAAGAAGTCCGGCACAACGTCCTTAACGTTTTTAGTCTTCAAAGTTGTGTTAGTGTCGGTTCGGTCACCCGTATAGAGACTAATTGATAGCAATGATGTCGCCATAAGACGTGTACATAATATGGAAGAAGAATTTGTGGTGGTGAGCAGAGGAGATGGCTTAGTGGTCAGAGCGCCTGGAGTATTTATCCGGGAGGTGCAGGTTCGAATCCTGTTCGCGACCGTATTCTTTTTCTATTTAATATAATAACTTTAGCTATTTGGAAAATTTTATGCCAAAATACGTCTACTTCATTGCATAATGCAATTCATTACGGTCATGCGGCTTCGCTCTGGGACATAGTTAACACAACAATACGAGTGATGGACTGCTGTGTCACTGTCTTACTGACAAATATTTTTTTCGGTTGTAGAACTGGCAGCGCCACCACTAATTTGTCAAATGTCTAATGGGAAACGATCTTGAATTAATATTGTCATTTTTTATTTCAAACATCTACAGCGACGTCAACTTCAAAATTCGCAAAAAAAACTACAACAAAAAACTCTTCTCGCGGTAAAAGAGAAAACTATTTATATATACAGGCTGTGGTTTTGAACAGTGGCCATATTGTAGGAACATATTCAGCAACAGGTTGTATAAAAATAATTATAACAATAATAGCCAAGAGGTCAACGTCCTATTCGTCTCGTAACGTGCGACACGGCGTAAATCCAAAAAACAGTAAGACTGCGAAATTAATTCGATTTTCTAAGGTATACTTTTTTTTATTGTTTTGTAATCAGTTACACCTATAGATTCACCTCCTTCAATTTGGCCACCACAGAACACTATACTCCTAACGGAGTTGGCCACTGTCTAGAACCACAGCTTGTATATTTTGTTAAAAATTTGCTCCATTTGTTTGCCATATAACATTACTTGCCAGAAGTTAATCTTTATTAGCGAAACTTTCGGATGGTGTAATAATACATGTGTGTTTTAGTCGATTCCTGACCGGGAAACATTGATTTTTCAAAAATCCAATGGTGCAGGTTTATTTTTAATCAAAATCGGGCCCGAGACTCTTTTGAGTATTTTTCGATATTCCTTAATTTCGGATTGCCCAATTTAAAAAATAAGCTGTATAGGTATTAAATATTAAAATTACAAACAATATCGTCAACATAACATGTTTTTAATGCTCTCAGGCACAAGTAATTGAAGTAAAAAACTTTTGTTCAGTTCAGAATGTCAAATTCCCGAAATTTCGAATTACGATTAATTATTATTTTTAAATTTATCAATGTAGGTACAATACAAGATATAGTTTTCTAGCTCTTCTTTCCAAAAAAATATACTAACACAAAACATTCTTTCTTTTCATAAAATTTTAAACAAACCAAGTGCTATGGTCTCGAACAAGAAAGAACCCAATTTATCAAGTGACTAAGCAAACCTGGCCAGAACACTTTGGTCATAGTTGTGATTAGCTGGTATATATCGGTGCGAGAGAGATAAACGAATTTTGAACAGTTGTGCTCACTACATTCCATTATATATTGGAATTTATTCTTCAAAATCCAAAAAGACACCTAAAAGTAACCATTCACATAGTGTAACCTAAAAGTAACCCGACGTCGGTAAAAGTAACCTAAAAGTTTACAAAAGTAACGTACTGGCAACCCTGGTTCGGGGCGTACACGTACTGCCCACAGATTACTATTATATTAAGTAGCTGAACTGCCGCTCGTCGCCCGCTCAGACACATACTAAGAACAACAACGTACAAAATCACGTAAAATTTTAATTTTCTCAATTAGTAAGTGATTTTCAAAAAAGTTATTGTGCACTATTGTATTTAAAAATGTCTACAAATTGATGTAAGTAACTTTAAAATCCAACGCAAATAGACGACGCTGAAATGATAATAAGAAAAATTGAATGATAACAACTAACTTCTTACCTATTTTAACAAACTACATGAAAAAATAAACGAACACGATTGAAGACTAAATATTAATGAATCACATATATTTTCTCCAGATTTTTGGTTAACCATTTTAATGTATTTGAAATCGTTTGAAAATGGGTGGAACGCCTAGCGTAGGGCCTTAACCTTAAGGGTGCGCATTGTTGCCAATTGTCTACAAACACTGAGCTGATTTAGAAAAAAAAAACAAAATGCTAAGCACTTTGAACGCATCTTTAACGTGACATTTGACATGGATGACTTTAAAAAAAAACGTCATTTGGATTTTACCGCGAATTTGAATAGATTAGGGTCCAGTTTACTGCACTGTGTGTTTGGCCTTTACTCGATTAATCTAAAATAAGTTACAACCGTTGAGGTTAGGCAAAACATAGCGCGATCAATAAAAAAATCGAAGACAGCTAGAAAATTTTCTCCCGAGCCTTTTCTTGTTCCGGAGGGCGATAATCATAATCATATTCTTTATTGCAAATCCACAATGTAAAGATAAGATGGTAATATAAATAACATGGTAGCAATCGTGGACCCTGATGGGCACAGCAAATAGTAAATTAGAAGAGAGGAAGGCGTTGTATATATAGAAATATTTGTTTATGCTCAAGTATTTATGTAAGCGGGTGAAATATCAGAAGACGAAGAAGATATTGGTGATGAAAATGATATCAATTATTACCCAACGTCACAGAATTTGATAGATGAACTAGCGGAAGGATTTGAAAGAGGTTTCCGGAAGAAGAGTTTGACCATGAAGACCCACCTTTAGGTGAAAACGAAATTGTCAGAGATTCACCTTTGGGTTTTTATGAAGCACCAGGTACATCGTCATCAACAGAAATAAATTCTAGCTCTGGAGTGGCACTTTGGAGACCAAGAAATCGACACCTCTTAAGGAAAACGAAACATTTAGAGAGTAATGATGACCGAATCGTCTTGATTCTATTCTAATCGTCTTCGATTGTATTGGTATATTAAATGGATAATCACCATTCGCGTAAAAAAACGATACTGTATTCTGATTTGAATTTCCGTGGCTGGGTCGACGGAGCCCCGCTTCGCGGGGCTCCTATTTTTGTGTCTGTAAGGTTAGAAAAAACCTAAACACGAAGAGGATGACGGGTAGTTCGCTAGCTACGCTCGCTCACTGGCCCCCGTCATCTCTTCGAACCTAACCTGTCCATGTTGGGATACACGAAACTCCCGAGCTCGCTTCGCTCGCTCATAGATCAATTTCGTTTATTTATTTTCATAATCCCGATATGTTGTAGACTATTAAAGTGGTTTACTATTTACGTCATTAAAAATTTTCATCTTTTTTTGCTATTGACAAGTAAAATAAAGTTAGGTTATGTTAAGACATACAGAGCCACATGCGACAAAATTTCGAACTAAAATCAACAATATGACAGTTCATTTCACACTGTTTTACATAATCTCTGATCGTTGACCCGCTGCATTGATAAACGCAAAACATTCATTCAATTCTGCGTGTTATAGTTCAGTAATTATGTAAAACCGCTAAACGTAGTTTAGCTGTTTTTCATAACAGTACTGTTTTGTAAATCAGCTAGTAGTTTTGTAAAGCAGCTTATTCTACAATCCATCTGCGACATACGCACTAGGCACCATTCAAAGGAATCGGTTAGGTAAAAATTGCAAGCTACTCACGACAAAAGATTATATGAAAGAATCAATTGAAAGACGTTCATATGAAGAACAATTTGCTAATTACGAAGGTATAGACATTTCAGCTACATGTTGGAAAGATAATAAAATTGTTACACTTCAACTTATACCGGATCCGAACCTACTTCTACTATTACTCGATATGACAAGAAACAAAAAAGATCTATTTCCATCTCCAGTCCAAAGGTCATCACAGCTTACAATGCACATAAGGGCGGGGTAGATCTTATGGTTACAGTTTTTTAGGTAGATATCGAATAAGAATAAAGAGCAGAAAATGGTACACGCGATTATTTTACCATATGATCGACATGAGCGTAATTAACTCTTGGATATTATATAAAAAAGTAAATGAAAGATCAGGAAATGAAAAAGTTATGAATTTTGGAGAGTACAGGGCAGAATTGGCGGAAAGCTTATGCAAGTACAAGACATAAGGCAAGGAAAATAAGCGAGGTAGACCGTCAAGCTCTAATTTAGAGAATGAAATTGAAGCAAAGAAAAGACGAGGTCCAATGAAATATGTGCCGCCAAAAGATATAAGAACAGATACAGTGGCACATAACGACAAAAGATGCGAGAAAAAAATCGCTGCAAATTACCCAACTGTAAAGGGTTTACACGCACTAAATTTCAGGTGGCTCTATGTCACACCAAAGAAAGAAACTGTTTTGCTGAATTTCATAGTATGTAAGGTATAAGCTCAGACATACAAATTCTTTCTTTTCTTTGTTTAATAAGAATTATATTAAGCTCTAACGCGTAGTGTTGCCATTTGGCTACATTCCATTTCTTTTACATAAATTAATAAAAATATTATTATTATTCAAGATAAATCTTTGAAAAGCATTAACGCATGCTTAGCGAACTCTAAAGTTACAATATTAAATGGAAAAAGAATACGGTCGCGAGCAGGATTCGAACCTGCGCCTCCCGGATGAATACTCCAGGCGCTCTGACCACGAAGCCATCTCGACCTCTGCTCACCACCGCGAATTCTTCTTCCATATTTTAACACGTCTTATGGCGACGTCATTGCTATCAATTCAGTCCCTTTACAAGTGACCGAACCGACACGATTAACTTTGCAGTTAATACAATGTCGTAAAGAATGCAATTACCTTAATAATTCAAGATAAATCTTTGAAAAGCATTAACGCATGCTTAGCGAACTCTAAAGTTACAATATTAAATGGAAAAAGAATACGGTCGCGAGCAGGATTCGAACCTGCGCCTCCCGGATGAATACTCCAGGCGCTCTGACCACGAAGCCATCTCGACCTCTGCTCACCACCGCGAATTCTTCTTCCATATTTTAACACGTCTTATGGCGACGTCATTGCTATCAATTCAGTCCCTTTACAAGTGACCGAACCTACATATTATTATTATTTTTCCCTTAATCTATGACCGATATCTTTTTTCAAAGCAAAACAAAAAATCGCGCATTTAAGGGTTAAGAATATCCTGTCCTTTTACATTTAAATCAGGAAACAAATTAATTTGTAAGAAGCATTCCTTGGCAATACGGATATAGAACCAGATTTAGTGCAAATTATAAATGTCACAAATACGTAAACCACTTTTGTACTATAGACCAGGGACCGGACACCCCCGCTTAAGGGTTAAGCCTTTTAACAGGTTAACTTATATCGCAGTGTTACCTTATGTTCGAGTTACATCCTCGAAACCCAGCGAAATGGTTAACACCTTTATTATGGTAACCACGTAAACAGGTTAACCCCTTCAATGACTTAAGAATTTGAAGAGGTTACCTTCACGAAAAGCTTTTATTCGTGTTACCTAATAAACTTGAGCTGCATGTAGGGATACTTGTACCCAAGCGGCGCCGGGCGGTAAGATGTCACGTGCGGTCATGGTTATGCAATTTTAAAACTAATGTCGATTACATAGAGTGTATATTACAATGTCTTGGGTTGGAATGGCTTACCCTGTTATAGGGTATTGAAAAGGTAACCTGTTCGCAAGGGGTTACATTACACCCATTCGAAGGTGTAACATGTATCATAAGGTTTCATTTTGAAGCGCTTAAAAAACCCTTGCCGGTCCCTGCTATAGACTAACAGCCGGTTTCTGAATTGAGAATTTTATACTAAAGTTGGGTACTGCCAAAATCTGTATCTGAATTGAGTATTTCTTTGAATTTAAGTATACATGCATGAGAATTGTCAAACTAACATCAAATTTGTCAATTGCTCACATAATGCTATATTTGCGTTTCACACCATGTTTAACCATGCTAAAACTACACTTAAGTTGGGATTGCGTAATAGATGATAAGTATTCAATTGTGTCTACTTAAACCCTGCTTATGCTGTTTTGCAGACTTTATTGACTCCTTTAATGAACCCCTCGAGTTCAGGCAAGCAGTTTCTAATCGTGAACAGATCATGACGAGAAATTCAATGGAAATGTGCTCTGGATTCCTAAACGAAGGTTTCACTATGCATGTACGAGGGGCGTTCAATGTATTCTCGGTATCGGTATGAAAAAAAAACTTAATTCAAATAAAATTATTTTTATTTTCCAATATAATCCCCCATAACCTCAATGCATTTGTTACATCTCGAAATTAATTTTTCAATACCCTGTAAAAAAAAATCTCTGTAAAATGCGCATTTATGGCCGCCTTAAGCTCTTCATCGTTGAAAAACGTTTTCCCCGAAGATCTTTTTTCAAATTAGGGAACAAATAATAATCGCTAGGGGGTAAGTCTGGACTATAGGGTGGGTGGTTTATTTCTTCGAAACCGTAATCTCGCACAGCAGCCTTGGCAACACGCGCCGAGTGGACTGGGGCGTTGTCGTGAAGAAGCAACACACCGGCGGTCAGTTTACCCCGTCTTTTTTCTTTAATTGCCTCCCGTAAATTTCTCAAAGTGGATGCGTAGGATGCTGCGTTATGGTTTCACCTTTTTTTGTGTACTCAATCAACAAAATTCCCTTTGAGTCCCAAAACATCGTGCCCATGACTTTTCCGGCAGACGGAACGACTTTGAATTTCTTAGGGGAGGCACTACCCTTCTTGTGCTGCATGGACTCCTGCTTACTTTCAGGGTCATAATGGTGAACCCACGTTTTATCTCCAGTAACAATTCGATCGAAAATACTTGACTGGTCTTCACTACAGAGCTTTAAAAACTCTCTACAGCACTCGATTCGCACTTGTTTTTGAGGCGCCGTGAGCATTCGCGGCACCCATCTTGCACTGACTTTTGAGAGGTTAAGGAGGTCATGCAGAATAGTGTGTACGGTACCAACGGAGAGGTGGGTCATCTCTGCTATAATTTTGACCTTCATTCGGGCATCCTCCAGTATTAACTTCTCAACTTTTTTCACGTTTTCTTCCGTAGAGGCAGTAACCGGGCCGCCCGAGCGAGTGTCATCTTCAATACTCTTTCTGCCCTTTTTAAATTCACTTGACCACTTTTGTACTGTCAATAACGAAGGTGCAGAATCTTGGTAAACAGCCACCATCTCTTCGTGAATAGTTTTTTGACTTTTTCCTTGTTTGGTAAGGAATTTAATCATAGCGCGGTGCTCGATTTTCTTCGACATTGTCACGTTAGCCATTCCAGTTGTCGTTGACTAAGGGTAACTAGCAAACTAATGATCAGAACTATATGAAATTTCATATTTATACCCTCAGATAATGTCATTACTTAATTAATTAGTCAAATTACCCACATCATTATTAAATCACCCCCATACCGAGAATACATTGAACGCCCCTCGTAATAGGGGCATGTTGCATGGTGCAGTTTTACATAAGCTGTTGCTTCGCTCATTAGAAGACACAATAGATTTTTATATAATTCTGTACGTTGCTGAGCCGAAAGGTTTAATATGACCTGGATTGACTCTGGATGTTGCTGAAGATCCAAAGGATAATGTTTAAAATAATCCAGAACTTTGCTGCCAGAACAGCAATAGTGGAACACTATTTTACCGATTAGTTTTAATTAAAATACACTCGGCGTCACAAAAATCGCACCTCTTCGAAAATAAGTTTAAAACATGTCCCGCCAGTAACGAATACATTAAACCTTATTAATATTGGTATCAATTGAAAGTATGTTTAACGACCTTTAAATTAACAACAGTTAGAATTCCTAAACACAACAGATCTCATTAGCACGTAACGTTAAAAAAAATGTTGTCAAAATACGCATTACAACGGCCACTAATTGCACCTCCCTACAAGGGTATAAAACGGGCGACCCGGGTTAAATGTGAGTCCTATCCACGAACCCCGGGGGCAGACGACTCTTCGCCGATGCAGAAAATCGCGGGTACACGGTGTCGGGTCCGGAGATACCCACCCACTACCCGGACAACCATCTACACGCACCGGACGTGCTCGACATAGTGATCCACTATGGATTACACTGCCAGGTTACACAACAGGTCTTAGACGACGAGATGGGATCGGATCATTCACCCGTACTCGTCGTCTTATCTGGTATGCCGACGCGATCAACACCACCAGCGCCACGTCCGAAAACGGACTGGGCTGTTTTCACGGAGGTGATGGAGGCCACCACACCCACTCGGCCGATCGTCACCGCCGCGGACGTTGACGAGCTGGCAGTGGAGGTCACCGCTTGTATACGCGGCGCCTTGGAAAAGGCGACCGACGACACCACAAGACCCCGGGGGAGGCTCCCTCCCCTACCCCCCCGCATCAGAGCACTGATTGCGCGCAAGGGACGTCTACGCAAGCGGTGGCAACAGACACGATGCCCGTACCTCAAATACGACCTCAACCGTCTCGCGGAGAAGGTTAAGGCCGAGTTGGAGGCACACAACGCAGAGAGCTGGGAGTCGCACATTGATGCAATAGAGGGTGATTGGCCGGCCATACATCGACTGTGCCGCCAACTCACCCACACCCCGGCTCCCGTGCGCCCTCTACGTAGCAACGACGGGGCGTTAAGATACACCGCGGCAGGCCGCGCGGAGATCTTCGCCGATCACCTGGAGCGTCAGTTCCAACCGAACGCTACCGAGAAACTCGAGCATGTTGCAGCAGTCGAGCAACACCTTGTCGAGTACTTCTCCACGCCGATAGCCCCCAATGAAGACCCCATCAGCTTCTCGCCTTGCGCAGTAGCACGCGCCATCAAACGCACCAAGTTGCGAAAGGCCCCCGGCGCGGACGGCATCACAAATACAGTGCTGCGCCACTTACCATTCCGCACTATAGCGGCGTTGGCGCGCCTGTTTACAGGTGTGATGCGCACCGGTACTTTCCCCTGTATCTGGAAAGAGGGCCGCGTCATCATGCTGCCCAAGGCGCACAAGAACGTGCTGAAGCCCGAGAGCTATCGGCCGATCACTCTTCTACCCACGATCTCCAAGGTGTTCGAACAGCTCCTGCTGCGACACCTCACCCCACACACGCTACCCCGCCCCGAACAATTCGGTTTCAGGGCGGAGCATAGTACGACGCTCCAGTTGTCGAGAGTACTGCACCTGCTCACTTCTTGTATGAACAAGAAGGAGTATGCGGTCGCAGTATTTCTCGACATGGAGAAGGCCTTCGACCGCGTATGGCACGACGGCCTCACATACAAACTTTCTCTCACGACGACGCCCCGTCGTATTGTTAAAGTGGTCTCCTCTTTCCTACAGCTCAGAAGTTTTAGGGTGATAGTCGACGGTGTTTTATCGGGTAGCCGCGCGATAGCGGCGGGCGTACCGCAAGGCAGCTGTATCTCGCCGCTATGCTACTCGTGTTACACCGACGACATCCCCACCACACCGGACTCGACGCTCGCGCTGTACGCCGACGATGCCGCGTACATAACCACCTCGATGAATGCGAGGTACGCGGCCGTCAAGATGCAGCGCGCCCTAGATCTGCTCCCCGAGTGGCTGGCGAAGTGGCGCCTGTCGGTCAACGTAGGTAAGACTCAAGCCATACTGACCGGCTGCGTCCCGCTGCCGCCACCCCTAAAACTGCACGGAGCCGAGGTCGCGTGGTCACCCCAGGTAACGTACTTAGGGGTCACCATAGACCGGCGGCTCACAATGAAATATCACGTGCTCAAGACCGTCAGCAAAGGTAAGTCGGCCCGCGCCCTACTTTACCCGGTGCTCTCGTCCCGCCTCCCGACGCGCGTCAAGCTGGGCGTGTATAAAACATATATACGCCCGATACTGACGTACGCCGCCCCGGCATGGCTCGCCCTCGCGAGTGAGTCGAGCCGCAAATTACTCCGCGTGCAACAAAGTGTCGCACTGCGGAAAATCGTCGCCGCCCCTTACCTCGTGAGGAACGACGTCATACAACGAGACCTCGGGATTGAGAGCCTGGAGGACTTCGTAGGGCGCCTAACAAAAAATATGTTCGCGCGTGCCGACGCGTGTGCCTTACCCCATATTAAGCAGATAGCGCCATGGCACGCGCGCCCGCCGGACGCCAAGCGACTACCTCGCGACTTGCTGGCGGACACGGATATTTCCCGCACCCCACCCACTACTTGACACCCGAGTGAGTCGTACTCATATACACGCGACCCACTCCAACAAAAAATTACTCCACATATACATAACGCATCCACTCACTGCGCGTAGTGTTCTAAGTTTACATAGGCACGGCGCGTAGTGAAAACACATACAAACATAACTACACAAGCATCTATACATAACACGTTGAATAATGCGGCGCGGGCGCGCTACTTATTCAAACGTAAACATTGAGCAGTGTAACACATTTACATTACTGCTCATACCCACACCACGGCCCCTTGTTTGAAACGTGACCGGCTCGACCTGGAAGCGCGACAAACGGGGGCCAGCATCCTCAGTAGGGAGCGTCTAAGTCGGCGCCTCTGTCGCTGGTTACTCTTCACTGGGCCTCCACCGGGTAACCGGTGGTCTCACCTGGCGGGGACGTACCGCCGAGGCGCCGTGAAGATAGCGGTAACACAAATCTCCGCGGCGCTCCTACTGAATACATAATAACAATAATACATAACGTAAACTGCATAGGCGGTTTACGTTAAGTCATGCCTTGCCACTAAGGGCAACCCAATGACGGGTCCGACTTTTCGGACCGAGGTATAGCCTCCGCGGTCAGGGGGCGAAGCCCCGACACCGCTCGTCGCGCCCCCTTGCGGGAGCGCAGCGAATTCCACATAGAGAATGTGAGTCATTCGCTATTCAACCTTTAAAGTGAACACACGTGAACAGCTACAGCAAGAAAAATACCCCAGAAGATGGATACCACTGCAGATGAAGCCGCTCAAGTCATTGCACTACTGCAATCAGGGATGCGGCAATGTGATGTTGCTCGGCAACTGAACTTGAGTCGTTTTGCCGTTCGACGAGTGTTCCAACGCTTCCAAGAGACTGGTGGCTATATCCGAAGACGTGGATCTGGAAGACAACGGTGCACATCCGAAAGAGACGATCGCTTCATTGTTTCGACGTCTTTACGTAATCGGTTCTCCAATGCTGTTGAGCTGCAACAACAACTGCGATCAGCTCGCAGAACTTCTGTAAGCGTCTCCACGATTAGAAGAAGAATGCGGGAGAAGAAAATTGCAGCTCATAGGGCTGCTACAGGGCCAAAATTAACTGCACAGCATAGGAGAGACCGGTTGCAATTTGCCCGTGACCATGTGGATTGGACAATAGACCAATGGAGGGCTGTGCTCTTCTCGGATGAGACGAGGGTGTGTCTTTTCTGCAACGACAGGCGTCGAAGAGTGTATAGGGGGCAAGGGGAACGATTCGCGCAAGCCTGTATTCAAGAGACAGTGGAATACGGGGGTGGCTCGTGCATGTTCTGGGGCGGCATGTCAATCGAGGGTAAAACGAACCTTGTGTGCGTTTCTCGGGCTGGAAGTGCTCGCGGGCAAGGGTCGCTGACTGCTGCTCGGTACATAACAGAGATCTTAGAGGAGCTGGTTGTCCCTTATGCTGGTTTTGTTGGCAGTGGGTTCACGTTAATGCACGATAACGCCCGCTGTCACACCGCTTTAATTGTAAGAGACTACCTGCAAGAAGTTGGAATCCCTGTTATGCGCTGGCCGGCGCGAAGTCCAGACCTGAACCCTATTGAGCATCTTTGGGATAAACTGAAACGGCGAGTACGGGCACGTGATCCTGCCCCTACCACTCTCCAAGACCTCCAAGATGCCGTCGTTGCAGAATGGGACAACATTCCTCAAGAGACTGTTGTCACATTAACTCGGTCCATGAGAGGACGCATGGAAGCAGTCATCAGGGCTAGAGGGGGTAACACTAGGTTTTAAGTTGTTTTTAAGGACTTCTTTGTAATTTTTGCTGATAAAATAAAATTTAACTTTTTATTCATTTGCATTTGCTTGCTTTTTTTTATTCCCTGGTAAACTAAAAACCAAATCCATTGATTTATTCTGAAATTTAAATGAATTGCCTTTCCAATGATACCTTACAGTCATATGTCTACCATTGATTAATAGGGTTAAAATGACTTTGAAGGGAATTCTTAAAGAGGTGCGATTTTTGTGACGCCGAGTGTAGACAAGACGAGAGCCACCTTCAACGCCTTTTATTACATTTTTAATTGTTATGTAATAAATCGAATCAGCTTATAATTACACAAAGGATAGTAATTACAAATTTTGCTACTTATATTTTTATTCATACTCATATAATATAATTATTATTATTTTTACATGAATTCCATTATTTTTACTATAAAGAGTTGGTTGATCTTCTGAAATTGCTGAAAGAAACGATGCTAAAGCACAAAGTGCATCTCCTCAATTGCGATAGCGGCCAGATCTCCTAAAAAAAAAAACGTAATGGACGTTGATTAATATACATACATACATACATAGATAGCATTACGCCTGTATTCCCCGAAGGTATAACCATGTGTTGGTGGTGGTTGATTAATATCATCATAGTAAATATTAATTAATACTACACACCAAACCATTCCGCTCCATCATCATATGGATTTTTATCTGTGTTCTTCGTCATCCATTATAACCAGGATTTGATGGTCTGCTTCAGTTATTATTGGAATCCAGATTCGTCCACTTGGTTTTCTGTTTTATGTAGAGAGAATATCCTGTCCTTTTACATTTAAATCTGGAAACAAATTAATTTGTAAGAAGCATTCCTTGGCAATACGGTTATAATAAATAGAACCAGATTTGGTGCAAAATTATAAATATCATAAATACCTAACAATAGCACGAAAATTACAGGTGACTGATAGCTACTTACTTTGCTACCATGGCCAGCAGGATTTCCTTTTCTTCCAACTTAATTATTAAATAAAAATTTGGCGGCATTTTTTTATGTTTGAGATGCGATCAATTGCGATTCGTTCTACCATACGTTGGTATTCTCCAAAGGGTATTATTTAATACCTTCTCGCATTTAAATTAATATTATTATCATGCGGCTTACATTTCTGGTTTAAGATCATTTATTTCCTCATAAAGAATAAAAATTCACTTACATGAGAAAAAATAATTATTAAATAACAGCTGCAATAACCTCGCGGCGATACAAAAAAACTTACGCTATTATTAAATATAAAATTACAACAACAATGGGGGTTAAAAAAACATACGTATTTGAAAAATTGGTTCAACCATGTTTGCAGCACAATATAAAGATCGAGCGTATCTTGAGGCGACAAGACTGTTTGTACAAACAAAAGACATTTATATTATAAGGGATGCACGTATATACCGCCAATCCAGTACATCTATTGATTAAATTAATGACACATTTGAGAGATTTGGTATTCTAACCATCCAAGCCTGTACTGGTATTGCTATCTAGACTACGAATTATTTTGGCAATTTCAATTAGATTAGTATGAACAAATTGTGTAATTGTGTGTTTACTGTCACTCGGTGTATCTACTCCCGATGAATTAGTGTAAATTGTACAATTATGGTATCGATTTGGAATTTGATTTGCTTTAAGTTGAACCAATATTTGAAAAATATTCATTAAAATTAAATCCCTCTGGCGTTAAAAGTTTCGGTGGCCTGGTATTGTCTTTTATCTTGTTCTGAGATCGATTGTTAATACCTAAGACTCCACATCTTTTTTGGCTTGTGTTTACAATCGCTTAACTGCTTGTGGTAATATTGAGACTTTTTTTTTCTTTTATCTTGTAGGTCACTTCGTTACGTATTTCAATTTTTTTTTCTTTTTTTGTTTCATCACCAGGATAACTTTTGTGTTGTTTCCAAAGCATGTTTCTTTTATTTATGTCTTCTATTATATCTTTTTGTATCCAATCTTGGCGAGGGTGATATTGGACTTTAAATTTAACAGTTTTGCATTTGTTGATTAAGAAAAAATAAATAATTAACCATTATTACAAAAAAGGTACTCAACATGTTGGACTCAGGTTTATAAAATAGCAGAACAATGAATATGATCCATATAAATATTTATTTTGACCAGAAATGTAACCCGCACGATAATAATATTATTTAAATGCGAGAAGGTATTAAATTAGTCTCAAATTCTCAATTCAGAAACCGGCTGTTAGTCATTTGTACAAAAGTGGTTTAGGTATTTGTGATATTTATAATTTTGCACAAAATCTGGTTTTATTTAAATAACCGTATTGCCAAGGAATGCTTCTTACAAATTATTTGGTTTCCAGATTTAAATGTAAAAGGATAAGATATTCTTTCTAAATAAAACAAAAAAACAAGTGGACGCATCTGGATTCAAATATTGACTGAAGCAGACCATCAAATCCTGGATATTTAATGGATGACCAAGTAGAAATAGATAAAAATCCATATGATGATGGAGCGGAATGTTTTGGTATGTAGTTGTGGGAGTCAGATATTGGTTATGAAGAAATAAACACGATTAATTATAATATACATGTATTTGCAAAACTTTCTCTGCCTTACGTCAGTTTTAAAACGTCTGTCACGAATCGTCGAAGTTCGATCTATAAAAGAGTATTTTACAACCAGCCAGTATCGTGTTAATTGCGCTCATGTAGTCCATTGTTGGCGTATGTGGTCCCATAGTATTAATCAATATTTACTATGATGATATTATTCAACCACCACCTATTACATGGTACTTAAACCTTCGGGGAATACAGGGGTGATGCTATGTATGTATGTATATTATACAACGTCCTTTACTTTTTTTTTTTCATGCGAAGTTGGCCGCTATCGCAATTGAAGAGATGCACCTTGTGCTTTAGCATCGTGCCTTTCAGCAATTTCAGAAGGTCAACCAACTCTTTATAGAAGAAATAATGGAATTCATGTAAAAATAATAATAATTATATATGAGTATGAATAAAAATATAAGTAGCACAATGTGTATTCTTTTAATTAAAAGCAAAGGCTGGCTACACCGAAAGGAAGTTACCTGTACTGTTATCGTGTGATTGAATGGACGAGGCGCATCGAACGGTCAAATGACCAAATCAGCGTACCTATTGACTAACTCGGTTACCAACGATTTGATGATCACTTTGTAGTGCTTTGCGCCGTATGTTTTTAATATTAGTTGTTTGATCCATCATAGACAAGCTTTAACGTACGACGCAATATACTACATAAAGCCCATCAATTCGATGGAAACCGAGATAGGCAGTAGGTATTCTGAAGGAGCAATACAATGCCGGTAGGCAGAAGGTATGCACGATGAAACTGAGAACCTGCCGATGACAATCCTTTTGATATTGTCAATAACGGGTAGTAGAATATATTATAAATCTTAGCCGCATTAAAAAAAAATGCCACACAGAAGAATGACACAGCCACATAAGTTGAAATAGTCAACCGCTTTTGATTTGTGAAGTTTTAATAAAATTATCTGACTTTCAGTCAGTTAGTTTACAGCCTGTATAGAGACGTGAATAGATAGCATTGACGTCGCCAAAAGACGTGTTAAAATATGGAAAGAATTCGCTTAGCTTAGTGGTCAGAACGCCTGGAGTATTTATCCGGGAGGCGCAGGTTCGAATGCTGCTCACGATCGTTTTCTATTTCCATTTAATATAATAACTTTAGAGTTCGCTAAGCATGCGTTAATGCTTTTCAAAGATTTATCTTTAACAGTTAATTTTATTAAAACTTTGTAGCATTTCAAATATAGGATTAAATTTAATGCCGAATTAATATCAAGACGCTGTTATTAAAAATTTATTACTTACATACAATACGTTTGCCTTATTCTAAATACAACTAACGTAACTAAAGTTGCTAATTTATATTAGCTAACATAATATCTCACAAAAGTATACATAATAATATTTCCCGTCAAGAGCTTAATACGTAAAGAGCGTCAGCATATAACAGGGACATATTGAAGCGTCTAATAAATACAATAAATACTTTAACATAGAACCGAAACTGACAAACTCTATTAGATAACTTTAGCGTGCAATTTAATATAAATTATTCTTTGTAATTCTCATCACACAGTTTACAATTTACAGACAGATCATAGAAAACAATATAGAGGAGTGAACATATCGAACCGTTTATCTTCTATAGACCGAATATAATCACATTTCATATTATAGACACTGTATGTACACTGGCACTTTTTTCATTGAGTCGATTCAAATAACTTTTCACGAAAGTATTTAATTTTTTGTGCAAAAAATGCTTCAAGACCTTCAGCACAACGATAAAATTCAGAATCCTTTGGATTAAAGTATCGACAGTTATCAAAAATTTTTGTCATATCACCAATAAACTCACTTAAAGTACTATATGTTTGTTCATTCACTTTTCTTTCCACAGTCTGTAAATCTGTAAAAAAAAAACGAACTTAGAGCCTGTATATCATCGCATAAAGTATAATTATAAGAGAAAAACATACATACCCATTGGTTCCTTAATAATTTTATAGTAGGTGGGAGCTTCTCTGGGGTCTACAGGTTCCATAAACGGCCAGGCGTTTTTGTGAAGTTGAATTTGTTTTACAAGCCTCTTTAAGTTTTCAAAATCTTTAAGAGTGAGCTCTTTCATATTGGCGTAATTGACGGAATTATTTTTTTGACAATTTGGACAAATGTACTCATCAATGTTGTCTGCTTCCGATTGCAATATTCCAACACAGCGTCCATGGAACCAATCCTGACAACGATCGCAGCATATATAGAATCTGGAAAACATTATAGCCCATTATTTCAACTGCAGATTTGCCGCCTGTATTCGAAAGAGTTGGCAGAGGTGTACACAGATTATATATATATTTTATGATTAAAGTGTATTTATCTATACTAATATTTATAAGCAGAATAGTTTTTTGTTTCTTTGTATTTTTGTTTAAAAGCTCTGGAACTACCAGTTGGATTAGAAAAAATATTTTTGTATTTGTTAGACAGGTTTTTGATAAATAGTATAGGCTATCTAACATTCGGCTACACCTCTCAGCTAGTCTTAAGTGTCTGTTAAGTAAGTCGGAAGAAAAAGCGCTGTCAAACTGCATTCTCCGCGTGTGCTGGCATAATGGTTTCGTGATTCATAAATATAATGTTCTACAAAAATATCGGTCTATAGTAAATCTAAAAAAAGTCCACGATGCCTATCTCTTATACAGATAAGATATTTTGTGCCAAAACGTGATTTATGAGCATTATTGTATTTTCTTCTCTTTCGGAGTCAGTTTGTTTTCACAAATAAGTTGTACTCTTTTTTAGGCCTTCACTTGTACACTAAACTAAATAAGAAATTATGAATTTATGACCTTAAATATTTTAGCTCAAAATTTATTTTATATAAACATTTAAACTTTGTCCTATGATCAAACCGAACTCTTGATAACCATCGTTAAATAAGTAAATGAAATATTTTAATAATTCAAATAAGTTATTTTAATTTAACTTTTATTTTAAAGATTTTTAATGTTCATTTTTTTTTTCCCTGTAGCATATTATAAGCTCTCCTGCCGCCTGTGACACAGGTTCATCCTAGTACAGACATCCTACTTTTCAATACTTTTATAGTCTCTAAGATTCATATTGTATTTTTACCATTGTTATATTGAATAAATAATTTAAATTTTATATATTTATTAGGCATTGCATATTAATCCTAACGAATGAAAGTTACCTGGTCATCGAGAAAATTTTAGGAAGATAAACTTTGCCCATTATAGCGTGTTATTTGGACGCAAAGTTTAGGAAATACTGTAAAATAAAAAAATAAACAACACCCGCGGGAACGAGCCGTATGCATAACGAGAAGAGACAAACTTTGAATTATTTCCTATTTGTTGGCACTAAGTAGGTAATTATAGTATAATTATACGCGGGTGAAACTGCGTGGCACAGCTAGTACCAGCAGTGGCGTGCATTGTATATAGGCTATTGGCAGTGCCTACCTCAAAAAATTACCTAAATACAACTATATCACAGTTTACTATAACTGTACAAATTAATTAATTATTGTATAAAATATAAACCAAACAACTTACACAACCTTTAACTATTACTACATAAACAAATTAAATCAATTGTCATACTCATTAAACACGCAGCTACTTTAATTCATATTTTTATCTATGGTAACTTCGTACTAGATACTCCGGTAGGCACTCGAATTAATGCCTTTAAAATTCAAGAACACTCAAGCAATTTCATGTTATTCATATACGCACACACACTATCATAAAATAAACTGATGCACGGTAAAACTCGAATGAGTTTATGTTTGCATCTTTAGAATGTTTTTTTCTGTTATTCTTGTAAAAAACGAATAATAAATAAAAAAAAAAAAAAAAACCAACAAAAATTACTTCACCGATTTAGCACGCGTAATCATACTCGCATTTGACATTCGCAATTTAGGGGCATATATAGGCACTAATATTATGAGACAGCAATACACTGTCTCTTTCTCTAAGTAGGTATTGTTCCATTTGGTACTGAGTGTTACCAACTTTAAATATACCTTTCAAATTAATAGGAAAATAATTAGTGCGGGAATTTTAAATGACTATCATTTAATTGCATATTCGGTCTTGTGTAATCTCTAACTAAATACGCGCGCAATTTTTACCTAGGTGCGATTTAAAACGTAAATATTACTTTATTCTGTGATTTATGAACTAAACTTTAAGGAATTGCTGTGAAAATGGATAAATTATTGTGCTCGTCTCGTGGGGAACATACAATTTGCTTACAAAAATTACGTTCAAACCCTTTTAATCAGTTTTCATTCGTTGACAAAACGAAAATACTGACACTTAGTAGACCAACCCCAAATCTTAGTTTGACTAAACAAAAAGTAGACATGCGCAAAATGTGTCAGTGAAAAGAAATGAATGAAGTATATCTTTTCGCTCAACGAAGTAGTCCACTCATTTAGTTCAGTACTTCATTTAGTTCAGCAGATCAGAACTAGTCCATGAGATGAGATGAGATATGAAGCTCGCATAGAGTGATTTAGTTACGACAAATGACGCACTTCATTTAGTTCACTTTTTTGTAAATTATAGATTGTCCTTCATATTTTATACAGACTTAGGACTGTCACCCATAAATATAAATGTAAGCACAACAGTGCAGACCTGGAACATAGTTTCGACTAAGTTTGGTGTTGAAGTATTGTGACTCGAGCGTAAAGATAAACTGAATCACAACTGAACTAAATGAAGTAGAGACACATTCGAATGACTACTGAATGAGTGATATATTTATTTTTCGAAATGAAGTAGTCCATTTCCTTCAATCGTTCGCGAACTACCCATCTCTAACAAAAAGGTAAGAACGCTCTTTGATATATCAACTCAAGATATTATGATTATGACTCGTGGTTAACAGGGTGCCGCCATTAAAATGTATTGTTTTGTTATCCTTGTCTTTTATTTGTTAATATGAAATGTACATGGAATGATTCGGGAAACGCTGGTATAAAAACAATTTGATAAATCTATACCGAAAGATTAACCGCGTCGAGTTGTTTTAGTATTTTAGTACTAACAGATATAGATAACCCCATTCTATAATCCCAGCAATTCCTTTTATAGCATACAATGTCGATATACCATTGGTTTTTGAGATATTTGTGCTAGTATACGATTCCAACTCCAATTAACGAGATATATCCGCTGTGCAGTTACAAAAAGAGATAGAAGAGGTAAGATTTTTTTTATTAGGTATTAATAAAATAAAATTGAGAATATGTCATCTATTGTTATTATTGTTTAGGAAACTATTTACCGACATAATCGTATCATTTATCAATGTTGTCATGCTGTGCGCTTAATATTTCACTAGATGTCGCTACACGACAAAATAGTTTGTATCAATATGATTGTATAACAGAGGGCGCTCGTTTCAATATAGGCTGGCTTCACATGTTCCCGAACCATAAAATCTAATATATAAAATTCTCGTGTCACAGTTTTCGTTGCCATACTCCTCCGAAACGGCTTGACCGATTTTGATGAAATTTTTTGTGCTTATCTGGTATCTATGAGAATCGGCCAACATCTATTTTTCATCCCCCTAAATGTTAGGGGTAGTCCACCCCAATTTTTTTTATTTATATGGCAGAACAACGTTTGCGGGCACAGCTAGTAATTGTATAAACATGTAATTTTTTTTTTCCTAATGAAAAATCCTATGCACGCCACTGAGTACCAGTATAATACATTTAATTATGTTTATACATTTTCATACTGTTTTATAATTTTTAATACGTAATTAAAGTATATTTATTTAATTGTTATTTTTATACATAACGTATACCATGGCAGTCCATGTCCCGTTGTGTGTCTTCCATGATTTTTAGTTCAGTTCGTCCAAAAGTTGTCTTTCAGAGAACGTCACTAGCGATAATATCGCCTATATAATATATTGACATATCTTTTTAAAATTACTCTACTTAATTTTAAAATGATGTACAAGATGGATATTTGTAATCTATTGTATTATTTTTATTTAATATGTAATTCTTTCTATTAATTACATTGTTCTTTTATTAAGTTACAAATTCTATTAAATTACGATTGAATCTGGAAACGATTACTAATATGAATTAAGCACATTTTAATGTTAAATAAAACATCGATAATTAATATAATTATCGATAATTAGGTACATCGTCTATTAGAATTAAATATTTTTGCGTTGCCAGTGCCTAGGATCGGCATGATTGGCTACTAACATGTAGGTTTGGTTTATTTAGGGTGAGTAGCGAATTATAACGTTGTGCTCATTAATACATAGTTACAACCATAAACGTAGGATAGAAATAGACCTACAAAGCCTACTTTGGGTATGGAATCTCTTACGGAAATATCACATGTTAGAAAGAGAAAGCATATTTAGGTTCGGTCAGCACTATTGGCAGATGTTGTTTTCTCCAGTGTCACTGTCAAAAATCACGCTAACTTATATTTGCTGTATTGTCAGTAAATCCTGTATATTTTATAAAGTTTTAAAATTTATAAGGGATGCCTATGTGTTCTGTTGGTGACTGCGGTGTTTCTTATAAAAACAATCCAGAAAAACATTCATTTCACAGGTAAATTGTCAACAACAGCATATATTTTCATGGCCATATTTTGGAAAAAACTATCTTTAGAAAATTTATTTGAAAACCAAATCCTATCAAGAAAATAGTGAATTTTCTCTATAGTAAAAAGCAATGGTCATAAAAGCAATATTGAGTACGTTGTTCTAATATAAATTTTCATTTCATGTATACAAAATAGTGACTTGTCAGTGTCGACTATAGTGTCAATGAAATTTTAGAATAAAAAGTTCCGATATAAGAATTTATTTAAAGTGTTGATGTATCATGCACATCGATCATTTTTCTAAAAATTTTTGGGGTACCTAATACTATCGACACAGAAGATGAAACCAAACCGCAATCACCTTTAGGCGGTGAGCACTGAGCCTATATGTGATAGCGTAATGAGTATGTTGTTTATATATTTTTTTGTACAAATTCAAGAGAATATCATAATTTTATACTGAAAGGTTTCCAATCGATGCTAAGGAAAAGGAATAATAGATGACACTAATTGATAAAGAAAAGAATAATATAAAGGAGAATAAAAAAATAAAGAAAAAGGAGAAATAAGAAAAGATAAAAGGTTTTTTTTTTTTTTTATATCCTATTATTATATTTTTTTCGGGGCAAACCATCAAAAACGCGTCCGGCCTTTATGGATAAGACCGGGGTGTATAGGATTCTTACCTCACTAAAACCACTTCGGTGGTCACCATCAGCATATGGAGGGAGGCACGTAATAAACCAGCTCCAGCACCCCCGCTATGCAGCGCCTATTGAGGCACATCCCTCGAGAGACTGAACAGGGGTCTCCCCTAAGCTTCGCTGTGCACGATAGCGCGTGACCGTTTTCTCTGGGACCACGATGGGTAAACAGAGTCCCCTCTCTAAGCATCCGTGACCCCAAAGGGCCGCCTGTCTTAAATCATACAGGCGGGGTTTCGACTGCTAGGCGCCGAGGCGGTTGCCTCCTAGACGCTTTCTTCTCCGAGAGGGATCGGCCCTCGCACAATACCGCTCGGCGGCCTCTTCCTGGACGACAACAGTCTCATAAAAAGAAGCCATTCCTCTCCAGTTCACTGAATCTGCCAGCGTAGCCCTGTCAGAGACAGGTCTCGCCCGATACTGGCTCTTGGTTCCCGCCACTCAGCGATGTAGGCTGGGCACACCTCAAGCGTGTTCTGCGCTGAGTCCTGACCAAGGTCCGCAGTGGTATTAGGATACGTAGGTAAAAATCATTCAGTCAATAATCATCTCAATCAGTCATACTCTATACACTGCTCAGGGTCCTTAAAAGCTACTTTCTTTACAAAGTACCTATTACCAATGAAATATAATTATAATTTGAGCGCATGAAATGTTTTTATTATTGTGTTAATTTATGTGTAATTATTGTGTTATTTAAGTGGATTAAATAATACCTACCCTTGTGATTTTAGTTTTATTAACATAGTTTGAATGAAAATATTTTCATTTTGTATACCAATTTTTTACATCTGATATATTGTTTATCGATAATTGATATCGTGTCAATATTTCCACGTTGTACATTACTATTGCACGCAAACATTGAAAATTCAAAATCGGTTGCACTTTTTTGAGCTCTATGTCCTTCTATGGGATACCAAAAATTTTCTAATTCTATGGTTACAACACACAGCATATCTCCTTCCTTCTATTATCATTGGGATCACTAGACCGACGAGGCGGTTTTAGCGCTCCCAGTGCTCACTCTATGAAGCTCGTGCCATCGTAGGAGGCTGATAATTATGGTTTCGTGACGGTGCAAAGGAGGAAGCGCCGTCAGAGAACCAATGAGAACCGCTGCGGTACAGCTCCTATGAAGCCTAACTTAAACAAACGTGCCGCGAAGCCGTACACTCCGGTGTATATCTCCAGCCTACAATACACTACTAAGGCGGAGGAGATTGTAGAGTACGTGCGCCAAAGGACCAAATACACGCCGAGAGTGCAGCTGCTGGAATCGCATCGTAACTTCAACTTCAGGGCGTTTGTGGTGCGGGTACCAACGTGATTTCTGCATTTTGTCATGGAGCAGGACTTTTGGCCGCAGGGCGTGGTGTTCCGTCGCTTCCGCGGACAAATGCCACACACTGGCACAATTGACTTAGTGCTTAAGTGAAGTTTTGTTTTACTAACATAGGCTAAGTTTACTATACTTAAGTATAGTATACTAACACAAATTGTATTAAAATATATGTATGATAGTCTGTAAGGTATATAACTATGGGCCAAAGTAGCTTGATAATAAAGATAATATTATAAATGCGCCTGCCTCGTTAGTCTAGTGCCCCCAAGTGCGACTGCTGAGCATGAGGTCTCGGGTTCGATTCCCGGGTCGGGCAGTGTTATTGAGTTTTTCTGTTGGAAAATTCTCAGTAGCAGTCCGGAGTTTGGAATTGTGACTGGTAGATGGCAATAGGCTTACCACCACATGGGACTTAATAACAGCATTGGTGAAATGTGGGTGTACGACTGTGTACACCTTTATCTTTATAATATTTAATATTTCAGCTTTATAATATTAGTAATAGTATAGATAAGTGCATAATAATATTCAGTATCAGTATGACGAGATCTACAATGAATGAGTTAAGGTAGGTCAATTCTGAATGTGGCCCTGGGCGACCGAGTTTGACTACAAACCACACTTCCCATTGACTTTAGCGGCCTTAAATGTCAAGTATTAGCTTACTAGCGTTCCTGTCATCGGTCTATAGTACCTAAAAAATTACCAGGATAATCTTAGAATCCTCACTGGCAAATTTAGAAGTATAGTGCTTGTCTGGACAATCCGTTTTCTCAGAGACAATGGGCTGAGCCGCTTTGCAGTTTGACACGGAATAATCTGTTATATAAGTCAATACTGCCGTGGGAGAATGGAAGTTAGACCTTTAGCTTTAAGCACTTCCGTCACGCAACATGTTAAACTGCCTCGTTGTTCTAGTGGTCGCAAGCGCGGCTGCTGAGCGTAAGGTCCTCGGTTCGATTCCCAGGTCGGGAAAAGCGTTATTGGGTTTTTTAAGTTAAGAAATTATCAGTAGCAGCCCTGATTTAAGACGTTGGTGGTGTGACACCTCCGTGTTTCGAAGAGTACGTAAAGGCGTCGGTCCTGCGCCTGATCTCTCTCCGGTCGTGTCGGATTGCCGTCCCATCGGACTTTGAGAGTGAAGAAAAAAGGGAGTACACACACTACGCAGGAGATATTATATAGTTGGCTAATCTCCGTGGAGATAGACCGCCGTGACCGAAATCTGGTCTGGAGGAGTATTACCATATTAGATGACGGAACTTTTCGACGCGCTATTTGCCTACGTTTGGGCGCTTCGTATGTTGCTCCTCCTCGGTGCCGCTGTGGCGAAGCTGTCGACAACCTCAGATATCATGGCCTGTCCATGTAGCAGGAGTGCAGGCGAATAACACGGAACGCCAGCATCCTGACATTATCCGCCGGGCTCTTGCCGCCGCCAGTTTACCAGCTGTATTATTACCGAATGGCTTGGTGCGGAACGATGGTAATAGACCGGACGGCATGACGGTATTGCCTTAGGAGATGGGTAGACCTTGGGTGTGGGACGCAATATGCGTCGACACCCTTGCTGCATCGCATCTTTCAAGCTCCAGAGACTCAAATGATGCAAATGTAGCGACCTTACCGACTACTCGTGCACCGCAGCTGAGAGTTGGGGGCCGCGGTGGGAGAGAAGTGCCAGTATGTCGATGCGCCGCTCTCCTTACCTTCCGCGGCCTTGACGGGGCCCCAACCATTGGATGGCGGACGCGGTGGGGCCGCAGGGGAGGAGGAGTGCCGGTATTGCGAGGCGCCGCTCTTTCTTTCCTCTGCGGCCGTAGTGGCAGGCGGCGGGGCCACAGACCTGACCCGTCGCAGGGGACCTTGGGCGTCCAGACACGGGGTCCTCTGGTGCTCATTGCACATGGTCTCCGAGGTGGATGCGGCACGCCATGTTCTAGTGTGCCGTAGTGGGGGGGTGCAATACCCAACCCCGTCGGGCAACCGACGGCCGCGGCCGGGTTCGCGTCCCGCCTTCAAGCGGCTATGGAGGTACACTGTGGAGTTTTAGTGGGTTCGAGTCCCACATAACCGCTCTGTCCCCCGATATCAGACCAGTATGCGAATCTCCAAAAAAAAAAGGACAACTTCTGGTATCGTACGTCATATTGCAGTAATCGAGGAACGTCTTAAAAATGCGCTTGACTGGCTAATTAGGATTTTCGCGGATTCCGTTCGAAAAGTATCGAAACAACCTATTAATAAGAAATAGTCAACGACATGACCTGATATCAACGACAAGTAGTATAAAGGAAGTATAATTGTATTATCTGTATGAGAACTCAGTTTTAGCCTGATAGTTGACTGGACCGTTACGGGCTGATATTATTCATTGTTTATATACTTACTGTGAATTGTCGTACGGTTGCCGACACAGGCAGTACAGTTCTTGTGTTTCTTCAGCGCGGCGACAATCCGGGCATACATATTCTTCCATAGTTTTACTCATTTCTTCCGTGACTCCAACGCAATCGCCGTGAAACCAGTTGCTACAATGCTCGCAGCCAACGTAAAATCTAAAACATAAACAATTTTATAATTTTAACTTCCGTCAGTATATTAATAGATACACCTTTCGAATAAAATAAATAAGCTTTACTCAGTTCATTAACTTCAGATAATACCTGGGTATTATAAATTTGAATAATAACTTTTTGTGACAAAGGATATTACAAGAGCTTACTCTTGAAAATAATTCCGATCGATTGACATTGGAAATATGTCAGTTCGTACTTTTAAATGCCAAAATGTCAAAAAAATATTATAGGTTCGGGATATTATGAAGACAACATGCTTTAAAATTGAGGCAACTGTAATGTAGGTAAATATATTTTAAAATTACGCGTTGTTTTAAGGCGTCTATTTAATATTGGAATTGGTATTAGTTTCAAGAGTAACCCCAAAGGTATTCTCTTCCCGTGACAGCTAGGTCACGCGATTGTGGCTGTACTACGTCATCAGCTGTGGTGTGGTTCTCAAACTGTAAAAGTAGGGGAAAATATAAAAATAAAAACAATATCCAGTATTAATAGATATTTAAGAGTTTTTAATAATTAAATTAGTAGAGTTAGTTACTACAAAGAAGCAATTTCAAGTAGCAATTTTATAAAGTTAAATTAAATAGATGAAAACGGGGTCGCAAATAGTTAGCTACAGTCCGTAAAATATAGCATGATTAGAATGGCAGATGTCAACAAAAGTGACAACTACAATGCGACTGAACTTTGTAGTAACGTCATATCGAATGATTTAAAATAACACATGAAAACGTATTCGTTACTAGCGTTTTAAAATTTTTCAAAGTACAGTGTATGTGGTACACTGTACTTTGAAAAATTTGTAAATCAACATAATATATAAAATAAACAATAAAAAAAATAACCTAGTCTTCTTAAATATAAATTATCAATGAACGCATACGACGTGGCAATATCTTGTCTGTTTAGCGATTCTGATTTTAATTATGAACACCCACTACTCCAGACCGTATTTCGGTCACGGTGGCCTATCTCCGAGGATATTAGCCAAGTACGCAGGAGATATTATAGTGCACAAGTATATGCGCAAACACAAGTGCACTCCCTCGTCCTTTACTCTCATAGTCCGATGGGTCGGCAATCCGACACAACCGGAGAGATCAGGCGCAGGACTGACGGCTTAATGTGCTTAAATGTGCCGAAGCACGGGGGTGCCACAATACCAACTTCCTAACTCCGAGCTGCTACTGAGAATTTCCTAACAGAAAAAGCCCAACAAAAAAACATTTTGCACGACATGGGAATCGAACCCAGGACCTCACGCTCAGCAGCTCAGACCTAGTTGTCGCAAGCGTGGACTGAAATTGACTAAAAGATATAGAATTGATGAAAAGTCAGTTTTAATGACGATACTGACTTAGAATGAGCACCATTAAAATAATAAATTTACTTTACTTTGCCTCACCCTTAAAGATGCTCCTGTATCGTGGTTGCGTTTACAGACATATAATTTCACAGACATACACCTAGACCTGGAAAAAATATCTGTAGGTCATACAAATATTTGCTTCGGGTGGGAATCAAACCCGCGACACGCAGGGCAGCAGTCAGTCTCTCGACCAGTGCACCAACCGCGCGGACACGGTTTTTATTGTTTTTTTTTTTTTATGGGTTTTCTCGCGTAGTTATCATATCACCCAATTGTTTAATTTTATTTGCCCGAATTAAAACCAATATTTACATATAAAAAATAATTACTGAATATTGACTGAATAGGTATATATTTAATTTTAATTTATTTATATCGATTTGTTCAGTACTTTCTTTATTCATGGGTATCGATTTGATCAGAATTTTCTCAGCACTAGACACATTGGTTTTGTATCTGTCATTCTAATCAAGCTATATTTTATGGACTATAGAAGACAACTAGTGCTGCGACGTCACGTCGAAAGTTTAGATGAAAATAATTCATTATACGTATTGATAATAGAGATCTAGATAACGTAAGCTATCAGTGGCGGTACCTTCATATAAGCCCAAAAGCCCGGCATGCCTTACTAAAATGCTCGATAGAGATTCAATATCAAACCCGAACTATTTAAAAGTTCGCGCGCTTAATTCTTATCAAAATAACACAAAGTATCTACCTATGCCACACTACTACACATCGCGATTGTTCGCGCGCAGAGTTTCGCATTTGCAGCATCTACATATAGCTATCTCGCTTACACGTACGGGCTTTTACCGGGCTTTCAAATACTATCTCTGTCACTTTCGCGCTTATAGTGATGTGCCGTATAACGAGTATATACCTTGTGCGTCTACAAATCGATCAGTATGGAAGATTTAAGCCGTGCATGCCTATGAAGTTGCACGCGTATGCACACCTTGCCAACTCTGCAGTGTTGCCGTTTTAGCGACGTTGTGAGATCTTGGAGATTTTTAACGAGTTTGGAGACTTTTTTTAAGATTTAGCAACAATAAAAACTAGCGACTTTTTAAAATAATTAATAGTTTCGAGTCACGTGACACATAGATTAAAAATTTTGAATTTGTTTATCGAATTAAATGTTTTTACGAGTTATTAATATTATTTTTAAAAATACCAAACAGTCAAATAAAATACATTCTATCATTATAGCTAAGTTTCATATTTTATTTCCATCAGTGTCAAATACCCTATTGCGACATTAGCTAGATTTTTCATATACCTGGCGACTTTTTTTGCCTAAATGACAACACTGCAACTCTGCGTAAGTACCGAGTGCAACTCACTTCAGTTTCGTTTGGTTGAGTGCGAAAAGTTTTGTTGTTAAAGTATTTTGTGTGTTTTCTTAGATTTTCTCAGTGATACAATTGTTTTGGTGACTTACAATGGAGGTAATTGTACCTTGTGAGGATTTAAAATGCGTCCAAGTTTTGATTGGCGAAGATAAGGTAAAATCTTTAAACTTTGCTCAGAAAAAAACAGTTAATTTCTTCATTAAAACCGACGCCTAATCCGTAATCTGTGTATTTCTCAGACTAGTAAATCGCATAAACGAAAATTTAATAGATCAGTGTATAAAACTAGTTGGATTGTTGGCTGTTCGCACACTAATAAGTTGTATTGCTGGTGCTGCATATTTTTTTCGAGTAAAAATTCCGTTTGGAATACATCTGGTTGTAATGATTTAAATAACATATCTGGCGCCATTAAAGGCACGCAAATTCCCATAAACACCTGTGTGCAATGGTTTCTTTCGGTAATTTTGGTAAACAACGAATTGAGACATCTATATCACGCCAGTTATCTGAGGAAATTTCAAAATATAACACGCGCGTTGGTAACAACCGTAGTGTATTTCAAAGATTAGTCGATATTGTTTGTCATTTAGCACAACAGGAACTTCTTTTAAGAGGACATGATGAGTCCAAAACTTCATGAAATAAAGGCAATTTTTTAAAACTGGTCTCGTTAATTTCAAAATACGATGTCGTTTTAGAAAAGAATATGCAGCATCAGGAAAGTGACAAACCGGGGCCGAGAAGAAGACGGATGAATTCACTTTTAATTTATTGTACCTAACCAGTAGTTTATGAGAAAATTGCGATGATACATACGTAGGTACCTACATACTCAGTCGAAAACTTGAACTTTCTTTTTTTGAAATCGGTTAAAATTTTATTGGGCTTGCCTTATTTTAAAACCCTAGGCACGCCACTGTAAGCTATATATATTACTAGTCTGTGGACTAGAGATGCCACGAATATTCGGCAACTATTCGGTATTCGGCTATTCGGCCAAATTTTTTCACTATTCGATATTCGGCCGAATACCCAATAGCAAATCATGAAAAAAAAGAACTCAATATATTACTCACAAACATGTTTATTTAACCTTTCGGCTCAGTAACGTACAGATCTGTACGTTGTAACAATAAAAATCTATTGTGTCTGCTAATGACTGACGCAACAGCTTAACCAACAAATTAACATATTAATTATATTAAATGGAAAAAGAATACGGTACCAGTACCTGTTCGCGACCGTATTCTTTTTCCATTTAATATAATAACTTTAGAGTTCGCTAAGCATGCGTTAATGCTTTTCAAAGATTTATCTTGAATTAACATATTAATATTTAAAATCTACCAGTGGTAAGTTATGACGGTTTTTTTTTTCTGAATTTGTCTTCACTACAAATTTCATTATATTTCACACGACACGACCGCGATCTAATCACAAATGAAATAAAACTACCCGCCCCTACGTATTACTTCAGCGATGCAAGTTTAAACTCGGTAAGTGACGAGTTTCTCAACCACGAAAAGTACTAAGTGTTGGCCACGCTTCGGCCACGAGCCTCGCCGTATATTCGGTATTCGGCCAAATAACTATTCGTGGCATCTCTACTGTGGACATAGTGACAAGATGTCAGACACGTAGACGTCAACAGTTGGCGTTGTTACCATACGAGATTCATAATTTTAACAATTATTATCACTATTTTATTATTATTATTGCAGTATTCTTAGCGCAAAAATATTTTAGACATTTATATTTATAATCTGATGAGAAAATATATTTCAAAAATATGTTATATAGGCAAAGCACTTTGAGTAACATAAAATTTAGATGTAATTTAAAAAAATGGCAAGACTAAGTCGATTCAAAAGAGAAAATCCTAATTAATAGTCAATTGAGTTTTCAATAAAATGGTTATAATATCACGTCTTTCATTAATTATCTAATAATATACGTATAAAGTAATGAAATCATTCAGTTAGTTTCCATAATTCGTTCATATAATTCATTCGCTTAGTTGTGTGAACCCTAAGAATAATTTAAGAAAAAACAATAATCTGACTACCAGTACGCCAGATATTTGTTTACTACATAGGACAGGTAAAAAAAAATAGACTACTAAGCGCTAATTTAAACAGTCTCATTGGTCTAGTAGTTCCTACCTACCTAGGTTTGTTTCACTGTTCGGGCAAAATGTTATTGAGCTCTGTTATTCTTTATAGCAGCCCGGAGATAGGAAGTTGTCGGCGTGACACCCCCGTACTTCGAAGAGCAAGTACAGCAGTCCAATCGGACTATGAGAGTGAAGGAAGAGGCAGTGCACCTGTGTTCCATATTATAGTGCACAAGTGTACACATACGCTTGTGCACTATAATATGTCCTGCGTACTTGGCTTAACTTCGAGGAGATAGAATAGACAAAGTGAGAAAATCAAAATCCTTGCTTACTTGGTGTTGTCGTAAGGCGTACGACATATACATAATAATTTCTCCTTCTTTGTAGATCTCTTGTTAGGTCTGGGCGTGGATGGCGCTGTGGCACCGCGTCGTTTGCCGCCCCGCACCTCCTCCTGTTTGCTTCGTTCTGCTCGCGTACGGAGCGCCAGTTCCGCAGACAACTCTTTCTATAATAATCAAAATAATCAAAATGTATTAATTCTGGGTAAACGAAGTCCTTGGGAAAATAACTATTATTTTATAAATTCGTATACCTGGATCTCTACGCCGAGCTCCTTCTCGAGGAGACCACGCTTTTTAATTATGTCTTTTTTGAGCATCTCTTTATGCTTAAAGAGCAGCATCTGTAGACGAGAATTATTAGAAGCGGCCCGACGGCGCTCATCGATGGCAGAGGATGGCACGGTATGAGCGGCGGGTGCGGGCGGCGGCGTCGGCGCGGGGGCAGCTGTCGCGGGCGGCGGCGCGGGGGTCGCGCGTGGCACCACTCGCAGCACCGGCGCGGCCGGCGGCGGTGAGCCGGGCCGGCCGCCTCGAGTGCGCTTACGCGGACTGCTATCCACCCACTCGTCGTCATCGTCACCATGCCGCGAGGACGTGGCGCGGCGGCGTGCAGGAGGCGTCGGCGACCGCGCGACTACAGCAATCGCCCTCGTCTCCCTCTCTGGCTGCACTTCGGGCTTCATACGTTTCTCCTGGTATCGTTGCAGCTGTAGTAATTTTTCCTCTATTTCGGGATTGAGGTTTTCTTGTTTCAGAGCACTTTTAATTGCTGGAATAATTCAAATTTACTATTTTGATCACACATTCAATCGATCATAATTGAATTAGCAAGGAAGTAAGGATTCAGTGCAAATAAGAGGTTTGGGAAAGAAATCTTTCATCTCTCATATATATGAAATTCAATTGACGTGCTTTAGTTTGGCAAAATCTCGAATAAGGCTCGACCGATTTGAATAAGTATTTTTTTGTTTTATTTGCCTTAATACTGGGATGGTCTGACAACACTAGGAATTTCTACTGTATGGTGCCCTGTATTCAAAAATCTCACATTCATATGCTCAGAGTAACTATACGTAGACATTACCTACGGTCTGCTAGACATTACAATTGTGCCGTTCCGTAATGTATAGGAATATAGCGACCCGTGGCGTAGAATTCATATTAAAAAAATATTAAAGTATTCATTTAAATAATATAAGAATAAATACCCTCCATGTCACACTCCAATTAATCAAAACTCGATTGATTGTTCTACTTTAGTCGGATAATTATAGTTGCGCGTGGACAGGGGCGTTATGGCCACCGTCAGTGACTAGAACCAATGATAATCAAAATGCTCTGGCAGATAGGTTTACAGACCTGCTTAAGAAAAGGTTTTTAAATATGCACATACATAGCATCACGCCTGTATTCCCCGAAAGCGTAGGTAGAGGTGTACACTGTACACAACTAAACACCCATATTTCATCAATGCTGTTGTAAGTCTCATGTAATAGAACATGGGACTTACAACATGGCTCCCGGGAGGTGAGCCTATTGCCATCTACCGGGCACAATGCTAAACTCCGGGCTGCTACTGAGAAATTACTAATAGAAAAAAAAAAACAGTTTGTCCAACCTAGGAATCTAACCCAAGAACTCATGCTCACCAGTCGGGCTTGAGACCACCAGACAAAGAATGCACTTGCACTTGCACTTTCCTGAGAATATAACAATTCTTAACAGTTATATACCTACTGTATAACGAGTTCTCTACGTAAATAATATCAACATAATGCGGAAACACTTATTATTCAATGAGCATTAATCAGGTTTTGTACCATCTGTATGAAAATACAATTTGCTCTGCAGGGCAGCATGATTATAGGCTAATTCCAGAAGTGTTCTTATAAGGGTTCCTTATTTCCTTTTGAGATACGGAACACTAAAAATATGATAATTTGGCGAGCTTTAGTGGCTAATATTATAGGTTTGTCAAATAGTAGAGGAAAGGAAGGTAATTTGGAATAGCATTTTGTTTCAGACCTGCAATATTTTTTCCGTGAGATATTTAAAAATAAGCCCTTTACTTTTTTGAAGCTGTCAAAGAAGTCAAATCATTTATTTCAATTAGACCCTTGACAGGCACTTTTGAATTGTCAGAAGCTAGTTGCCACGTTCCAAAGTGTAGATTCCTATGTAGAAGAACGGGCAAGAAACTCCATAACCGCACCCGCCGACCAATTATATTTTTTCACGCCCGTCCCAACCCGCTAATCGGACCTAAATGTTGACTTCTGCGAATTCAAGGCCAGCGCTCAAGATCAGTGCCCCTACCTATACCTCCTACGTACTTTTTCGTAAGTACAAATAAAAACGTTCGTACAGATCGTCATCAACACTATTTACAATATTTATTTCTCCCCCATGAGCATTATTGAAATTTTGCATACACGTTAGGTTTGAAATATGGATGACGATACATGGTGAACTAAGTGACGTCATTCTAAATCCAATATGGCGGACTCCCAAAGATGGCGGTCTAGTTATTTATTTTGCACTACCATGATATGATATACCATGATATGGGTATCAAATGAAACGGTTTGCTGAGAAGAATACGAAAAATAAAATGACGTAACTCTTAATCCAACATGGACGACAATTCATTTTTATGCACTCATATGTTATGGATATCAAATAAAAGGGTTTACTGAGAATAAAAAAAAATTAATGACGTTACTCTAAATCCAATATTATGGACTCCCAAAGATGGCGGACTAGTAATTTTTATGGAATCGTATGATATGGGTATCAAATTAAAGTATTTGCTGAGAAGAATACGAAAAATAAAATGTTGTCACACTAAATTTAATATGGTGGACGCCCCAAAATGGCGAGCAAAATTTTCTTATCTATATTCAGATAAATCTTAGAAAAGCATTAACGCATGCATAGCGAACTCTAACGTTATAAACTTTTGTGAAAAGAGAGTAGGGTCGGATCAGGATTAGAACCTGTGCCTCCCGGATAAATACTCCAGGCGCTCTGACCACTAAGCCATCTCGACCTCTGCTCTAAAAATTCACGTTTGAACGATTGATCAATCTAAAAACCCAAAAAACGACCTCATAACCTGTTTACACATAATTATGATGCACTAAAAAGCCGATTCTTCGTTACTATGAAATCACACGCTTCTTTACGTTTTTTTTTGCCATAATCACTATTTTGTTTCTGAATTTATAGAAAATCTCTCGAAGTCATTCGCGGCCCTTTCAACCCCCTATATCTTAGCTGTGGACAAAGCTATCTATAAGATATTTGAACTTTCGGTAACCAAAAGTAATCATTATAACTAGCTAAACTTCCAAATTACATGATATTTGAACTTTACGAGTCATCGTCGATCAAAGTTACATCATTTTGTCACTCACTGACTGACCGATCATCAAAAGTCTAAGATACTTCTAACAGACCTAGTACCTTGATTTTGGCATCAAGATATATTATTAGGCACACATAAAGGAAAAAATAAACCCTAAAAAACTATATATATGTATATAAAATCAACTTTCATCAGTCTTTAACCAGTAAAAGCAAATAAATGGGTATTTTGCAATATTCCAAATTAACATCAAAACGTTAGAGATTAATTCATTTTCCTCAATTTATTTATTTGTCAAAGTCAAGGGGAAAAAGATCTGTTTTCTCTCTTTGGGAATTCGATATGATACGATACGGTCTCCTTCTATCTAGCTATGTCACACCAAATGTTATCCATGCGCCAGGTACTGATGTTATCCTTTATCACACTCCACTAGCCGGGCGATAATAATATGTACATTCGGGCTACAATCCGTACAAACACTTATACAACAAAATTATTCACAAACCGACCAAGTTCGGTTTCTGTTCTGACAACACACATGATTCATCTTGCCTCTCACAGGGTTTAGGGTACTTCAATCAGAACTTGTAGCAAGAATCCGTCGTCTTGAACGATTTTGCATTCATTACAGTATCTCTCACATAACTTTCTGAACTTGTCTGCCTTGTGTTGTAGAAACCGCATGAGTCCGGTCAGACAAGATTCGGCAGACCATTCAGTGGTCCGCGACCAGCGATTCATTTTCTACCTCGAGAATTGATTTTTCAACAAGTTCTATAATTTCATCTTCAACGACGCCGCCTTTACCTTTCTTAATATAATTGGTGTTCTCGCAGTAGAACATAGTCTGAAGTGAGCCTGGGCTATTCATGATTTATTTATCATAGTTCAAACGAAATGGTTTGACCGGCGGCATATCTGGCATGCCCGCCACAAAAACGTCAGATATAACTATACTTTGTCCATAACAGATATTTTTATTGAAATTTCCTCTATAGTCAGAAATTTTATCCGCCAAGGAAAATTGCTATGTGAAAATGATTGTGCTGTTATATTCAAATCTCCAAGGAATTAAAAATTGTAATTAAATGAATTGAAATCGATAAAATTACGTAGGGTGTTATTCGGAGAAAAATAACACAATATTGTACCTATCATCAAATCACTCCCTTAAGAAAAATAAATGCGGATTGATGCAAGATAGATTGTCAGGGTCCACATATGATTCTCGTTTCCTTTGTAACACCTTTATTTAATAATCGTGGAGATCAATAAACGTATCGAGATAGTTAACTAGTCAACGAGCACGCTGACATTACTCAAACTCAAATTATTTATTGCACTCATATGGTAGATATGCTGTTATAAATAATGTTTTCCAGAACACAACATTAACCCTGTTAAAAGGCAAATCTTACATGCTAAATTATCAAGTATTCAGTATTACTATGGAATAATGTTATCTTATTATGAATATTAATATTTAGTGTCCGACCGAAACAGGTTTTTCAGCCGAAACCGAACTTTCAGTCTTGCTCTCAGTTTCGGCCGAAACCGAAACTTACTAAAACTAAATACAAGTAAGAAGTAAGTACAAGTAAAAGCAAAATAAATACTTACCTAATCATTTATATGTGCAAAATACAACCTCAACTCCTGCGATCAACGGCGGCGAACTGATTCTGCGCGGCGGCGCGGGCAAACACGAGTTAGCCCCTAAGTTCACCGAAAGATGCACGATAATTCAAGTTTCGGCGCGACCGAAAGTTTCAGCCATTTTTTGCCGAAGCCAAAGCTAATGCCGAAACCAAAGCCGAAATTTCGGTCGGTCACTATTAATATTGCATAATTTCATTTTATAATTTATATTGAATAGGCATGATGACAGTATTAAAGAACCAAAGAATAAATTAAGAGAAAAGAAGGTTTTGAAGGTTTTAGTTTCAGTTTTATCAAAATCATTAAGATGAATAAGATTTTTAATAAAGTAAAAGTATAAAATGCTGCAATCGGCCATGTTAACTGAAACGAATCACAGCGAATGACATCACGCCTCAGTCAAATGACAATCATCGCCGTACATTATGGCTTCAACTTATGTCAAATATGCTGAGGCATGACGTCAAAACGGCACCACGTCACCCAGCAGCGCTATCGCAGTTAAATCAAATGAGATAGTTTAAAATGCAATAATTTGCGTTGAAACTTAGTTTATTGCTGAAAAAATGTGTTTTTAGGATATAGTAGACGTGTACCTTAATTATAAAAGGAGATTAAAGTCTGTCATCTATTGTTGAATGTTGATGCGTCAATAATTTTATTTCCTCTCACTGAATCCCTTGTATATTTTTATTGCACTGATATACGGGCGTGATCTGTAAAAACTAAGTTTGGAATGCGGAAAAGTATTTTGATGTCTGAGATTTTATGGACGAGAATACTTGTCTTTTGCTCGTGTGAAGAAGTGAGGATTTTTCCTGACAAATTTACAGATTTCTAAAATGTAAATAGAATTGCGAGTTAATATTTTTAATTTGGTGAAAAATGGCTTGCAGCTTACCATTACACCTATATTCATGAGAATTGTAATGCATCTTTTTGTATAATATATTTTTTGGACGTCGCTACTATTTCTGTATATAATAACTCTATAGCTAAGCCAAGCATGTGCATAAGCAATCATAGCTGTTTTAAGATCAGTTGTCCTTTTCATATGGGTTAACGCGTACGTTCTTTGAGGTGGCCAAATTCTAGCAATTAAAAAAAATCGATTTTAAGGTAGACCAATATTTTACCTTAATGAGACATAACATGAATCAGTCGCATATCCTATTCCCATATTTAATTTCATGCGTTCGCTTTGCTTGAGACTTGTGACACGTAGTGTACAGTTGTCGTATTATAAATGTGCACATCTGACGTTGTACGCAAGTACGTTCCGCAGTAATACATTTTTCTATAAAATCAGCAGGGCGCATGCGCAATCTGGCGAGAGCGCAGTATCCTTTACATTCTGTCAATACTTCTGTCTTGTTCGCTCAAGCACCAAGAACAATCGGTGTCATAAATATTTCGCAGTTGTGTTGAATTTCCTTACAAATTTAAATATTTTAGCACGATAACACTTTTCTATACAAGTATCCCCGCGCGACCGTTCGCAATGACTAACTTCAGACATCCAAATCGGAACAGCACTTTTGGCGGTACTATAATGGTATAGTCTATACATGTGCATATATGAGATCCTAATATATTACATACTAAAATCTTCACTGAAAAATATGCATTTAAATAACGAAAACCCCATCCCAAATCATATTAGTAGTTTTGAGAAAATCCCGGTCATACATACAAATGCGTCGAAAACAGGACCTCCATTTTTTATGTTGATTAAAACATACGCTAATAAAAATAAAATTAAAATTAAAAAATAATGAATTACTGTTCAACAGTTATTACTATTCTTTGACGTTTGTAGTTTATTTTGTTACGAGGGGATGTTAAATATGTATCAAAATAAACTACTTCGTAATACTGGGACCTCTGTATTTCTGTGTACGACTTTCTGATGTTATTAAAAATAAAAATCAGTTTGTCTATGGTAAGCCACCCTGATGTTTTATTACCCGCCGCGCGCCTAACGACTAATCGTGCGCGCACTAGAATTACAGCCAATTGCACAAAGCTCCTCATTAACACTCAATTATTTAAAACATCATTAGAGCTAATGAAATTATTATTTTAAAGGTATTGCACAAAAATTTTTTGGTCAACATTAGGCTTTACTTAAGGGCCCTTAACTAAAGTCGACATTAAACAATTTTGCCCTTAACTAATGACACAACTGAATGAAAAGAGCGAACTTAAGCGTTTTGTTAATACAAGTTTACCAATAATGCGTCATTTATAAAAGTATTACATATTAAATAAAACGCACGATTGTCATGTCAATGTCAAGGCGAGCAATCCGTCAGTTTTGAAATTTGACTTTTTGTTTTGTTTGGTTATCAATTCCTTTGCATATCGTCGTAGTTTGAAACTTTAGAGGGGTTAACAGAAAGTTTTTATTGTAATACCCGCTATCATCTAACAAATGGTAGTTTCTGTATCGGCCTATTTCAAAATCTGCACACAAGTGGGAATTGTTAAAAATTGTGCAGTCATGACCAGATCCAGGCCAGCGAGCAATGATGTCTCTAATTTTCAGAGATCATCACATACCCCTTGAACATTTAATGAAAAATATCCCTTTCTGCAACGATGAAGTTCAGAAAGGGCATCCCCTCTACTGATAATTTTAATATGAGTACAGTCCAAAGCCCCTGCAACACGTGGGAATCCAGCTATTTCATAGAAATTTTCAGCAACTCTTCGGAGTTCCTCCCCATGTGGCATTTTAATATAAATGTGGCTTAAATTTGCCAGTTTTCGAGTGACTCGTTGTACAATTCGACAAATGTTGATTTGTGGACATTGACTAGATCACCTAGCATCTGCTGGAAAGATCTTGTGGCGAAGAACCACAAACATATTAAAAGTTGCGTCGGGCCATCAATAGCTTTATTTCTTTGGGTCACTGGTTCCAAATTGAGCATGTTTCGAATTTGAAGAGCTGTTTCTTTGGAAATTCGGTACCTTATGCGAAACTCTTCTCCATCATGTTTCATAAATAAATTTATCCTGTCTGGAATTTGGCGGCGGGGAACATCTTCATCAGACAATGATGAGACTTTTTTAGACATTTTTGAATCACTTATCACAGTTAAACACTCAAACTACGCTGAAAACATATTTTAATGTTGCTTTAATAGACGCTTCTTGACCAATTAAAATTCAAACCACCGGTCTGTCAAACTAACGGCTCTTTAGGCGCAAAATGGCTCTAATGGCGTTACGTGCAATGTAAAATTTGTGTAACTGTTTAGTGTGCCGTTTCATTAGTTAAATTTAATGCTACATTAAATACTGTTAAAATTTAGTTTTGTGTAATGATTTAACGGAAGATTAGTATTTAATGTTGACTTTAAAAATTAAAGATGGTTTGTGCAACCGACTGTTATAGCATTGCATGTATATGTGCGTAGCAACACGGGGCGGTACGCTGCCGCCGCGCGGCCGCTCGGCGCTCGCCACGACCGCCATGCCAGTTCGACCGACCGCCTAGCCGCGAACGCACGCTTCACGCGCACAGGTCTTCCTCGATTAATACCAACCGAAGGCCTACCTCTCATTTCATATAGGTACCCAATGCGATACGATAGCTACCCTTCCCGCGCAATTCAGAAAAAAGTGTCGCGGTCAATTTAATATTTTGGCCGCGCACACAATCGTTGCGTTGATTGCTTATTATAATCCTACCAAAATGCCTACATCATGGTTTAGAATGCATTAACGTTAAAATGTAATACTTTTTCATTGAGATTGTTGTTTGATTCGTTTATTGCTTATTTGCTTAAATAAGTTAGTTTATTTTTCCCAACGGACGAAACTGCATTTGTTGTTTGCGATTACGTCAATACGAAACATGGTTAAATTCTGTGTTTATACGAATAAGCTCATAAGCAATTAAGATAAGCGGATTTTTTTAAAAAGTACAACGAAAGTACGATGTAAGTTTTAAGTCGTTAATCACATATCTAGTTAATGCACGTGAGTAATTCACGTGCATTCAGTTTGACTCGCGACATCGCAGCGGGCTCAGCTCATGACAAAGGGCTCCGTTCGAGTTCGGAACTAGTTGGGAAATCCCGAAGAATACAGGTGAGCAATAATCGTTGAACAATAAATTAATATTTATTTGTCTCACCAAAGTTATTATACAAAAATTCAAATATGATTTATTTCTTCGATTTTGCTCAATTGTTTAGAAAATATAGTACCTACACAGGGTTATTTTTAATTAACTACATATAACGAGATTATTAAAAAAAAAACCTGGAATATAAGGAATAATATTTTATTGACCTATATCACATCTATATGATATAAATAAGTACCTACATCAAATTAGGTTATGCGAGATTATTCTTAGGTATATTTGTAGACCAATTCGTAAGGTAATTCGTATCGTGTGTAGCGGTGTACAACGCATCATCGAGTAGTAACGATTCCCACCACCCGCGCGTACCATGGGCATGGTAAAGTTATCTAAAGGGTCGATAACACTTCACTACATCTAGTGCACTAGTTAGTGCACCAGCTAGTGTACTACATATTGGGCGTTCTGGTTACACTGAAGTACATAGAAACCCTAACTCAGTCAAATCCAAAAAGCCGACCATGGCATCCTAGCTTTCGAAAATGCACAAAATCGGCATTGGTATAGACGTAATAGCGGGTATTACTTACTAAGCGAACAACTGAGAAACAAATTAAGCAATATGAACATTTTAGAAGTTTTTGATCCAGACGATTTTAGGAAATACTTCAGAATTAATACTACACTTCTGAGACTTGCACTTACATACCTTTTTTTAAATTTTTATTTTATTTTTAACCGACTTCCAAAAAGGAGGAGGTTATCAATTCGGTTGTATTTATGTTTGTTACCTCAGAACTCCGTCATTTATGAACCGATTTGGAAAATTATTTTTTATTTGAAAGGATTTACTTTCAGATTGGTCCCATTAAAATTTTATGAAAATTGGTTTAGTAGTTTGGTATTTAAATCAAAATAACTGAAAAATAATACGTCGTCGAAGTAAACGAAATGGTGTATTTTGCTTTCTTGTGACTTTTCGGTGGTGTTTACGGTCTCTAGAATAGTTCTAATGAACTATTTTCCAGCTTCATCATCAGATGATGATGATGATGATGAATCCGGAAGATAAGCATCGGAAATCCGTCATTTTTTTTTTGCTATTTAATACTTTTTAGTGTAAGACCGCATTCTCAAACATCTCTTTTTACACAAGTGCTCAAAAAACGGAGTGTATTTATGTATGTATGTATGTATGTATGTAAGTATGTTTGCGAGTTTCTTTACCTATTCCACCATAACTTCTAAATACCTGAACTGATTTCGATATATGGGGTATCGTTAGACTCCTTATACTGTCCCTTGAGTAACATACGCTAGTCAGTTTTTTTTTTTTATTTAATTTCATCTTGTTTTACGCAGTTTATTACTCTCTTTTGAAATAACCTCAGATCTAGATTTCCTACTTTGATATGGATATGTCGCAGATGGATTGTAGAATAAGCTGTTTTACAAAACTGCTAGCTGATTTACAAAACAGTACTGTTATGAAAAACAGCTGAACGACGTTTAGCGGTTTTACATGATTACTGAACTATAACACGCAGAATTGAATGAACGTTTTGCGTTTATCAATGCAGCGGGTCAACGATCAGAGATTATGTAAAACAGTGTGAAATGAACTGTCAGATTGTTGATTTTAGTTCGAAATTTTGTCGCTTATGGCTCTGTATGTCCTAACAATAATAACCTAACTTTATTTTACTTGCCAAAAGCAAAAAAAAATATGAAAATTTTTAATGACGTAAATACTAAACCACTATAATAGTCGACAATATATCGGCATTATGAAATAAAATAAATTAAATTGATCCATGAGCGAGCGAAGCGAGCTCGGGAGTTTCGTGTATCCCGACACGGACAGGTTAGGTTTTTTCTAACCTTACGGACACAAAAATAGGAGCCCCGCTAAGCGGGGCTCCGTCGACCCAGCCACGGAAAGTCAAATCAGAATACAGTATCGCTTTTTTACTTGAATGCTGACTATCCATTTAATATACCTATACAATAAACAAACCTGTCCCACTGTAGATATGTCATTCTGCATTACGTCTAAAGCTGGGTAGCAGTTTTGCTAAACGTATCGCAATGGCAATCCAGCTGAACGTTGTTCAGCTGTTTTATAAAACAGTATTGTTTTGTAAAGCAGCTAGAGATTTTGTAAAGCAGCTAGAGATTTTGTAAAGCAGCTAGAGATTTTGTAAAACAGCAGATTCTACAATCCATCTGCGACAGATATTACTTCTTTGCTAATAAATATACAATTATTATTATTTTTGGAGTCGGTGCCAGTAAAGGATAATAAACGTGTAAGTACATTCATGAAGTAGCGTATTACGTTCGCTTTAGGCAGTTGTTGTGTTCATTTGTAAATAGGTTCAATTAGGTATAATACATTATCGTAAAAATAATTAAGGTTAATGTATCTTTAAATATACTTTGCAAATTTTAGGAAACTTCCTTAATATTTTTAAAGTTTGTCTGGCACCGACTCCAAAAATAAATAATAATTGTATATTATTGTCCTAATAAATTGATTTATTCAGAATCCTCTAAAATTTAAACAAAATATTTTTATTTAAATTGTAGTAAGTAAATAATGCTATTATTTTATAAATTTTTAGTGCAATTTTACTTAACAGAAAGATTTTTGGAGTCGGTTCTTTTTTTTTGAAATATAATAATTTATAATTTATTTGAAAGGACTTTCAGATTGGTCCCATTGACATTTTAACAAAATCGGATTGGGAGTTTGGTATTTAAATCAAAATAATGTGTCATCCAAGTAAACGAAATAGTGTATTTTGCTTTCTTGTGACTTTTCAGTGGTGTTTACGGTCTCATAGAAAAGTTCTAATGAACTGCCTATTTTCCAGCTTCATCATCAGATGATGATAATAAAACCGGAAAATAAGCACTTACATAGAAAAAAAATTATAATTAGCTTTTGGTACATCTCAGTAAAGGCGCAAATATTTTTATTAAATATTAGCTACCGTCAATGTCCGTTTTTAAGTAATCTACTAATCAAAAAACACAACATGTATTTTGTTGTTACATCACAATTCACAATAACAATTGTTACATCACAAAACTAGAAATAAAATCAAGTAAGTTGATGAAATTAAAATAGGTTCTGTAGGCGGGCATCCCTCTACGTAAACACGCTAGAGTCTAAAGTGTTTACGTACCGCGCGGCTGTAAGTAATTATTTCAAGAACAGGGCCCAGTCACCGGAGTGTCACATACAATTTTGCCAGCCTATAAGGCCTATACAATGAACTTAATTAAAATAATATGCTTCATGATTAATAACGGCGGGACCTGGGGCCTAATTCTGCTAATTTACCAATGCTTCAGTTGAGTGTCGATGGAATGATTTTAGTTAATTGGTAGTCTGCTAGCTTAATAAGACCACCGGTCTAACTAAAATCATTCCATCGACACACTATCGACACTCAACTGAAGCATTGGTAAATTAGCAGAATTAGGCCCCTGGTAACCTGTAACACAGGCTTTTATTAAACCTACCTCAGGCACCAGTCTCTCTCACGTTAATTTCTTTGTTTTAGCCAATATAATCTACCATAATTAGACTAAGTCAACTTTGTAAGAGAGAATAAACGAAATATTTATTATTATTTATTTAGTATACATTGTTGTATCTCGGCTTTAGTCGGATTTGTTTTACGAGAGAATGGGCCAAAGCCTATTGCTACCCTACATGATGGAATATTGTACTATTATGACATGTAATGAGATAAGATTGTGTTCGACCTTGTGTTTGTAAACGTGTAGAAAAAGATGTATGTGTATTTGGTATATTTTGGGTCTGATTATCATTTTGCAGGAATTTTCTTACAATGCTACAAGTATTTAGAATAATGCTTTCTGTTGGTGGAAGCCTTCTGTAGCTGGAAGCCTTTGGTACGTGTTTTTAACTTAACCAGACGGGAGCCGGCTTCTGATTTAATATCGAACAAATTTGCTCGCCACTTTTGGCGGGAGGCGAGGTAACACACAGGCATTTAAAAACTTACAATAAAGCAACAATAGCTCTCGTTATTACATTAGCACACATTAATAAAACTACACACCAACATACAATAGGGTATTTGACACTGATGGAAATAAAATATGAAACTTAGCTATAATGATAGAATGTATTTTATTAGAAATTTTGGTATTTTTGAAAATAATATTAATAACTCGTAAATACGTTTAATTCGATAAACAAATTCATAATTTTTAATCTATGTGTCACGTGACTCGAAACACCAATGACTGCGTGACGTCACTACTCAGACGATTGATTGTCAATTTGCAGTCACTGTGACACATGACACAAAATAAATCGATGAATTTGTTGATATTTCGGAAGCCAGTTGCAACCACTTTCTCCGTATTTCAGTTCAATTTTCGAAGTATTGGTATACTACGAACAAATTTTATGATTTACAAAATAGTTTCCTTTGTTTACAATAGTTCTGTTACGTAATGACGTCACAAAATGGCGATCGTCATTATCGCGCCTTTTGGCACGACCTTTAAAATTTGAATTTTAAACAGCTATTATTTAATCAATAGGTACACAAAAAATTGCAAAATATTTTTTTTAGATAATCTATACCATATTATTTAAATTTAGGCCCTTTGTGAAATTTCGTCAATATTGTGTCACAGACGATCAAAATCGTGTTCTATCATTGTAACCATACAGGTAAAAAGTATGTGGGTATCGTAGTGTGTGAGAAGAGGTGAGACATCGAAATTATGACAGATAATGTCGATATCGATAAATTTCAAGTTGTTGAGTTTTTTGATGAAAGATTAAATTTTACAAATCTGCGAATTGTTTCCACAGATAAATCTTTCAAAAGCATTAACGAATGCTTAGCGAACTTTAAAGTTAAAGTTAAAAAATACGGTCGTGGGCAGGATTAGAACCTGCGCCTCCCGGATAAATACTCCAGGACTTAGACTCGAGTCCTGCTCACGACCGTATTCTATTTCCAAAAAAATGTATAACTATATGATTAATTTATATTATGTAACGTTTTAGCTGTGGGTTTACGGATTTTTTTGTAACATATTATATATTTTTCAACAGAATCTAAATTTCACGTTTATGGATTGCGATTAGGTACACTTGTCTTATTGTAACTGTGCACGTCTGAAGCTAGGCTTCCAAAAAATAAAATATCCACTGTTATCGGTCCCCACCGAGCAAACAGATGTATTAAAAAATGCAAAGAGTGAAGGGCGACACCATGTTATTACGTTCTCCAGATTAGATGTACAATTTCAGACATACACAGTTACAATACAAGTGTTTTTAGCATGTAAATTTAAAATTTTAATGCTCTTTTTTTTGCAATTTTGTATCAGATTGTATGGTATTAAAAACCAAATAAAGAAACGTATTTACAGAATAAATACCATTGAAATTATATTTTTTTCTTACCATAACACTGATACCTCCTGAAAAACAAATTGCAAAAAAAGTAAGAAAATTATAACTAGCGTATTTAACTTAATATGTAAGGACGTATTGTATTATAGTCCAGTAGCTTTACGAAGCGTAAAATTAATAAGATAGAAAACTTATTTTCACATATTTTGCGTGAAGTAATCATTATTGGTTGACATCAGTTATTAACTATTAGCATTTATTTCCAAAAACAAGTGTTTTTATACATAATTATTATGATTTTAAGTAAAGTTTTCTTTAATTCAACTTATTAAAAATTACCTAAATGATATCGATATCGACATTTATTTCCTACCAATCTGCAATCTCTCAGGGACTCCCCCTCGGGACTACTTTTCAATCATATTTACGTAATTATGAATTAACTAGTCTCGTGAGAAGTGTCAGTAGCGAGACAACGCCGCCATTTTTGTAGTCTCGCTACAGCTGCTGGCTTCCATAACAAGGCGCAATTTTTTTTTTTTTTATAATGAAACAAACTTTTAATCGGATTAATCGCGTGTATTATTGGTTTTTTGTTTTTCCTGACGTTTCGAACACTTTGCAGCGTTCGTGGTCGCAGGAGGACTTAAATTTTTTGATTTGAAATTCATGATTATTCAGAAACTTTGACTGATTGACGTTATATTACTCTCATGTGAAAGGAAATACCATCTTTTTGCAAATTCGAAGTATTGGACATTTTAGGACAACCGAAAACTGCGCAATTAGGCATTTACTGGGAGCTTCGTTCGTAATGACAATACAATGCGATATGTGTCAAAATCGCGTTCAACTAGTTTATATAAACACATCTGATAGGGTTTTGTATAATAGTGGCGAGACGGGTATGCCCGCTATAACTACTACTGTACTGATTCCTTCAAGGTTTTTAATGATTGAAGAAATTGCTTAGGGACATGTTGTTGATAGGACAACAGGAACTATGGTGCCATTTTTTTTTTCAACACTCTTGCTCGTAATGTCGCTCTTATTACACCGCTTTTAGGCTCATAATTGGCTTATTCATCACGCGTACTTTTTCTTCATTTTTGCCGCTTTAGTGCGGTAATATAAAAAAAGCAACGTGACAGCTTTACATTTACTTTTAAACCTCAGCAAAAAGTTAGATGTTTGAAAACTCCTTGATAAGATTTAACATTTTTGTGACCGTGCTAATTCAAATATGACAAACATTTCGATTCTGCAAATTATTTCTTTTTATTAACAAATTAACATTAAAAATAGTCACTTTATTTTAAATTATTATTAAATATATTTAGACGTCAAACCATAGATTGTCAAGAAATTTGATGTCTACAAACTCTTTGCAAAAATTTTCATTTTTTGTAATTAGCTAAGATTTAGATAGTGTTAGATAAAATATGACGTTTCAATTAATGCAAAAACAAATGTTTCTGTAGCCGAATTAGCATTAGATATTTTTGTAATCAATAAAAAGTATTAATTTTATTTTATTATAATATTAGCCTGTTTGGCAACTTCGTCAGTGAGCCTCCTTCCACCTGCGCGCAAATAGTTACAAAGTGTATATAGTTGAATGTCTATGCAAAATGTAATTTTTTTTTTTCCTTACATGAGTGTTGAAAAACTTCGTATGAGCCGCTTGCCCTAATGGTCCATACAAGTCACAGTCGGTCATTGCTGCCCTCGCTTAGGCTCAGGTCTGTTATAGTGGGTTTTTCTATCGGTACGAATTGCAGGCTCAAAATAAAGCTTATGAGTAGTGTTTTCCAGGACAGTTTCAGGGTTGTATTTATAATAAGCTGTAGGTGGTGTAGAAATTAATTTATTATATATTTATATAATTAATATATTTTATTGCAAATTTTTAATGTATTAGTTGGGGGAAAAGTTTCTTATATACAGAGTATATTATATACAGATTCAAGAATATTTTTTTTTAAAGTTTAACTGCATTTAATGATAATATATATGTGACCTTTGTGCGATAACTTGTTTCCATCTTGAATCATTTTGGGAATAGAAGTCGACGAGTTAACCGTTCGTTCAACGCGAATTTGTCAGCGTTACGTTGGTTCAATCGTGACGATGCTTAACATGTAAAGAATTCTGGGACCATTCTGATATTTTTGTCTGCCCGTCAGTCTGTTATTCGATATTTTGAGTTGTCCTGTCATACATGTTTCAAGGGGCTAGTTTTCGGTCATTAAATGTAATTGCCTTGTGTAGAAGTAGTACTTTTACCATTAAAATATTTTCTAAGAATGGTTATTTGTTTGTTTTGTAGATAACTTGTATCTCCTTATTTTCTTGGCAGTATTCTCAATCTCTGTAAACAAGATCTAGGGTGGTGATTTCTATGTTTAGTTAGAGTGATATTTATGACACGTTGTAAATTGTTGTGTTTCATCTTACTTCAATTAAAAATACCAAACGAATTCGTCAGGCCGGGGATGGGAAAAGTGTTAGTTGTGGCTTTTGTAGTGTAGCGGGCTTACAATGAGGGTTTTCTAAAATGACGCCCACTAGGCACTTTTCAAAATTATATGATTAAATGCCTATATTTTCTTTAGTCGTTTCTGTTTTATTTTGTGTCTTTTAATAAAATTAAATACATACAATAAATATTCTTTCTGAATCAAAGTGCTCCAATTTTGCGCAGTTACCATGTGCCCAAAAAAAAATGGGAAAACAGTAGTTTCCTAACCATAAAATACGTTTAAGTTGGAATGGTTAGAGTAATGTTCTGTGCTTTCGATCGTTAATGAATTACAGTCATAATACGGAACCCTCGGTGCGCGAGTCATAGCTACTCGCATTTATCAGGTTTTTTATTTATAAAACATAGGCGTTGGATAGACCGTGTGGCTGATGAAGCGAACTTAAAAGTACCTAGATTCCTAAAAGCACTAACAAAAGGCGGTATTGAAGAAAAAATTCTATCACTGCGTATACATACCAATTTTAGGCAAATTATGACTTTAAAATTTTGCAAAGCCTTCTTGCATTTAAGTGAAATAAAAATTACACTAACTATCTATAAATAAAAAGAGAAGCAACTGCACGTAAATAACTACAAATTACGTAAGGGCTCTTTACGTAATTTGTAGTTATTTACGTAGCGCGATTATGGAACTATTAACTAAGTGTTTTGTGGTTCAACAATCTCGGATGAGTAGTATGTCGTCACAGGCAAATCGGATTAATCGGAGACCACAGACGTTCCTTGCTAAAATACGTAAACTTAATTAATCTATTTCTGTCACTTATTCACGGACTCAAAAAAAAATGTGACTTATTAGTTTTCATCTATATTTTAGTACCATTACGTTAAATATAAAAGATCGGGGAACTTCTCTATTGGGATAGGAGACCTCTTGCCAAAATGGCGCCAACTTGAGGAGAAAATTTTCGTGAAAAAAATATATTTACAGCTTCTAATAACCATGTATCGAATGATATGCCTTTTTGTATTCGATTAACACTGTGCATAAATCCCTTTTGCTACGCTGGATTTATTTAAAAATTGCAGTATTATTATTATAATAATTTTATATGTACACAGTTTGTGTCACGTGACAGAGAATTTATATAATTTTTTTTAAACTCTATTTGTACCCATTACGTTGGCGGTCGGATATAATCATCAAAAAAACAAATTATTAATAGTACAGACTGGAAAGCAGTCTGTACTATTAATAATTTGTTTTATTATTATTAATTTTGACTGAACACGTTGGTCAAAAGTAGTTTTGTCTGAAGACCTTTAGTTAAAAGTAATTTTAACTGACAATATGTGGTTAAAAGTGATTTTGATTGACGCTTTTAATCAAAACTACTTTTAATCAAAATAATAGACGGGAACCCCGTGCACCCTGACACAGACAGGTTAGGTTCGTGTTTAAGTTTTACGTGACCTTACAGACGCGAAAAGCGTCTACCTGGCCGTAGAAGGCGAATTAATTTACTTTAATACTAATTCAAAATCAGTTCGGCCTAGCACAATCTAGTTTAACCTACAGTATTTAGGCCGAACTGATTTTGAATTGAACTGAAATTATAGTCAAAACTACTTTTAACCAGCTCCATTGAAAAAAACTACTATTCATCAAAAGTACTATTGTCGAGAGCTTACAGTCAAAAGTACTTTTGACTGATTTTGCTAGTTAAAAGTACCTTTGACTGGTTATGAGTTTTGGCTGCAACATATATAAATACAATAACTTTGTGTAAGGAGACATATATAAATAAAGTTTGTTAATAGAACATACAAGGTATTGTATATGAATAAATAATAAACGACGCCATAGGCAAGCACAAAATAAAAAATACACGATATTGGGTGTGTGTTAAGTTTTCTTTATGATTTTTGCTGCTATAATGACGAAAGCTATTTTTGCTTTAGTGAGTTTTTTTTTTGCAACTGTGTCTCACGCAAAAAGTGGCTTACGAATTTGTTCGAGATATTTCAGAGGACGGCTACAGTATTGTTCGTCCTAGTAACGGATAGTGATCATTGCCATTTCGAAGCTTATAAGAGCCATCAGAATTCTTTTGAGTAACTTACTCTTCTAACCATGGTTATTAGAATGATGTATAAACCATTCTGTAAAATATTCTTATCTCTATATAATATCAAACTGTTTTATGATAGCGACTGCCACGAGAATTTACGTTAGCATAAATTTATTTTTGACTAATGGAATAACGCATTTGTCCGACCAATAATCCTTACGTTACAAAAATCGAAAGTGATACTAAAAACGAATTACTTACTTTGCTGAATATAGTCAGGGGTTAACACAAATTTACTACTTTGTAGAACATCTGGGCCGGGATTTATAATATCTGTTTTGGTGTTATTTTCTTTGACATCTTCAAGTTTCGAAGGTGTTGCCTCTTTATGACTCGCCGCCTCTGCTACATTCTCTTCACCATTTAAAAGTGTTTGTCGCTTTATTTGATCTTCTTCACTAACATCCTATAAGTAAAACGTGTAATGTATGTCAAAATATGTATCAGCATCTACTCTCCTTTTTCGTAGAAAATATTGCATAATTTAAGTATCAAAATAAGAGAGGGTTAAATAAAAATAAAAAAAGAACTAAATAACATCAACATCCGTTTGTGGGAATATATCAGTTCAAGTACAAAAATAAAGTAGTACTACTAAACAATTGTTTCTTTTACAACTATAAAGATAAAAAATCCTATTTATTATTTGTATTAAATAAAATCATTATTATAGTATCATAAAATTGCCCATACACCCCCACAAAACGTTTGTAAGCCAAAAATAATTACAAAAAATAAAATCTACATAAATAAAACAGGACATAATTAAATAAAAGTCGAAGATTATTTTAATATTTTATTAAAATGATACTATTTTACTATCAATATATTAATAAGGAATCAATTTGTAATCACTTACAGGTATACATGTTTACAGGTGGTGTATGAGCAATTCTTTAGACCGATGATAGCTTATACTTCAATCAACCAGTAAATAATTATATTTATATGGGCAATAAAATTGATAATACTACAGCTAAGATTGCTATTGATAATAATTTATGATTTAAATTTAATTCTGATTTTGTATTGTTGTATAACCTAGTAATGTTACTGCCAAAAAAAATTATCAATACCAAATCTGTTATTATAAACGAGAATATAATGTATTCAATTTTAAACTATTGGTTTGCCTTTCTTTTCTATGAATAAGTGGACATACATTCCATGTAGTCATACTACAGCTATCGTAACTGATACCAGCAGATCATATATTTTGCGAGGTAAAATGTAAAAAATAAGAAGGGGCACACATAATCACATGTCAATATTTAATATATTTGCCTTCACCATTTGTAAAATTATGTACTTGTGCGTATTTAAATTGGTATTGTATATCGTGTTCAATTTGTAGTAATGATATAATGCCCTCTAAGAACAAGGCGACGCAAGAACTAGATACTCTTGGGGTCTGGTGTAATATATTTGGTTGCGTAGTTCGCAAAATGCTTGCACATGCACGCACTGCTGACATCATGTCTTTACTACGTTCGTCGCCAAGGACACCGAGTATCAAAGATGTGCGAAGCGTTGTATACGAAATATATATAAAAGTAACAATAGGTCTTCCAATAACTAATTAGAGATGTTTATTAAGTTCTATTTCCATACTAGGTCATGTAATGTATGTCCTTACTTAGGATGTTTTTTTCTAGTAAAGGATTGCAATAGAAATAATTAAATGTTTGATTATAGGTTGATCTCTATATAACCAATGGTTATTGAGAACTATTTAATACATCACAGAATTAAATCATCTTAAAATCAATTTACAAGAATGCATTTAAATATGTTTTCTATTTGTTTTTTGAATTGCCTATTTTTTAATGGAAACATGAAAAGAACTTACAGTATATTATTATTAATATTCGAATGTATTATCTTGTCTAAATCACTTTAATACTGAGTTTTTTTTATACCTTATATGCATATGCTACCTACCTTTATTTATTCAGAGTAGTTGATAGATATGTAAAATATAAATTATAACATACATGGTTACTCAATATTTACAGAAATCTTTGGTGTTTTACATTAATGACTAATAGTAGTAGTCACTACTTCTCACGCCATTTTTTATAGCAAAATTATGTTCCAGTCTTATAAATTATAACATTATTGAATGCACAGACATGTCTCGTGCATTGCTATTTGGGATTTGATCATAACGAGTGCATGCAACCCCGAAAAAATCTTTTCTCACTTTATGAATTATTTCTTATTCATAATTATATTATATGCAGCCTTAGGTATTTCGTGAACGTATTTTTTTAAACTGCGCTCATTTTGATCCCACCCCAATATGCAACCCAGTAGAGCCCGCTATTAAAACCCGTATTAGGATTCAAGGTTCTAGTAAGGCGATGTAACAGAATTACTTGTTATCATATTTCTAACCTACAGCGTGTGCTGTCCTGGTTCCTAAACTATCCGATTAACAATAAATTACGTACGCATGAAATGTTTCCGCTGGCGAAATATATACATACATAGTGAATAATTGTAGATTCGAAGCCAGAGCGACATCTAATAGTAATATATTACCTGGTGCGTGGGCACGGGTAGTGGTTGTATAGACTGTATGGAGTGCAGAGCTTGCGGCGCGACGGGTGCTAGTGGCGGCGGCGCGCTGGGGGCGGGCTGCACTGCCAGGTACATTTTTCTGGGACCCAACATGCCTTGTTTGCCTGTAGACTCTTGAGCTGTAAAGGTGCAGTCTATCAATGCTTGGATAATCATATAGTTTAGTGGTTGAGATGCATCTCGGTATGTACTAATTTACCTTTTAATAATTGTTGTTTGACTTGATGTTGTACTAACGCTAACTGTTGTGGTGTCAAAGAATATCCATGGAGACCCTGCAGCACAATACTTGGTCCACTACTTGTCTGCATGACCTGTAACGACAAAAACTTTGACTGAAACACTGTAAAAAATAACTTATACTTTCTTCTGATTATGAAATATAGTGGTACAACATTGAGATATATAGAGTACTAGCTTATACTCGCGACTTCGTCTGCATTGTCTTTTGAATTGGGTCCAGCCGGGATAAAAAGTATCCTAAGTGGTTCCAGGTTATAAACTGTGTGCCTGATTGTGTGAGGAATGATATGAATGAATTGAGACTCAACGATAACCTGAGTACTAAGAGAGGAGAATGGAAAAAAAACATATTGCACCAACTCCTAATAATTTGGTACCAAGGCAGGAAGAAAAAAAAAGATTGCTACAGAGCAATTTCTATTGCATGGACAAGAATGGTATAAGAAAAATGTGTGTGAGCTTTATTTAAAAGCAATAAAGATGTATACCAGATGCGTTACTAAATGTACAAACTGCTTGAGTTTGCATCTTTATATATTGTTGCTTATATTTAATTGACTATTTGCAGTTATAACAATAAAATATGTAAAGTATTGGATATTGCAGCTTATATGTAAGTAAATTGGGCATGCCTGATTTTTCGTAAGACCTGCTAACGGAAGACTCATTTGGTGTTTTTTTTATTATGTGTTATATTTTGTTAATTTCCACTCATAAAGGTAAAAGATTACAAAATAAATGGCAAAAATAACTAATAACCTTCATTTGACCTGACGTCGACTGACGTCACAAGTTCAATTTTATTTATTCTGTGGACTGAAAGTATGATAAATACATTGTAATTTTTAGTGATGCCAGACTTCGTGAAGCAATTTTAACTAAATTCGCATTTTATGATACGAACGTATTTTATTTTTTGAACTAAGATTACTACATAGATTTCTACAAGCATATTAAAGTAGATCTATACCGAAAAACGTAAAAAACATGCGTTTTATATTATTAACCATCAAAACTTGTATACTAGAGCTGGCAACACTTGTCGGTTTGACCCTTTGACGTTTGTGACCTTCGTTTGACATTATCAACTGACATGAAACTGACAGCTGCTTATTTTGAGTTCGTTTTGAAACTAGTTGTGTGAAAATTTTGTGAACATTTGACAACATTCAGGAAAATATTTAAAAAATAATGTCCTAAAAAACAAAATAGCCAGTTAAAAAATATAAGGTTTATTTTTTATCCATGCTGAATTTGTTTATCATTACCCAATAGCAATATTCTCGATTTTTCAATGGTCAGATAGTAAGTAACTGTCGAATAAAGCCTCTAACAAAGGAATAACGTTACCGGCTACTTTAAGGTTCAGTTAGAGTTTTTATCTCCCCATTAAGCAAGACGTTTTAAGAGTTTCATTCGTTTTGAGCGTTTTGGTAAAACGACGTAAGGTATATATATATACTACGGTATTTGTAATGGGTGGTGTTTTTTTGTGACTTAGCAATCGAGGAAGAACGTGAAATCCGTAATTATTTAAACCAGCCTGAGAAAAAAAAAACTTTTACTAGAGTGGCCTATTATTATATTATAATATTGTGCATGAAATAAAAAATGTATTTTTTACATGGGCTACGATATATATTTTTTGCTTCTTGTGCCTCGGCTCCCCTCCAGCCAGCTACAAAGGATGCAAAATTTATAGGGAAATCCTGCTACGAAAAAGTTCTAAACAAGTAATGGCAAGTGGCAGAGATATAACCCGACAACCAGCTAAACCCCAAGTAGGAAGTCGAACGATATATTTCTACGATAACAGCAATAAGCAGGCATTCAGTAGGCACACAACGTAAGTACCGAAAACCACAAATCGGATATCCCAGATACACCAGTAAACACAAACAAATTAGAAACACTAATCACAAAACAATTCGATTTTTTTTTATCTCCTTCAACAAATTAGTACTCTAAGAAGCCTCATAACTACCCTGTTAAATATACTAGTAAAATGAATTATGTGAGTAGATATTCTTCTTGTCTGAAACCCAATTTTGATATATACCAAACAAATCATCCCGCTGGAACAGCCCATGGTACTATCATTATAAAATCATCAACAAACACCATGAACAGTCCGAATATAAATCTAACCAAATCCAGGAAACAACAATACTGATCGAAATCAAGAATGAGCACTTCAATATCTCCTCTGTCTATTGTCTTCCTAAGCATACCGTTAGTGTAAATCTCTTCAACCAGTATTTTGAGACCCTTAGTGGGCGCTTTATGTCCGGAGGAGACTGGAATGCCTAACACATCCACTGAGGATCCAGAATCACAAGAACCCGAGGAAGGGAACTCATAAAGAGCCTAGAAAACCGCCAACTCAAAACCATCGCAACTCCTGAACCTACATACTGGCCCAGCGACCCTAAGAGACAACCCGATGTGCTGGACTTCTTCATCATGAAAGGACTGCCACGGTTATCATACTCCATCGAGCCGTGTCTTGATGGCTCGTCGGACCATACTCCCATCATCCTTGGTATTGATAAAGCGAGCTGGTTTCCGCAACTCCCCGCTCTTGGCGATTATTTTGCTTCCGGGGTGGGAATGGATTATTCGATCCACCCCAACTCCTCGAGAAAGGCTCCCATCATCCTTACTATTAGCTCTACAGTACTAACATAATATGATAAACGTCCTGTATTGTACAGTAAAAAAACTGACTGGTAACCTTTTCGAGAAATGGTGGACGATAATTTAAATCTCCTAATAAGATAAAAGAAGAAGTAGAGAGCGCTGCCAGAAACTTTATGGTCACAATACAGAACAGCTAATGGAATTGTACACCAGAAGTCCGTGACCGCAATATAAGACATGGCGTGGTAGCAGAACAGATACGACTGAAAATCCTCGAAAGGAGACGATTGCGTAGTTTGGCATACCACTCGACACCCAGATGACAAAAAAGCCCTTAGTAAAGTAATTCGTGAGCTAAAACAATAATAGCTGATGCTCAAACACAGCTGCCACAGCCCATATAGAATCACTAACTGCTACTAGCTCCTCGAACTACTCGTTGTGGAAAGTATGCAAGAGCTCCAATAAGTCTATTATGCCAAAGCCACCCATATAATCCCCCGATAACTCTTGAGCTGGAACAACGCAAGGAAAAGCCAATACAAATTTTGCAAACCATCTGGCAAATATATTTATTACTAACCTATGTGAACCGGAATGTGAAGAACTAGATATAGATCTCAAACAAGATCTCCAACCTGATAGTCCAATACAGGCATCATCTCCACGAGAGGTCATGGGAACAATCTGTATATGGAGAACAAAAAGGCGCCGGGTTTCGATCTCATCGACAAAATAGTACTTAAAGAACTCCCACGGAAAGTCCATAGCCTATCTTACTTGTTTTTTAATGGAATCATGAGAACTGGCCATTACCCTACTCTGTGAAAAGTGTCCCAAATAATAATGGTACTAAAATCCGGTAAGGCTATAAGTAAAGTGACTTCATACAGGCCTATAAGTTTGCTGCTGATTGTCTCGAAATTGTGTGAAAAAATCCTGCTGAAGAGGCTTACGAATTCAATTTCTGGAAAGTCAATAACCCCGGATCACCAATTTGGTTTCCGACGAGAACACGCAAGAATTGAACAGATCCATTGTGTGTCAGGTCATCAGAACATCCTTGAAGAGGAAGGAGAGCTCAGCAGCATTTTTGGACACCCAGCAGGCATTCGATAGGGTATGGCATCCGGGTCTGCTACACAAAATCAAATCATTCCTGCCCTACAAATATTACGAGATACTCAAGTCATACATGACGGGAAGGCTGTTCCAAGTACACGAGGGCGAAAGCACATCATGCTTCCATGATATACTTGCCGGTGTGTGTGTGGGTTGTGTTGGGCCCAATATTGTATACATTATTCACAGCAAATTTACCACAGTGCCTCGGGGTAACAGTAGCTACTTTTACAGATGACAGATTAAGTCAGCTCTAGTAAGGATCCTTCAGAACTTTGCAAAAAGGCCTAACAGGAAATGAAAACTGGCTGAAAAAATGGAAGATCAGAGCAAGCGCATTTAAGTCAGTCCATATAACATTCACCCTAAAATGAGAAACCTGCCCACCAGTCAACCTCTGTAACTTACAGCTCCCGCACCACAACTGCGTCAAATACTTAGGAATGCACCTTGACAGAAGAGTGACTTGTACCACATCAGGACCAAAAAAACTCACTCAACTTAAGATATCGGCGGCTTTAGTGGCTGCTCGGCATGAACAGTAAACTGTCATTAGACAACATTCTCCTAATATAGAGGTTTATCTTAAAGCCTTTGTGGGCATATGGTATCCAACTATGGGGTTCCACCTGCGACGCCAATATAAGCATAATACATAGAGCAGAAGACTGCATCGTAAAGCAAATAGCTAATGCTCCCTGGTTCATAAAGAACGCAGAGGTTCATCATCATCTGTAATTAAGTACAGTAAAGGAAGAAATAAGATCCTGTGCAGTAACCTCCAAATGCGCCTCTACCATCATACACATCCACTGGCAGTCCAGCTCATAATTCCTGACTCAATGAACCGTCTATAGAGACAAAAAATTATAAACCTAGATAGATTATAATAAACTTCCAATTACTATGGGTCAATCGCAGGAGAGAACTGACTCTGCACGACACATATCTGGCAACACATCTTCTCATAGTCACAGATTGATGGCATAATTGGCAAAAAAAAAAGCGAGCATTCATAATTCTGAGATAAAAGATTTTTCTATTTTTGATCTAGTTGGAGTAGTTATAACGTAACACTTTTAACTTTTATTATGTAAACAACAGTGTGAAGTATAGAAAGTGTTAAAAAACCCAAATCGCTTTTCCTATGTTTGTAGCAAAATTTTTTGGTGAAATCGGGGATATCCTATAACTAATAGTTGAGTGGCACCAATGCAATAATCTATTTTCTATGCCACAAAAGAAAAAAAAACAATATTCAATATTTTTTACGATAAATAACACTATATGAACACTATGATGAACTGTAAGCAAGCAAGCGACAATAGGTTGTTTTGTATTGAAATTAACGTCAAATACACGTTATGTTACTATTCTTGTCTAACACTTTGAATACTGTATCTGTGCATCTCGCTTGCACATAGATCGTGAAGTTAGCTAATTATTCTCTAGATAATATACGTATGAAAACTTGAAAATATTTATTCGCTTTATAAACAGGTAGATAATTTTACATACTAGATAGCTATTTGACGACTTAACTAAGGATTGAAAAATCCGGCCTAAGGGGATATATAGTCTTAAATCTATTTCTGAATAATTTTCCTGCTGTAAAACTAATGAATATATCTGTGCTAGTTTTAGCACAGATATATTCATTAGTTTTTATGTATTTTAAAGGTATGTCAATTATTATTTTTTATATGAGAAGTAAAATGTTAGGTTAGGTTTAATTTATTTCAAGGAGATCGGAGGATAAGATGTTTTAGTTTTTTTGTATTTACGTCCAAGTGGTCTTCACCTAAGAAAATCTCAGATTGATCAGATGTAAACTACGAGTCTCGGCGTGCTAACAACTTAAGCATTGCTTTCGAATTTTTAGACATTTGTATAAATAATTTAACATGATATTTACAGGTTGTAATTCTACACATTGGCAGGGGACATGTATTGTAGGTTCTCATTTTCACAATTCCATTAAAAAAGCTATATTATTTATAATAAAACTAACTTTTCTCATAAATATGTTTGGAGTTAGAGCCTCGTAGTTAGCTTCATTAAAACATGACGTCACAGTTCAAAGGTCACGTGACTATGTATTCTCGAGCGATATTTAAAAAAAAATGGTTTCTTCTAAGAATCAGCGTGTTTCGAAAAAAATATTATTGTAAGAGGTATAAAATAAAAATTAGTACATTTTAAAATACTTTCCGAAAACTTTCAAGTAGGCAATTGTGGATTGAACTAATTTGATTTTATTCTCAATAATCGGAACACGCTGAATGTGTATGATAATTACCTGAGCTGTTACAGTTTTTATCACGGTGCCGGGAGGTTGGCCAACCAGAAGTCGCTTTTCTACTAATTCGTCTTCAGTGAGTTGCGGTTGTTGCGGCTGTGGCTGGACGGGCTGTGGTGTCGGCGGGGGCGGCGCGGGCTGTGGGGCCAGCGGGGGCGGGGCGGGGCGCACCGCGGCCGGCGGCATTGGAACCGGCGCTGCGCTCGCACCTGAAGGACTCTGACCGATGTGGGCGACTATCTGCGCCTGGTTATTGCCAGTAGGCCGGATGAGAACTTGCTGGCCGTTCACCGTCGCTAGTTGAATTTTTCCAGCGGCGATTTGCTGCACGAGAACAGGGTTATTGACAACGATCTGCTGGGCCTGCGTGGGACGTGCGCGCGGCGTCGGCGGGCGCGGAGCTACAGGCACGGCGGCGGGCGCGCGCGGCGCGGCCGGGCGCGGCAGTAGCTGCCCCTGCACCAGCACGGTCTGCACGCGCGGCGCCAGAGCAGCTCGAGCGCCCGCTTGAACCACCACTTGCTGCGCGGGCTGCACCACCACTTGCTGCTGAGGCTGCACCACCATTTGTTGTGCTGGCTGCACGACGATCTGTCGATTCCCTTGCACTAAGACTTGTTGAGCAGAAGGCGCGGTCGCGCGAGGTGTCTGTCTCGACTCTTCGGTGGCGGCTTTTATTTGAGTGACCTCTCTTTCGGCGGGAGTACTGCCAGTTTCGATTGACTTAGACACTGGAGATGCAGCCACCAATTGTCCAGTGATCCCCTGTTGTCCTGCCATAACTACGTGTAATTTCCCATCGGGCATTTGAATTAGCTGTTGGCCTGCTAGCAAACCCCTTACAGTAATTTTTCCATCGGGTGCCCGAATTATTTGAACCTTTTGTGGACCATCTTTTTGTGGAGTTGCATTGGATTTAGAAGTAACTCCATCAGGTTTTATCGGCCCAGCAATAGGCTGACTAATAACTCGGGTTGATCCATCGGAACCTTTTGTCATGATAATTCTTCTAGTGCCAATAACAGTTTTCTGACCAGTAGGAGTAGTTGCATTTGTAGTCAATAAAGATGTAAGTGTGCTCTTGCCAGAGTTTTGGTTTGGTGTAGATTTCGCTTTTTCTGTAATAATAAAAGTGTTTTTTGTTATACATTTTTATTGAAAAAGAATATGGTCGTGTGTAGTATTCAAACCTGCGCCTCACGTATAAATAATCCAAGCACTCTGACCACTAAGCCATCTTGACCTCTGTTCACTTTAGAGTTCGCTATGCATGTTAATGCTTTTCGAAGATTTATCTGTATGTGTTTTTTGTTTAATTCGGCAATCTCGCAATCTCTTCTTGAATTGATAAATTAATCGTGTTCTACACATCTGTGATATTTTATTTTTCTACTAAGTGAACAAGATGAATTTTTCAAGTAGGCGCCATAGCCAAATCCGAAATTATAACTATAAGTAACATTGGATTTAAAAAAAGTCTATCATAGTCTAAGTATATCACTAGTTTCAGTTTATTAAAATTAAACATTTTCTATTAGTTTTACTATCTGCGCCTGGTTATTGCCAGTAGGCCGGATGAGAACTTGCTGGCCGTTCACCGTCGCTAGTTGAGATACTTCCCAGAATTTATTATATATTCATTAGCAACACTATAGGGTAATAAAACTGTTTTTTATTTTTCAAAATTAATGATTTAATTACCTGGATAGAATTACTGGTTTCAAAAAATCCAATGATGCAGTTTTCGTTTTCATCAAAATAGGACCCGAGACTCCTCTGAGTATTTTTCACTATTCCTTACAGTTTCGCATTTGTCCATAAAACCCATTTGCAAAATGTATTGTATATCTTTAAACCTCTTCAACGAAATTGTAAGCTGAGCCATAAAAACAAAAACGACCAGGCCGACAAATGTATAGTATTATTACGATACACTTGCTAGAGTGCTCTCCTGCTAGAGATATTCTGCACTTGATGGAGGACACCTGACGTTCATAATATCGTAAAAATACATTATCAACAAAGGATAGTATAACACACGTGTCAACCTTACAATTTACAAGTGCAGGTTAATTTGACAAATCTACCTTTCAGTGTAGTGTCTAGTCTCAGTTTTTAAAATTACTCCGATAAAACCGCTTAGACATGATTCGTTACATAATTTCCCATCGTAATTTGTTTTTTAAACATACTATCACCACAAGCTCACCAGGCTGACAAAATCGCTTGTAGGCGTTCATATTGGTAATAGCAAACGTTAGATTTAATTCCTACTAGCTGCGCCCCGCGGTTTCTCCCTCGTAAAATTATATTATAATTAGCGTAAGTTACTCCTTATATCGTCAGCTACATGCCAGTAAAATCTTATCAGAATCAGTCCAGCCGTTTCGAAAATCAACAGGAACAAACAGAAATTTTAAAAACAGATTTTTAGGCACAGGCATTGTGCAAATAACTGTATGAGGTTTAAAAAGAAACTATTATTTTGACATTACACACAGACACTTCAATTTGATTTATTTCTACTGATCTATAAAAAACTAATATAATTCTAGTGATTTAGTAATCTCGTAAAAAATGTGATCAAAATTCTTTCTTATCCCAATAATTGACATAACATTATTATAGGTTTTATCGTAGTTTTCGGACATTATTATCTTGTGTTATATCAAAGTAGTCAGAGGCTTTTATGGGTAATGCAAGTTAATCAAAGTATTGGTTTGCTTGAACACGTCTAATTGTATATAATACTAGGTGGGCTTGCCTGCGTGTAATTCAGTTAATTAAATAAAATATAGCCTATGTTACTTCTAGGTATAATATGATGGTGAAAGAATGATTAAAATTGGTTCTGTACTTTGAGAGTCTATCAATTACAAACAAATAAATCTTTCCTCTTTATAATATTAGTATTGATAATTTTGAAATGCTACCTTGTGACATTTCCAACGCTCTCTTCTGTTGATGGGCAGCTCTCTGTTCACGTAACTGCTGTTCCATTTTATCTTTGAGATCAGCTGCATTGGCGGGTGTCGCCACATTGCGCTGCGGTAGCTTGCCGGTAGAAGTGCGAGTGACAGGTGTAGGACGCTCTGTGCGCTCACCGTATTGACGTACCTCCCAAAGTTCTAGTTTGTCTTCATCAACCCACTCTTCAGAAACCTTAAAACAAATAATTCTCAAATGAACAAAATATATTCTGAACTATTATAAATAATTTTGTAGTTTGTTAAAATGGTAATTAACCTGTGGTTCAGTATTCTGAGGAGATTCAGCTCGCTTCCTCTTCCTTAAGCCACTGCGAATTGATGTCACTTCCCGAACTGTTTTAGGCAATTCTAGGGGTATTACTACTCGCCGACGAAGATACTGTGTTCGCTCCGAAAATTGCCCTATGTGTCGGTGTTTTAATAACTCAAGAGACACTATTTCTGTATCAGTAGTTAGCTGATGTTTACCATCCGCAGAAGCCGGTTTAGCCACCATATCGTCCCAACGTAGACAAGCCCACATAATACGAAGTTGCAAAGCTGCACTTGCTAGCCATTGTAGATTTACAGTGCGATATAGCCAACATGTTTTAAATAATGGCCGAGGACATGGATATGGCCATATCGTCTGATTAGGTTTTGCATTATGACTGAAACCAGTCACTGTATTATGACCAGCTTGCCTGCATAGTTTTCGCAGTTCATGATGTGGTAAAACCATTATAGTCTTAGCTTTGCTTCTAGTATGGAATGTTGAACACAGGGGATACTTTACAGGAGTTCTTTTCTTTTTCTTTTCTACTGCTGATGTTTGAACTCGTTTTAGATATACTTTTCCGGAAGGATTTTCAGTAGAATATAATCTTACAACATTGCCCTCCGTTTTCTCTTCTTTGATAGATCTATCTTCTCTTTTAAAAACCTTGGGTGGGCCGAATCTCCTATTAACCATTGCACGATATTTTACTTTGTCATTAGTCTTAGCTGAGGTAACAGAACATTTGTAGGATGAATCCTTTGTTTCGGGGTTATTTCCCGCACTTTGGATATTAGAAGATGCTTTAGATGCTCTCCCTCTGGTTATTTTTAGTTTAGGTATAGGCGGTCGTTCTTTGTTATCGTTAGCTGTATTGGTATTACTGTGTTGCTGTTCAGGTGATTCACCATCAGTTAACTCTTTCAGTGGGCCTATTTCAACTTCATTATCATCATTATTGTTGCATGTAATGTCAATATCCATTTCATTCCCGACAGCTGGCACGGCGGATTCTTCAAGGGTACTCTCAGATTTAACTTCACACAAGTTATCATCCATCTCATCCTTTTCAACTTTGTAATTACCAGCATCACTGTCATCACCACTTAATTTTCTTTTAACAAAGCAATCGGTACTTTTCGTGTCGCATTCCTGTGCACATGCAACTGCAGATAATAAGTCAGTCAAGATGTTTTCGTTTGAATTTGTACATGATGAACTTCTTCCAAGTAAATATTGTTCTAATATTGAAATTTTGGTATTATCTTTAGAATTACCAAGTAGATTACTAGAATTAACAACTCCGCTTTTTAATAAAATGACTAATTCGTTTAAAAGTTTTCCTTGTGTAATGCACAGTGGTGAATAACAATTAATTTTGACACCCGAAGTTTGCAAGATATTTGATGTATCGATTTTGTTACAGTAATGTGAGTAACATCGATATTTTTTAGTCAATTGTGATAGTTTTTGATATTCATCTCTTAATGCATCCATATTTTTTGCGTTACTTATTTCCTTTTCCTTGACACTACCTGTATCACAAATTGTTGTCATGTCTGGCTCTGGATCGTCATTTTCTACGTCAATATTCTTATCATCCTCACTTTTAACCTCCACATCTTCTTTTTTTACATTAGCTAATAAGTTAGCTAATTTCTTTTCTTCCATAAATTTTAAGTATGTACGTCGAGCTAGAAATTCATCCAATTTTGATTTCCTTGCAATTTTTGGATAATACCTTCTAGTTGAGGAGCTCAGTGCCTTTTCCACATCTATTTCTTCAAAGCCATCTTCATCCTTGTCCACTTTCAAATTACGCATTGATGGTGGCACTAAAATAGAAAATACTAAGATACAAAAAAGAAATCCTTCAGTAATACAATCTCATAATCTATACAATCATAAAACAATAGACGTTTTGTGTGGTTATTGATATTTTTCAAAAAGTATAACTGTTGTAAACCCTTGTCTATTATATCGCTTATAACTTAAGAACTAAAGAACCAATTTTGATGTGGTTTTCACTGTAGCGAAGCTTAGTGGGCCAGGAAAACTAATAGACATCATCAGTATGCTATCAGTTCTAAGTGATAGTAATACATAGATATGTTGCACTGCACACACTGCATCTTTGAGAATTTTAATGGAAAATAAATAATTATACAGTTGAAGAATCAACCAAGATGGAACTCACTGCAGCGATACTTAACGGTTCTTTACATGTAATATTGTAAGATCACGCAATTGCTCAAATGAGCTGGGAAACAATATTTATAAAAAACTGCTACGCTAATACGAATGCTAATTATGACAAATAAACATAATTTTATCAAGTAATTAACATTTTTTTTTTTTTATAAATGGTACAATATTAATTTTAATAATATGCAATTTCGTCAATGCCTTGTCCACAGAGTACTTTTTTAAAAATAGGTATAGAGACCTATACCAAGATGTTCAGAGGGAAAGCGATTGATAGCGCCATCTCTTGTGCAAATATTGTAACTTTCCAGCTATATATTTATTTATTCATTCCTGCATCTAAGTCATTCTATGTATTTAGTTTAACTAGTTCAATAAATAAATAATTAAAATCCAAAGAGTCTTTTAATACAATATTTTATTATTTTTAATAAAATCCACATTAAACATGGTAAAATGTAAAATCACTCTGGAGCACTTTATAGTCATTTGAGATAGGAGTCTCTATAACGAACAATACTAGTGAAAACACTCGTAGGAAACCATAAATGCAGGGCATATCTCGACGAATTCACAAAGAAACTCTCGTTGATAAAATTTAATGAATTTATCAACAAATATTTAGCCAGAAAAATTATATGATGGAATGACACTGATAACACAAAGATAGAATATTTTTAGTATAACTGCCAGTAAAGAGTTCATAATTAAAGAGGCTTAATGGTTTACAATGATACTATATTAAATATATACTTACTCACCTACGCTGTAGTGTTAACTAAACTATACTCAAAGACTGAAACTAATAGCGTTTGAGTGTTTTAGTCATTGATTGAAAAATTTTTTTTTTTTTTTCAATTTAACGTTAACTATCTGCTTAACCTAAAATTGCGCCATCTATGGTGCTCATTCAGAAACTTCACTTTTTATGACGCCACGCGAACATTTTGTAGTTACCTTTATCTAGTAATCATTTACAGATTTACTAAACTCAGCGTTACCACTTTGCAGTTGTAAATCGCCAAACAACATCCCAATCCTTTATAAATCATATATAATTATATTTTTTTAATACATGTTGAGGCCATGTAATGCCTATATTAATTCTATTTTTCAAAGAAACATTGAAAAAATAATAGACAAGAACGGGGCTTGAACCCGCGACCTTTGACGTTCCGTGTCATCACTCTACCAACTGAGCTACCTTGTCGTGTTCAAACCTATTGAATTTTCAATCCTCTTTGTATACGTCTTAAGGAGACGCCTGGTGATAGTTTAGTAAATCTGTAAATGATTACTAGATAAATAAAGGTAGAGTGATGACACGGAACGCCAAAGGTCGCGGGTTCAAGCCCCGTTCTTGTCTATTATTTTTTCAATGTTTCTTTGAAAAATAGAATTAATATAGGCATTACATGGCCTCAACATGTATTAAAAAAATATAATTATATATGATAAACAGTGTTATAAATAGAAAAATATGTATTTTATTTTAATATTAGGTTTAATATCTGGCAACTTCGTCCATCTCTCTTACCACCTGCGCGAGCACAGACCATAGTCTCGGCGTATGAAAAATTAAATTCGCACGCCATTTGGAATGTCTTTGCAAAATGTGATTTTATTACCTCACAAGTGTTTGAAAAACGTCGTATGAGACGCGTGCCTTATGGTCACTACAAGTCTCGGTCATTGCTAACCTCGCCTACCGACTTGGCAAGCAATTTGACGTCGACTGTAATTACCAACTTAGTGCACTTGTATTATAAGGGTCGCTGCAGAAATTATTAAGTAGGTCAATTATAAAAATAGTTTTTGCTTTCTTTCATATTATTTTATTTATACTTTTTTTAAGTCAGGCTAATATTAATAAATTATTGTTAGTTGTACCAATCACTTATCGGTCTTAGCCATTGCTCGACAACTGAAAATTCAAATAAAATCGTAGCTGGATAGCTATGTTTCATTGAAAGTAAATTTTTTATATAATATTCAGTTTAACGAAATTAATGTATGAATTTATTGAATTGGAAATAAGCTTCAATTTATAGCGATTTTTTTTAAGGCTATTTTTGTAACCAATTTAGAGTCGTTCAAACCGTCCCACGTCCGTTTTTATTACAACAATTAACATTAAATTAGTTACATTGTAATCTGTGTGTGTTTAGACAAATGATTTGATTATTAATATGTCCGCGAACCTTCATAGGTGGGCCGAACGTATAATGAGCGTCTGTCCATATCGTTTAGATGTACACGGATATTCTGAAAGCCGTTTATCCATAAGACATTGGGTAAATTACAAAGCGAAGTAAGAGGAGATTGGAATTTACCAACTTATCCGGACCAAATATCAACCTCACCTGCACGTGCCAAATGGCGACGATAACCAACGATGTCGTGGTGCTCCCTGCCAGGCTCTGGCGACCGATTAGTGGCGGGATAGACTTGATCGGGCAACTGATCAAAAGAGGCTTCAGTAGCCTTGGAGCTGAAATAGTCCCTGAAAGACTGGTGCAGAAGGTAAGGGGAAACCACTGCAACGATCTTCCCAAGACATTCGACATGGAAGTACAGTCAATTAGATCACGATTTTCATGCGATCCGCCTAGCTACCGGCGCCGCGTCGTGTCCGGGGCGCGCGGTGGGAAATGTGCTACCGGCCATGGTAAAGTAGGAGACCAGACTTTCCATGGAAACCTGGTTACTGGAATCTCTGTCAGGTTACGACAAAGCCAGACGATAGGAATGTGGCACGTAATGATAAGATGGTAAGCTTCCCAGGTTTAAGCAAGCCGCGCTACTTAAACGTGGAAAGCTCACCATCTTAGAGAGAGAGATTACTAGATGCGTATCTGCGGACTTAGTAAGACTCACTGGAAAGATAATGGACATTATATCACCGACACCCACGCTATTTACTTTTCAGGTAACAACACCAACAGCCAAAATTGAGTAGCATTTCTCCTGCCTAGACACCAGAAAAATTCTAAGTATTAAACCTAGAACGTCTCCAGTGAACCTGAATCTCTTACAAGACTATGCTTAGACTAGTACTGCAAGTGACGATGTTATCGAGAAATTCTACTCTGAACTGGATGCCACCGTTGCAAAAGTCTCAAACAGAGAGATACTTATTATTTTGGGTGATTTTAATGCCAAAGTCGGTGAAAACTTCCACCTGCTTAGCAACTGCGTAGGAACATATGGTCTTGGAACCTGTAATAACCGAGCTGAGAGTCTTATACAGTTTGCGACTGAAAATAGTTTAGTGATAGCAAATACGCAATGCCAGCATCATCCACGAAGACTATACACTTAGATATCACCAGATGGTAACTACCGCAACCAAATCGACCCGCTCCGACATCCTGACGCGCTCGCGCTGGAAAATTTCCATAACGAATGCCTACACTCTGCCCGGAGCCGACTGTGGATCAGATCACCAGCCACCACTATCTAAAATTAAAGTTTAACTGACTGCCGCTATAAACTTTAAGTCACAGAAAAGGATAGTTGTCAAAAACAACTGTCAAAAAAATTGACTTCGGTAAAACAAACTGGGTGGATTGGACCAAACTAAGTGACGAGAAAGACACTCCTGATGTATTGTGGGACCGAGCCAAAGTATTAATTAAAGGCGCCATCTTGAGATCTCAGACACCAAGTCAACCACACAAACGGCAACACTAGATAAGTGATAGCATTCTACAGCTGGTGGAAGAGAGACGTGAGAAAAAAGCTAAAGGTGCCGATGTTAAAGACCTAAATCGATTGTCTGCCCAGATTCAAGCAAAATGACGGCGAGACCAAAATGCCTGCCTTTGCAGAATCTGTGAAGAGATCGAAACCTACGCTGACAAATACGAATCCAGAAACCTTTTTCTAAAAATACGTATCCTTACAAAAACACTGCCTTCCAGAAGCTGGGCTATTGAAGACAGGAATGGTGAAGTTGTGACCGAGATAGACCGTATCTCTGAGGTATGGAAGAGTTACTGCCAGTCTTTGTCATCAAGATTCACAGTCGCAGAAGTTTCCAGTCACAAAACCTTCAAGTGAAAACCTGGAACCAAAAATCCTCATGTCTGATGTTAGAGCTGCCACCGAATGCCGAATGCCACAGGCATAGATGAGATCCTCATCGAAACTATTAGAGCTCTCGGACAATATGGCGTTAATATCTTTCACAGCATCTGTAGTAAAATATGGCGGACAGGAGTATGGCCAACTGAGTGGACTCATACAATTTTCATTCCCTTACATAAGAAGGGTTCAACTAAGAAATGTAGCAACTACCGCCTGATTGCACTTATATCTCATGCAAGCCAAATCATGATGCATATTCTTAATGAGCGACTTAAAGGTTACTTGAGCAGGGAGGTTGCACCAGAGCAAGCAGGATTTGTAAAGGGAAAAGGCACTCGAGAACAAATTTTTATCGTCCGCCAGATTATTGAGAAGGCCCGAGAATTTAACAAGCTGACTTACATTTGCTTTGTTGATTTCTCGAAAGCATTTGACTCGGTGAAATGGCTAACTCTTTGGAAGACACTGTTGGAAACCAGAGCAAGCAGGATTTGTAAAGGGAAAAGGCACTCGAGAACAAATTTTTATCGTCCGCCAGATTATTGAGAAGGCCCGAGAATTTAACAAGCTGACTTACATTTGCTTTGTTGATTTCTCGAAAGCATTTGACTCGGTGAAATGGCTAACTCTTTGGAAGACACTGTTGGAAATGGGAACGCCTAAACATCTTGTACATCTGCTGAGATGTCTTTATCAGGATGGGATGGCTTCAGTACGGACAGAGGACGTACTATCAAACACTTTCCACCCTGGTGCGGGCGTACGTCAGGGATGTATAATATCACCGTTCTTATTCACCGTGTACACCAAGATCATAATGCAGATCACTCTAGAATACTGGACAGATGGTGTTTCAGTTGGTGGCTACCAGATTAAGAACCTACGCTTCGCGGATGATACCACATTATTTGCGACTAGTGATCGCCATATTGAAGATTTACTTCTAAAAATGGAACGTGTCGGCCTGCAGTTCGGTTTAAAAATTAATCGCAACATGACCAAGATGATGATCGTGAACCGTGCAAACAAAACCTCGCCTGAAGTCACTCAAATTGCGAACTGTGAAGTGATCCAGTCTTATACTTACCGTGGCGGTTTAATTACGAACAACGGTGGTTGTGTAGATGAAGTTAAGAGACGTATGGCGATCGCCAGAACAGCAATGGAAAAGTTGAAGAACATATGGAGGAATCGAAACATTACCAAAGCCAGTAAGATCCCGCTCGTTCGAACACTTGTTTTCCCTATATTTATGCACGCTTCAGAGACGTGGACGTTGCGAGAAATTGAAAAGAAAAATATTGATGCTTTAGAGATGTGGTGCTGGAGAAGGATGCTTGGCGTATCGTGGACTGAATTCCGTACCAATGCATCCATACTTATAAAACTCGGCATCAAGGAGCGTCTATCGGCTCTGGTCCAATCTCGCATACTCAAATTCTTTGGTCACGTCTCGCGAAGGGAACATGACTCCATAGAGCGTCTTGTGGTGCAAGGCAAGGTGAAAGGTACCAGACCGCGCGGAAGGTCGCCCATGCGATGGAGTGATCAGATAAAGTCTTGTGTGGGCGATCCATTACATGCGTGCACCAGAATCGCCGTTGATAGGTGAAAATGGCGGGACATCGTGAGGCGAGCTACATCAGCCCCCGACGATAAATGACGACCATGACGGCTCTGTCAAGAGCGTTACGACGGAGAAGAAAAATTACAAAGCAAATCGGAAATATAAAAAATATACATTACTTTCGCACACTGAATATCACGACTTTTATTAATTCTCTGATTATATAAAGTAATGAAATTATTCAGTTGGTTTCCGTAATTCATTCCTATAATTCGTTCATTCAGTTGTTTCCCAACCCTAAAAATAATGTAATATAAAACATTACGTGTTATCTTTGACTATGATGTATCCCATATTTGTTAACTACTTAAGACAGGTAAAGAAAAATAGACTACAATATATTATTGTCTCACATCCACGCGGACGGGGTCGCGGCATAGCTGACTAAAAATAGAGCAAGTACTTACATTTTTCCATTACGTCTTTATTCTCTCCTTCATTTGAAATAAGATAGTCATAAGTTTTCGGCTCAACCGCTAAAACTTTTATGATACTTCCTTCTCTAACTCTTACTGCAATCTTAGCGGGGCCATTCAAAAGACAGAGTTTAGCATTACCATGTTTCTTATATTTTCTAGTAGATGAATTCCACAGCCATCCCCATTGTCCATGAATTCTATATTCTTCTCCTTTTTGCTTCCATACCTCAAAACAATTAAATTGAGTTCAACAAAATTGAATTATTAAGAATAATAAACAAAGGGTGAATTTTTGAAGTGGGCTTGTATGGCCACATCCGTAACTATACGGAATAACAAAAAATACTTAAAGGAGTTTCAGGTCAGATTTCGATGAAAACTAAAAAGACATCATCATGGATTTTTGTAAAATCAATATTCGTTGCGAGGATTCGAACACGCTAATTCTAGAAAAAAAATTGTCACTCTTGTTCCAATTCTAGGAAGTAATATACATTAATACTTCCTAGAATTTGAACAAGAGTGACAAATTTTTTTGAACAAGAGTGACTTAGTAAAGGAAAGAGTTTATTTTCTCATTTTATCATACATATTCACCAACTTATGTATGGGAACTGAATAGATAACAATGACGTCGCCAAAAGACGTGTTAAAATATGGATGAAGAATTCGCGGTGGTGAGCAGAGGTCGAGATGGCTTAGTGGTCAGAGCGCCTGGAGTATTTATCCTGGAGGCGCAGGTTCGAATCCTGCTCATGACCGTATTCTTTTTCCATTTAATATAATAACTTTAGAGTTCGCTAAGTATGCGTTAATTCTTTTCAAAGATTTATCTTTAACTTATGTACATTATATGGTATTTTTCCCAAAAGCAACGAGTTCGATTCTTGGCTGAGAAATAAGGATTTTTCAAAAAACGTATGTTCGGGCCCAATCAGGCCCTAAACTCGTTTGAGTATTTTTCGCTATTCCTTATAGTTTCGGATTTGGCAATCCAAGCCCACTTGAAAATTTCAACCATATACATGTATTCTTTTGAAATATATTTTCTTTTGGATACTTTAGTATAGTCGAACATAAAATTGCTTTACCACTTTTGACAAAATTTTCAATCTAAATTTAATTTCACTAAGACTCATTATTAACGTTCATGATTATGTAATATTGACATCAATAGTTGACCGTAATCCAATAAATAAATAGGTTAAAAGTGCAACATATTAAACAATCTCTTTCACATAAAACGTGATAAATAATGTAGAGATTTTTTTATTAGATTGTTAATTACATGTATTTCCGCTATTCGCTTCAATGACTGTCAACAATCGGCTTCTCATTGATCCCAAAAGTCGCCCCATGACTCTCAATAGCTCCTTTAATTATCTCATTGAGTCCATTTTTGCACCATAAATTCCCAAAGATTTTCGACCGGGTTTAATTCTGGAGATTTTGAAGACCATGGTATTAGTCGTATGCATTGCTGTTGACGGAACCACTCACGAGTAACAGCAGCAGTGTGTAACCGACAGTCGTCTTGTAAGAAGTGAAATTCGGAAAGATTGTTTTCTGGATGGCCCCTTATCAAATACAGATAATCTTTTTAACGCATTAATGCATCCGTGGCAAATGTAACTTAATCGCTATCTATTCAGTTTCTATACAGTGTATAGGTGAACGCAGACTGTACAGACAGACCTCTGAAGTTCTTGTGGAATGAAAAATATTTTTTCTTTTAAATTTATAATAAATTTCCAGTTGATATCATCTAGGCAACAACATGCTTCCCCTCAAATTTTATGAACAAAAACCTTGTCGACTTGTGTGAAGATAGTGACATCGTAATAATATAGTACAAGGGTAAAAAAAATAACCACTATATTAAAGCATCATTACCTGATGGCGAAGTCCAAGTGAATATTTGACAAAATTGAAAGCTGTACGATATCTTTCCTCTTCTTCATCTCTTTCCTTTTTTTCTCTTTTATCAAGTTTTTTTCGTTCTTCCCTTTCAGTCGCAGTCGTGCGCGTTAACTTAACGTGACCTAGTTGTTCATGCCATGCTGGCACCCAAACAACACTTTTAATGCACGCCTGTAAAATATATTTATGAATTTTAACCTAATTACATTAATTGAATATCATAATGAGTATGCAAACACATTTTTTAAGTAAAAATACAAACCTGAAGTACACAAAGGGCCCTAGCAAAGTCTCGGGGTGCTTGACAAAGTTGTACAGCTTGCACCCAGGGCTTTCTCAGAAGTGACCAGTTAGGATGCATGAATTGTAATACAATGTTTGATTCTAATTGTAATAATGTTTGTCTAAGTGTGGTCTCCAATAATGGTTTTGTAGCTGAGAAAAAAATATAAATATTAGTACTAGAGAGACAAGATTAGTAAAAATGTGACATCATCAATTTAAGATATTGTTTTATAGTTACCATTAAGTAAGCCAATCCACTTAAAATCTTGAGCTGAAGACAGAGAAAACTTATGGGACATGTATCGCTTTTTGTCTCTTTCTTCATTTCTCTGAGGCTTGTTTAAAGCTAAAGGATTTGCCGAGTATTGATTTATATAATTTTTAAAACTATTTTCATTTCCTAACTTAAACACATAAGTTCCATTAGAGATTTGATTCGACTTTAATCTTGTCAATCTTTCAGTCACTGTAACAGAAATCAAATATTATATTAGATACTTAAGTGACTTCATATTCACTAACAGTGGGGTTACTCTTGAAACTAATACCAATTCCAATATTAAATAGACGCCTTAAAACAACGCGGAATTTTAAATAAATTTACCTACATTACAGTTGCCTCAATTTTAAAGCATGTTGTCTTCATATTATCCCGAATCTATAATTATTTTTTTGGAAATTTTGGCATTTAAAAGTACGAACTGACATATTTCCAATGTCAATTGATCGGAATTAGTTTCAAGAGTACTTTAATATGCAGGACCCTGTATATTAAAGCCGACAATGCTACAAACTTGACAAAAATGTACATTAAATGTCGGATTGTCGTCTTACACTAGTGCGATAAAGGCGACAAATATGTCTAACATCGACAGGTGATTAATTATAAAACTTATTATACTCGTAAATTAAACAAAATGTGAAAGAATAATTAATTAAAATATCACTAAAAATGAAATGTTATGGGAATTTCGTCACAAGCGGCGTTACCGCGTGTGATGTCACTTTACTGCGACAACGTGGACATTATATTAAATAAGATTTCAAAAAGTTTTCAGTGACTTATATTTTAATACCATTACGTTAAATATAGTGTTTTCTACAGTTTACTGACGTAAATTGTAGGAAACACTTTTTTTTCACTATTCACCATTCAGTCGATAATTTGCTGTACAGAATTGTCAATGTTTTCTGAATAGTTTTATTAGGTGAAAAATGTCGGAAAGCGGAAGTTTTCTTATTTGTTTAAACGCGAAAAATCTCTGGAACTACTGCATTTGAAAAATTATTTTTGTATATGATAGCCAAATTCATGAGGATAGAATAGTATATATAGGCTATCTAACACTCGGCTACACCTCTTAATTAGTCTTTAATATTTATTGTTGTCAAGTAAGACTGAAGAAAAAGCGCTACGGAACCTCTTTACTCGTGTGCGATGGCGTAATTGTTAGTGATACGTAAATATATTCTGCTACAAAAATATCGGTATTTAGTACATAAAAAAGTCCGCGATGCCATATGCCTATATCTAAGGTATTTTATGCCAAAAACTTATTGAAAAATAAGTGATTTTTAGCATTATTAATTTATTATTAGCCATGGCATAATTTAATCCTTACGAACGAAAGAAACTTAATCATCAAGACAATTTTGTGAAGATAAACTTTGCCCGTTATAGCATGTTATTGGGACGCATACTCTAGGAGACTATAGAAAATTAAAATAATTCAACACTCGCGCGAACGAGCCGTGTCACGTATGAACCTCGCCCGACGAGAAGCGAGCATTGCCAATAGATGAACTGTGAATTATTTACTATTAGTTGGTTAGTACTAAGTAGGTAATTAAAATATGATTAAACGCGGGTGAAACCGCGGGGTTCAGCTAGTCGGACATATTTGTAAATTTTCCACCATGACGATTAGTTTTTTATAGAAACTTTTCAAATTGTCACATTTGACATAATTATGTATCGATTGTCAGCTTTATTAGATAGGACCCAGGTATTAGAAATGCGAAAGTAGTTTTATGTATCTTCTCGATTTATTTTCTTATTACTGCATCAATCTGGATAAGTGAGGAGGAAGGATATACGAGTTTAAACTAAAAATTGAATATGTAGTTAAAAAACTTAAAAATAATAAAGCTATAATATTAGGTAGATAAAAACGCGGAACAAGTAACTAGAGCAGAGTACAGATTATTATTGGTACCAGATGCATCTCTAGTGTAAACATACCTTCTTCATGTTTTTTTTGCAGGGGCAGTTTCGCACGACTCGCTGTAGTGGTTTTAATTTTTTTTTGATCATCATCTTCTGTAGATTCATCATTCTCTTCATTAATTGCATCTTCACTGACCACAGTAACTTCGTTTACTACATCTCCATCACCAACTAGGGATGATACATTGTCAATCTTATCTTCCTCTATTTTTAATTCTGGATTACGATCATGATGTTTATGTTCCTCTTTTAGTTTTCGCTGTTTAATAATATTAGCATTTTCGATCTCTAAATATGACTTTCGATTTCCCTTGACTTGATTTGTTAGACGCTCTGTAATATCCATTTGTCTAAAAATTTCTTGTTTCATTTCTAAAAGTTCTCGAACTAGAGGGACTTCCATCTCATTAGAATCCAATACATTTAATAGTTCTTCAAATTGACGAGACGATGAATAATACCACACTTCACCATTTTCAGCTTCACTAAAAGATTTTTATAAGACATTAAAATCCAAAGAATTAAATAATAATATTACCTCGTTTTATTTAAATATAACTTGATGTGAAACAGTTCATTCAGGAGTTTCTTGTTCTGATATAGCTTATTGTGCCGTTAATTCATATAAGTCAATCATGACAAAATTTCAAGGTAGCTTAATTTGTTTTCATGTATGACTTTTTGAACATTAGCTCAGAATATGTTACGCAGAAAAATTTCTTTAATAAAATTATTCTAAGTATTTATCAAGTGAAAATAACACCAGAATCGGGAGCAAGTGTTACTGTTAACAGTTCTGCGAATCCGCGAACCAAAGCGCTATATCCGATTGTCGTTTTTTGTGATTGTGATTTTAGAGCATGTCACCAAGTGGATGTTTATGACCACGAGGTTGTAACCATTTATAAACATGCTTTTAAAAAATATTTAACATAATATTAATATATTTAATAATAATTTGCTTCAATAGCATGCTCTGTAGGCCAAACAAATTCCATATTTATTTCAATGCAAAGATACAATAATATTTTAAAATACTAACACAAATATACGACGTGCTATAAACCAATACTTTCTTCCATGTCTATCAAAGCCCAAGTGTTCATGTCGACACATCAACCCTTGTTTCTCTGCATCAGGAAGGCAATCAGTAACACCCATTGTTTTATGCTGCTTACAAAGGGCACATTGCCAGTCTTCTGATGGTACATCGCCTAATGGAGGGTCCACACACTCGAGGTGAAATACAGCAGGACATGTTTCACAACATAATAGATCTCCAAGACGATGGCATACTCGGCAATGGTCATCATAATGTATAGGAACTGTGGGAAAAAATCATTATTTTTAATATAATATTATTTTTTACAACCATTGGAAAATAGTTGCCAAAATACGTGATTTGGGTTCACTGGGTAAGCCGAGAATTAAATATTTTGGATAAATTATCGCTTGTATCCTGCTTTGACGGGATCCCACTTGGTCGCAAGTTGGTAAAAAAGATGTTTTTTGAAATATGTATTAGTCATGAATTGATTGAAACAAAAGGTTTGTATTAGCTGCAAAGATGGTTGTGTCGGTTCAGTCACCTGTATAGATATATACTGAATTGATTGCAATGACGTCGCCATAAGACGTGTTAAAATATGGAAGAAGAATTCACGGTGGTGAGCAGAGGTGGAGATGGCTTAGTGGTCAGAGCGCCTGGAGTATTTATCCGGGAGGCGCAGGTTCGAATCCTGTTCGCGACCGTATTCTTTTTCCATTTGATATTGTAACTTTAGAGTTCGCTAAGCATGCGTTAATGCTTTTCAAAGATTTATCTTGAATTTATAGGACCTTTGAGGGTTTGGAAGTTAGTGTCCTGCTTGTTTTTAGCTTATCTTGGCAGATAACTAAATATTATCAGGAAAGTTTATCAAAGTTACAGAAACTCATAATCATCCATGTTTTGCACTAAAAAACTATAATGTTATTAACTCATATTGGATAAAAAAAATGCATGCAAGATTAGAGAAAGAAAGGGGTTGCTTACTAATATTTTGTTAGTTTTGTAAGATAGTTGAATAACCAATCTGTGGTGTTGTATTATGTACAGTATTGCCTGACTATGTGTCAGCCTTTGGCTGCCCACAGCATTGGCCTTTTATCGGCCAATGAGTATGACATTGATTTAGTTGACAAATTAAAAAAAAAACAATTATCTACAGAACTATTACTCTCTAGCCTGACATGGATCTAAATTAATCTACAAAAATAGAAAACTAAAATAAAATATACTGAAATTAAATAAGTATCTAAAAGCAAGATGTTTCTATATTGGCCTTTCCTGACCATTTTTTTCCCTTTTCAGCACAGGTTTCGGCTGTTTCCACTTCATCCATTGGCAACAGTGATTATTCAGTTATACTGCACATGGACATCCAATATTGTGATTTCTTTAACCTATCTCAAAAAAAATTGCTTTAACTAGTGAAAATAGATAAATTACTGTGCCAGTTTTATTTATTTAGAGTAATCATGAACTAACCCTTTTCATTTCTTGACAATACCAAAATAGTATCAAAATAGACCAACAACAAATGTCTTTGACTCAATAAAAAAGTAAAAATCTTATACATTTCTACTCAAAATATTGGTAAAAATATATTTATTAGATTTGTTGCAACTATCATAATGTACTTCTTTTATGATAAATAATCTTACTAATTGAACTTGCTCTATTTGCCAATAAATGTTTGCTTATTCAAATAAAAATAAAAGAAATTAACATTAACCAGATTACAGGTACTTATGAAATGTCAAAGCTAGGTGCACGGTTCCAAAAACTTGATGCTAAAGTATAACAAAAACCAATACATGTCACATTGATTTGTATTCAGAGAAATAGATAAAAATACTGTACTATCAAAATAGTATCATGAAGCATGATTATTGACATACCTTCACTTAGCAGATCATCACGAACAGGATTTGTTATAAGGAATTGATTGCACAAAAACTGAAGAACAGCCAGACGATCATCTACAGATGTAAATGGATATTCACATGAATTTAAAATTCGGACAACATTCTGATCAAAAGATTTATCGCTTTCTATGTAGATTCTAAGGACTTCAGGCCATGTCATTACATCTAACAAAAACAAAGTAATATTAACACTGTCTTTATGGTCCAGTGGACCGAAATGTGTTTGTTGAGCATCTTCTTCTCTTAAAAGAGCCTTTAATAGCATCATATGCACTTCAATAAGTAAATTGCTCTGTTCTTCACAGCTTATAGCTGCACACAGATCTTCGATGCGAAATGGTGATAATCGTACCAGATGCCTGAAGTGCCGTAACACTTCATAAACACCAACAACTTGTAAAATTAAATTCTGTGAAATCATCAAGTCATCTGATGAAAGTGGTAGGTCTAATGGTGGAATTTGTCGTTCTTGTTGAAGCCATAATGGATCTGGACTAGGTGGTCTTAGTAAATTATTATTAACTTTACGGGGTGTACCACTAGTAGTGCTATAGCTGCTTACAGAAAAGTCACTATCACTGGCGGCACCGTCACCTACAGTGCCTTCAGAACTTTCACTGGCGCGATCTTCTTCAGGTTCGGACCTATCACTGTATTCATCTCCAAAATCAGATCCGTAATGATATTCAGATTCATGGTAATCCGCAGCTTGTGGATTATATCCTCTTCGTGAATATGAACCCGATATTCCACCTCTTTTATTTTTATGTACCTTTCCTCCTCTTTGTTTTCGTGTACTTCGTCTGCTTATGTCACTTCCTTGAGGAGATGATGCTCTTGATGCTGAAGGAGTACTAACCAAAGAAGTTGACCCTGGATTTTGTTGATTTAGTAAATATTTAGGTTTCTTCAATAAATGATATTGAAATTTCCTGCTTTTTTCGAAACTCCCCGATTTTGGAGGCCTCCCACGTTTCTTTGCCCCCCTTCCCGACATCATTGAAAACAACTGTCAATTGTATACAGTCTCGCACGTGTATCGTAAAAACATAGTCTTGTTTACAAAAACAAAAAGATGGTACTGCATTTCAGTTCACCCTAAATCCAACGCAGTCATGATCCCAGCCGTTGGGTTGCTTCACATCAAACGATCGTCTCATAACAAATAAAACACAATATTTACACTGTCCTCTTAGCAAATAACTGAAAAGTCAATTAAGTCACTGATACTAATAGATTAACAACTCAATTTTAAGAAAGAAGACACCGAAAACGTAATGACGCGAAATGCGAGTACATGCAATTCTGAAACGCTTGATGCTGGCTTCCCATTGGTCGATTAATAGTCCGCCATGTCGTTTTCATAACTTGTGGGTATTGAATTTTTGGATTAATGGCAAATTTATTTTAGCCCTTAAAACAACTAATACACTAGTAATAATTCATAAAATGTTTACTAATTGGGGCTATATTACAATATAATTTATAGAAAGTAATCACTAGAAGGAGTGGTTATCGCCGTACAGAACACATAGGCAGCCATTTTCTTTCTTTCAAAACGATTCTTGAAATGGCTCCATTGAATTACTTTTAATAATATATCAAATCTTTAATACTCAAGAAATTCCGTATAGAATACAAAAAAAAATTGATGAATTTAGGTGTAATTATAAGCAATTTCTTATAAAATTGACAGAATTTATTGTATTAGCGGATATAGTCAAGATATATTTAATTATATTGTCTGTGGTATACATTGATTTTTGACAACATTACAAAATTTGGATTTCCGGTTGAAATGGATGTTGTCATATTATAAAGACATCTTTATGGAAAAGTCTGCTCACGGCGGTACAAATATCATCATGTATCAATTTCATCGTTTTTTTTATAGCGCTTAGAGGTTCTGATCAACAACTTTCCGCACGGAAAATGCCAGTTACCGACAGTTCAGAATCAGGGCCCAGGTTTAATAAACATCAAAAATACGGTAAACGGAAGCAATATTATTTTACATTACAATTTTTTTATTTTTTTTACCGTTTCAAATAAGCGGCGAATTCTAGTTCAGTTTAGTCATATTTTAACAACTTTTCACGTTTAGAATGAATTCTGCTAAACTGCACAATGATAAAGAAAAGTAAATTTGGTTAATTTATATTTATTAGTAGGAGAAAAGGGAAAAACTACTCTCTATTTAAATATCGTTATCGTGCCGTAATCAGTCACAATAAATAATAAAATAAAAAATGTGTGATAATAAATATGACGAGTAGCCTCTTTTAACACTGTAAAAAAGCAATGACAAATTTTTCATTAGAAAACCCTAATGTAATCTGTGTTAGAAAAAGGTGAAGGTGCGAACTGGTGCGAACCACAGATTAGTAATATATGTATCTTACGATAGTGCGAACCATGGGCCTTACTCCGTTTCTACGAGACGAACGGATTGAGACGTGTTAAGACGAGAGCGATACGTTCGTCTCAGTCAGTACTCTGTTTCTCCACCATATAGTACGGACGGAAAATATAGAATTGTGCCTATTTGCAGTTGACGCTTGAAGCGTATTTTGTATAAACTAAATAATAATAAAATATAAAAAAACATAAAAAAGAGTTATAAAATTAAACGAAGATTGCGTTTCTAACGCAATCCTTTATTTTTTATTGATTTTAAATATAATAATGTATAAATTTAACGTTAAATTATAGATATATAGATAGATATATCAAAATTTATTATTAGTGTAGATCTGCACATAGATTATTTTTCCAAAGTTTTAATTGGGGTGCCTAATACTATCGATACAGAAGATGAAACCAAAATGTTTGGAAATGTTTCTGTTTGTTTGTCGGTGTGTCTGTCCGAACGCTTATAACATATAAGAAGCTTAGCATAGTTTAGTGGCCCAGGTTACGTAATAAATATATTTTATCACGCTATTACAGTGCCAAATGCGGTTCGAATTTGGATCGCCAACCTACTTTGTGCGGATCTTGGTTGTTAATAATCATCTAACGAACTGCGCTACTAATATTAATTTTAAAAACAGACCCCGAATGGAACTAGTTGGCGATTCCTGCGCTATCACCTTTAGGCGGTGAGCACTGAGCCTATATGTGATAGCGTAATGAATATGTTATTTATATATATATTACTACAAATTCAAGAGAATATGACAATTTTATGATAATTTTTTTTATACTAAATGGTTTCCTGTCGATGCTAAGGAAAAAGAATAATGGATGAGACTAATTGATAAAGAAAAGAACAAAGAAAAAGAAGAAAAAATATAAAGAAAAAGAAGAAATAAGAAAAGATAATAGGATATAAAAAACTCCCGTTCCCTCCGATTTGGGAAACCTTCAAAAACGCCCGGCCTTTATGGATAAGACCGGGGTGTGTGAGATTCTTACCTCACTCAAACCACCTCGGCGGTCATCAGCATATGGAGGGTAGCACTTAATAGACCAGCTCCAGCACCCCCGATATGCAGCGCCTATTAAGACACATCCCTGGAGAGACTGTAAAGGGGTCTCCCCTAAGCCTCACTGTGCACGATAGCACGTGACTACTATGCCACCGTCTTCTCTAGGATCACGATGGGTAAATAGAGTCCCCTCTCTAAGCACCCGTGACCCCAAAGGGCCGCCTGTCTTAAATCATACTGGCGGGGCTTCGGCTGTCCGGCGCCTAGGCGGTTGCCTCCTAGACGCCTTCTTTTCCAAGAGGGATCTCTCACAATCCCACTCGGCGGCCTCTTTCTGGACGACAGCAGTCTTACAAAAGGAAGCCATTCCTCTCCAGTTCACTTTATCTGCCAGCGTAGCTTTCACTACTGCCGGCAGAGACAGGTCTCGCCCGATACTGGCTCTTAGTACCCGCCGCTCAGCGGTCTAAGCAGGGCACACCTCAAGCGTGTGCTGCGCTGAGTCCAGAACACCTCCGCAATGGTATTAGGATAAGTAGGTAGAAATCATTCAGTCAATAATCATCTCAATCAGTCATACTCTTTACACTGCTCAGGGTCCTTAAAAGCTGCTTTATTAACAAAGTACCTATTACCAATGAAATATAATTATAGTATGAGCGCATGAAATGTTTTTATTATAATAATGTAATTAATTAATGAAGTGCATTAAATAATACCTACGCTTGTGATTTTAGTTATATAATACTGTTTATCGAAAATCGATATGTAAGAATATTTCCACGTTGTACATCACTATTGCACGCACACATTGACAATTCAAAAACGGTTGCACTTTTTTGAGTTCTATGACCTTCTATGGGGTAGCAAAAATATTCTAATTCTGTGGCTCTATGTCTTTCTATGGGCTACCAAAAATATTCTAATTCTATGCTACTAATATCTAATCGTTTTGTATTCTCTTTCGTTGTCTGTAAAGTACTTATTGTAGATCACAGAGTACAGTAATATAGTAGAACTTGTAGATATTCTCTTTATTCTCTTTGTTTGTCTTTGCGAGGATACGTAGTATCAGTGTTTCCACTTTTAGGGATTTCGCCCTTTTTTGGGGTAAAACTACTTATTTCATGTACGACTTAGGTTTTTTTTTACTGAGACAGGGATTTAGAGAAATTTAAGGTAAACAAAAACTCGTTGTGGTAACCCTATTTGTTCTATGATCTATGGCTCTACCGATTAGGGGATTCCTCAAATTCATTTCGTATTATAATCCGTCAAATTTTAGTTTACTGTTTTGGAAGTACTAAATACAGGTAATAAAGGACATCAGAACTTAGTAACACAATAAATTATTAATCTAGCGGTCGGGAAACTATTATTGTCACTACTGTTTTATTGTTTTTAATTTATATAATTTGAAAATGGAAGAAGAGGAAGATAAGCAAGTGCCTTCTTCATCACAAACAGAAGAGAAGTCAAGCAAAGATATAAAAAAATATATGCAAAAGTTTAAAACATCATGGTTGGAGCATCCAGATTTCAAGTCTTGGCTGAAGAGATCTGATAAAGGTTAGACGAAAGCTTATTGTAAAGTATGTGATTGTGATATTGTGTGTGGAATATCTGAATTGCTGCGACACAACCGAAGTGCCAAACACTCAAAACAGATGGCTGTTATATTACAAAGTGGAAAATTACACATTTTTTTGGCCAAAAATCAAACACGTACTGCAAAAGTATTAGAAATGGAATTAAAAATGTGCGGTTTTCTCGCGAAACATTGTACCCATCTCTTTATTAGACGATTTTATGGCACTAATGAAAAACTTGTTTCCGGAGTCCAAATGTATAGAAGATGTCCGTCTTGGAAAACAAAAAGGAACTAATATTTTACGTCAAGTCACAGGACCCACGTACAAACAAGAAGTTATAGATATAATGAAGAAAAGCTACTTCAATATTATAATCGACGAAACGACAGACCTGCCCACAAAACAGTTGGCTATAATTATAACATATTTTAACAGCGTTACAAAAAAGTTGACTGTAGAGTTTTCGATATGATTGATATAACTGATAGGTCAGCAAAAGGCATATTCCAAACATAAAAAAATATATTTGAAAAATATGAAATACCACTTCATAATGTTTTTGGATTCACTTCTGATACAACAAATTTTATGATGGGAAAACATAATTCAGATCAGGCCTTACTCAAAAAAGAAATTCCACATCTTGTTGTTACGGGGTGTTCTTGTCACCTCATTCACCTTGCAACATCACATTCTTCGCGCAAGCTGCCTAAAAATTTAGAAGATTTGTGTCGTAATATACCTGCATACTTTCACATGAGCCCGAAGCGAACCGAATCATTAAAACAGTTCCAAGATTTTTTGAACATTGACCATCATAAATTGTTAACCGCAGCAAACACAAGATGGCTGTCGCTTCAAGCTTGTATCTACAGGATACTAGAACAGTATGATGCCTTAAAATTATTCTTCACCGGTGCAGTTTTTCAGGATCCCTCTAATACAAATGACTCTATACTGACCAGTCTTAATAATCCATTTAATCGTGCATTCTTACACTTCATGAGTTACGTCTTCTCGATAACAAATGATTTTAATAAAAAAATTCAATAAAAATCACCGCAGCTTTACATGTTGCCAAAGATGATTCGAAAAATTTTACAAATGTTTTCGGCCAACTTTGTTACAAAGCAGTACCTGAGTCCTGAAGCTTTAAATCATTTCAACACATTAGATGTGACTAAACCCGATGATGACCCAAACCTTGATGACGACTATATTTATGTTGGCCTGGACGCATATGCCATTTTACAAGATTTAAAGACAAAAGCTCCAATAGAAGAGGTGAGCAAATTTTATACAAGTTGCCGTGACTTTTATGTGGAGATTATTTTGCAGATTCAAATGCGGTTCGATTTAGATGAGAAACTTTTTGATTTGATTAAATATGTAGATCCTGAGGTAGCAGGAAATCTTGAAAAGCAGTCTATCAAAAGACGTGTTTGACCATTTTGGGTTTTTTATCACTAAATGTAACATGCAAAAAGCTGATAACGAATGGAGAAATCAAGCTCTAATCAAACCGAAATATTTTGGAGTTGATGATGAAGAACAAATAAAAAGAATGCCAGCTCAACTCTACTGGAATAAGGTACTAAACTTGAAAGACAATCATGGCATTTTTTTATACTCAAACCTGGAATTCGTGGTTTCACTTTTACTAGGGGTTCCATCTTCAAATACTGAAGTAGAAAGGTTGTTCAGTGTCTTGAAAAATATAAAAACTAACAAAAGAAAAAGGCTGTCTAATGAAACCCTAAACGGACTAATACATACAAAGTTAGGAATGCTTTATAACAACTGCTCCATTTTGGAGCCAACTAGTGCCATGATTAGTGCCGCGAAAACTTATAAAAGTAATGCTTCGGTATCTGACTCATTTTATAAATAAATAATGTAACAAGGTTTGTTGTATTTTTTTAAGAAATAAGCGCCCTAAATTAGGGAACTTAAATTAAGTAATTAGGGATTTTTAGGGCTAAATGTAAAAAAAAATAGGGTAAAATCTAAATCGTAAGTAGCAGGTATATCCAGCGTTGCCAGAAGATTACTTTTGTAACCTTTTAGGTTACACGATGTGAAAGGTTACATTTAGGTGTCTTATGGATTTTGAAGAATTAATTTCGATTTATTTATTTGATTCCAATATTTAATGGAAATTAGTGAGCACAACTGTTGAAAATACGTTTACCTCTCTCACACTAGTATATACCAGCTAATTACAAGTATGACCAAAGTGTTCTGGCCAGTTTCGCCTACTCGCTTGATAAATCGGGTTCTTTCTTGTTCGAGAACTTGGATTGCTTAAAATGTTATGAAAAGAAAGAATGTTTGGTTTTATATTTTCTTAAAAAGAAGAGCTAGAAAACTAGGCAAGTGTACAAATTAGTAAATAAGTATAGATACCAACTTACTGTATAGGGTTTGATGATGCGTTTATAAACTAAACTCTGTATCTAACTCGTCTTTACTAGGTAGGTCAACTATATTTTTTAGAAAGTTATACTAGTTCAATGGAAATGGAATGAAAAAACCTACACCAAAAGTGAGAAGATCGGTGTACTACTACTACTTTGCAGACTAATAAAAAGAAAACGAAAGTAGGCACCTACTTAGGTATATACCTACATAATAATATATATATATTTATCAACTTTTGAGTACCTTAATAATAAGTTCACTTTTTGCACTAAAAGGTCACTTTTTTAGCCATTTCACGTAACTTTTGAATGGACCCTACTGGCAATACTGCACAGATTAGTTCTGTGTAATCTGTGTTAGTAGTCTGTGTTGCTTAGACTATAGTAGGTATATAGTCTAAGCTATGTTGTGAGCAGCGTTGCCGATTTGTGGAGAATTCCCCAAACTGCGGGGAATCTCAAGTTGATTGGGGATTTCTTGGGGATTGGCATTTCGCGGGGAATCTTCGTCGATATACTTAGGGATAACGAACGACTCAATACTCTTCACTGCACCAAAATTAAATTTCGACATTTTCTGCGTATACAATTAGCTACTTAGTACTAACCAACAAATAGAAAATAATTCACAGTTAATTTCTTTCTCCAAAGGTCAGTTCTCATCAAGCGGCCAGGGTCACACGACTCGTTCGCGCGAGTGTTGAAATACTTTCAGTTTAGAAAGAAAGAAAGATAGAATTTATTTCAGCCTGGTGGCTGAACTTACAACTATTACAATTGATTAAAAATACAGGACTTACTAAATTACACCTGCACGAGACCAAAAAAGGCCCCTATTTTACATTATCACCTAAACTATGCATCCATATAACATGCTGTAAAACGCAAATGATCTTCATAATTTTTTGTGGTTATTAAGGAAACCTTCGTTCGTAAGGATTAATATTCAATGCCCAATAATCCCTTTAAAATTCTTATTAATTTTTTTGGATGTACTAAAGACCGATATTTTTGTAGAACATTGTATTTACTTATCACTAACCATTATGCCACGCGGAAAAAGCAGTTCGGGAGCACTTTTTCTTCCGACTTACATAACAAAAATGAATATTTAAGGCTAGATAAGAGGTGTAGTTAGTATAGTTCATAGAGATGGTAACAAAAGAGAAGTTAAAAGAATTCGGCGGCAGTGTCAAGTTTAACCCTTCTAGCAAAATGCTTGTAATAAATATTTGGTAAAGGTGTAATGGTACCAAACCAATAGTTGAATCTTGTTTCATTGTTTAAAATAATATTGAGGGGAATTTGTCGGGAATCAGCAGATTTTTGTCCCCAAAATTGGGGAATTTTACTGGCATTTAAATTGGAATTGGCAACCCTGGTTGCGAGGATATTGAATTGGTTGTGTAATTATTTTTTATTTTTTGTACTTTAGAAAAGTATTCCGTAGTATTTTCACTATTATCAGATATTTTCTAATTACATTTCGTAGTTGGTTTGGTAAGAATACAAGTACTTTTGTATTTTAATCTCTGCAAAATGATGTATCATATGAAGAGAATTATTGTTCATGATAAAGAAATCCTTTTACCGGACTGCATGTATACTGTAAAGAATCTGACAGATTTTTCTGTAGAAGATGATACCGACGTCAATATCAGTAACCAGGTTATCAAGTTTCTTAAGGTTTATGTCACTGAAATTCATAATCTAACTCTGTCTCTAACCTATTTATATTAAGTGTTGCTTACGATGCACTGAAAATTTATTTAACTAGTTAATTCAAAAATAATTATTATGGAATCCATCTTTAGATAGATGCAATATTAAAGTTAACTACAAACATTTTATAATAAAACAACTTTTAACCGGATTAATCGCGTGTATTATTGGTTTTTCGTTTTTCCTGACGTCGACAGTCCTCCTGCGACCACGACCGCTGCAAAGTGTTCGAAACGTCAGGAAAAACAAAAAACCAATAATACATGCGATTAATCCGGTTAAAAGTTGTTTTATTATAATGTGTAGTGATCGCGCAAACCTAAGATATTACTATACAAACATTTTGTGTTGATGCGTCTCTGGTTTCAGTGGTGCCTATGATAATCTAAAATATAATAAAACTTTTAATAAAAGTGGTAAACAATTAAAGTTGCAATGTGTTCATATTGGCTTGAAGGGGAATGTGGAAGCTGACCATATAGCTAAGTTAGCAGCAGTAAATGGCAACACAACAGTGTGGTAGGTACATAGTTGTGTTGCAGTTTTGGACCAACAGATTGGACTATCGGGAAATAGTACCTAAATCTAAAACAGTGTGTTTTGATAACTGGATAAAACCATTTTGAAAGTAAATCAATTGATAAGGCATATAGTATAAGACCATACAGGGTGAGCTTCCTCATGTACCCTGGTTTGATGGCACTAACTTAAGTAGGAATTATGTAAAACTAAAACTAAACCATCAGCAAAGTTAGTATATTTAATAAAAAAACTGATTCTCCCAGTTGTAATATCTACAATAAACTTGAGGATGTACAACATTTGCTGATGGAGTGTCCAGAATAAAGATGAATGTGAATCATTGTTGAACAAATTTAAATTAAATAGGCTCCATGTTTCAGGATATTTTAGAGAGGCTAAAGTAAACAAAAATGTGTTGTTTAACGCAGTCATTCAGGATGAGATAATTTGTGTTAATATTTTTACTCGTTAATAAGAGATATTGTATCTTAAGTTGTTGGCTTGCTAATTAGTAGATTTTTATTGTTATTATAATTTAATAAGTATAATTTTGTTTGTGGCTGAGCCGAAGGGTTTAATAAGGTATAATGGGGTTGACATATCCTTCTTTGATAAAAGCCCTAATAAAATTCAAGATAATAAAAAAATCTACAAACATCCCACAGAACTAAATATCTAGATGTTTTGACTAATAGAAGGTAGTATATGTTTATGGTACAATAAGCTGGTTTCTGCAATTCCCTGCTCTTGGCAATTATTTTGTGTCCAGGATGGTAATGTACTAATCAATCCGCCCAAACTCCTCAAGAATGGCAATTTGATAGTTTAGCGCACCACCAGGGTTTGCCCAGTGTTTTGGGTGGTGAGGTCTCTGGACATGCTATCTGGAAGTTCTCTATCATTGATTGAGTTTACCTGTGTTTCTATTAGTATAGTATCCATTAGTGTTGATGGGTGGTATGACCGTGTCAGTGTCGCGTCAAGGGTTCTCGCATACTTATCTCTATCTGTATTTCTCGGATTTCGCCTTGGTGGAGTAGGTGGAAAGCAGAATTGAAGGTCAAAGATGACCAACCCGTGATCAGAGGAGGAGGCTTCATTGGAAGCCTGCCACCCTGTGATGATCTCCGCCGCCCTTTCTGTTGCGAGAGTAAGGTCTATAATTGTTTGGCTGCATCTGTGTTTAGTAGGGATATGTTAGTTATGAATACATAATCAACTAAAGCCTTACCCCTTTCACCTTTTACGGATGTCGTCCTCCTCCTCACACAAATCTGAGCCCGACAGAAGAAAGTCGTCTAAGATAGGGAACCTCCTTACCAGATTGTGCATCAGCTGCGGGGGTCGGCTGCCTCGCTGGCGTTGTTCCCTGTTGGAAAGGTTACATCTCCCTCCATCGGTCGTTGTGGCTGGTCCTTGCGGATTGTGGATGTGGTGGTATCCGATCCCTGGGTGACGTCCAGGAACTTGCCATTAAGGCCCTGGAACTTGATGTAGACCGCCCCGCACCCCATCGCGAGACGGCGTTTAGCTTTCATCGGGGCCGGGACGTGGTCCACCGGAACTCCCAACACCACAAACGACCCAACTGCCTGTTTGAGGGCTCTGATGAGCGTCCATAGGCGGAGCTCTATCCAGGCATTTTGGTAGGCTAGGGTACTGCTACTGTCGTTGGCGTCGTCCAAGATCCCTCTCTGTTGGGTATCAGGATACCGCATCTCACCTTTAGGGGGATCTCCAACTGGTTCCTGTCCACCAACGGGGTATCAGGGGCTCTGAGGATGACAGTTCTGTGACCGTAACCTCCAGCCAGTTCGGTGTCACCTCGTTATGGCACCAGGGTTTCAGTGCTCCGGCCGCATACGTCTTGGCAGCTTGAGCAAAGCTTTTGGTAGCGATCCTCTTGGATGGCGGCTTCTTGTGCTCTCCACGAGGCGTTGTCGTCTCGTTTAGAGCCCGTTTAGCCGCCGCCTTTTCTTTCTGCTGGGTCGCCCTGCCAACTTGATGATTTCTCGCTCAGCTTCAGTACTGGTAGACGGTACGCTAGGCTTCTTCCGCCTGCGACCGTTTCCCAGCACTAAAGTTGACCTGGTTGCTGGATGGTGGTGGGTGGACCCCCCCAGGGGTTCACCTTGTCGTGGTGGACGCCCAAGGTCCCCTGCGACGGGTCAGGTCTGTGGTCCCGCCGCGTGCCACTACGGCCGCAGAGGATAGGGAGAGCGGCGCATCGATAACCCGGCACTCCTCTCCCGACGCGGCCCTCATCGCTCAGCTGCGGTGCCGCCTATACGACGCCGCAGACTACATCAGTTGCGGCACCCCCCATAAAGCCCGCAACCTACCGCCGCTACAACATGTGCTTGGAGGCAAAGCCCAGAGCAGCGGCCCTCCACGAGTTCCTCTAGCTTTACCGTGGGTGACCAAGCCACAGCTACCGCCAGCTAGGGCCCCCCCACCACGACAAGGCGGAACCCCTGGGGGGGTGCTATGAGACCCTGTTTCTTGTAAAATTTCATGATTCTAGAACAACTGGAAGTACTCAATAGGTTTTGCTGCATTCTGCATATGTCCGTATTATTTATTGGGTTGATTTAGAAGCTTAATATTAATTTCAACTTGATAACCCTATGCACTCCTGAGAAAAAAGGTCTTGACAAAGAGACGGACGACCAAAAAAGGGTTCTTTAAACGTTTCTTTTCAGGTCCCAGAGGTCAGAGAACCGTAAAAATGAGGCGAGGCGCGCTTTGTTTTCATACATTTGACACTCTCACATAGCGCAAATGTGTCAAAATGTCTGAATACCGGGTTTATTAATATGTCTAATATTTACTTTTATAAATACCTACGGTTGTATTTTAGGGATCGAGAATGTCAGACCTGGAAAAACGACAAGATCAATTGTTAATAAAATTGGATACCCTATATGACAGAATTATGACCATTAGTTCTTATTGCAAACACAACAACAATCAAGATGTAAAAACAAGAAAATCAAAATACTGTGTAAGTAAATATACCTATTTATTCAATACTAGCTGTGGCCGTGCCTTTGTTCGCGCGGAACTTTGACACATAGCACTTTATATCTTCTGAACCATTACAGATACCGAAATGTATAATACAGGAAAATTTATGTTAAATCTCCTGTTTTAATCCCTAAAATTTTCATTTAAATCCGTAGAGCCGTTTCCAAGCTTATTCGAGGCAAATTCGGGCATACGATAATTCTAAAAACGGTCATTATTTTATGATTAGACGTAGAAAGACAATGTGTCCAATCAAATCTCTTAAGAGTGCGCACTTCGCTAAGACTAACTAGGCGTGATCGAATAGCTTTCTATTTCGTAGAATGAGCAGTTAGAAGAACACTCCCGTATTGTATTGATGGTATTGATATTTAGGTTGATAACGCACACAGGCAAAGCTTTTCGTGAGCGTCGCACATGCCTTGTTCTGCAATGCAATTCGTAGGTAGTAGGTACGAATAATGGCAAGATGAAAATTTTTGTTATTATTTTCGCTGAATGAAAATAATAATTATTATTATTTATAATATTAAAGAAAGAAAAATATTGATTATGGTCTCAGATTGGCAAGAAAAACAATCGAACAAGTGTGAATTGGACTCTCCCACCGAAGGTTCCATACAAATTTGTAGATAGGTATATATTAAAAATAGTTCAGGAGTCGAGTCTCGCAGTTTTTTCCGAACTTTTCTCGAAATCAGTTTCCAAAACCTAAAGGCTATGATAATTTTTTATGATTTAATTACAAATGTATAGTTTTTAGATTTTTCCTGTACTTTTAGTATAAAGCGATTTTACTTGCCAAATTTCATAGTTCTAGGTCAACGGAAAGTACCCTATACACTTTGATTCCCTTGAGAGTGTCGAAATATACCTTTTTTGCAGCATAAACGGCCGTATTTTTTGCGTTGTGTTTCGCCGAGTGAGTGAGGGTACCGGAGGCCCAAACCCTTTAAAAGGCCGGCAACGCACTTGCGACCCCTCTGGGGTTGCGTGTGTCCATTGGCGGGGGTAATCGCTTACCATCAGGCGATCCGTATGCTCGGAAGCTCCTATCCCATAAAAAAAGTTGTTTCATGTTCTAAAATAATAAGGTTTTGTTTTATTTCAGTTACCAGCACCTGATGAAGTGGTATTGGTTCTCAGTCCAGATAGCTTACCCTGGTATCTGAATGTTATTCTAAAAGAATCTTCTCTGGCACTTAATGTTTCATGGCACATTCATTCGTCAGTACCAAATGAGAAAATCGCAAAAATTAAAAACTATGTTAGAAATCTACAAGAATCAAATAATAATTCCAAAATAAATTTGAGGCTGATATTTAAGTGTGGTAAATATCAAAATATTCTACATACCAAGAACTTGCTTATTATATAGTTGGAAGGAATTAGAAAGTGAAAAATCTAATCAACCTTTCCGAGTAAGGGTTCTTATATACGAGCGGCACGTTGTCGCAGTTCCAACTCGTTGTCTGTCCAGTGACAAAGGTTCTGCCGCAGAATGTCCATTTCGTAAAATGTCTACACAAAAACAAAACGATCACTTCGCATATTGACTACTTCTTATAACGCCAACATAGAAGAGAACGTCCACTTCGCATAACGACTAATTCGCAAAATGTCTACTTTAATACATTAAATACGAAGTGGACGTTTTGCTATATTCGACGTTTAAAGACATTCTGCTTCAGAACCATTGCATCTGCTTTACAGATAGTTGAAAAGTTAACTTTCTCGATGCTTAAGGATAGGAGTATAGGCTGGTGCGATACGGTCACCGACTTCAAACAGTAGCACAAATGATAGCAGAGCAATCTGAAAATAAATAAATTAGATTTACTAATGATATAATTTAAATTAATCTGTACTATTTTGTTTACAGTTTCAGCTGATACTGAATTGAAGTTGTCTACTCTGGATGTTCCTATTGTAGGTAATGTGAATATATTACGATACCTTTCCTATATTTACCCAAGCATTATTCCTTATAATCCTGATGATTATCAAGTTGACACCTTACTTGACCTCTGTCACTTGTTAGAAAGAACATCGGATAAGAACAAAGAAGCACTTGTTAACAAATTATGTTCACAGCACCAGAAATGGATTTATGGAAATGATTTTTCTATTGTTGATTTAGCTGCTTACAATGTAATTAAGCAATGGAAGAATGTTCCTAAGTTTGTTCCTAAATCTTGGTTTGATAAGTGTGACAAAATGGTTTCATAATTCTGGTAGATTTAATTTCATATTTAATTAAAAAGTATTGTTACACTACAACTACAATGTCAGTACTCAGAATAAATGAAAGTTTAACGAACTTTAAAGCATTTTTAATATCGAATCCGATACTGTAGCTACATATAAATTGATTATAGTTTTAAAACATTTATTTTAATAACTAATTTAGGATATAGCAATATTTTTAGATGGTGGTCCTGACAGCATCCCTCCGAACACAAATTTGAGCTCTTCTATACGATCTTTACGGAAGGGTAATTTTTAAAGTAACTAATTTAGGTTTCGTTTTTAGATAGGTGAAGCATATCTGGTTTCACAGTAGGTATATTTTTTTTGTAGTCGGGTTAGTAGGAGGACGGTTAAGAAAATCATTCCATGGCCTCAACATATGCCCCCGTCCCGGGCCCCGTATATGGACATGGACCGTACGGCACAAAGATCAAGATTAAATCAGGCCCTGTAGGCTTATTCTGAACCAGTGTTGGCAACCGAACCATAATTTCATGCCTACGTACGATATACGATATCATTATTATCGTACGCAGGTACGATAACTTTCGGTATGTTATATGTATATAAATTAAAAATAGTGATTATTTTGGAAAGTACGTTAATTTTGCTCCATGTAATTAATTTCAATATACGCAAAAATATTGATATCACATTTAATACGATTTATTATGCTTCATGTACGATAATTCTACGGTACTGGTACGATAGTTGTCTTGCACAACATGAAGTTGTGAACACTGTTCTGAACCATTCGAAAACTTTTCCGTATCGGAATGGAACCTGTACTCTACTAACTACTAACTGTATAAAACAATATTACTCTAATGTATTTTTAAATTAGTTAAGTAGTATCATGCTTTATCAATTTTATAGTTTCTTAATAGCGCTTAGATGTTCTGATCGACAACTTTCCGCACGGATTCGATAACGCCAGTTTCCGACAGTTCAGAATCAGGGCCCAGAACCTCTAAGCGCTATTCACAGATCCGACGTCGAAAACTTTTGACAGTTCGATTCGAAATGAAGAGGGAAATGGGCAGCACGAATGACCCCAATAATTTCAGACCTATCTGTGTGCTACCCACCTTCAGTAAAATATTTGAAAAGTTAATCCTTTATGAGCTGCAGTCATTTTAATAAAAACAACCTGTTACACTGGTTACACAAGAAACAATTTGGTTTCACAAGGGGTCACTCAACAACCGATGAGTTGAGCTTTTAGATAATATTTATAATGCCTGGGAAGATTCACATGATGCTTTAGTTATTTTTTGTGACTTATCCAAGGCGTTTGATTGCGTATTTAGAAAGAAAGAAAGAAAGAAAAAGTTTTTATTTTCACGCGCCATCTGACGCACACACTTAAACATATCTATACAATTTATTAAAGAACTATATGTAACTAAAACACATTAAAACCTTTGCTATAAATACCTGAAACTTAATTAATTTAAGCACAGGAAAACTCATGATATTACTAAGTATACCCTTATGTAAGTATATTAAACTAAACTAAAAATTATGAACAATATTTAATCTATGGGCCATAATCCTACACTTTAATCTAACCTAACCTAAGATTACACAAACGTCACATTGCAAAAATAAAGCTTATATTAATGTTTATTCCAATAATGATAGAAAACAGTTAAACAGTAGGCTTATTCTTAATTTTTAAACATGGTGCTGGCTGTTGTGCGTCCTATGTGCGTAAAAACTAAGGTATTTGCTCAGCATAATGCTGTGGCTTCAGACGGACCTAATGCCAACAGCGCTGGTTTTCAGCAAAAACCTGTGAGTGACGATACGGAATCCCACCAGGGAATAATTAAATAAATTGTAATTACTAAAATGTGATTATGTGGTATAATATGATATAAACTTGCATAAATTAAACCAAAAATCCCAAAACCACAACATCATTACACCAAACAATCAACAGGGTCGGCGACCATTGTTGTTCTTGTTGCGCTAGCGCATAGCGATAACATATAAATATGTATTTATTTTTCAGATAAATAATATGAGATGTATGCATATTAGATAAAAATTATACTACTATAGTCATCGAGTACCAACCATCCACAACTCTTGCTGAGTATGCTATAACGCCAAAACCAATGAGGCAAAACATTACTTAATCTTATCCAAATCTTAAAAAGTATTATTATATGTAATATATATCATTAAACTATGTAATAATAATTAAAAATATTTAGTTGAATGTGGTAATTAAAAATTGATTAAATGATTCAAATTTCCCATAAACTAGTAACACAATGTACCAAAAGACACTTGTATTCTGTGAGCAGCAAGCCCAGAGGTTAACTTCTCTAATCTAGGATGCATTCAGCTTTCAGAGTACCTCTTATCTGGATACAGATCCAGATCCAAACCACAACCCAACTGCAGAGCAAGGAAACCAAACCCACTGTTGGAAACCATTTCCAGAGAGCCGGGACCCTTGAGGTAACTTGTACATTGCTTTACAAGGACTTTTGTATCTGCATGTAATGTTTTTTAATGTATAATAAAAATGTTCTTTTTGTTTTCAGGCTCCGTATTGGCGGTGAAAGGTCATTCCAACAGTGAGTAGCAGCATACTTAAAACTACCCCTGAAGGCCATGGATCTATGCTTGGGGATGGAAAGAGGATTTGTAGCATACCGTATATGATTTTTATTATGGAATAAAGGCTCTGGATCTTTTTATTTCTTATTTGAGTAATAGGATCCAGCGAGTGGACGTCAATGGAAAGCGATCCCAAGGGTTAAGTTACTATAGGAGTTCCACAGGGCTCAATTTTGGGCCCATTCCTATTTCTCGTTTACATAAATGATTTACCTTTTATTGTAAAAAACGATCATGACATAGTGTTATTTGCTGATAATACATCACTCTTATTTAATCATAAACGGCAACAGATTAATCTTTAATAGTATACTTTAGTTATTTTCATAGTATAATGTTATAGGGTATTTTGTTGTGGGGAAATGCTACCGACATTCAAGCTATATTCGTGTTGCAGAAGAGGGCTATTCGAGCAATTTATCCTTAGTATTAGGCACTCACTGAGGGATAAATTCAAAGAAATTGGGATAATGACGTCCTCATCTCAAAACGTTTATGAGAATGTGATCTATGTTAAGAAACATATTAATCTATTCTGCAAAAACAGCGGCATTCATAATCTTAATACGAGGAACAAAAATAAACTCATACTACCATCGACTAGGCTCCAAAAAATCAGTAATTCATGTAGATGTCACAGTGTACGCTTCTACAACAAAATCTCAAGCAAGATTCAAGAATAAAGTCTCAATAAATTTGTCATATATTATGCAAGCTCTTTGTAAAAAGGGTTACTATAAAGTCAAAGACTACATAGAAGATAAAAATGCTTGGGATTGTGCCGCTCGCTCTAATGTATAAAACTGATGAGTAATTCTTGTTTATTTTATCATTCCTGACATTCAAATGTATTAATTAAATTTGACATTTACATTTTAAATATGATAATGATTATTCTTTCTCACATTATTCTGTGATATTTATTGATCCTTTGAAATGTGAATGTGAATGCTATGTGGGCCAGCAATTCATGAACATTAACATTAACTGTCTGGCGGTTTTGAGTTTTTTTTATGTGACCTACGCAAATATCCTCCTGATCTGGTATCGTCTTGTGACGGGTCGTTGAGCTCTCTTAGTTATGGTTGAGCTAAGCGATGACTGATGCATACGTGCCTTGAGATAGGACAGGTCAACTCAAAGCTGCTATGGCTCTTTCCTCAAAAGGCCATTCCAGACGATGCCTGCATGGTTACACTCACACAGATACGTACTATTATGTCTGGACTTTAAAAGAGACGTTGACGTTGACCTCTGAGTTTGTTTCGGCGTAGGTCATATAACAGCGCCAACAAGTTTAAAAAACAAAGGAAAACCCGGTCTACAGATATAAATACAGATTATTAGGATTATTTTCAGTTTCATGCTTTTTGTTAATGTATCAAATCAATATTATAAATAATGTACATGTGATTACTATGTAACCATTTACAATGATATTATCCGTTTATTTTTTATTGTTGTATGGCAGAAAGAGTATGTCATGCTCACTAAAATGTCCCGCTGATGGTGGCGTGTGTGTTTGGTCATTCGATTCCCTACAATATGGTTGAGGCGGGTGATGCTGACGCATGCGTCATGTTCGTGAACGGACGTTGTCAGTTGGGACTGGTCATCTCTAAACTGTCATAGCAAAATGTTGAATTGTTAAACTAAACTCTTTTAGTATTGGCGTCATATTACATTGTTCTCAATGAGCTTCTGAGCGAGGTAAACCAATAGAATTGCATAAAATCTCCGCTCCTCTTCAGTGAACAAGGAGTTGCGAATTAGTTTAAAAAATCATACAATACCGGGAAGCGGAGCGAAGGAGAGAAGCGGGGAAGCGGAGGGAAGAAACGAGCGCGGGCGTGTCAACTAAACCATTCTCCCGCCGTCGGCAGCTCAAATGACACGTCGCGTGCTCGTTTCTTCCCTCCGCTCTACACAGTCCGTAACTCTGCTCCGCATTACTTTCTAGCTCCGCTCCGCTACCTAGCTCCGCGTCTATGTACAGACACGTCCGCAACTCCGCTCCACATTACTCCCTCGTCCCGCTCAATGCGTAATATACATTGTAATATAATGTAATTGCAAAAGTAAGTCGTAACATGAATCCAACATAATTTTTAACAACAGTAGATACCTAGGCATACAAAATCCAGGGAGCAGCTAGGAGTACGCCCACAGCCTTACTTAGCGAACCCGACAATCTGCGAATCGGTTATTTTCTGATATTTTCGGGAATATGGTTTTTTTTAACCTGCAATTTTTCGCGCGTTAAACCATAGACTTTTTCAAAGTTGCTATACATTCTAGTTTTCTCGTCAAAACGATTTGTTTTGGCACAGCTACCATCATAAACTGTAGATAAATGAATAAATAATATTATAAACATTGTGCATTTACTATGTCAATTTAATTTTTTCCTTGTATGTTAATTTTAATTTTGGTGTATGTACTTGTACAATAAAGAATAAAAATAAATAAACTAATAAAAGCGTTAATGGCGAAATGTAAATGTCTCAGTCATGTTCGAAACAGTGTCGCGGTTAAGCGTCACTATCACCTGCAATTCTTAATGAAATACGAGGAAAAAACGCCTTCCTGTGTTAATAGTTTCCAAATTCCTCTTAATTATTAGAATAGTCACTACATAATAAAATATATTTATTCCGAAAAAAGATATCATATATAGGCAATGATATTATAAACTAATGAGCCGTTACCCGCGCTCAAAAATGGCGATACAAAAATGAGGCTATTGCCCGACTTGCACTCAGTCATGTCCGAACAATTGTCGAGGTTACGCGTCCTATCAACCACAGTTCTCACTAAAATACGAGAAAAAAACGCTTTCGTGTGTTCAAATCCCACTTTATTATTAGAATACTACATAATAAATATATTTATTCTGAAATATTAAGATATCATTTATATTTATGAATTAAAACATCGTAATGTTTACTTTGTCGGAAATATTCCGCTGACAGCTGCGTCACGTGTGCTCGCGCTAATGACTGTGCAGCAGGTATGTGCTAGGCATGTGTAACTCTTTACTGATATGACTCACTGATCCGAAACATTTAGGTGTTCCAAAAGATTGGCTCAGTAATAATCTTCTAAACGTATCATTTGGTAACTAAAACATTACATTGCTCTTTACTCCGTGAAATGCGTCACTCGACGGCGCGAGCAAGCCGGTACTTACTTCGCTCACTGATTCAGATTCAGAGTGAGTGGCAAACATAATAAGTCTTAACAAACGGGAACGAGATATAAAATGATACGTATCTCACAATGATACGTCTCGTCGCGGGAAACCTACTAAGTTATGAGAACTTAGTAGGTTTCCCGCGACGAGACATAAAAAAGGTAACATTTTGTATTTTATAACTTTTGAGTCGATGATCCAAATGAAACATATGTTTCGGAACATTTCAGTGATCGAGATGCAAATGTTCCAATCGTAAAAATGATACACTTTTCCCACCTCTAGTATTTGCCGAAACTAAACGATGTATCGCTGCCTAAAAACCGGTATGCTGTGCGGTTCATTCCTTTTCTACATGGATGCGCAGCGCGGTGTATGATTGTATGTATTGGTATGTAGCAATATTAATGCACTAATGTCAGGTATGACGCCTCTTTAAATAAAATCTCATTGAGATAAATCCGATTATAATTAAGATATCAAAAATGACGAACGTTGGTGGTATGATTACCAGAATTATTCAGATAAGCGAAATAATATTTATGGAATTGAGGCCTTAATCCATCTTACTGGAAGATTCACTGGTATGGGAAAAATTATAAAATGCGAGTTAATAATTTATGCTACTTTATTAAGAAATAAAAATTATTCCTAACGTACAGTTAAGACGAAATGTAGAGTCTGAAGCGATGGCACACGCACGTTTATTTAGTCTTGATTAAACAGCTTACGTAAATTACAAGTTCCCACAAGTGCGTCATTAGGAACCGGAAACCTTTACGATATGGGCAACAAATAATTTCGGTTTTCGCAACTAAGGTTACCGCTGGATTATTAAGTTGGTTATCTGAGAAAATAAATGCATAATTTTTTGAACATTGCAAAGCAAGTAAAATTTTTACATATGTAGGTACTGTTTTGCTTACTGGGTTTAATACTTGTAAGTGTTGTAACCTAAATATTAAGACCTTGTTTTGGTTATGATAAAAACTAAGTCACACACAGCGTGCCCTGCCAACCTTTGACTTATTCGAAAAACAGAACAGGCTGTAAACAAAAAATATACGTATAATGAAAAGAAATAATATCATTCTCAATAAACGCTCCATTAGTAGGCATTTGTGAAAAATTTAAGTACATTCGGTTTATAAAAACCTGTAAGTATTTTTCTTTATTTCGTAAAGTGCCCCATACATCCACTTTACGAAAAAATAAAACGTAAACAAACAAAACATGGCGGTTATAATCCGACTGAATTATGCAACACTAGTTCCAATGTTTACATTAATAGTCAGTTTTCTAGTACACTTTGCATTACCAGCGTATAAAATGAATTACAGATTTGGACAGCTTTAAGTTTCCTTATAAGGTAAGTTCGTTATTCGTATTCTTTTTGTATTTATATAAATTTCATACGTAAAAATATAAGATGTTGTTTTTCATAAATGTAAAGAATATAGGTGGTATTTGAAATAAATAATTAAATTTTGCTATAGTATGTTAATATTAATTTTATAATTGTAAAAGCAACACCCAAATAACCCTTTTTACGATTTGTTTACATTTTATTTCTTGGTAAAGGGTATAGTTATTTTTATTTATTATTGAGACAAGACAGTTAGTCTCAAATCTTGTTTACAGTTTTTAAGTCAATAGGTTGTTAAAAATAATCAATTTTCGAACTTTATCGAACCAGGCGTTCGAGCACGGATCTTTTCGACAAACTTGTCGACTCGGATAAAAGTTTTTATGTATTGAATTTTATCGTTTTATCAACACTTTATGTCAAATTTGACGTTAAAAATCGACAAACGTGTCGACAAAAAGAACCATGCTCGAACCGCTGCTTTAACTGGGTACTACGTACGAACTTTTATTTACTTAATTATAACTCGTAATATTATTTTGTATTAATCGAGGCGAATCTTTAAAATATACCTAGAAAGACAAATTTAAATACATAGATCACAGGTTATTTATACAAAATTGTGCCAGAATTTGTTCTAAAACATGCATGCATTTTTCCTAAAAAATATTTATATTTACAAACGTAAATAATTAGAAACTACATCTATCAGTCAATTGCGTATAATTTGTAAAAATATTATAAAATCTAAACTAGACATATGTTCGTACTGATTTAACAGACACGTCGTAAGTACTTGAAACTAGTCATATATTAGTTTATTATAATAGTATAAATCCATGAGTAGCGTGTATATTACCCATTTTTGCCAAATTATATTAATGTAGGTATGACAAAATAATGATTTCATGATTAAAGAAAAACCTTCTTTTTTAATCATTTTTACGTACAGTTCCAATAACAATTGTGATAGTAGTTATTTGAGGCATGGGCTGTTTTTTTATTTCTCAACACGTTTGCTTGTAAAGTGGCTCTTATTGCACTGCTTTTAGGTTTGTAAAGCGGCTTATATTATAACACATCCGTGTTTATTTATATTACCGCACTAGTGCGGTAGTCTAAAACAAAAGCAGCACCTTTACACTTTTCAGTTACGGTTATCTGCTGATGTCTGAAAACTCTCTCTCCGGCCCCTATCGGCCGCGCAAGGTACAGTAGTATAAGAAGTCATAATATGCTTCAATATATAAAATTACGAAAACAATACTGCGAAACATGTATGGCACCGACTGGTCTCGGCGTTGAGCAAGTGAGACAGATGTTTCAACAAAATGGGAGGGAGAGAGTGACGCTGTCAACCCACTTGCCAGATCGTGCATACGGCCTGCAGATTTTATCGTAAAATTTACTACAGCGCAGCCACTAACTAACGCAGTTATAATAAGACAAGTGTAACATTTTTGGGAGTATATAAACTTTGTTACCAATAAATAAACATTTCAATTCATATTTTTTTTTGTGTTTGTCACCAATTTAAAATATGATACAGATACAAAAATGTTGTGTTTCGCGGAGTCCTTAATAGTAAGGCTAAATTTACACCGAGATGTCAGCGGCCGCTATTGTCGTGCAGAAGGCTATGATGACGGCCGGGTATAATCGCTAGACTTCCCGACTGCAGTTTTCGGGTCTCAAATGATCGGTACTAGGTATTTTAACAGTGAAGATAGTATAAAATGCTGCATAGGAAACTCGCCGCTTCGCTGCCATCTCAATGTGAATTGAGCCTTTGACAAAGTTTTGAAGACTCCAAACATTGAGCGCTTGCAATAGTACGTTCAAACGTTAATAGTTTTATAACCCTAAGAGCCGTCTCATTATACAGGGTACTATAGCATAATTATATATTAGTGTATAGGCAGTTTCTTTGCGATCAGTGAATTAAAAGACGGTGGCCGCCGTGGCCCCCACTAGGAAACCCCGAGATGAACTTTCGCAGAGGGTTCCATATTACACTTTGGTCTGCATCTAACCGAAACCGCGTTTTACCTACCGCATTATTAAATCATAAGTTAGCTATTTGGTTGCTTGTTTGCACGAATGACCTAATAAATAAATAACTCGTTTGAAGGTATAAGCTATAATTACATGTAAAAATTTTGATTTGATGTATTTGGTGGGAATTATATTATTTCGGCATTCTCATTCTATAAGCAGGATGTAATAGAATCCATGTTATCCATCTTGTGCTACTGACAAAGACTTTATATTATATAATAATACCGAAAAAAGCGGCATCATTGTGATCTGTATCAAGTAATCGTAACGTCACAATATGCTTTAAATTACAATAATTACCTTAGACCTAGTTCATACAGTGCATTTACTTGACAAGCGATAGCTGGTCTTGTTCGCTGGCGTCAACGTATCTTTAACCCTCTGCTCGTTCTATTTCAGTTTATTATAATTTCGTCACGTAACGAAAAAGGGACATCATTAAATTCTAAAGCATAGTGTTCAAATGGTTAGAGGCAGAACAGAACTGTGACCGAAACACTAAAATAGACAAAACATAAAAGTATATTATTCGTGAAACAAGAAACAACAAGATGTCACTTAGGTTAATATGCCAAATAAGTGAACGAGATCACCAGCTGTACGATATTATATTAAAATAGCTACCGAGATTTACCATTGGTCAATATATTTACTACTAAGATGTGCTTCGTTATATAGAACTTACATTTTAAAATCTGCCGAGAAATTCTACCGATTATAATACAGTATACAACTTTATATATAAAACAACAAATTTCTGATAAAATATAAGTAGACCTTAAAAATAACTACGAAAATTATCATTCATTAACAAAGTGTTTAAACAAAAAAAAATTTGCTTTAGAGTAACAAATTTTTATGCGAAGAAAAATACGGGTGTGAGAAGGATTTGAACCTGCGCCTCCCGAATAATAAGTACTCCAGCTAATGTGCTTCCTATCAAAAATTCTAATTTGTGGTATGGCATATAATGTGTTATACATATTTTTTAACAGTATGATTGAATTATGGCGAGGCATCATTCAATTCTAAAGTGTATTTTTAACTTAACAACTACATAATTATATGAATATACTCTAAGAATGTCTGAAGAATCATAATTTCATTTCACATAATTATGTACTTTACCTATTTAATTAAAGCTTATAAATTATATTCGATATGTACAATTGCAATAGCTAACAATTAGTTAAATAATTGGGAATGGGCAGTGAAATGTTACATATGCACGGCTTCCGCAGGCGCCGTGCCGGCGGGCTCTTGTCATACGAACGAGGAGAAGCCCGGCAGTGGCGCCCGCGAGCGCGCCATGTTGTTCATGACGATCTGTCCGCCGTTCAGACTGACCACGGCGCTGCCCTCGGGTTCCGAGTCCGTGTAGCTGGAGTAGTTCCGCACAGGCCTCTGCCGCTTCCACGACTGCCGCAACGTGTCGTTTACGTTAGCGTAATGGTTCACGAAAGAATGTGGTTCTGATCTGACACTCTCGTTTTCGCTCTCCGAATTCTGTTAAAAATAAACATAAGCTAGTATCAATCTTGAAAGCAGCCAGTCTTCGAAAGCTTTAATGAATTCAAATGATATAATAGTTTATGTAATTTACAATTCAATATAATTTTTATATTTAAAATTTAAGTAATGAAGAAAACGAATATTACACAGTACTTAATTTTATGAAGCCTATTTTTATTATAATGTTTTAGTTAATAAATACATAATACCAACAAGTAATACGCCACTAAGGCCCGTCAAAATTATTCATTAAACAAACCAACATAAAATACGACTATCTAAAGTGCTGATGTCGATGAAAGCGTGTTTAAAATTATAATCATAGCAGTAGCGACATCTCAGTCATCGATATTTACCGTAACGCACTCCGGGAAGTGGTGGAGAAAAAATAAGGAGCGATTTAGTGACACGGTGTTTGTAGGCTCAAGGCGACGGTTTACACGACACTGATTTTTATAGTGATCACCTGCGAGTCCGAGGAGCTCATCTCGGAGGGTTTCTCGGTGAGCGAGGAGTCATCGGGGTTCTCGTCGTAGGCACGCAGGCTCTCCTCGTCGCTGTGGTAGGCCACGGAGCCGGGCGTGGGGCGCGGCGGCGACTTGCCCAGCGGGCCGGAGCGCCGCAGTGTGGCGGCGCCGCCGCTGCCGCTGGAGTTCTGCCGCGACCGGTACAGCTCCATGGCCAGCGTGCCGCGCTCATCGCTCTCGCCCGCCAGAGACTCTTCCAGAGTTTTCTGTGCCTCTTCTGTAATTTTAGAATATCAAGGAGCTTGTCTTATCGTCTTCAAAGGACTGCGAAAGGCTGAGTAAAAATGAATAAAAAAAAAAAATCGTTTGCCATGGTTTTTTTTCACGCCTTTTTGTATACCACAGTAACAATATAACTATTATTTTAAAATCTTACTAGCTTATATTACCCGGTACAATGTAAGGATTCTAACGCTACCCCATCTAAATAGGTTCAGGCGTTTTGAATAAATGGTAGATTAAAGAAACTCACAAACATACATACATTAGTCGTGTAAAAATCAAAATGTAGCTTGTCATCAACCTATTTTTTTGTTTTTTTTTTTATTTAAATCAATTATCCTAAAAGTTTGGAAATAATGTAAGATACTTACTTTTATATTTATAGCTTTTGCTCTTAACACAAAGAATAGCAATGACCATAATAATGATTATTATGGAAGCAGCCGCGAGCGCGACCATGAACCACGTGCGCCGATAGAAGGGCCGATATTGTAAGTATCCATACTCCAAATAAAGCTTCGATGGTGTTACGATGACTTTTTCACTGTAGGTCGGGTTGCTGATGCCATACATGTTGTATGCTATCACTCGGAATGAGTACGCCGTCGACGGCAGGAGACTCTGATATGATATAGTGAACTCTTCTAACATGCCATTGCTGGTTCTTGTTATCGTTTCCCACCTCGTGTCATCTGAATATAGAATAATGGTAGAATTACGAAACAAATCAATAAATATTTTTAAATTAATTAATGTGTTCGATTTAGCACAGGTTTTAGTATGTTCAATTTAGTTAAAATATAAGAAGCAAATATAAATCATTTGGCAAAGATCAATTTAAAAAATGGAAATCATAAAGTACCATTTTTATAAATGATCGTTATCTAGGTTTCACTGTATAGTGATGTACGGGATCTAAGATTTGTGTGAGAGTGCAGGTTCTACAAGGTGTACACAATAACAAGGAAACTTACAGGCCTGCCACGACTCCTTGGCTGCATTAAAAACGAAACATTAATTTATACTTCACACGAGATCGAAAAAAGTATTCAGCAAATTGCAATCAACTGTTTGCCATAGGCTTCTCCTTTAAAC